>OZ037995.1:26948903-27021403 GCA_964035705.1 Porites rus
TTGCACTAGAGGATGTTTCTTCATCAGCCGTATGTTTCTTTATGTAGGAACGAATAACCTTTACATGACAGTATTTCTGCCTGCATTTTTGATGTACACGCTGTCCTGCAAAAGTTTGGAGTGTGTCGCCACGTAGTTTACTTGCATTGTTGATGCCATCGCTTCCTTTTTGCCTAAGTTCCACTGTTTCGAGGCCATTGGTTGATAATTCCTTGCAAATTACACAATACTCCATCGTGTGATGTTAACCGGACGATAAACCACATCTTTAACCATCTATACTTTACCTTCACACGACATTTTTCACTAAAGTACCACTCTGGACGTCCAACAATGCGTTTCTACCAATACTCGTCTAAATAAATGTCTTGTGAAGCGAAGAACTTTGTTAGTTTGAAGGCCAGAGAATCGTCCAGAGCAGTTGTACGGAGCAAGAATTTTCCAAACCAAACAATCGAGAGTCTTTAGAGTCACTGATACACATATATACTTATTGATAGAGAACTAATTCAAGGAAAACTGTTGTTTTCCAGTTCTCGAAATAAAATTTCTTCGATGTGATCAAAAAGTTGTTCAAATCTTTACATTTAAACACGTGCACGCATTTTGTTTTCCAATTACGCCTATTGTTTTTAGCTGTTTGCTGTAAAAATTTACGCATATATTTTGAATAAATTGCGCGGCAGCCATTTTGAATTTAGAAAAAGAATTCAATCATAAAACTGTAATTTCATCATTTTATCCTTCGAAACGTTTGGTAGACTTTTGACATGTTATTTATAGGCATCAGTAGAATAACTTCCGGCAAAAATAAATTCTGTTGCAATTACTTCAAGGTTCGGTCTTTTTTTCTCGTAGAATGACTAGACTATGCGGAGACACACGCTATCTTTCTCTTCTTTCACGTTTTCCTCTGATGTTCCTTTACAAATAATGCGTGGTCTCATGGGATAGATAAAAGGAACAAAAATAAAAGCGGCCCAAAAGCATTGTGAATACTGATTTCTCTTGCAAGGTCCAAGAAGCCATTATCGGTGACGTCATCATATATCCAGAAATTCTCTTGGACTGTCTGCACTCCTGAAACACATCAAAGAGGAAAAATAAATATTGCCTTTCGTGATACAGCACCAGCCCTCAGCGTCTACTGAAAAATAAATTTTAATGAAAAAATGGAATCTTATACAAAACAAACCGTTACTTCGCCAAATTTTTAAGAAACACCCATCATTTCCTACAAGAAAGGAAAATACCTAAAGGACATTCTCGTTAGAGCTAAAATATAAAAGGGTAACACAAGGTTTTACGCCGGTTTGGATGTGCAGCCTGTGACTCCTTGCATTTTCTCAGGTGAACTTCATTTATGGACTTTTTGTGGTACATTTAATGGGCATTTTACAGACATTTTGTAGTGCAGGTTTTGTTCTCTTTTTACGGGCATTTTGTAGGGATTTTGTGTTCTTGCTTTTCATTCTGATTTGCTTCTGTGCCTTTTTTTACTGAAATAACATCAGCATTTTGCAGAGATTTCATGTGGTACTCCGTGTATGTGTTAAGGACGTTACATACACTTTTGATAAACATTATTGGCACTTAATTTGTGTACATTTTAAAGACATTTTGTGTTTTTTTGCAAGATGTTTATGAGGATTTTGTTAACATTTTAAGTTCTCCGAGTTTTTTTTTTTCCCTTATTTTTTTACAGAGATTCTGTAGAGGTTTTACAATGATTTTTATTTGGTTGTAAAATCTCTGTAAATTATGCTAAAAATTTTCTAGGAAAACATGAGATTTCACAGACATTTTATAGCGTTTGTAAAATGTCTGTAAGTGTGCACGTTTATAGACATTGCAATTTACAAGGAAGATATAGAGATTTACTTAGAATTTACCAGCTAAATGGTTCAAGGTTTCCAGTGCATGTCCTTGAAGTGCTCTGGTGTTTTTTTACCTGTTAGAGTTACACGTGAATCCTTAAGCGAATTACCAATGCAAATCTTGCTTGTTTGTTTGAAGGACCTTCTTCTCACACCTCTTTTCTTTCTTTGTCCTTACAAGCTCTCCACTCTTTTGCAAGAGATTGCATGGTTGGGTTATTTCAAACGTCTTGATTATCCACATCAAGCCTAAATGCTGAACAGATGTTCTTGTTTTGAAGTAATCCATTCATAAATTGTAACTTATTATCTGGCACAAAATGAACAGTCTTCGTTACTTCATGTCTCATCAACCCAATGAAGACAGCCCTGACAAGCCTTTGTGCCCAGTCGGATAACTCTTTGTAGGGTACTTTACGTACAGGGGGCTTTTAAAAGCCTCTGTCACAAGAAGTTTCTACTGAAGAGGCCAGAATGTGAGCTGTTGGTTCTACTCTTGCTTCTAACATGTCACTCTCTTGAAGGACATCTCCAACACAGGAAGTGGTTGAGCTGTCACCTGAAGCTGAGGCTTCAACTTCATCTGGCATCATTGGTGCTGGTGTCACTACCAAACCATTGACCACATCCCCCGCATTGCAAGTATTTGTATTGTTACTTTCAAATTGAGGCCTTGTACAAATTTCCTAAGTAAAGAAAGAATACCCAGGGATTTCAGAAAAGTACTTAATCCAAGGAGTAAAGATTATAAAATATTGTTAAGGGGTAACAGTTATTATTTGAAGTGAAATGAACCATGCTACAAGTAACTCGAATCGTTCGTAAATGATTCGAAATGTACTTAGGTACATGTAAGATTTCCAGACAAAGGCCTGCTCTGGGACCTTAACTTGCCGCGAGCTAATGCGAGTTTAGGCGAGTTAAGGCGATATGAGGAAAAATTGAGCTTGCCCATCAGTTGCGAGTTTGTGCGAGTTAAGGCGAGTTAGGGGAAAATGATCCACCTACTGTTAAGGTGATAAGGGTTAAAACTTAGTAATATGCTTTAGTAATATACATAGAAAGATGCCTTGCAATCTTTGTTTCTCTCATATATATAGTAGGCTCCATGTTGCCCAATTACGAAAAAATTAAACAAAAAATTTCAGATGAGCTCCAAAGTTGAATGAAGCCAAATCTTATTTAAATTTATGTGCATTGAATGATTTTCGTAATTGGACAAGCTTAAGTACGGATATGCTAGTGACGTGGAGTCATGTTCTTTTTCAATATTACATAGCATTCAGACACCAAACTATACCATTTGGTGGTTGTATCATAATAATAATCATCATCATCATCATAATATATTATTTATTATAGCTATATAATTATTTGGCAGAATAATGAATTACCGGTAGGAAAAAAAATGAAAACAAAACAATCATGAATTGATACAAATTGTAGCTGAAGAAAAAGCACAGGTAGGATATTCTATTTTATTTTATTTTTTTAAAATCAACAACACTGTTTCAATAGACAAGTGGGCATAATAGGTATCACATGACATGTCATCAATTGTTATCACTGACTCCAGAATTGAAAAGAAAATGTTTTAGCAGTCTGTGTCAATGTTCTTCAAAGAACTAGTATAAAAAACCGGGGAAGCTGACGAATTACAACTCAGCTGAGGAAATTTTTATGACACGATCAATTTTACTGAAATGAAATGAAATTTCTTTCTCCTTGAAAGTTATAAGACTTATCTTTAAGTCTTCAGTTTGACCATTCCGTCCACTTCACTGATGGTTTCCCTTGGAATCCAGCCCAACTGTTTGTTTTCACTGCTAGAAACGATTGCCTTTTCGTTTCTTCGGGATAATCCATTTTAATTTCTTGCAAAGGAAGGTTGATGCCTTTTCGCAAAGACAGTATTTCCTGTATTTTAGGAACTCCCTCCTTAAACTTGGACAATCCGGTGAGAGACACCTTGATTTCTACAAAAGAAAGAATGATCAAGTTAACTTGATAGTAAACTCTTTATCTTTCTTACTTTCTCAGCCTCAGGAAAACAAAAAAAAATGACCATATTTTCTGTTCAGGCCTACTTATTTTAAAAAAGTGTTCATAGTTGTGCAAATGGGTATACCTTATTTAACTTGATTGACAAGAAAATACTCTCCACTATCGGCTTTGTGTAGCAAACGTTTAAGAATTGTCAGTGATGAACTTTTCCTGGTTCGCATTTTTACAAAATGACCACCGGCTCAGCCGTGTTGTGCGTGTTTACATCTCATGAACGCCACATTGAAGCTTCCTACCTAAAACTTGCCAGTGGAGTGAGTTCAACAAGTCTTTTATAGAGTTAACGTTGCAAGGTTGAAAGGCTTTAGCTTAGCTTACCTGCAAACTGCGTGTGATACATCTCGAAACTTCTCGATTAAACATCAAAATTATTGCACGAGTTGTCCTCCTTTTCTTCAGACGTTTTCTCCGTCCATCTTGAAAATTACCCAGAATACATATCAAGGACAATGGGCTGAGCGAGAGGGCCCTGGGAAGACATGAGTGACAAGTATCTTCTGGACAGTCTCTCGCGAAAAAAGGTGGGAGAATTGTAATTGTAAACACAGTTCTTATAATGCTGGCGGGTTTTGTGTTGTTTTTGATCAATTCAGCTTAAAATGTCTGACAAAGCTCAAAGTCGAGAAGAAATCGACTTTTTAATAAATGGCGGTGCAATGAAAAATAAATTGCAGTACGTTTGGGATCAAGCAGTAACTGGTGACCAAGTCATCCACATCCTGCAGATCAGGAATAGAGTGTTGATTGCATGGGAAAAGCTAAAGTTCCCTGATTGTGAGAAAAGTTACGTTGAGCTGCTAAACAATCTTGTTGGTTTTGCTGTCCAGAATTAAAGTGGGATGCTCTAAGGCAAAGAGAAAGCTATAGGAGCTCCAGAGGAGAGGAAAAAATCAGAGAAGAATACCTCAATTCCTGGACAAAACTTTCAATCCTGAGAAGTGACATCATGACTGTGGGCGATTTGGAAGAAGAAAATAGCAGATTACAGGGAAAAGCCCAGGAACAAGAGGACAGAATAAAACGTTTGAATTATGACATTGAAGAGTGGAACCAAAAGTTTGAAAACCTGGAAAAGGAGAAAGAAACATTATACCTGGAAATGAAGGAGAAGAGTGAACAGCATAGAATAAGTGCAAAGGAAGAAATAAAGGTGATGAAAGAGACGAATGAAAACATGGTAAAGTACATCAGAAAGCTTGAAGGAAATGCGAATATGCATTTAAGGCCCTTTGAGGTAGACAGAAGATCACACGAACTTGGAAGGAGGGCCCAGAAAGCTCTTTTGTTCGCAAAAACTTTTGCCTTAGAGCCAGAGGTTCTACAGCTTTCAGATAGTAAAGGACATGTCCATTCTATCACATAAAATCAAAACAAATCTCCTCTTCGCCTTCTCCATCTGAAAGCCCACCACTGGCTCAGAGTCAAATTTACCCAGATTCCCCTCAAACCAGTCAGCCAAATCCTGATTCAACAATCTCCACAAGCGAAGATGCCTACTTACATGCATCTCACAACGAACAGAGTAAAAACAAGCAGTATGATAGTCTGTGTGAAGCTGACAAGGAGAAAGCTGAGACTGTTCTGTACCTCATGGATAAATTTTCAGTGGGTAATGCCCTTATCCATGAGCTAAATATGGAAGTGAATGGCATACCCAAATCATACCTGATAAGGCAGTGTCGGGACAAGCTCAACAGTGCATGTTCCATAAGGTCAACCCCTGGAGACGCACCTGGTGCTCAAGTGTCTTTCAAGGAAGCTGTTATCAATAAGCTTAATATCCTGGCAAGTATTAACTCACTATCCGTCAATATCAGGTAATGAAAAGGCTCTTCAACCAAATCCTAATAGTCCATCTTTGTTGTCATGCACAGAAAGAAGATGGAAAACCTCCTAAAGACCACACCATCAAATTAAAGATTAGTTGTGATGGGGCAAGAATGACAAAGCTTACCAACTATGTCATTCTCAGCTTTTGCATCCTGAATGGCTCAGAGGATGTTCTATCTTCCAGAGGTGACTTCATGACAAACTCATTAATGATAATTACCCTACAGTGTAATAACAAAAGGTAGGCTTTTAAATGTTTCTCCTCTGAAACAAGTTACTTTGTTTGATTTCTTTTAGCTACAAACACCATAACAGTTATGAGTGGTTCTGAATCTTACGAGTCACTTAAAATTAGTTTTGCTAACGCATGGAACGAAATCAATGAAGTAATTGCTGATGGAGAGGTGGAGATAAAGTCTGGACAAAAAGTCCCAGTGGAAGTGTTTTTGGGTGAAGACTATGAAGTATGTATTATTAAGATCTCTATATTTATACACTTGTCAATTCAGACAGATGCTGATAATAAATTACAAATTTGTGTCTACAATGTCAGTGTTGGCGTCTTTTTGTTTAGATGGATATTTTATCTCTTCTATTCACAGTTTCTTCTTGTTGTCAGTGGGAGAAGTGCAGCAAATTCCTCTTATGCCTGCATCTGGTGCAAGATACATAAGCATGAAAGGTAATAAATATAGTAAAGAACCCTGTAGCAGTAGCTAAGAGGAGAAAAACGCCATTAACCCTTTTTTTTTACCCTTTTCCTTATTACTTCAAAGCACCGCACACCACACAGTGTAACATTACAGACTGCCCTTTGTTTTCTTATTTTTGATGGGATATGTCCAAACCTGACACACTACCACATCTAACAGTAGGGCATTTTGTATGCGCATGCGTCAATATGGGCTGTTGAAGTGCTACAGAGGCATTTTCTGTGAATTGTTTACGTTCAGTACCAGCATTTGCAGGCTGTTTTCTGGAGCTGAATGACGTGTATTGGGTGCTACGTTCCACAAAAATGTTCTTTTAGGTATCGAGGTATTTCTACGATGAAAGTGACCTTATTGTAGCTCCGCTGTCGCCCTTGAGAGGAAGTCTTTCCTTTCGTAAAACAGTACATCGAACACACGATGCCGGCTGAATGTTCTTACCACCTAACATTTTACGCACATTTTTTGAGCAGGAGGAAAAGGTCAGTATGATAGTTTTTCGTTAAACAATTATCCTATAGATACTTGATTCTTCTCAACAGTATAACTGTAAAATCGAACTTAATCGTTTCAGGAATATAGTGGTCAATTAAGTGTCTATTCTGCCGTGAAACTGCTTTTCACCCTTTCTCTGGCTTGTTTATCTCGAAATCTTGCCTTTCTCCCCAGATTAAGTTAATGATTAATGAAACTAAGAATACTTCCGCGAATGAACGGCGCTTTGATTTTTGCTTTCTTCTCCGGGACGTCTTCGTTGAGAAATAAAATGCACGCACTTCAACTATAAATTTAAATCAATATAATTATGCCAGTGAGATTTTGTTTTGAAAATAAGAATATTCTATCATTTAGTCATGCAAAGGAAAAAAATTACAGCAATCGGTTTGAATTCTGATTTTTTCCATGATATTTTGATGGTGCACTGTTTGTTTACATTTCATTATGCAAAGAAATATAACATTTTTGCGTTTTAAAGAAAATCTAGCCTAACTCCCCAACCCCAAAATAGCACGAAATGAAACGTTATCAATACACCTTTGAAATAAAAGTGTTGTTTGTTTTTTCGGAGTATGTGCATTCGTTTTGTCTGCAACTGAGCTTATGAAATGCTCAAGTGATTATGTACTATATAATCACTTGTAATTGGTACTGTCTCAAACTCAATCCATTCTTCATTTCCTATAGAATATTCTTTATAAATTTTTCCGCGAAAAGTTTCGAAAAACTGTAAAAACCCAGTAGATTTCATGTTTTTGTGGCATATATAAACGCGTCTCCGCGATCAGTTTAACATGAGACTTCGCGCTAAAAATAAACCTCGCGTGGTAAATTTTTTTCCGCTTTGTTTCTTAAAGCAGCGGAACATTGCTACGATGCATTTCCTCCCTGATAAGAAAAAACGACGAGTTTAGAAATCAAACCATAGAAATGCATTGCTTTGCCAGTGAAAATCAGACTTATACAGGAACATGACTTTTTGACTTTGAGTCTTGAAAGTCTTTAAAAGGCCAAGAAAACCTACTGCTGACAAATCTACAAGTGAAAACCCGCGTAGAAAACGTCCGATTTTTGTTATAGAGAATATTTTTTGCAGGAAAGTACGGTATTCAAAGCACCAACGAAATGGCTTTTAAAGGGACTATAACTTTGCGCGCGAGTTTTCGATTTCCGGCCATCAGATTTGATGCGCCCACGCTTTTGTCGTTCAGCGGATTCACGCATGCGCATGCAAAATGCCCTCCTGTTACCACAGCTACCCCATGTGCCTTACCCCGGCTCAAGTGACACAGTATGTTGAAAATGGGAAGAAGGAATTCTGCTGTATCAATCAACCTCTGCTAAACATTCCCCTAGACCACATTGTGCTGAATGAGCTACACCTTCTTTTGAGGATCACAGATGTTCTAATGAATAATCTAATAGAAGATGCAATGGAACGGGATGACAAGGAAAGCATACTAATGGCACAAAAGAGGGAAAAGCGCAAGCGAGGGAGACATCTTCGAAAATTGGCAGAGACCATCAACAGCTGTGGAGTGACGTTTAATGTATGGGAAAAGAAAAATGCTGATGGAAAGGGTTCTGGGACAGTGGACTGGACAAGCTTAATGGGAGATGAAAAACGGAAGCTTCTCAAGCTGTTGCCAGATAAATTGGCAGAGCAAACGGATGGAATTCATCAGGGTACAGCACCCACTGTTATAAAAATCTGGAGGGTAAGATTATTGTCTATCCAATATTCTAGATAAACTATATGAAAAAAGAAACAGATTAACACCTTTCAAGCTTCTACTAGGACTTTGGGAATATATATTTCAAGACCATTTCATCTTGGACTCCAAATGAAAGCAACAACTGTGGTAAACAAGTAAGAAACCTTTATTTATTTAGTTATCTTTTTAATGTTATTAAAAAATTTAACAGGGGTGTCCTTCTTTTGTTCTTTTACAACAACAACATACAAGTGCAAAGTCCTACAAATTACTGTACATGTACTGCATCTTTATAACATGATCTATGCCATGATGCCAGCCCATCCTCGAGCTCTTGGACAGAAGTAAACCTCAACTTTTTCCACACTTCTGTGTACTGAAGATTACCGTATTTACTCCATTCTTCGATTGATACCCAAACTTTTTCATGAGCGTCGGGCTTTTCAACTAGATTTTCTTTTTTTTTCCTTTGACAAATTATACATAAATGTAAATCTAACCCTTGGGCCTCAATTTCGTTTGTTTTTGAACCAGAATCCGTTTTCATATCTTCTTAAACACCACAAAACATGTTGCTCTAGATGGTCTGTAAATCCAACATGGCGGACCTCTAAAATGATGAAAATGACCACTGACCAAAATCATTGTTTTTCCTGATTTCAATGAGCTATTGATTTGAATATAGTTTTTAAACATGAAACAATATTCACTTTGATAAATTTAACTCTGATCAATTTTCGATACCAAAATTCATGCCTTTGATGCTTATTTGAAGGCAACAAATGACCAGCCTCGCTTTCGTACAGTGTTGATCATGTGATCAATATTAAGTACTTAAGTCTATGGATATGTATTAGATAGACTATATTAAAGATTTCTGGTATTTTTGTGGAAATTTATTGTAGTTAATTGTATTTACACGCCACTTTATAGTAGAGCCTCGATTCCATGTTGAGCCATATAGGTCTAAAAACAGTCCCCCCCATAGCGACCGCCGGTGCAGGTTACAAAATTGCGGACAATATTTTTGTGTTCCTCAGGTTTCCCTTAACACATCTAGGTAGGTGGTTTGCTTTCACCAAAAAAATCCCACGGAAATTTATTTTATGACATATGGTCCCTGACTATTTCCTCTGAACAAAAATTTGAAAACATCTCCTCTAAAGTCAATTGTTACTGCACCACGTTGCTTACTCTTTAAATAACTTTCAAAATGAACCCTCAGTCGAGAAACTTCTTTCAACACGGTGTCTTCACTTGGTTGAGGATTGTGAAAATAACTGCAAAACAAGATGTTAATTTTGTAGTTTACATTTCGAGGAGTAAATGTCCACCGCTGTCTAATTACTTACAAGTAGGTAGAGCCTTAAGAGAATTTTAATTTTATCCAAAATCTTTCAGTAATTAAAATAATGCCATAAATAAGTCGGAATTATAATATTCAAATTATCGATGATCAATTCCCACATTCTCCTTGGTAATGTGACACATAATAAGAAGATAATTTTTCTGTTGATGAGATGGTTGTTTCATTTACATTTTATAGCAACGTGGTTCGTTTTCTTCGGTCATTTGAATTCGTAATATTGAAGGGAGCCAAGGAAGTCCCATAAAATGTACTAAAGAATTCAATGAATGCGCTACATTTTCTGTTTTATACTTCAAGCTTAAGCCTTTTAAGCTTACTCCGTCCTTCGTTTCCCTCGTCGCGATGAGTCTTTCAACGTCAAAATATTCACCACTGAAAAGATTTTTTCTTCTGAGTTTTGTTTTGTGTGGAACAGCCGTTGAAAAATTGTCGAGATCTCGATAAAAGTTTTTGCTGTGTGTTGTCTTATTTTTATAGTTCAATAAAGACAATATAGTTCAGTAAAGACAACATGTATGTTTATTTTAATCCCTCATGCGCTAAGGCGGTGGAAGGGGGTCTTCAGGGGCTCATGTATAAACTTATAATATTAATAACAACAAGATCAACAGCTAAGTGACAATGTACAGTTCAGTTCATCATGTTACGAGGGGCTTGTTTATAACACTCCAACATCCTGCTTGTGTAGTTTTAATGTACAGTTCAGATCATGATTTTACGGAGGGCTTGTTTATAACGTTTCGACATCCTGCTTGTGTAGTTTAGTGGTATTTACCCAGTAGGCACGTGGTAACCAACAACAGGTGTAGCTTAGCAAAACCTCCGTTGCTGCAAGACTATACGGTGGTTCATTATAGTAGTCATTACGTACCCTTGTCATTGTTATGGTATGAATAGAAACCAATTTTAGATTGTTTTCACGGCTTGGTTTTTAGGGGGTTTATTATATTTTCTAATCTTAGACTGCTCGGTTATAAGGAGCTTATTTTATTTTGTAATCTTGGGGATGTTACAATTCTGTTTTTTTATTTCTTGATCTTGGGGATGTCACGATCCTGTTTTTGGGATGGGAGACAGGGTGGCAACATTTGTTAACTTTTAAATTAGGAGATTTAGCGGAAATAGGTAATAAGAACCTTTAATAACGTTATTTATTTATTTTAATTCAGCTGCCTCCGCAAAAAAGGGGAACAAGAGGGATGTTGAGGAAAACCAATAGTACTAGTTGTAGGATTGCTGTTATAGGAAAGGGGATTTTTGGACCTAGCTCAGAGTGATAGATAAAGAGAGGAGTGATTGATTAAATACAGGAGCAACATAGGAAGTGGAGGACAACAGAGATGGGGCACATACCTTGTAATATGAAGAGAACTTATCCTTCACAAGAGATTACACGAATTGTCTTTTTATTACAGCACGAAATATACAACACTTGGGCTCTGTATTCTTTCTGGAAATAGCACATGTTGGTCTTATAAGATGTGCGAAATATATCTTTCAGACAAAATATACGTATCTATACATTGAAAATTTTTTTTTTTTATTGCTGTAGTGAAATCATGACAAATAATTTTGCAATAAATTAACTTATACTTGACTGTCTTAAATTATAAATTGCTGTAGTGAAATCAAGACAAATAATTTTGCAATAAATTAACTTTTACTGGAATGTCTTAAATTATCCATTCTTCACTTCTGAAAGGACGTGGTTGGCCAAACTGTCAAGCTGCCCGGCCATAAGTTGCAGCTGGGTAGCCACCCGTTTGGCTTCCATTGTGGTGTTTTTTATTTCATTAGCCTTTTGTTTTTAAGTTTTCTTCTTTCTCTTTTAGCTCTTTTTCTTTTTTCTCAATTTCGCTTTTCTTTCTCTTAATTTTAAACTCTCCTTTTTTTTCACTCTCAATTCATTTTCTTTCTCCTCGATTTCCTTTTTCTTTTCCTCCATTTCAATCGCTGCTAGGCAGGTTCTTATTTCCAGCAAGGTGCTAAAATTGAACAATGTCTAAAGAATTAGAGACTTGGTTTGCAAAGGTTTTGAAATCTCGCTATATCACTACTGGTATAAGATGTGATTTGCAAAAAATTGATAGACTGTACAGTACGTTGGCACGGTTAAAGTTTGAAATATATAACTTAAGAAAGGAAGCAGATGTGGAATATACAGCTGTTTGTGGTGTAGTGACATGTAAGGATGAAAAAACAAGGCTGGTTCTGGAGGAAAAAGAGAAATGTATAGGACTGGAGTTATTTATAAGGATAGACTAAATGGTAAGGACGTTACATTTGAAAGAGAAAGGCAACGTGATAGAGTGAATTTACACAACTTTACTGGACGCAATGTAACCAAAGAGGAGCGACAGATTTTGAACTATGGGGGTGGTTTTGTTTTTGAAAGGAAAACCTACATCAGATGGCATAGAGAAGAAGCGTGCAGTTAAAAACAGACTGAACTAGCTGTATTGATTGATGTTGAATATTTAGCTGGTGTTAGGGTGAAGGTTAGGGTGAAAAGGGGGAGGGCGGAGTAGAAATGGTAGGAAGGAAATTTTACGTTATTTTTTTCACCCTAGAATAGGTTGTTTGGAGAGAAGGTTTATAACCAAGGTTTTAAAATTAGTTGATTTTTACTCTGTAAATCATGCTAGAAGCAGATCTCTACATGCTAATACGGTTAGGGGGATGACTAGTAACCAAAGGGGATTAAAATTATTAAGAGATTTGAGCCAGGATAATGCTTATATTCTGAGGGAAAGTGACAAAAACCTGGTCTGGTCTCTTAACAATTCCTCTTGGTATAAACAGGAATATGAGAGGCATTTGAATTCTGGTTATTATCGTATGGTAGGGAATGTGGGGGATGTAGACAGTATAAAACTTAGATGCCGGTTGTCTTTACAAGCAATTTTAAAAGAAACACACGGAGTTGCTACCGGCTAAAGACTAAAGGCTTTAATTTAGGCAATAGTATAGAGGATTACACTCTACCTAGCCTGAATTTATTTCCAAAAGTACACAAACTAAAAAAAAAGGCTAGTATGGAGAATGAAAGTCTATTAACAGCTAGGCCTATAATCACTGGGTATGGGTGGTGCACTGTAGAGGCATCTAAATATTTACAGAAGAGATTTAGGTCAATTTGGTTAGGTTTAAGGGATACTTAGAAAGTAACTCATTACCCTGTTCCATTCTAGGGAATAGTTATGAATTGGTCGGTTTAATAGAGAAACTAATCTGAGTTCAGTGGATGGATGTACCTTTGTAACTTATGATTTTAAGTATTTGTATACAAATATTCTCTTTAAGGACGCTAGCAACACACTCAGGGAATTGGCAATAATCCTTGGAATAGAGAAGGCCGAAGTGGATTTTCTTTTAGACCTTTATTTATTTTGCAATAATTGGAATTATTTTAATGTGGGTAATAGTTTATTTAAACAGGTGAAGGTGGTTAGTATGGGTTGTTATTTTAGTAAGGAAATTAGCGATTTAGTTTTGTTATATTCTGAGTATAAGTATTTTTTAGTGAGTGATGCCACAAAAGTAATCTTTTTGAAAAGGTATGCTGATGATGGGATTATTTTGTTTTCTGTAAGGGACAGTAAAAGTATATTGTTTGAAAATCATGCTTTTTTACCCTAGTAATCTAGTGGTAAACATTGTAAAAAACTATGTGACTTGTCAATATTTAGATTTAGTGTTAGCTATGGATGATTTAACCTTATCTACTGGGGTTATACATTATTGGACATTTTTAAAGAAATTCCATAAATTTGCTTATCTAAATCCTAAATCTAATCATCCAAAACAGGTCTGCAGGGGCTTAGTAGTCAAAATATTCACCACTGAAAAGATTTTTTCTTCTGAGTTTTGTTTTGTGTGCAACAGCCGTTGAAAAATTGTCGAGATCTCGATAAAAGTTCTTGCTGTGTGCGTATTGCTATGAGCCCAGATATGAAATTCCTTCTCCTCCATTGCAACCGTGAACCAATAGGAAATCACAGATGAGGAATCATTGATTGACGGATTAGGAACCCTTGAAAATAGGACCACATACCTATGTCTCGAATTCTTCGCCATGTTCTGAGTTGCCAGTTTGATACCGCGAATTTCTGTATCTCTTCTAACTGCGTTATCCAGTTTTTCAGCACCTAAGATAAGTAAATAGGAAGACAGTAGGCATCCGTGTCTTACTCCGCGATGTAACGAAAATAAGTCGGATGCCCATCCATTGTTGAGGACACAGTTACTTATGTTCGTACAAAAGAGATTAACCCAGCTTACTAAGGGTGTTCCAAAGGTAAAGTGTTTTAGTGTTTTCTCTATAAAAGACCACTCTATACTATCGAAGGCTTTTTCAAAATCTTCAAATAACAAAAGGCCATATTGTTCCATATTCGTGTGGTTGATAATGCCCTCAATAAGTCTGATATTTTCTCCTATAAATCTGTGTTTCAAGAAACCGGTGTGATCATTATTTATTGTGTTCGCAAAAATTTCTTTACACGGTTTGCTCTGGATTTAGATGCGATCTTGTAGTCGTAGTCGAGGAAGAGTTATAGGTCTCCAATTCTTTAAAAGGTCAGACGGCTTGTTTTTGGGGGGGGGGGGGGGTAAGAGGGTAATTAGACCTCGTCTTTGAGAAATTGGGAACCATTCATTGCATTAAGTAAATAACCTTCAATGTCACCCCAGAAACGTTATAAAATTCGGCCGGAAGGTCATAAGTCCAAGGGGTTTTGTCTGATGCTATGGTTTTCAGACTATTTGGGCATTCCTCTTTTATTAATGGCCCAAATGCTGTTTGGGAGGGTTCTGTCACAGGCATGTAAAGGTACATGTGTGACAAAAACACACATCCCACATTTGAATTGGAATAAACCAAAGCCCATGAAAATGTATAGAGAAAAGAGTCCAATGCGACATAAAAAGAACTTGTTACTCAAGAGGGCTGTACCGATAAATAATGCGAGTGTTTCAAAGATAACTTATGCACAAAACAAATTCAAAGAGGTGTCAACTAAATGTGAACAAAAGGTGTGAACCTTACCTCCAGTTTCTGGCACTTGACTCTAACGTGAAGCCTTGAACCGCAAGAAACACAAATTTTTCTTTTCTCCTTTTTCTTTGGGTCTTCACTAGTAAGGTCTGGACCTGTGAATCTTGGTGAATTTAATTGTTGCCGGAGGGGAGATTGTTGAGTAGGGCCTGGAGGATTAGTCTGCACGTTCTGAAGTTTTTGCCAAGAGGGGTCAAGGCCACTCTGTGGCTGCCAATTGTCAGTATCCTGGACAAGGGGCTGTTGAAGATCCTGTTTGGAAGAAGATCGTAGCATTTTTCAGTATAGGTATGCCAATTACACTGTGAACGACTACAGAAACCGTTGTAAATGCTTATCATGTGTCCAAGTAGATTAAATCATCATGACATGAGTCTAGTTCAATTGAAAAAGTAGATATAATATCAAGGCCAGGTTCGAAGTTGGGTATGGGGCGTACTTTATTTTTCCAAATTTAGAAGTAGTGCGATCAATGACAACCTCATCGCCTGCTGGAGGGCAGTGAGCAGAGGCCGGGTCAATGACGAGCCCACCATCACCAGACATAAACATTTCTTTTCCTATTTCATCTGCCTTTCTCATTTCACGTCCAAAACGCTGCTTTCGTCGCTCGGTGCACGAAAAACCATATCCACCTAAAGCATGCCCTGTCTCGTAAGCCTTAAGTTCGACCTCAAGCAGGAAGGCGTCTCGATAGTCGGCTTTATTTGTTTATTAATTTCGCATTGTTTGTTCAAGACATGTTAGAAGTTCATTCTGTTTTTGAGACAATGGTCAGGTCATTCAATTTCCCTATTGTTTACGACTTTGCATGACAAATCCATCGTGGATAAGGATTCCACAATGAAACCTTTCAGCGTTTCTATCCAAGTATGACGACTAAATATAAAGTCGAAAGTAGCACGACGTTTGAAACGGGGTTTACTGGGCGCTCACAAACTGTATTTCCCTCAATTCTCGGTAGTCAACCACGGGCATTTAAGGGAAATTTTAGTAGATGTACACCTACCTCTTTTATTTCGTGTAGATTAGTTCGCAACTTAAGCGTATAGCTTTCGCATTTGCACTTCGGAATGTTTCATTGTTTTTAAGCTACAATCATCGTCAAAAGTGTTGGGAAGGTTGCCTTTTTTACCTCTTCTTTTCCTTCCTACCCCTGCCCCTGGCCCAATGTTGATCAAAACGTTAATGTTTGTGCGCGTAATTGTTCTGTTATATCCCAACATTGAACAAGGGGGACGGGGTATATTTATCAGAAGAGAAAACTCTCTTTTTTCAGGATTAAAATGGACTACTGTTAAGTTGTACAGCCTTCCCAACTACTTTTGTCTATGATTGTAGATAAAAAATGAACAAATCAAACAAAAAAGAAAAAAAAAACATAGTAGCACAATCGTAAAGCGTAGAGAGGTAGAACCATTTACCTACTGTCTTCGCCCAGGCCTAGTGGGAGTACTTTACCAGTTACAACGGGAGGGAGAATACGCAATTGCTGTAAAATAACCCATCATTTGCTTCACAACTGAATCTAAAATAGAAGTGGCGAATGGACTTGAAAAGAGTTATTCGACTTTTATCTTTAAAGCTCTGTCTGATCTCGATGTGATCTGCACATTCAAAATTTTTGACGTTTTCTTGGAGGCTTTTAGTTAAACTAAGGAAGTTGTTTCGACTCCCGCAAGCTTTGTTTATTTCGATATGCGCGCGGATGTAAATCTCGCGGTTAGTGCGGTCGAAATAACTTAGATACCTCTCCAAAAATAATAGAAAAAAGACGGCGCCTTTGAGTATGAGTGCTTTTAAAATGGGTTTTTTTGGTTGCTAGCGTGTTTAAAGTCTTATTTTAAAATTTTGTTATTACATAAACTAAGGTTTGTGATTGTTTCGAATTGTGAAATTACTATCTCGCAATTTGATCGCAGAATATTTATCAAAAAGAGACAACTGCCGAAGTTAATGCTTACGAGAAAGATCTATTGTTTTCGCTCAGTTGCTTTACTTTCGGCACATACATGTATGAAATGCGATGTTTAAACCGTGTCTGGGATTTATGGGCGATTGAAGTGGGATGTTTTTACCAAAAACAAACATGAACGAAGATTCATCATTAGAGAGCTGCAATTACCGTTGTCCATTGGTGAATCCTTTCAAGGGCATAAGAGAGTGATGACCTGCTATTAACCCCCTCCTTCTTTCTAAGCATGCGGCCTTGTGCACCAAACCTAATCAAAATGTATGAAAACTGCATTCTGTTCAGGGGACTATTCCAAGATAAATCGCGTTCCCGAGTATATATTGTCACAAGTATCATTATAAACATCAATGTTACAATCTCTTTAAAACAATAATCAACGATACAAAAGACACTTGACGTTTCCGCTACCGCTATAACCATGACCTTGGCGCGTCATTGAAATGCCTTTAAAGGGGCTGTGTCATGCTAAATTGTTTTGTAAAAAAGAAATGATTACGCGTTTTTATACGCAAATGACTTTTTTAAAAATAGCAAAATCACAGCCTCGTGTCAAACAAGTATTACCCCCAAGCACAAAATCAGACGTTCCACAAAGAGAATGAACTTCGAAAATCTGTTGGGCTCACTCAGTTTGGTGGCAGTTTCCATTGTTTAAATTTTGCTAGATAAACTTCGCTACACTGCTCTTTTGAATTGCTTGATTTAAACGCTAGATTTTGCGATACAATTTCAATTGGTAATTTAAATTATAATTTAGATTATCAGTTCACTGCTCACATCTAAAGTGACTGGGGCAATCTGACACACTCCCTCTTAACTTCGTAGATAAATGTTAGGATACCTACGTTCTAGGTGTTTGAGTATCAATTTAGTCGAAAGCGTTTTCTTAAGTAGGTTCTTTCTTGCCCTGACAGAAATAAAAAAGAAGGATTTATAGGGTGTTTTATACGCAAGCTCCGTCAATAAATAGCTTAACCCTAAGGTCACGACTAACCTTTCATTGCATGCCTTTTTGCAGCAGTAGACTGTGAAGTCTTTAACCATGATATAATCTGCTACATAGTTAGTGGAGGAGACTGTTTAGGAAACCCGGCAAACATCAAAGTTGAGAACAATGGTGCTGTAGGTTATGTTGGAAGCTCTCTAACCATGCACAATCCTTTGTTTTTTGTTCACAAATTATGACTGAATAAATTAATGCAGTGTTTCTGTTGGTCAATAACTTAAATGATATGAATGCTATTGAAAGATGTGCACGGTCAGGTCAAAACCCATAACAAAGGGTTTCCCAACCATTACACTTTAATTATTTTAATTTTATCATTTTAGGGCATTTACCGTGTAACACATTTCCGAAGTTTTTTTTAAGGACTAAAGAAATAATGACTGCTTTAATGACAACTGTGTTCAAGGCAACTATCAGTTTTCTTGTGCAAAAAGGTCAAGCGGCCACAGCAGAGAAGCTTGAGGAAGGTGACGTTATAAATCAGAAATTCCGTCGCTTGATCGTGCGTGAGATTGACGACCTAAAATCCAAATTAGACGGTCTTGCAAAGAAGGATCTGTTATCAAGCGTCATTTCCTTTGCTGTAGGCATCGAGTACCTATATGATGTGTTTGAAAAGTCGAAGTCGGGATTCAAGTGTGAAGGCAAAGCTGGAAAGCAAAAGGGGCTCCGAATGGATGATTCAACCAAGAAGGCCCTAGAGAACGCAAAGAAGAGGGTTGAAGATGCTCATGAAAAAGCAAGAGATGCCTTCGCCTACGTCTATGATGTGTTTGACAAGTCAAAGTCGGGATTCGAGGACGAAGGTAAAGCTGGAAAACAAAAGGGACTTGGAATGGATGATTCAACCAAGAAGGCCCTGGAAAACGCAAAGAAGAGGTTTGAAGATGCTCGTGAAAAAGCAAGAGATGCCTTCGCCAATGAAGCGCTGAATTTGAACGATCGCTTGCTAGCCATGGAGATTCGAGTTATGGCAACAATACTGCAGACATTTGATAACCACAAGGAAGCTATACCAGCTTGTAAAGTATGCATTGAAGAACTGCACTCTCTGACCGCTGTCAAGGAATGTTTCACTGTCGAGCTCAGCAAGGCAGGGTTCTCGACCCGGTTTAGTAAAGATGAACGTGAGAAAATAATCTCTGCAATATGCCAACTGAATCGATTTATTTACGATTTCACCCTTATGGTGGGGTTTGGCGTAAAGGAATGGCCTTGTGTTGACACGGGCAAAGAGAAAATTGACCCGATCCGTGACGAAAGACTTACAAAACTGCTCGGAAAACGAGGCATGAAACACTGTTTCGTCAAACCGTGGTCATTTGGTCAGGATGGCGAAAAGGAACGCCAGCTAAAAAGCCCCGTGGGTATCGCTACTAATCCGCTAGAGCATTTCATTGTGGCGGACGATGGCGATAAATTGATCAAAGTCTTTGACAGTAATGGGAACTTCCAACAGTATGTCAATCTCCAAACTAACAGTGCCAGAGAAGAGTTGTACATTCTCGATATCGCTGCTGACGAAGACAATTTCTATGTGCTGGTGGGACTGAAGAAGCTCGTGACTAAAGATTTTGAGCTGGAAGTCCATATATTCAGTGCAGCAAATTCACTGCTTCGCAAATTTCCTGTGAAAAAAGGGCCTTGGGGACAGGGCAGGAAATTGGCAATTTGCAGCGGTAAAGTCCTGGTATTAAGAGGATCTGGATCGGGAGATGTGGTTGAAGTCTACAGGCGTGATGGGAAACTAGTCCGTAGCTTTGGTGGGGGATTCTTCAAAAATGCAGGAGATATCGCAGCTATCAATGACCGCGTGATAGTGATGGACACCGGTAATGGCAGCGTCCACATTTTCACTCTGAAGGGAAAACATGAAGCCAAAGTTTCTGTCGACATCGAGGAATATCACTATTTCAGAGCTGCCCTCCATCCTACAGGCAATTATTTCATCTTGGCTGGCTTTGAACGATTGACCGCATATCCAAGTATGGCAGTTTTTTCTACCACTGGAGAATTTGTACGGAGGATCCAATTGAGTAAAGAAAAGACTAAGTATTTGGGAGGGATGACAGTAACCAAGAAGGGTCAAGTTGCTCTAGTAGTTGGAGGGGAGAGTGAGACTTGTAGGGTGAGTTTGATTGCTCTGTAAACAAGAATGTTTAGTTCTATCACATTATCTGAATTCTAAAGGTTTTTTGCCACTACTAAATGATCGAAAGTGCAGGATCGTTCGAGCTTATCTTTCAGAGAGTTCAATCAATCAATTTGCTACTTGAAATTCTTGTCGGAAACCGCACAAGATAATGGCGTTCATGTAAGAATTAATAAAAAACAAGCTTGCTTTTGGGCTTGCGCCCGAAACCTTGGCTTCGTTTCTTTCTTGTGGCCAAATTACCTTATTAGGGAGCCTTAGCGTGTACGATGGCGACGGCAGCGATAAGGTCACTTTTTAAATTCGCGTTTTTTTCAATCTTTGTAGCGTTTATTCCAATTCGCTAAAAATGGCAATTGTAGGGGAATTTTCCTAGAGTTGATATCTAGGGAACCGCACTCAGCTTAAAAAGATCAATTATTTATGCCTAATATCTAAACAAGTTTTTATCAATCAAGTTTTTATCAAACATAGTTAATTAAAGTAGAATGGTTGGGAAATGCTTTGTTATATGTTTTTGTTTGCTTTTTTGGACCTGTCCGTGCACAACGTTTAATAGCATTCCTATCATTTTGAACATACTGACCAATAGAGACAATGCATTAATTTATTCAGTCACAATTTGTGAACAAAAAACAAAGGATGGTGCACGGTCAGGGAGCTTCCAACATAAACTACAGCACCGTTGTTTTCAACTTTGATGTTTGCCGGCTTTCCTAACCAGTCTCCTCTTCTAACTATGGTCCAAAGTTTACACAACTTTTGTGTGATGCAAGTAATTTATTGTGTTGCTTTGATTATTGTCCTGTGTACTGGCAAGATGGCTTAAATTGCCTGGATCATTCTTCAGTATTTACATTTGCTAGGGACATCCGTACATTGCGTTCAAACCATTGCTATAAATGATATGTCAAGTCTGTGAGAACTGATTAATTCGCTCAAGTGTTCATTCTATGTTAGAATTATTAAGCAGTGGATTGATTTGCATAACGCAATTGCAGAAGCAGAAAGTTTAGATTCCTTTAAAAGGAAATTGAAAAAAAAAATTTATTTACCTGGCCCTATTTTGCGTCAGTGTTTTAGGGCGTGTTTACAAGGAGTGAGGAGGGTTACCCTAGCAAGCGGGTTAAAGTTAACTCTGGTTTACAAGCAAAATTTCCCAAGTAGGGTTACCGTCATGCGTCACCACATAAGACTAAAATAAATATTCTTTGTAACGTGCAATATTTGAACGAAATCTTGAAGATCCATTTTAAACATGTTTAATTCATGGAAAATCATGTAATTTAGAGGTCGAAAAATTGGATAACTCCGTTCAAATTTTCAAGATTACTGCTCACGCTTGACGGTCAAAGTTATCCTGGGTAGGCGAGTTACCCAAACAAAGCGTTTACAAGGCAGGCAGGGTAAACCTCTTTCTAGGGTAACCCTAGCACTCTGGTAGGGTTATTCTCCCTCCTTTTTAAACAAGTCCTTATGTATCAAGAAATTCAATCGCAATTTTTTATCTGCATTTTAACTTGTAACGTATTTTTATTTTTTATTAAGCTTGTTTTTCTCATTTATATTTGTTTGGAAGGTATCTTCATTAGAGCTAACCTCTGATACCTGCTTTTCATATGATTAATTGATCATTGATTATGTGAATAAAGTGTGATTTACCCTTTCGAGAGGGACTATATATTATGGGGATTATCAACACAGCACCAGAATAGTCAGAAAGAGTTATCGAGCTTTTTAAGTTTTGTGCAAATCTGGCCAATAGTGAACGAGATAAAGCCATTCAGAATCTCCAAAATTTACTAAGAAATGTATGGACTTCGGAAAACCTGTCCAGTAAACCAGTTTCTTGAGTGGCTGTATCCTCTTCAATATTTCCCCGATTAACACCAAACTTGGGGATTTTACAAAGCTTGGTGTGCTCTCCCTGGCGTGTGGGTAATTTCATTTTGTACGTGATCGTACCCAGTCCTCCTCGGTTTGAAAATAGGCAAAAGCTCAATGGTTGGAGCGTCCAGCCGTCTGCTAGGGGCTCGGGTTTTTTCGATCACTACTTTATATTAAACATCTAAATTGTTTGTTTTACGTTAAATTTTGTCATATCCACATGCTAAAATCTGCTATTCAAAAAACATTGATAAACGTATTTTATTATACTTTGTCAGGAAAATCCCTCATTTTCACAAAACGTCTCATTCTTCCTTTTAACAGAAATTTGCAGCTCAAACTGCTCTTTGTTCTGACCTAAAAGTGTCTCTGACGATAACTGTAACGCGTTTGAAACAAGCGGTGTCCTCCAGCGAAGTTGTACATGTAATCTGCGTAAAAAAATTAGAACGACCATTTTTATTTTGTTTTTTTGTTTCTTTAGTATACGATAATAAAAAAAATATTGGACATTCTGAACGTGAGAATTTTTGTTAAACTGAGTTATACCTCAGTCTTGCACAGTATTTTTTTACACATTCAGCTGAATTTTTGAAAAAATGCTTCATAAGGGAAAAAAATGTCCTTGAATCTCGTACAGGATGCCCCTCTTTACCGAGACTGTTAAAAATTTGAGCCAACTAGACCATTTTTAAATGAAAATGGAGCTTTCATAAATCCTTCTTATAGATCCACTTTTCGCACTTCATCAGAATCCCTAGAAAAGCACCTGTTTGTGCGTCTCTCTGCCACGGAATGTCTGTTATTTTTCCCAAAAACTCCATTCCGAATTAATTAGTGTGACACAAGTGTCCCATGATTATGCACCCTCCTCAGACATACTCTAATAGACTTAATTTAAGGAGGGGAGTGTCCTTTACTCCTTGTCTATGATGAAGTTCAACAAAGCAAGCTGTTAACCGATTTTCAACAAGGATAAAGCATGATCAAGGACTAGTTTAATAGGGGGAAATCTCGTAAACAAGTACATTTATTTTTAATGAGTGTGTTTCCCTTCATGAATCATCTTTTAGGTTTAGACTATATCTGCCTTGTGACAATGGCCTCAGTTTCATGGAAGAGGTGCTGCCTGGGGTTTTTCACGTTTTGAGATGCGATTTTTCTCAGTTCTACTGTCGAACACCCTATAAATAACTGTAGCTTGTAATAATGGAATACCGCAAAAAAAAAAAAAAAAGACTTGATTTGCATAGAACCATACTCTAAGCGACTGAAGTAATATTGGTTTAAAGAATTATTGTGGTCACATTGCCTTGTCTTAAGAATATTTAAGCAGTTTACCTTAATAAATCTTGCTGACAATTAAATGCCTTACGTAGTCTAAATACTTGACAATTTTTGTTCAAGTTTAAAAAATATTTTGAAAATAGGGGAGACTTTCAAAGTGACGAACATTGTGGAACAAAAAAAATGTTATAAGATTTTACGATGTTTGAATATTGATATCTATAGACAAGGACTATACTCACTGCTACAGCTATATATCTCACTTTTAATGATGCTCCTGTGGCCTTTTAACCTTTTCTACTCTATTGTAAATTTATCATTATTCTTTGACAAAATTCAATCAAAACGGGCCCTTAATTCGAGAAATTAGCTCCTCTTGGAAATAGGCCCACATAACGGTAGGTACACTTGTGTAGCTACTATTGAGATCAGATTGTGACATTTTTGAAATGCCTTGTTAGTTGATATTACTAACAATCAGCAAATTCTTGGCACGAGTTAAAACGACACCTGGCTTCTCTTGATAAAACTTGACTCATTTTTGTAGTTCATATACCGTTAAAATCACGATCAGTTGATCGTCGTGAGATTTAACATTATCAGTTCAAAATTCAAGGTAGTGTAGTGTCATCATTAATTTAGGCCATTTTTGACTGAACCATTAGACCGTGACTTATAACCCTGTAAGCCCCAATATCCACACACAAATTCTCCAAACTGATCTCCATACATTTCCTTCATGAATGAGTTGAGAGAATTTGATAAAAGATCAAGGCATTTTCCCTTAGGTGATCATTTTATTAATTCTCATAACCTAATGTCTTGACATTGGATGGATATCGTTAGGAGAAAATTGACGTTAGTCACTGTTGGGACTTTAAGGGTTAATGGTTTTATTGCAAAACCTAGCTGATATAGCAGTGACTTCCTTAAGAAACCTCAGAGAGATTATGCTGATATAATCAGCACTCGCCCTGTCTGCTTTAAGTCAGTTACAGGATTTTTCTGTGGTGTTTGACGTCGGTTATTATGTCTGCAATAGTGACAACAGTTTTCAAAGCAACTATCGGTTTGCTTGTGCGAAAAGGAAGAGCAGCCGCAGCGGAAAAGCTAAAAGAAGGTGATGTGGTTGATCAGAAATTCCGTCGCCTGATCTTGCGTGAAATTGACGATGTTAAGTCCAAGTTGAATGGACTAGCAAGAAAGGACTTATTGTCAAGCTTTAGCTCCTTTGCAGAAGGTATCGAGTACTTGTATGAAGTGTTTGACAGATCAAAGGCAAGAGTCGAGTATGAAGAGGATGCTTTCGCAGCGCAAGCTGCTGCTGACAAAGCTGGAAGACAGACACGTTTTCTCACGAGGCAAATGAGTTCCTTAGATGAGACTGACCTGCTGGATGATTCAGTAAGAAAAGAACTACAAATCGCGAAAAAAAGGTTTGAATACGCCCGTGAGAAAGCGAGGGATGCCTTTGCCAATGAAGCACTGGATTTGTGTGATCGCATTTTAGCCATGCAGTATCGAGTTATGGCAACAATACTACAGAGTTGTGACAGTCCCCAGGATGCGCTACCAGCCTGTAGAGTGTGCATTGAAGAACTACACTCCTTGACCACTGTTAAGGAGTGCTTTGACGTGCAGCTCAACAAAGGGTTCTGGGCCCGATTTAGCAAAGACGAAAGGCGGAAAGTTATCTCTGCCGTCTGCCTTTTAAATCGAGTTATTTACGATGTCACCCTTATGGTGGGGTTTGGCGTTAAGGAATGGCCCTACGTTGACACGGGAAAAGAGAAAATTGATCCGATTCGCGACGAAAGACTCACCAAACTTTTACGAAAACAAGGCATGGAGCACTGTTTCGTAAAACCGTGGTCGTTTGGTCAGAATGGTGAAAAGGAACAGAGATTAAGGAGCCCTGTGGGTATCGCTACGAATACACGAGAGCACTTTATTGTGGCGGACGATGGAGATAAATCAGTCAAGGTGTTTGAAAGCAATGGAAACTTCTTACGCAGTGTTAGTCTGCAAATTGATGATGCAGGCAATACTGAGCTGCATATTCTTGATATTGCTACTGATGAATATGACAACAGCTATGTCTTAATCGGACTACAGAAGTTCGAGATTAAAGAAAATGAGATGGAAGTCCAAATATTCAACACCGCAGCTTCCCTGCGTCGCAAGTTTCATGTGAAAAAAGGGCCATGGGGACAGGGCAGAAGACTGACAATTTGCAGAGGCAAAGTCCTGGTATTAAGAGGATCCGGATCAGGAGATGTTGTAGAAGTATATAAAGGCGATGGACGATTTGTTCGTAACTTTGGAGGAGGACTGATTAAAAGTGCAAGAGATATCGCTGCTACTGGGGATCACATCATGGTCATGGACACTGGTGATTGTAGCGTCCACCTTTTCACTCTTAAGGGAAAACACGAGGCCAAAATCACTGTCGACTTCAATGGAGATCACCATTTGAGAGCTGCCTTCCATCCTACAGGTGAACAGTTTGTTGTGGCTGGGTACGAAAGAGAAAAGGCATATCCAGTAATGGCGGTTTTCACCACCGCAGGAGACTTTGTGCGTAGGATTCAATTCGGGGAAGTAAAGACTAATTCGGTGGGCGGCATGATAGTGACCATGGAGGGTCAAGTTGCTGTAATAGTTGGAGGGGAGAGTGAGCCTTGCAAAGTGAGTATAACTGCCATGTAAACACAACTTTGTCGGTCAATGAAATCAACCGAGTCAATAAGATTCAGTTGCGAAAAGAAAAGAGAGAAAGTTTATGGCTCGAGCGAGACTCTTCTTTGAAAGCAATTGATATCAACAAGCGTGAGAAGAAAGGAACAAGACTTAGACAGAACAGCTTTACTATATTGACTCAGGTAGTAATACCACATCGCCGTGTTTCACTCCCCCATCAACGCGACCTCATCTTTTTGAGTACATGTATGAGTTATTGTTGTAGGGTATATATAATTAAAAATATAAACTCACCTACAAGTAGCTATATAATACTATATTATACATATCAATATTCTCACATTGGTTCAACAAAGTAGAAATGCTCCGTTTCTTAAATTAAAGGAATATTTTTTGTTACAAGCGCTAAAAGTCTGAAGTTCGAGAATTTTTCTGGTAAAAGAACTTTTACTCCAAAACATTTAAAAACAAATCAATTGCTTGAGAGTGACTAATATGTATTAAGTATCTTGAAGGGTGCATTCAAATAGTATTGCTTGGTCACTTTGCAATTCATTATTTTACTTTATATAGTAGTTTAATAAGTGAAATATAATTCATATGCTTTATTTCAAGAACTTCTCTTACATTGTGCATTAGCCGTCTTATTTTGTAAACTTTTTCATTGAAAGTATTTGCAGTGAAAAAGCTATTAAATCTAAAATTCATGATTGGAAGAATACAGTGTAGGTTACATAATCTCTTTTTCCAACGGTGTGTATTTTACCGATATTATTATTGTATTGGAGTTACGAATCCAATGGCCTTCGATTAGTTAAGCAGACTGAGACGCGACGCCTCTTGAGTGTTTAAAGTGGGATGCGTATCGTTTACTTGTTATGTTTGGGTACGAATTCAGTTTACAATGTAATTCGTTTCTCAGTAACTTCAGTCGTATTTTTGATCGCAAAACAAAGGATTGTGTGACGTTGGGGAGCTCTTAACATGCATGGAAAAACTGCAGCCCTGT
This sequence comes from Porites rus, assembly GCA_964035705.1. Taxonomy (NCBI): domain Eukaryota; kingdom Metazoa; phylum Cnidaria; class Anthozoa; order Scleractinia; family Poritidae; genus Porites; species Porites rus. The sequence continues at coordinate 26,976,039 of OZ037995.1, forward strand.
AATTTATGTTTGATGTTTACCGGCTTTTATCAGCACTACTTTGACTTAAATAAAGGCATTATGAATGGACTGGCGTAAAAGCTCTTTACACAAAAACTATACGAAAAAAAGGTCGCACATTGTCAATCTTTAAATTTATTTCTCTTTCTGAGAGACACAGACCTACGGTATCTGCTAGGGTTGTGTCCGTGTGATAGAGCCGTCGGCTTCTGAAAACGAACTCCGCTACATACCGCTTTCTTTGTACAGTGAAACCTAGCGGACACCCTGGGACATCTTCAGTGTCTGCTTGACAGAGTTGTCAAAATACAGGCTTGTCTTTTAGAGAATAGAGCGTTTTCAGATAACGTAACGTTTGCCGTATTGGTATTCCAAATCAATGAAACGGCAGCCATGATGGTGTTCAAAGCCCCTTTTTGATCACCTATTTGATACCTTGAGTCTGTAAAAATAAATTATTGTTTTCGAAAAAAGTCTTGAATTTTGGACCCGAAAATCTGTATGAACCCTGTGTAAAATACGCCATTTGCACAATGACGTCGTATTACTACTACGACCAGAATCCTTTTCGTTTTTCCTTTCATATTTCAGGGTCGTAACCAGGTATATTTTTTCATCGCTGATCCCAATTTTTAGCTCCAAATTTTGATCCCTGATCCCAAAATGTAGCATAATTTGATCCCTGATCCCACTTAAATTTTATGATCCCATGGAGAGATGTGACCAAGTTATGTTTCCCCGACGTCGATTATCATTCATTAATAACAACTAGGCGTATTTACCTCAAGTAGATGTTTATTTGTTCATTCTAAATCGCGTACTCATCTTGTCTTCCATGATGTATTAAGGATTATTATTTGAATTCTGCTGCTTGCTTCTGAAAAATGCTCGGTCCATTACAGACATTACACATTACCTGATTAGTTGACTTTTACAAAACTTTCTTGGTTGAGAAATGTAAAACTCGTATGATGCTATGAGCAATAGAAAACACTCTATAAAACAATGCGATAAAAATAGACGAGGTATATACGACAATTAAATAAAAAAACTAAATCTCCACGTTTCGACGGCTGCAAGTTAACGTCACGTAAGAAATGAATAAAAGGACTGAATCTAAATACATGGCAAAAAAATCTATACAAGGTACGATACTTACACCATCGAATTTTCAGTTATGAAGAAAGGTGGATCGAAATTCGATTGTTTGATTTTTGAGACTGTTCATTAACGAATAGAATTGCCTTCAAGTCGAGCTTCGAAAGGTGAGCTGGCAAGGAGAAAAATATACACAATGCGAGCCAAGACCGAGCGCGAAGCACAAGGTAAGAGAGCACCAGGCCACCTACAACCACGAAGGACTTTGAGAAAGGCTTATCGAGAAAATGAGACCGGTTTTAAACATTAAAAAAAGACTCCACTCGAGCACTAAAAGTGTTTACGTGACTCTTGCATGCTAATATTTCATTTCTGACACTTGTAGCCTCATTATTGTTACCTTGAGCTTTTCCATTTCATCGAAATAGTGAAATTGTGGCTGAAAATGCAAAACGTGTATTTAAAGAAGATATCTGGTGACTCTTCTCCCAGATCTACAGCGTCCAGCCTCAAACCGGGTTCTGCTACTAGGCTCTTCGTCTTCCACTTCTGCAAGATTCTCCTCTTCCTGGCTCTCATCGTCACTGTCGTCTGATTCGTTGTCTAGAAGCCCGTTAGCCAAATTCTTGAGACGCCGTTCTTCGTTCCTTCTTAAAGTAAATTGTTCAGCCTCCCGGTAAACAGAGACTCGGTCCATGATGCATTTTGGTGAATTTTGATCGTCAAAGTTTCCTTCATTGTAGACTAAAGGATCTTCCTCTGATTGTTCAAGCCAATTTATTTTGAGTTTTTCCTCTGAGGAACAATCATTCCTGCTGTGAAGATCTTCACAGACAATTGCTAGAAAAAAAGGCTCCAGATACGTCCTGTAGTTATGCTTAAGAGCGACAACTTCTCCTTTTAAAAAACAACTCTGTAGTTTTCCACAGACGTCCCGGTAACCAGGTGATCACCACGTTTTTCGTCAAAGCCATGGAGTTCTTCAAGCGTATTTAAACTTTGAGTTTGGGGCTCAATGATTCTTTTCATCATCGAAATAGCCAAGGGTAGTGTTCCAGCTTTTTCTTGGGTTTTACCCCTCACCCTTTGCTGTCTAACTCCTTGTCCAAACTCTTTGGCGAAAAGCCTAAGCTCTTAGCCTCTTCCCTGGTTTGATCACCCTCTTCCACATTATGCACAATCCTTGCCTTACAGCGTTCATAGAGCCATTCAGGTAAGAGTTTGAAATAAGCTACCTCAATATCCTACGATTCATGTAATAAACAGGTTCCAATCGATTTGAAGTAAACAAAGATCACCCCCATTCTTTTAACACGAAATTTCCACGACCTCTTTCCCGGTATGGATTGTTAGTATGAAAGTGATGGTCAAGGGCTTCGAAAAAACTGGACAGAAGTAAAGCACGCTTAAAATACTTTGGTTACTAGAATAAACAGTATCTAAACACTGATCTAAAGATCGAGGATGTGCATTTAGCGTTTTATTTCTCCCACTGCCCACAATATTTTCGCTTATTCGCTTGCTTGATATCTGCGATAGTACTCAGTGATATACTTGCTGATACTTGTTGACAATGTGGTGATGTACTCGACCGCGTGACTTTTACATGCACCGATCAGCTCATCATATAACACAGGGAATCAGATTTACAAAAACGAATTAGCTTTACCTTGGTCGTTGATGCATTTCATGTCTGTGATGACGATTCGGTGAACGAGATCTTTTCGACTGACATTTCCGAGATCTGCGTAAAGAAAAATGTCCTTTAAGATCTGTCAAGGACAATGTATCTGATGCATTGTTCTCTATTAGTCTATTTACTCCTTCTGACACAGTTGCGCATTGCAATAGTGAAGACCTTGTCACGATTTTTGAAGCCATAACCGCGTGAGAAATTACAGTGTTTCTATGAGAATCTAATGTCAAATAATTTATCAAGCTGAATAGAGGAATTAGTAGAACACTTATTAAACTGACCGGCTTGAAGATCGCCTTCGGCTCGCTGATCGCTGTGACCGTTCTCTCTGTTCTCTCGCTGGCGACCAGGAATAGGAACGTGATCTGGAAATATAAACAACAGTGGCCTTCAATTTGCGCGCAGTATTTTACAACCATGATCTGAACAGAAAAATATGGCAAGAGTGTGGTAAAAATTGCAAAATAGTAGTTAGATTTTCATACCGTCGTTCTCGACTTCTTTTGCTTGACTTGCCCATCTTGCTCTTCTTCGAGAGTCCGACACAGCGGAAACAGCAAATGCGCGAGTAAATGCAATATGACCAGATTTTATGAGCCTGCGAGACTGAGCACCCTAGCCAAACCCTTGTTTTCAGTAAAACCGCTGGACGTCAACTATGAAGTACGAGTAAGGTAAGCTTTAAAACTGCTGATTGCGTGACGGAAGCGCTAAAATATTATAAAGCCAGGTTTAAGCTTTTTTGAAAAGAGGTCTTTTTCCTTGAAAAACGAAGTATTTTAGTTTTTCATTAATAACGAAGTATCTGAAAAGCTCGATCCCTGATCCCTCAAAGACACACACAATAAATGGCTGATCCTGATCCCATGACTTGTGACCCGGGATTCCGGGTCTTTGATCCCGATCCCGGGACTGTGATCCCTGATCCCATGATATTTAAATTTGACAATCCCAAGGAGGTTTAAATAACAAAAGCTCTAATTTGCACAAGAAAGCAAAACCCTGAAATATTCTGGTCTTATTAGTAGTAAAATTACATGATCGGAAAGTGTTTTCACTGACTGGTCCTAACTACTAAATGCAGGGTGTCTGCTTCACTGCTTCGTAGTTTTGTGCGGTTTTTACCAGTTGTTGCAAGGTACCTTTATTGATATGCTTGTGATGTCTACTATATAACAGCCATTCTCTGTAATGAGAAAGAACATGCCCATGTTTGGAATAGGATGAGTTCTATTCTCAAACAGATGTTTGAAGCCAATTTTACGCCGCGCAATTTATTTAACTGCAATGCCATTCAACACTAACATTACCCTGCTTTTTTATTTTAAACTTGACAGTGAAACATTTTTTAAGTGGTCAGCGAATGCAGCTGTTCAGTGGACAACCCACAGGCTTGAAATGTATTGTGAAGATCTCATGTTCATATATTTGTTCCATAATGTCGACAGTACTGACTGCTTGTACATTGCTGTTGCTTTCTGTTAGGTATATAAAGATCTCGTTTTATTTTTTTAAGCTATATTATCCATGGTACTTTTGTCCAAATTCTTTTTTTTGACGACCCAGTACAAGAGGATGCTTGTAATGTGATGACATCGCATTGGTGTTCTGTGTTTCACTTAATTATACTTGTAAAATACTTAACTTTCATCACAGTTCGTCAAAAATTACCCTCTTTAACAGGATACGTTTTATATTGCGAAACTGTGAAGGGTTTGAACCCAGAAGTCATTTCAAAAGTAGGTTGAGTCTGATCGTCTGGGGTGAACGTAGTCCTGAACAGGGACTGTTGTCGACAGTGACTGACGTTTCGACAACCTGTGCGGTTGTCATCTTCAGAGTCAAAGTGAGTTGTATCACGTCAGTTGATGGTGTTGTACTCTAGATATCGACCTGATTGGTCAATTACGTCGCGAACGTTTTATATTCTTACTTATGCTGGTTAAGGGAAAAGCATACAGGTCTGGCAAAATGAAACAACTCACTGAAAGAGCAAGCGGCTAAAACATTCAAAATGACTAAAATAACCCTTCAGATACCCGAATCTTTCCAGGGATGATTATTATAATAATAATGAATTACAAATCAAAAAAGAGGGGCTGTTTCAATGTTAAAGGCTCTGTGAAGATTTTGAACAATAAACTCTTTTCATATCTTTTTCTGTACAGGCAGGCCCTAATGGATGCCTTTTATTTCTTTTTGCCTTTAACCGCAGCAGGAATAGCTTCGTCGACAGAGCGTGTTGTCGTCTTTTCGCTGTTCTTCAAGATTCATAGCGGAGCTCCGCGCGCGCGCGGAGCTCCATTGCTAAGTAAATCTACCCATCCCAGAAAATTTGGTAATCACGTGACCGTACACCGACCGACCGTCCGTCCGCACCACAGGAAAACCAATGTTTCCTCTCACACTTTTAGCTAGTTTGGGAGCCCAAGAGAAAACTAATTGGACATCAATGTTGAGATCAATTGACAGCTATCAAAACAGGGCACTCGCTGACCAGTATCACCTGACCGTACCGCGGGCTTAAGTGTCGACCCATCGAGGTCGAGTATTTTTTAAAGTTATCCGCTGACAATGTTTCAAATGATCGCAGGCTCAAGTTTATTTTTTCCAAGGATTCATATCAAATATGTTGTGTTTATGTCACTATGGCCCCGCACTGTTAGGATTTTGATTTCAAACTGACCTCGGAAGCGAAAATTCATCCAGTTTTTTTAAAAGTACAGGCGGGGAAGACCTTATCTTACCATGGTCACGCGTTGGTTATGCTTTTTATTCTCTGATTGGTCAAAATTTGACAGGTGAGTTCATGCGGAAAAATAGACCTTTTTGCCGATACAGCGGCCATATTCAATTAATTCGATTTAAGGAGTATTATAGGATGCCCAGGGGGCATGAGCACATTTCGTTTCTATTTTCGAGCGCTTTTCGGGACATTTTTTCTTTAAGTTTTCTTAGATTAAGATTGTAATGGGAAAAAAGATCCTTGTGCCGTGTTTGGATGTAATAATGATCGCCTTTTTCTAGTTTAGCATTAGAAATATGATCTTTCACTGTATATTTCTCGGGAAAAGGCGAGAACGGTTTTTGAACGGTTTGGTTCGTCCTGAATATTGACTGAGTGCAATTTGTCTTGAAAAATTGTGAAATACCGCATTCTGTCCGAGCTCTGTATGATAAATAGTACTGTTTCACCTCAAATGTGGTGTATAAAAATTGTAAAAGGTTGGTTTAAACACCCCCAGATTTGTTGGCAAGAATTTGTAAAGTAAACCTGTCGAACGCAAAAAAATTTGGCGTGATTTGTTTTCCAAGAATTTGTTTTCGAGGCCTAATCTACTGTGATCTTGAATGTGATCGAAGATGTTTGCTATTTTTTGGGGGTAGATATAAGGTTATCAATTCGATGTAAGATGTTTCACTCTAAAATAACTTAGCCTTTCCCTCAAAAGTCACATGAATGTGCCCGTAAGTTAAATGATTTGTGGATTTAACGTTTATTGTTTGATTTAAATTATAAATTTATTAAAACTGGAGCTTCGCTTTTAGCCCTGGCTAAATCTATATATTTATTTAATTCTCAGTGTCTCCGTATTCTAACAGTTCAAGTTAATTAGCATTCACACGTCGAAATCGGCTCGCCTCTTTCACTTCTACATTTCGAGGATTAATAGTGTGATTTACAGAATGATTCGCTGAAAAAGGAAAAACCCAAATATCCTGATAAGAAATTTACTCAAAGGATGAAAAACTCTTAGGAAAAAAATACACTCGCGTGAATCTCCGGGTCTTCGTTTCTAAGTTCATGACCAAACAGAATTTTTAAATATAGCGCTAGAATGCAAAATACCCTTAGGGAATTTAGGGGACGCGGACCCGTTTCTATCGGCAACGCGGATTTAATATATACATAGCGCATTACTGAAAAGCGGAGGTCGCGAATCGATTTCCAGCACCGGGCCAATACCAATAAAGGTACTGCCTTTGCCCTGTACATGACTAAACTTTTGCGTGGCTTGGATGACCACGTAATTTGGCTGTCTTGTCTGCAGTAGGAGATGATAACAAACGTGTCCTCAATTAGTCCTTTCTTGCTAAAAAGCTGGACGCTCAAATATAGTGCTTTTACATTAAAATAGTCGTCCAATGGGAGTGCGTTCAGAAGATCATCTAGGACCACCTTTTTTCGAGATTTTTACTAAATTGAATCTTAGGCGGTCGAAAGATAGTATTGTCTACAAGGCATACATTACAAGCTCTAAAATACGATACATCTTTAATGGGCCACTCATTTGGACCATGGGAAGGTTTATTTCCAGCTTAACAGTAGGATTATTTACTCCAAAAATTCATTATTTTTTTGGCGAATTGTGTTTCTCAAGACATAACAATGAAAAGACGAAAATTTTGTCTTTAATACAGTTTTTCTTCGTGCTGACAAAACACAAACAAAAAAATTTAAAGAAAATGAGAATGGACTTCTGTTTCAATAGCAGGTTATTCGCAAATATAAAAATGCTTGACTTTCAGTGATTGTGGTCACTTTTCAGTTTCCCCACTTTATTTACAAAAAAACATTTTTTTCGCCTCTTAGTGAAGACAGAAAGCAAGGCACTTAGGGCATGTTTACATGGAGGTGGGGGACCCCAGATAGGTGAGGTAACATGTGACGGGTCACCCCACCTAACATGTAAACGTGATCAAATCAAAATGAGAGACTATATGAACATACCTTAGCGGGTTACCTCACCTACGTGGGGTCCCCCACGTCCATGTAAACAGGCCCTAAAACTGTTTCCTGTCGTCTGTTGAAACGTATGGCAAGGATGAGCATTGATTGAAACTTGAAAAAGTTCGGCCAACTTTTTCAAGGTTTAATGCTATGCCTGGCAAAATCACCAAAAAAATTATTATGGTTAGTTCTCCCAGATGAAATTTGTTTGATGTCTTCTTCTTAACTCTACAGGTGTATTTTGTGTATTGGTTAAGGCACTTAGTAAATGACCCGCCGGCACGAACCTGATTAACCATTCACCAGAACGCCAAGGTGTTACACAAATTACCTTTTGATATAACTTTTTTGTTTGTGTAACGCATTAGAAAGGAAAAAGTTAGGCGTATAATTGCTTCTAAATAAAAAATCTGACTAGAGACTTTGATGGTCGCAAAGGCGCAATTAGAGCATGATTTTAAGATGTTACATTAGAAGTTGTCTCAATATGTCGTCAAACAATTTGTTCTAGTCCATCTTATAGTTGTAAAGGAGACTAGTTGTGACAGCCAGCGCAAATCGAAGGTTCAAACACGCTGCAGGTTAAGGTGAGAGCAGCCCCTTACAGCGAACAATCGCTTCCAATCATTCGAACAATATCAATGAACGATGCATGTAGGCGTTTTTTATTAGTTTTTTCTACTAGGTTATTATGTTGTTGTGCATAGTGCTCTTTCAGGGTACAAAGGGGAACATATGGAAATAGTAATCTATAGGGCAACTGCAGTTTTTCATGTAAGGTAAAAGCGAGAAGCAGCTGGAAAGATTTTCTGCTTATAAAAACAGAACGAAACAAGATTTTTCCGTTTTCACTGAAGGTCTAGGACCTAACCAGAGCAAGATAACAAAGAATTTCCCTTCAGGTACTAATGGGTTTTTTTGCTCTTTTTATTTTCTGTTGCTTTCGGTAATATAAACGGATATGGGCGAAAAACTTAAGATACTAAGTTAATGGGTTACGTTAGGTTGTTGAATAAAGGGATATCTCTGTACTTAAACTTGAGTCAAGACGTGAGAAAGTTCATTTATTCAGACAGAAATATTATTTCTTGAAAATAACATTTTTCCATCAATTTAAAAGCATACACTGTGACTGTCGTTTGACCGTCGTGGACTCAGTGAAATTGGTTTGTACTGATCCCATCCCATTTTGTTAGATCTTAATATTCTCGCTGAAGTGATCCACAAATGACATATCGATTTATAACACGTATTTTACGCCAAAGAAAATGTCTGTATGCGTGGGAAAAGTAGGGAAGCTTTTATAGTGTCATGGCCTCTGAGTAGACCGGTTACAGGTATAAGATATTTTTCTACATTATAATGTTTTTCTTGTGAAAATATTGTCAGCTGTCTTTTTTCAGGCAATGATCTATCCATTTTCCCTTAACAGTACACCGATGAATATGAAAAACTCACGCGGTGCTTTCCGTAATGATAGAGGGGAGGATCCCTAATAGGGTTCTTCAATCCCGTCATGCCGAACCAAATTTTCGCTCAATCTCGTTAAAACGATGATTATTTTCGGCATTTTGCATACCGTGCACTCTGTTATACTTGAATCTTGCCCAGATTTTGCTTTGAGATACCGTCTTTGAAATAAGGCAAGCCCCGGATCCCTAAAAACCTATCGGAGACCCTCAGTAATGACAGATGATTCATCCGTCTCCAGTATCGAGCTACTTGGCCAAGAGATAAGTTAAAGAAAAAGATTACATGTTGCCGTGCATCTGTGCCGTAAGTGGTAAGAACAAAAAGTGGTATTCGACCCGTAGGCTTGTGTGTCACTGATTTTTCATTTTCATTGCAAAATTAACAGTTACTAATTTCGGCTTTCGTACGATGTGAAGAATTATGTAGTCGAAGAGGAGACCGAATTCTTTACATCATGCGAAAGCCGAATTCAATTATCGTTTTATTGCTAATTCAAGCTATTTTTTATTTCTTATCAATCTCACCTGCTCGTAGGCTTTACCCAAGCATCTACCAAATGTTGCAGATACTCCTGTTACTCTTATGTTACTACATTTCTTCCGTTTAGTTTTATTCAGAAATTCGGTCATTTGGTCTTCGGATAGCCGTGAACGCCCCTTTTTTTTTGGCAGATTTCTATTACTATTACTTATTTTTGTTCGATAAATAGCCAGGGCGCACTGAGAAACTAGGTTAATCGATGGTGCAGTGTATATTCTTGCATCTTCCAAATGTGGTAAACTTCGGCTAGTTATGAAAAATTGAGAGTTATGTCAGAAAAAATCCTTTCGTAAACAGCTGTTTTTCTCTTTCCAACCTCAGGCTCAGGGTTTCTTGTCGTCCTGTCCCTTGTAGTAAGAGATTGAACAGCTTTGAACCGAAAAATAAAACACTTCTCTCTTACATGTATTTGTAGGCTATAAGAAGTACTAAAGGTTTGTAACGCGTTGTACACGCGCTTGCCTTACCAGTGTGTTTTTTGCAGGTAAGATGTAAAATTTTCAGCCAGCAAAAATGAAACTATATTACCTCTTCATCAGGAAAAGCATTCCCATTTTTCTCGTTTTTACGTGGCTGGGCCTTGAAGGAGCTCTTGCTATGCAAGGTGAGTCGAACAAAGAAGCTCGATTGGGTACTGCAATGGCTATATGTTTAACGTCCAAAATGGGAAACCCGTGATCGGACATGAAGAGATCTGCTATTTCGCGTTCTTTGCCTGTCCTTTAAATCTTTCTTTAAAGGGCTTTGAGTTACCACTAGTCCTTTTAACTTTTGTTGTTAAATAGGTTGTGGTGCAGTGATGAACAATACACTGAAAAGTCCTCGTTATCCTAGCAAATACCCAGGCCGCATGGACTGTGTGTACAAGGTACCTATTCCGCAAGGCATGACACTGAAACTCACTTTCCTTGATTTTAGTTTGGAGAATCGTTATAGAGGACGATGGTAAGGAATTCTTTTATGTCCTTTCTTGTTACGCTAAGTGGTTCTTCGAAGTGGTGGTGCTTAAATCCAGTTTGTTTGTTAATCGAACTATATTTTTTATTTTTCTCAAAAGACATGCACTATGAACGCTTTTCTCCTGGGTAAAATTATATTCTGGCAAATGCCGCCGAAACTTGTGTTTTTTTTTATTAAACCGTCAGAACATTAGCAAATAAAAAGCAAAATGATAACATGTTACTTGCTAAACTATCCGCATAAAAGGAACAGGTTATTTAGAACCTTTAGGCTAGAAATTTTAAGAACCTCTCTCCGCTGGTTTATCGCTACGCATCCTTTACCGTAAACTTCCGCTTTTAAACCGCGGGCTTATACAACTTCGTAAGGGGTTTTAGGAAATCTTATAAAAGGGGCACTTATCTCCGGTGGGCTTATAACCGGACTAAAAGAAGCTTTAAGGGGGGGCTTACATGAGGGAAGGGGTAAGGGGGGGGGGGGTTGGGAAGGGGGGCTTATTACCTGACTAAAAAAGGGTTTCTAAACAAGCTACTTAGCGATGCTGATCAAATCCTTTTTGAATTTACTCGCCTTTTCAAGCTGCAAAGCGTCGCAAAATATCGAATTTTTTTCAATACAAGCTATAGGGGCATACCCGGAGGGGGATGATACCCAGATGTTTTTTTTTTGTTTGTTTACAGGGGGAATGGGCGTGTAACTGGAAGGGCTTATAACTTGGCTTATAAGCGGAAGTTTACGGTATATAAGAAACGCAACAGCCTGAAACAGAAAATGAGACGTTTTTTGCGCGGTAGTTTATTGTTGTCTGGATAGTGAAAATGAAAAATGTAGTTTTGAGTACAGTGGAACCCCGCTCTACGGACACCCGCTTTATAAGGACAGTTTCTTTTGTCCTGATAAAAAGCTCATATATTCTCTCTAAAATTAACCCGCTTTATACGCACACCGGTTAATATGGACAACGGACACTTTTCTGTGTCCCTAGTCACAAACTCTCATATATTGTCAACCCCGCTTTACAGACACTGGTTATCTGCACACTGTCTATTTTCATTGTCACAATTATGTGATAATTGTAGACATTGTACCCTGTTCAAATAATGACAGATTTTTACGGGTGAATAAAGTTTTATTACAGTACTACAAAAAAAACAGTAACAAAGTAGCGTGACATATTTGATTTTGAACGGTCTGTCTTTCTTCCGATGTTTGACTCTTGTTCTTCGTATAGTCCTTCAATAAAGTTTTCTGCCTCCTGTTTCACACGTTTCACTTCCTTGGCTTTTCGTTGCAGTCATTGCTCTTAACCTACTTCCTCTTTGACGTTGTTTGCTTGCTTCGAGCTGTACTAGGATCATCCTCTGCTCCCCTCGCTGGGTTGTTGCTAACGTCTAGTAATTGTTCAAGTAAATCCACGAGTTTCCGAGGACCATCAAAAATGTAAACACATGGTATTTCCATACCAAGACCACCACCCCGTTTGACTGCCTTTCCACACACTTCTACCGATCCTTGGTTCGTAAAACTGTCTGCTTTGGTCTTTATATCGATAAAACATGTGTTCCTGACGTTTTCTCTGGCATGTCCCCTTGGTGTCCGTATTAACCGGGTTCCACTGTACTTGCTTAGCTTTTGTAAGTTGCTCTCTATTTTACGGTGGTCGATCCATGTCCCAACAATTGGTTTTACGATTATCGTATATATTGCTGTTAAGAATAAAAGAGGTCTTTAACAAACGTTTTTTTCTTTTGTCCTTTAAAGTAGGGTTATCTCAGTCTAAAGAACATTTTTACGATTACAACTGAACCGCGGTAGTTGTCATCAAAAACGTTACAACAAAATACGCCTTTGTCACACGCTCAGCAAATTGAATTCATTTGCATACACGCGACAAGAACGCGGAAATGTTTTTTTCGTAACGCGTCTATATCGACTCCTCGTCAGTGTGTTTCAGAGGTTCATTATGGTCGTAACATTCTTCGTTTCCGTGAGAACGTCTACCCTCCCTCGCATTAGAATCCCAACAATACGAACGATTTAATTAATTTTTATGAATTAATAATTTTTGACGCATGTATTTTTAGTATAGTGCCTTTCATAACCCTTACTGGTTTCTATTGGCTGCCTTGCTTGACAAGTTGAACTAATTTACAAAACTCCACAAATATTGCAGCGCAGATTACTTGGAGATTACAGATGAAAACCACGTGGCAATGGGTAGATACTGTGGTGAGGAACTTTCTGGACGAGATATCAATGTGGGTGGAAACGAAGTGGTCATTAAGTTTCACTCAGACTTTTACTTAGGAAAAAAAGGATTTCTGTTGGTTTTTACCCCTGTCCAACCTTGTAAGTTTAAGAGAAACTTTCTTAATGTAACGAAGCATAGGGTTGCCAAAGGGGTATGAAAAGAAAATGACCAAAGTGGTCGTCAAAGGGTTAAAGATATACTGCACCTGAAATTAGTAACAATTCAGATTAGGATATGAGCAGTGCCACAACCCTGGATTTCCATCTATTTTCTAACTTTTGCGCCATGCCACCATTTCTTCTGAACAGAAAAAAGTAAGGCCCCTCCCCACCCCCTATTCAAAGTTGTTTTTGTCTAAAACCCAACGGGTAGAATTCTCGTGTTATCCTAAGTTTTCCATGATGACAGGAAAAAGTAGGTATTTTTGCGATTCGTGCGATGTGTCTCAACTGGTTTTGTCCGTTTGCTTAATTAAGCATAGCTAAAACTTATAGCACTTAACGGCAGAGAATGCTAAATGCTGATAATTTCGCCTTTGCTTGTACCATACATCTTCATAAAGCTCCTCAACAAAATTAATCAGAATCTACCACATTGTCTTTTAACTTTAAGATTAAGATTGCTATTTACATTTGGGTTCGTTAACTTGGGTCTCAGTATGGTAATGGCAACGTTTCCGTATTGTTGGAGAACAATGAAGTATGCCTTTCATTTCAAGTTACGCGGATCGTTACTTGATTATTGCTGTGATAAATAAAGAAGTCGGGGACTCAGACTTTTTTTTTTGTCCCGTGCTCGTGAGATGTTGATTACATCATTTCTCATTGATATTGTTGAACTCATTTTTATTCCAATTATTTTTCTTTTCTCACCAGCTCCTCCTAACATAACTATGCCAATTCCAGGGACAGCTGTTCGTACAGTTGAAGGTCGCTTGACGACTGTGTGTGAAGCCACAGGAACCTCTCCAGTATACGTCGCATTGATGTGGAATTCTATAGTTCTGGTCAATGAGACTGACAACGCAGTAACCCAATTGTATTTGGAGGGAAACTACCACTGCATAGCCACTAACAATTATGGAACAGACACAAGAGTTATTCCCGTCTTTGTAATAAGTAAGGGGAAAATGTCGGTTCCTTCATATCTAGAATAATTAAGTCCGTCACACTTCTACAATTTGTCGATTTGTTTACTAATCAGAACCTAAAAGGCACCAGGTCTAAACCAGCTTAAAAACCAGCATTACGCTGGTATAACGGTGACGTTTAGTGTCTTCCATTTCCTATAGAGGCGAGGTGGCCAAGCAGTTACAGCAGGGGCAGCGTAACCGAGCGGTTTGAGCGCCGGACTTGCAATTCGGAGGCCCAAGTTCAAGTCCCGCACTGACCGCCAGCTGGATTTGTTCTCAGTTGTCCCGAGTTAAAATCCTCGACCACGCTTGTAAATAGCCAGCTGAATTGCCTCCGGCCAGTTGGATTCTTAACCCTGTTAAGTTTGATTTGAATTATTTGTTTCAGGCATTTCTCGGCCTCACTAGCATTAGTGCTATAAATACTGCCGAGGGTAAATAATGGAATTATTACTTCGGACTTGAAGTCAGTTTCAAGCCTTTCCGTCTCGTTTTTTAGACAAGAAATGTTGCTCAAATTTGTCTCTCTTCAGGCAGCTGAATGAACGGGTACCGGCAACATACTGCCGAGAGTAACCATGGAATTACATTACATCTAGGGTAGAAGTAGTAATACTGCTTGGTGCTTCTTGCTTAGAAAGATGAGATCGGTGCTGAAGTTATTTATAAAAGCAATAGAAAACTTATTTTTTCTGTTTTTGAACAAGCTGATTTAACAGTTGGGGAGTGGGGAGGGGGGGGGGCTGACGTTAGTGTTCATTCACCCATGGGTATATAGGTAATGTGTAATTGAACAATCAAAGTGATCTTTATTACTTTTATGCTATAAAACATTTATGTATTATCATTGACAGGTTGTGGTTCTGTTGTTAACAATACACTGAAAAGTCCTAATTATCCAATGGACTACCCAAAAAGCATGCGCTGTTTTTACAGAGTTTCCATTCCATATGGCATGGTCTTGAAAATAGTCTTCCAAGATTTTCTTCTGACATGGTAAATAGAGAAACTTAATATGATTTTTCTTTTCTGCACAGAGGTCTGGTAGATTGTTTAACTTCCGAAAAGGTGGGTTTCCACTGTCTGGTAACTTAAAATTGCATACGGACGTGAATTAAATGTCAAACAAATTAACTTTTATTACTTACCGTTGGTTCCAAATACTTTTCATGCGTGGTTTCCATTTTGGTTAAGTCTTTATAGTGACACGCGCCACATCTTCCCGCCCGAAGATGTCTCCGACTGCGGCCGAAAACGAAGCATTCCGCTAATTACGGACAAAACCTACGGCGCCCTATGGTAACTTTTACGTTTACGCGCAACCTTTTATAAGTTGCCTCTACCGTAAAATTCCGGTTATAAAATAAAGCCCCCTACTTATAACCCCTCCCCCCCCCGTTTATAGGCCCATCTACCAGTAAATAATAATAATAAAAAATATCCAGTTATATGCGCCCCTTTAGCTGGTATGAAAATGTATTCGATTTTTCACGACGTTTTGAAGCTTTAAAAAGCAAGTATATGAAAAAAGTATTTTGATCAGCACGGCGATGAAGCTTGTTATGAAATGCCTTTTTTAGTCTAGTTATAAGCAGCCCCGGATGACCACCCAGTTTATAAGCCCTCCTAAAACCCTTTACCAAGTTGTACAAGACCAGGGCATACGGAAGTTATTTACACGTGTAAAAATTGCTCGACGGTGGTAAATCCAAAGTAAAGGTCCCAATCGCTTGGAGTTCGAGGATTGTTCTGATTTGATACACGTATATCATATGACGTAATTTTTGGCAGAAAGACAAAAGCAAAATTCTGGATAATAAATACTATTACTGGGGGTTTTTCAGGTGATAGCAGCATTTCTCTCCGTTGGGAACTAAAACCCATTTTCTTGTAGATTCTTCCAAAAGGAATTGTATTGTATTGACCACCAACATGGCACCTTGTCACGTGGTTGCAAATCAAGAACCTCAATGAAGTGGCTTCCCTCGGGGAAGGGATACTAGCCTTCATTTTTTATAGTGGCCTTGACCTTACATAATAAAAGTTCTGTTAACAGTGCTGATTAATTTTCTACACTCGGACCATGGTAACCGGCTGTTGTTTAGAGGGTGGCTGCATAATTTATATAGACGTTCGACTGTAGTAGCCTACACAAGAAGAGGTAAATGTGTCTGGCTGCACTTTCAGTAACGCGAATGTAATGAATCCAACCTCAGTTAATAGACATTCGAGCACTATGTTAATACGCATGCTTGTTTCAAAGAAAATTTGTACTTGAAGAATAGTGATCTTTGATGAAAACAAAAATGCTCTGCCTTTCCAATTCTCAAATGCGGGAAGGGAAAAATCATTTGAATCGCGAACACATTATTTTCTTTTAGCTATGACTACTTGGAGATTTTCGACGAAAACAACAGGTCACTTACACCAAAATACTGCGGAGAGCGCACTGGGAAGGAAATTTATGTCCGTGGAAAGCAAATAGGGATAACATTTTATTCAGGAAAATGCTGCCAGGAAAGAGGATTCCATCTGTTATTCACTGCCCTTAAGCCAAGTAAGTAACCAGGATGAACAAGGTTTTTCTGTTTGAATAACTCAATAGAATTGTCGCAAGGGAAAAGAACAACTTTTTGTGCTGCGACTTTCATCCACTTTCAGAGACATTTAGAATCTTAAATTAGGAAATGATGAGATAAAAACTGTCTAAAACAAATCTTATTAGTGAAACTGGCATGAATATACGGATAATGAACAATACGCGGAAAGTAAAGGCAAAAATTTGGTCACGTGGCACAAATTGACGTTTGCTGTTAACGAGAGTTTTCATCTCTCCATTGAGAGTAAGATCATTATGTCGAGACTCGATCTTAACTATGTGGAGCAAAAGTCGTCCAGAATATAGCCTCCTAGCAGCTGTCACTACGTCGTCGAGTGCACCCCAAAATAAGAGCATTTACAAGCGGGTCTTAACAATTGCATTCACAACTTAAAAGTAAGGTAGACTACAATTGAAGTTACTAATTAATTTCCACAGGGTGTAACTTACGACTGCAAGGACTAAGTTAATATATTTTAAATGAAAGGCAAGTTAGACGTGATTTGACATAAGTTACACATGTAACCTTCTGAAAATTTAAATACAGACGAACCTCCAGGTGCGACCACCTCTCGTAAGCGACCACGTCTCATGAGCGACCGCCTATCCGAAACACCAAAACATTCCCAGTCGAAGCCCGACGGTTAGAACCTCTAGTAAACGACCACCTCCTGTACGGGACCGCGACCACTTTTTGGGCCTAATAGCCTAATGATTTTCTATCGTTTTAACCTCTTGTAAGCGACCACTTGACACATTCTCTGATCTCTATGTTTGCTGTGTGCACTGTGCTGCTTTGAATATACAAAGAACTTTAGTGACGACATGGAACTACACATGGCGTAACTTACAAATTGCATGCAATAAATTATCTTCCATAAAGTAGATGTGCCCGGACCTCTTCTCGGAAGAGGCCCCATGTGTCTCGATTCTTGTAAGCGACCACTAAGTCTTTGTATTATGGGTAGTCGCTTAAGGGAGGTTCGACTGTATCACATTTTGGTGTCCGAAAATACTGTGGTGCCCCCTCAAAAAAAAACATACATTTCGATACTCTCTTTTATTACTTTTAGCTCCACCTAAGATAATTCTACCAGATCCTGATCGTGTTGTTCGAGCATTCGAAGGAGCTGATTTGCGGATATCAGTGACTGGAACTCCTCCCATATTCATTACGTTGAAAAATGACACTGCTGTACTTAAACATGGAACCAAAGATATTAGGCACCGGTTAACCAATGAAGGAAACTACAGTTGCATCGCAATAAATGATTACGGAAATATCACTAGTGTCAATTTCAGCGTTGTCTTTATTGGTACGTATTTCCTCTACCATATGTAACTATAATCTTTCAAAAGTACTTTTTCTTGCAGTGCTAAGCTTTCACTAACTGATTCTACCCGTTTGAAATGCCATTACATACACTGCTTTTAAATATCTTATAAGGCTATAAAACCTATAAATTCCAAAACAACAGCACGATTTTTCCACATTTACTTTTTAACAAATGGACAAACTGTCATTGATAACATTTGGACCATGTGCTCAGCTTATTTACTAGATTTACTACTTTCTCGTCAATTCCCGCACCGAGAGTGCAAATGCAAAGAATTAGTGTTGTTAGCAAACGAGGCTTGGTGTTCAATTAGGTCGTTTGACGTAAACACGCATGAGGGCTATTTTGAGCATAATTGACTTTAATTCTATGATTAAACAAGGTTGTGTATCGACTTATATACTATTGTGAGATCTGTAAATCTGCCATACATTATTTGGTCGAAGGCCGCCCTTTCTCTCTCATTCAGGTGGCTTTAAGTAATTCAGCTGACTGTAGACTTTGTATTTTTTAACAAAAGAACAAAATACGTTGTATTAGTGAAGGACTTGGGGCCGGGGGCTGGTCCTTGTTGTTCTGTTCCCTTCAAAACTTTGCTTTTTGCCCTTGTTTCCTCTGTTATTCCAAATTTGTTACCTGCGTTTCCACTGTGCGCACCTTACATTAACACCCCCCCTCCCACCTCAACACCCCCAAAAGGCGTCATCTAATAGGTCAACAACGAAATAACCTATCAGGAGCCAACTATTTAACTTTTGAGGAGGGGGGGGGGGGGATTTAAAAAAAAAAATATCCCGCACAAGTCCATCGTCCGTTCACGTGCAATGGGCAGGACAAAAAAACCAGTGATTCGGAAGCTCTTAATTTCAGAATTTTCCAGGGAAGAATACCCCAGACCCCTTTAGATAAACTCACACCTTTGGCATTTGTTGAGCTCATGCTACGCGTGAGCTAGCCCAACCAATCCAAAATATGATCCGCGGTCTCTGCTAGTTCCTTTTTTTTGTTGTCAAATTCAAAGTCAGGGATGGTGTCGTGATTTCAAAATCACGCAAACTATTGGAGAAGAAAAATTCATGAAAGTACATAATCTAAGAAAAAAATAATGGTGCATGAATTGGTCGAAAAAAAAATCACGCCCACACCAAATCACCTAACCCTCCCCTCAAAAGTAAAATGGTTGGTCCCTTAGAGTGAATATCAGTTCAGAGTATGTGTGACCAACTGTTGCAAGGACGCGTATTCACAGGTTCTTGTACAGTTAGGGAAAAATTGAAATGTAAAATGATCCTTAGACTAAAGTGTAATCTTTAGAGACGAAGTTGTTCGTGCAACCACTCTCTTAAGTGCTCTCTTGGAAATAACCAATCTTCCTGAGTGCACCTACACATTTGTGAGGAAATAAAACGAAAAAGAACCGTTTAAACGACATAGAGACGGAAAGAGGTGACGCACAACAAGTACCTTTATGGTGTTAAATTGTATTTTTCCTTCATTATTGTTCCCTTGATTCCGAAAACCGTTTTATGTTCCCCTGTTCCAAATTGAGGATATTTTGGCTTTAATCCCCAATTCCCCAGCTTAAAGTTGTCATGTTCCCTTGTTCCCCAAAACTCTTGGGAAACCCTCATTAGTTGTATTAAAATTGATGTACGGGAAAGAGGCTTTAACAAAATATATAATAAAAGATCTTTTATATAAATTCTTACCTTTTTGTGTTGTTTATTTAGATTGCAGACCTCAGTGTAGTATGTCATGGACCCTTGTTAAGAGAAATTACTTAAAGTGCAGAAATATAACGTCACTCACGCACGTTTTAAAGAAATGTGTCCCTACGATTACGGAAACCTTGTAAGATATAAAGCTATTAGAGACTTTTAAATTCTGAGACAAGGACGACTACGAGTACGAGATTTTCTCAGTACTAAGTAGTGCTCGCGCGTAAACCAACATCATTTTGGCGGGAAAACGTGATAGCCGTCGTCATTCTACTA
Organism: Porites rus; assembly: GCA_964035705.1. Classification (NCBI taxonomy): domain Eukaryota; kingdom Metazoa; phylum Cnidaria; class Anthozoa; order Scleractinia; family Poritidae; genus Porites; species Porites rus. The sequence continues at coordinate 26,995,851 of OZ037995.1, forward strand.
AGAGTTTTAGCGAGAATGTCGTAGTGGCGGGAACAAGTTATCAAATTTTAGATATTGAATCATTTTGCGACCGGGAAAGGGTTAAACCTCCAATAAAAATTACCGCCCTAATTTTTCAGGTGAAAAATAGTACAATGAAGTTTCCGGGTTGGATATTTTTCGAGAATAAGCGAAAAAACTTTAAGTTAAATCTCGTACTCGTAGTCATCCTCGTCCTCAAATCTAAAGCTCTCTATTTATGTATGCTAATGGACTCTTGTGAGCTCTACAGCGTATAAGAATCTGTATATCTCCATTCATTACATATCAAATAACTGTAACGTGAAATATTGAAGACATGTCATCAGCTCAGATACATGTATGTTAGGCTGTTTGCAGTCCGCCTTTTCTCTTAAAATCCGTCTAGTTCTTATCTCAGCCAGCGCGATTGCAAACCACGACGTTATGTTACAATAAGGGATTGGGACCAGACGACAAAAGACGGACTGCGGACTCTTATTTTTTCTTCTCGGGCTTATGCCCTCGTTTTTCGCGTGCAGTTACTTGACAAAGAAAACTAAGAGACTGCTCGCAGTCTACATGTGTGTAGGATGGGATAGACCGTGAATTTATTTAACCTCGGTAGTTTTATCAACTGCAGGCCACGCAGATTTACATAACAACCGTGCATTAACTAATATATCCATTAGAATCCTTAGTTTCTGTATATGAAAAGGTATAAGTAAAACTATGAAGGTCAGTGGCGGATCCAGGGGAGGGGCGGGGCCCGGCCCGGCCCGGCTCCCCTTATTTTTAGACCAAACTGAGGCCCGAAAAGCCGAAAAAAAATTTTTGGAGACCCCTCTCCCTTTATCCCAGGGTCTGGATGACCGCCTCACCTTATCTGAAGGTCTGCATCCGCCACTGAAGGTAATTTGTAGTAAAAAGAATAATTCTCAACATTACATTAAAGAATGAAAGAATATCTGAACAAAGGCCAAGCAAACAATTCTAGAACAAAGGCCTTGGGACATTTATTTCTGGAATTTTTTCCGACCTTTGACATACTTGCATTTGTTGCTTGCAAATGACTCTCGAATACCGATATTCTGAGAACATTATAATTGTAAATTGTAATTTGTCTACCCACGGAGCACTAAGGAGTTCATAAGAACTCGTTCAAACGTGTCCGTGCTTTCCAGATCTAATTGGAATTTGAACGTGTTGGTTTTTAAGGAGAGGGGAAAACCGGAGTACCCGGAGAAAAATCTCTCGCAGCAAGGGAGAGAACCAACAACAAACTCAACCCGCATATGGCGTCGACGCAGGATTCGAACCCGGGCCACATTGGTGGGAGGCGAGTGCTCTCACCACTGCGCCGCTCCCATACTATTAAAAGTAATAAAAATGTTTGTTTTAATTAGGCCAACATACCAAGTATTTTCTTTTTTGTTCGACAGGGATTTATCTTCGAATAATATCCAAAATCTACAGATAGACGACTTTGCCAGATTGAAAAATCTGAGACACCTGTAAGTTAACAGAGATCTCTACCCCAGAAAGCAAACAATAAGAGCTCTCCTGAGGGGAGGAGAACCTCTGAACATTTGGGTACTAATCTTTTGATATACTTGCATTTGTTGCTTGCAAATAACTTTCGCCTTACTGATTTTCTGATAACATTATACTAAGAGTAATAAAAACGTTGTTTTAATTAGGCCAACATGCCGAGTATTTCTTTTTTTTTCGAAATGGATTTATCTTCGAATAATATCCAAATTCTACAGAAAGAAGACTTTTCCAGATTGAAAAATCTGAGACAACTGTAAGTTAACAGTAATCTCTGCCCCAGTCGGTACCAATGACAAAACGCCAAACAAAACAAACAATAAGAGTTCTCCTGACAATAGTAGAACCTCTGAACATTTGGGTACTAATCCAGATGCTCTGCCAAAGGCCATCGGTTTAATGACCTTACCTCCCACCTCTCTTATGTGGTTTAGTCCGAGAGCATCTATCACGACTGGTAACTAGCAGGTCAAAGGCTTGACCTCTGTTGGGAGAACAGGTAGTTTCTTTTAGAAAAGGCGCCCCTGTTACTTCCTGGAGAACATTTCCACATAATAAAGAGGCTGATTTTCAAGCTAAGCTAAAAAAAGGCATCAACATTGTTAATTGCAGCTTAATTATCCGACTATCACAAATGGGCAATTTTAAAAATGTTACTTATACAAAAAAACCCTAACATACAGTAGGTAGCTTGACCAAGTAGTCAGAGTGTTTGACTTCCAATCCAGATGCACTGCGTTTAAGTTTCACCCTGACCGCTAGCTGAATTTGTTCAAGGTCACCCAAGTTTAAATCCTCGACCACTCTTGTGAATAGCCACCTTACCAATAAGGTGAGACGTGAATCACAAGTAGTGGATCGTTACTAGCTTAACATCAATCCCTTCCAACTTTGAATCTCAGGCTAAGGATTCGCTCTGTTAGGCTTGGACTGCCTACTTTAGTAGTTTGGTCTTTGTTCGCGAATGAACATCTTGACGGGGAATGTCGATTTTAAGTAATGGTGCATGTTGTCGTCTTAATCAGGAAGTATTTGCAACAGAAAAGCTTTCTGTCACGTCAAAGCTCTTATCTTGATTCCCAATGACTCTTTCAGGATCCTGTCTTCTAACGCCATTGGACTTTTGCCAGAGAGTGTGTTTGCCTCTCTTGAAAATCTTGAAGAGTTGTAAGTTATTTTGTTCAAATAATTATCTGTAGGAAAAGTTTTGGAACATTTGCTGTTATCAAAGGTTCTTTGTAGTCCATTACAACATATAGATTTAGCCAGGGCTAAAAGCGAAGCCTCCGTTTACATACTCATAATATAAACAATTAATAAATATGATAAACGCTAAGCTACCTAAAAAAATCCTTTTGAGGGAGGGGCTGAGTGATTACAGGAAAAAGGATCCGGCAAAATACCTGAAATGACAACTCTCCCATCAAACTAAGTCTTATGTTTACAGCTAAAAAAACCGTTTTAATGCACGATACTCTTTGGTAGCAGCCAATTTACAGGTTACGATTTCTAGCGTCAATGTGGAGCTTTAGCATCGCCGACGACGACGGCAGCGAAAACGTCACTTTTAAAATGAATTCGCGTTTCGTCAAACTTTGTCGCGTTTATTCCAATTCGCTGAAAATGTCAAATGTATATAGGCGAATTTTCCAGGGGTTGATTTCTTGGGGAATTAAATAACAACTTATGGGCAGCGAAAACGTCACTTTTAAAATGAATTCGCCTTTCGTCAAACTTTGTCGTGTTTATTCCAATTCGCTGAAAATGTCAAATGTATATAGGCGAATTTTCCAGGGGTTGATTTCTTGGGGAATTAAATAACAACTTATGGGCAGCGAAAACGTCACTTTTAAAGTGAATTCGCGTTTCGTCAAACTTTGTCGTGTTTATTCCAATTCGCTGAAAATGTCAAATGTATATAGGCGAATTTTCCAGGGGTTGATTTCTTGGGGAATTAAATAACAACTTATGGGCGCAACTAATATGAACGCTAGGACCCTAAATGAAAGTACCCCAAACCTTGTAGTTTTTATGACAGTGCGCAATTACGTTATCTGACTTGTCACTGCGAGAACTTTTACTGCACCTTTCCGTTGTTTTGAACGAGGTACTGCTTACAGTAAATTGAAGAGCAGATAACTGAGGTGGAATTAGGGGTCGTCATGACCAATGTACCGACTGGTCCAGTTCAGTGGCCACAATAATCACCTGCTGGTTCTAAAACAATGGAAAGGTGCACTAAATCGGAAAATTCCCTCGCCCCTTGGATAATAACCTCTCGCGTCTTAAAAAAAGGCCTCATACATTACCTTATATACATGTATAATTAATACCTTTAATCTAAATTCATAGCATCATCCACTGAAGGGTAAACAAAATTTGCATCATAGCCGGAACATCTTGAATGCCTGCTCGTTGATTTTAGTGATTTCTCAAATTAACCAGTAACAAAATATTTTATTTTTAGGAAGATGGTTTCAAATAAGATACCAAAGCTACCGGAAAGCATTAAAAACCTGAAAAAGCTAGAATTCCTGTATGTAAAAAGAACAGTATAGCCGGGAAACATGGGGAATATTATTATTTTTGTATATCTCTGAAATATTATACACTTAATGTCAGATCCCGAAGGAAACAGTTAGTTTTGTTTTCCCGAGAGTCCTGATGTTTCCCGAGACGAATTCGAGGGAAACACCAGGGCTCGAGGGAAAACAAAACTAACTGGTTTCCCGAGGGACCTGACATTAAGTGTTTTGTTATATTTCTAGACTTTCACTCCAACAACAACAAAAGAAATGGGAGCGAACCAAAACAGTCGACTCGGTACTTATAACAACACAAATTTAACACCGCTGAATGAATGAATGATTTACAAAGTACATTCGTTATATTATCTGCGTCTTTTTCCTCCACTAGCTACAGTTTTCTTCTGGGAACTTTTGGAATAACTTTAAAACTCGTTGCTATTTAGCTTGAGGCTTCGTGTGTTGTGTTGTTGTGTTCATTCACAAAAAAGAAAACTGGCAGGACCTGGCGGTGTTTTTCCCGCCTTTTTTCACGCCACTTCCAACCATGCTTTTAACACGTGCTCTAATGTAGCCCGAGCGGGGTACATTGCTTAATGTAGCACATCACTGTATCGCGGGCTCAATTGTACAACTTATTGAGCTCACGTGTTTGTTAAAAGTACGCACTGACCAGTTGTTAGTTTTAATTGTTCACAGGCTCAGTAACTTCCAGTGTTTTACATTAATAGCGCTAAAAAGGCCATAAAATAACTAACTTATAAACCTCGTCCCTTCGGTCATTACAGGCGAATCTCAGAACTCGGCCTTGATGTGTTATGACCTCACTCTTGGTTAATAAGTGGTATTTAATCCTCCAAATTTTACTTTTTAATTGTAAAACTAAAATAAAAGATAGATAGGCAAGAGAAATAATTAACAGAAAAGGCGTCGAGGTATCATCGTGTAGGACACCTACTAAGATAGGAAGAGTGTCGGTCTCGCCGTGTGAAGATGAGTCTTTGGCTGAGATGTTGATGTAGATATCGCTGATAGCGTGGACGCTTGCTGTGGGAATCCCGTAGGCCCTCATTTATCGAGACGGGTGGACTAGAACGATATTTTGATCATGTGACGCATGCTTTTAAAATGTTAGACTTGTCGATCATTGAACAGTTGGCGTGGTTAGTAATGCATCAAAGAGTGAGAGTCTGAGATGATAGTGAGAATTTGAAGTGGCAAAAGGGTTTGGATCAACATTACATAAGCAAACGGTTTCCAAAAAAAGATCGGGGGAAACAGGGACAGCATGGCAGCGAAGTTTCTTGTTTAGATCAGCTACAAAACAATTATTGGCTGAGGTTTTTGTAATATCCGGAATAATAGAGGTCGAAGTAGGTGTTGATAACGCTTACCGAGACCTTGATTATTTGGATATCACAAAAACGGAGTCTTAAAATCGTTTTATTGTAACGACAAACACACTTTCGCAAGGAACCTGAATTGATATTGTTATTGGAAATCATGCACTACGCGCGCAAACTACAGGTTAGTCAGTCATTTGCTAGTAGCTAACTAACTAATTGGTAGGTTGCACTGATTTCCAAAATTTTGCTTTTAGTCAATGAGAAGACAGATAGTGTGTACAATGTATGATAGATCTATGATAAATTGAGGAATGTAATCAAGTAAAGTTGCTCTTCTTTTACAGGGATTTCGCCCACAATGCTTTAACAACTATTCCTGGGCGAATGTTTTCTAACATGACGTACCTGTTCGGATTGTAAGTTACCAGTGTCAAATGTGACGATCAAACAGAAGGGAATAAAGCTTTGGAAACAAAGGACTGATTGGCAAGGGTTGCAAAATTTGGAATAAAATCTTCTCGTTAACGACTGTTTAATCGTCTTACCTCTGTATTAATTATTTTATTGGTCTTTTTTTGTTATATTTTTAATGTTTTGCCTCTTTGGTGCTTTTATAATTACGCCAGATATTCACCTCCTAAATTAAAGTAATTTAACTATTGTTCCTTTACATTGCACTTTTGAGTCACTTATCGTCGCAAATTAATTCCTATTTGCCCCCACCTGTATGAAAATTTTAACAGTAACCTCGTTTTATTCACACCTGCCATACTTAAAAAATCAAAGCTCTGTGACGTCAGCTGTGTCTGTTCTCCAACAGATTACTGTGGATCGACCAATGCACTCGTATTATAACGCGTATTCAATATGTTGTATACTGTGGAACCCCGTTAATACGACCGCCTTCGGGGCACGGAAATGTGGTCTTATTAACGGGGTGGTCGTTTTAACGAGGTAGGGTCTCAATATGGTGCAACACGCTTTCAACATGTACTGCGCTTGAATACCTTTACTTCCGCTATAAATCAACATTTTTTCAACTTGCCACCGCCATTTATTCCAACTCAACAATATGTAACAATGACGTCTTTCAGTTCCTTCATAGTACAGGATAAGGCCTCTTTTGAAAAGACCTATTCTCTATATATTCCCTATATATTCGAGGAACCAGACTTTATATATTCTCTATATCAATTAAACATGCTATTAAAACTACAATAATGTCTGCCTAAAAACATTCAATTAGCGGGATAATTTTACAAGGAAAATAATAACTGAAGACTCCAAAAGGTGTTCGTTGGTCGTAGTAACGGCGTTTTCAAATAATAGAATTTGTGGGCTTTTCTAAGGGCTACAAAAAGTGGTCGTAATAAAGGGGTGGACGTAATTAACCGAGTGGTCGTATGGTAAACCGATCCTCCGTAGAAGAAAAAAAGAGCACTGTGAGATCACATCAAGTTTTAGAGTGTTATTATATGACATCAGGAAGGCCATGCTGTTTTGCGGAAAACTTTTTGATGAAAAAAAAAATGATAGTAAATAGAATTGAAATAGCTTTGACATAGGAGTCCCAAACCAATCTGTAAAATCTGGACCCTTTTGAATGCCATTTGCTTAACCGTTGACCATGAGAGTGAAAGTGCTTTAATCATCGATGTTATTTTTCTTAATTTTTGACAGGTATTTATGGCATAACCGTATAAACGTTTTATCTAAAGAAGCATTTATCAATTTGAGTTACCTGCATTTGCTGTAAAGGGACAGATTTATACCTTAATTCAATATACATGACATGGTTGAAATAACGCTTCAGGTTATAGTCAATTTTTTAAATACAGTAGAGCAACACTGTCCTTAAAGACAATGATGTAAAGCTACAATCACCTACAAAACTAGTTGACACGTATCTTACCACCTAACATAATAACCCCTCTCTCTATGTAGTGTTTCATAAAAGGCAGCGGCGTACACTGCAAAACAAAGCAGAAAACTGTTGGAGGGGCCATATTCAGAAGTATCAAAAGAAGCGAATTCTACCTGATCATAAAGCCGAGCCCTTAGTTCACTTAATTCTGTCCGTCGTAGTCATCCCGGAGAATATCAGCCATAGTGTTAAAAGCACTCAATCTCGCTGACATTTAACATCCTGCTCGATGTTTCCCGACTTGATTCTAGAGGCCTCTTGCTGCGTACAGGGTCGTTGCTAGTAGACTATTAGCAGAAACGAGAAGAAATGCGGGTTTTTTATGTTGTTGGATTATGGTATTGAAATAGACAATATCATAAAAGAGACGATGCAAAATGGGTGGAAGCGCCAAAGGCCCTAGAATTCTCAAAATAAGGACGTCTTTTAAGTGTATTATTAACATTTTTTTATGATGTGCAAGGTTAGTTCTAGGCATAGTAATTGATATTTCGCGTTTCATAAAATTTTGATAGTGATTCGCAAACCAGAAAGTTATCAGCTTTCAAAACAATGAGATCTTTGCCTCAATCAGTAGTTTGTACCGTTGTGTGTATTGAACGTGAGTTAATGTCTGCGGGGTTAAAGGAGAAAGGAATGTACACTGTAGTACTTGTAGTTAAAAAAAAGGTGTAAAATGCTACATAGGTCTTTACTATGTTGCATAAACCTCCAGTCATGTCAAATAAAGATTTGTGGTTCCTTTTTGTTACATGCAGGTATTTGTCTTCAAACGCCCTTACATCATTACCCGAAGGAGTTTTCGCGAGTCTAGAGCGACTAGCTATGCTGTAAGTCGCGCAAAATTGTGACTTTTTTTTTTCTCGCCGGTTTTAGATGAGCTTGCAGTTCAGTCTCTTTTGATAATTATGATTCATGTTATGTTTCTTGCAAGGAATGCATCATGAATGCACCTGGATATTTAAAGGGGCAATGTCATGATATTGCTGGCTCAGGTCAATTCTAAGCTAAAGTCGTTACTTAGTGCCTTTACACATACACAAAATACTCCTGTAGAGATATCAAGTCGATATCATTGAATTTTACCAAGGAACACTTACCTAGCCTGAATTTCAGACGTCCCCTCGAATCGAGCGTACTCCACAGAGGGATGTCTGAATCGCCAAACAGTCGCATATGTTATGTAAAATCATGAGAAATTTAAGGGGAACTGTCTTTGATATTCAGCGGATCGCATGCGCTGGTGGAGCTCAAACTTTCGATAATCTTTATCGTAAACAGCAAAATAGCCATTGTCGTCGAAACTATATTTGTTGAATTGAACCGACTTGACTTGACTTGACTTGACTTTTCACATTGATTCTTCATTCGTAGTGACTACGAATGAAGAATCAATGCGAAAAATCAGTGGGTTTCATTTAGAGACGATTTGTGCTTAGTTTTGGCATTGATTTCGTTTATGGGAGATTTATAATATGCTTGCGTCGAGCTAGCAAATTGTCCAACTTCCTATCGTTTCCAATGTGAAGTGTAATGATTTTGTTAGTTTTTCTTTTTTTTGCTTGCTTGCACTCTTTCTTCTTCGTTAAGGTTGATTTACAAGTGTCCGCGATCAAGTTTTATTTTTGAATTATGTCGCCATTCAAGCAAAAGATTCGTTCATAATACTGTATGTAGTTAACATTTTGCACGTTTAACACATGACGATTCAAGAGTAAAACAACTCTGTACCATGTAGACGTACCTTTCCGGACGATATTTCTTTTTTTTTTTGAATGAATTTCCTTCCGGAAGTATGTGACTCGAAAGAGACGTCTGGAATTCAGGCTTTCACTAACCATAATATTGTCTTGGGTGATTTTTGTAGGCGTGGCATTAGAACTTGAAAACGTTGGCCCATGCAACTTTTTCAAGTCTCAATCCATGCCCATCCTTCGCACCCCTTACAAAAGACGACAGGAAATAGTTTCAATGCCTAAATATAGTCTTGAATAACTGAACTGGACCATTGTTTTGGTATTCAATTGTGGCATAAAATTATAGCAAATTATTATTATTACATATCCATAATAGACTATTGGTTCTTTTTCATTCGCGAAACCCATTAGCCATGTATTCGCTATAATAACCACATATTATCTTAAGTTTAAAATATGTCATTTGAATAACTTCTACGCAGATATTTGTCTTCAAACGCTCTAAGAGTGATACCTGAAGGGATGTTTGCTAACCTGAGCAATTTACAACTACTGTGAGTAAGATTAACTGAACTTTGTGAGCGTAGCTTGCATAAAAAGTTGCACAAAAAAAAAAATAAAAAAAATAAAAAGTTAACTGTTCTTCCATATAAGCAGACTATTGCTTTGAAAATATCCGCACAATGCATTGTGCTTAAAATCGCTTGGCAGTCTCGATAACTTGCTCTTAGGATGTACTTGTTAATAAACTTTCGTCTCATCTTTTTTTGTTGATCATGTTTTATTTTTCATTTTAAATATGAGTATTTTCCCTTTCAATAGATTATATTTGTTTCCTTTTGACGAGGATGATAAAATCAATAAAAGTACTGTGGAAACAAAAAATTGAAACACCTTATAATAAACAGTTGTTTAAACTGGTGGAATTTAACCAATAAAAAAACCAACAAAGAAAAAAATTGGACCCTAAACCGTTGACTAATACCGTAAATTTCCGAAAATAAGCCCCTCCATGTATAAGCCCCTGCAAAGATAACCCCCCAAACTCATAACGATATTAACCCTCCGTTAAATCGCCCCTCCAAATACAAGCCCCCACCTCCCCCCCCCCCCCCCCGTGGGGCTTGTACTTGGAAATTGCCCTCAATAGACCAATTCGGCTAACTCAATGTTATACCCAATTCAAACCCTTTAGGGATAAAACTTTTTGTTTTAGGAATTTCCATATCATTTAAATGTGAATGCCACCTTATAATACAAATACAGTGCACAAAGAATCTTAACCCCGAGAGATCTGAATTGGGTACAACATTACGTTAGCCGAATTGGTCTATTTTACAAAGTAAAACAAAGCAAAAACAGTAAATTTCCTTCAACTAAAAGGCCGCCCAATCGATTTTGAAACGTAAATTTCCCTCGGTACATAAGCCCCTCAAAAAGAGCCTATGAAAAATATAAGCCCCGGGGCTTATTTTCGTAATTGTACGGTATTTAAATTACAATAAGGGGATGTATACTTCAACATTCGCCATTGGCACACCTCCCATAACACTCCTTGTATGCCCTTAAAGTTTTGAATAACCTCTGTTAGTTGAAATGTCTCCTGGGTATTGAATGTCCCTGGAGTAATTGAAGACAATGCTTATGCAAACTTTTTTTGGCAAACAAGGTGCCTTATGGGAGACATGCAAACGACTAATTTTACTTTAATTTTTTCCCAGAGACCTTTCGTTGAACAAAATAAGGGAACTATCTGTAACTACCTTTGTCAACCTCGGTAAACTACATTTAATGTAAGTAATAAAAAACACAGCCTACAATCATTCAATAAAATTTTAGAAAAAAATGCAAAGGCACAAATGTTATTATCATCATCAAATGTAGTGGCATTTTTAAACAACAAGAACATTGCGATTTTTTAATGGAAGGATGACACTGGCAGAAATGCTTATTAAGACAAATTAAACGTAGGATAATGTTCATCGGCCCTTCCTAAAGAATGTGAAACCACTGATCATGGAGAAGAAAACATTTAACGGAACTATCTTCCGTTTCTAGCCATCTCCCTTTCGGGTTGAAAACGCTTCCCGTTCGAAAAGATTCGAAAATGGGGATAATGGATTTATTGAAAAATGGAACAAGGGAGATGAGAAACAGGCAGCCGTATATTATTAGCCCCGTTTGTTCGGTCCTTACTGCAAATTACGGATCCTCGCTTTTTTTTTTCATCGATGAAAAATACTCGGTCCGTAATTTACAGTAAGGATCAAAAACTCGCCTAATAAGAGGTATTTATATTGTACATCAGAAAAAAAAATGATAATTTGGTTCTGATATGAACAACTTACTTGCAAAGGAAGAAATGACTACCGGCGAAAGGTACTGCTTAATTCTACTGATTTATTAAGCTTTGTTTTCCGTAGAAATATTTCATCAAACGCCTTACCCGCGCTACCGAAAGACGTCTTTGCTAATGTAACAAGCCTGTTTACACTGTAAGTGGGAACCTACTCCTCGCATATATTTTGTATCCTACATTAGCATTATTATTATTGTTGTTGTCTTTGACAAACAATTTTCTTAGCGTTTATCAATTTTCTTTTTTCTGGGAAAAAACTCTCCTTTAAAGGCAAAAAATCGGATTACTCGGGTGCTATACAAGTGAAGACGATTTATCCTACTGATATTAACAACATTCTTTGCGCCTCTGATTGGCAGTAACGTCAATGGCGTATAGAAAATTCTTAAATGCTTTTCAGTGAGTGCATCTAAGTACGTATAGTATGTAAAGTGTGTAAAGTATAGTATGTAAAGTGTAAATAAACCGTTACTATTTTCAGCTCTTGTCAAATTGAATTTCATTGAAATAATAAGTAACTCATAAGATGCCAGTTTATTTATTAAGATGTTTTCAAGTGTCCAGTTTTCGTCTCACGATCCTCGCGCTCCCACGGACCGTTTTCGTCTTACGATCTTTACGCTCCACAGACAGTTATCGTTTTTTAAGTATTCGATAAGACAACGCTTCTTGATCACTTGCAGGGACTTGTCTTCAAACGTTTTTTACGACACTTCACTGCCTGATGGCTTGTTTGATAAAGTACCTGCTCTGACTAGACTGTGAGTAGTTAAAATGGCTACAGTCTACAGTCTATGTCATGTTTATTCTGTTGACAATTTAAAAAAAAAATTAAAGACACACTTTTTAGTAACGCTTTTTATTCTTAATAAGGCTTTTTGATATTGTACATAACACATGACATAATTCTTATTTATCATCTCGTCATGAAAACTGTGCCATATAAATTCTTAATTCTTCTTCTTATTATTATCATTATTATCATGTTTAGCAGGATATACGTTTCTATTTTGTAATCCACTGTTATGTTATTTAGAACGGAGTAGTTATTTTAACAAACTAACCAACTAGCTAACGCCACTTATTACTTGCCTGTACTAATTTGCTAACTGACTGACGGATAGAAAAAATCTTTTGATAGTTCTTCTTTAATTGTAACTAACTGAGTACCGTCTTCTCTGAAAAACCTGTTTATTTTTTAAAGCATGAGTAGGATTCTTACAACAGCGCAACAGAACAATAAGTTTAGCTGATTTTTTCCAGGCATCTGTCCTCAAATTTCCTAACAATGCTTTCTGAAAGATTGCTTGCAAACGCGCCAAACCTTGAGTATCTGTAAGTCAACATGAGTTTACCAACAGCACAAATAGTAGGCGTTTGAATTTAAATAAAATGCAAGGCTGATCGTACAGCTCATGGTAAAAGGGGTAGTTTTACTGTTAAGTTATTTAATTAGACCAAAGTATTTGTTGGTCGCAAAAAAGCAGTCGCACCACATATTGCAATACAAATGAAAAGAACATAATAGGGACTTTAAGATCCAACGACGCGGACGACAACGAGAACGTCAAAAAAACAATAGGTTTAATTAGCAAAACAACAACTTCGCACGTGCATCACAATTTTTTGTACATTTCTTTCCCGTTTTTGCACGACTACGACGTGAAAATGCCTAATTTCCCGTTTTATGGAGGACATAAACAAGCAACGACGAAATTTTATTTCTCTTTCTGAGCTTGGATATGGTCTCTTGAAATTCAGCGTCGGGAGGGTTCGCCTACAATTGACAAAGTAAGTGGGTAGGAATAATCGCTATAGAGACTGAAAGAACGCACTTTTTAAGCGACGTTCTAGTCGCCGTCGCGTTGTTATATCTTAAAGTCCCTATTATCGCGTCACGCAGTTGTCACGAAAGGGCCAGCACGATTTTGCAGATATGGCAGTGGCATCAACGTCCTACAATAAAGCTGAGTCATTTCTCCGGAGGAAAAAGGCGCTCTTCCCATATTGACGGGAACGGGAAGAGCCGGGAGATTTACCCATATATGCACACAGAAAGGGCTTCAGTATATTTGTGTGCTTAATTGACCAAGTTCGAGGTCAAGATCACCGGAGTAAAGGAAAAGGGAAAAGAGAAAGAATAATACGCCGTACGTGTGGTGTAGTCTATAAGGATTAAAGTCTAATAACCTATTTTCTGAAATGTCTGGAACGCTCCTCTAGAATAAGAGTTGGGATTCAGATGAACTGCTAAACACCATAAACCAAAAAAACAACTTTATGTTTTGATTTTTTTTTCCAAAAAGTTTTGATTGCAGATTTTTTTCTAAACAAGGACGATGACGACTCTTTCATTATAAAACCATTTTCTTTTTCTCGTCGCCAAATTAGAAACGTATTTGTAAGTGAAAAAGCCGGGTATCTTATTTCTTACAGGGACATATCATCAAACGAGATCAGTCTTTTACCGAATGGGGCGTTCACAAAGCTAAGATCTCTTAAATATTTGTAAGTGAAATAAGGGCATTAAATCTTTTTAGACAAGTGTATGTTGATGTTTAGTTTAACAAAATATGTTTCTTCCAGATTTTTACAAAACAACAACTTATCTAGGATATCAAACGTGACTTTTTCCGGAAACAGAGATCTTTTTTACGTGTAAGTATTAACCATAAGATAACTATCAGTCATCCTTCTACATGTCATCCAGAGTAATGTAACACTCATCCAGGTGTAGAAATGAAAATTCCCTTTTAGTTAGAAGTGGAACCTTTGGGACACCTGTATTATTCAAGGGACGCCATCTTCAGGTGACACAAAATTTGTCCCGGAAAAATGTTCACATAACTTTTCTATCTATGACCTCTTTTGAAGGAACACCTTTATTCAGGGGAAAGGGGCACTTCTTCTGGGTCCCGAAACCCTTGTTTAACTTCCATTTAGCGGACAGCTTAGCACTGTTGACAAGTGTACACTAGTCACAATGATGACAGCTTTCACATCAGGAACTATCTCACTTAAATCGATGTGTTGCACTGTCTGGAATTCAACACACAATATCACAGATTGACAGATGACAGATGATTTTGTTTTTGTACATTATCTAACTCCTTGAAATGATAAAAAAAATGCAGCGGAATAAAAAGAAATAATTAATTTATTGGTTAATTATTAACAAACCCCAGTCCAACCTCTTTTCAGGGGCCTTGGTCCCTAGGGTGTCCACTGAATAGAGATTTTACTCTATCAAAATTCATACTTAGCTCCTAGCTTGAGGGTAAAACAAAATAAAAGAATCTGTAATCCCTCGATCTCAACGCAATTTCTTCCTTTTATCTTATTTTCATTAGCAACTCGCAGCCAGGATTCATAATAATTCGAAGCTGGCGTATTGATTTTAAATGATCCCTCTTATCTTAACTTAGATTTTTGAGCGCCAACCGTTTGAAAATGATCCCAAGTGGAATCATGTTTCTTTATAACTATTTTATCGGTGTGATGTAAGTATTGCATTTGTCTTAGTTTTTAAGCCGCCGTTGTTTCGATTACAATTTTCTTACTGAACGATGTTCATGTATGATAAGCAGTAGTTAATATTCTACTGTAGTTATAGGCTAAGCTTACCAACAACTTATTAAACTCGAAGACCTTTACTATCAAGAAACTACACTGAGAGGGGCACCCAACAACCGAATGCTTCCAAATAAGCCAGAATTGTATCAATAGGGTTTCTCTATGCTTTAAAAGCTTGTTTGGTTAATTTGGAGCTGCCCTAAAAACTATTTACATGTTCGGATATCTTAGGGGAATTTACATCGTTTCGAAACTTTTTCGTCACACCCCAAATTGTTAGCAACGTATCCTGAAAGTTCCTATCGAAAGTTAAAGGGATTGTCGTAGTCGTACTTTAATACACCTCTTTTTAGCTTGTATGTTTTGTTTTCCCAATTCAGACCACGTGATGCTCTTTAGGGAATTTGAGTTTGTCTTTTCATTAATTATACATACACACGCATGTGAGTGCACGTGCATAAGACGACAGTTGAAAGAAACAGTTCACGTGGTCTGTAATCGGAAAACAAAACATGCAAGATAAAAAGGTCTATTAAAAAATTCTAGAGGACGCTTTGCCTTTATAAAATGTGAAGATCACACACACTCCAACAATCATGGATAAGTTAGTAGAAAAACTTGGAATGGAACGGTTTCCAGATATGTTTAGCCGAGCTTTAGAAATTTGTGGGCAATATTTGCTCCTTCGAACAGTTATTATACAGATAAAACGTCGTTAGCTTCCCTCCACTGCAACACATTAACTGTGACGAATATATTCACTCTGAAAACGGTTGTGCTTGTGATTGCTGTCCTTGCTTAGCTTTATCCGACACAGAGTGACAACGGCAAATCGTCTTGACTAGGGAGGAGGGCTTGCACCATGTTAATTTTGGCTTCATTTATTTTTCAAAAGTCTACCAAAATACAGATGAAACCAAGGAATTGTGATGAAGATACAATCATCAAGAAGACAAAAATATTTATATCCGAACATGAAGTCCTCTTTATTTAGTAAATGGCTTGGTTTTTTAACGGTAGCTGCACCTTAAGACCTGTATCTTTTACGTGCTGACCGTTCACATTTTTCGTTTTTATTTATTTTATTGTTTTTAGAATGTTGTCTGATAATCCCTTAACAGCAATTGAACCGAAGGCAATTAGGATTCCCGACAGTGGTTTGAGCTTGTACGTTTTATTTAGACTTATTTTTGGAGCATAAGTACAGTTGACTCCAGATAACTCGTACCCTAGAAACAAAGTCGCACTCGAAACAAATAATGTTTTTATGGTTATGTCAAAAACATTTCATTGTTTTGAATTAACAGAATTTTAAACACACGAAGTCATATCCATTTCAAAATTTTGGCCTTGGGTTTATATTTTAGAAAAATATTCTTAAAATGTGTTAAATTTCAACCCCGATATATCTTATAAAATGTATTCTTATATAAAAAAGAGTTAAGTTATACATTGGCCTTGTAAAAACATGGAATTGTTTAATGTTTAGAAAATTTATTAATATATAATACCCAAAAACCTAGTTACAGGTTCATTCCCATTGCGTTTTAGCAAGTACATGTACTTTTTTTTGTCGGAATAATTTTTTTTTTCTACCTCCGTAAAGGTCTTGTATACACATTTAAGTGATGACAAGTTCAGTGTGTTTAAAACACAATAACAGTTTTGTACCTTCGCATTTAGAATAGCCTGCGTAGCATGGCGGTTTTGGTTGGGCGCGCTAAGTAATAAAGGCGCGGAGGGCAGAGAAACCGCGAGGAGATTGGGGCGGGAGCAACTTGAAAAACCGCCTGCACGGACGGGGGGCTTTTTTGAGTCGGTCCGTACGCCAGCGTACGGATCGCTCCGATTGGTTCGGAATGTTCGCCTGTCAATCAAATATTTTGGTAATCTCCCATGGGAGAGTTTCGAGGGACTGAACAAATCATCTCCGCAAAACAAAATCAAAATATTAAAGAAGCGTTGACCGGAGTGTCGTCGATCTTGAATATTTGACGGTAAAACAGGGCAATTGTATTGAAGCCTAAACAGGAAATGGCCATTTACAGTCTTCTTCAAAGGAGAGATGTCATGGAAATTTTGTCAACAACATTTGGCAAGAGCATAGATCTTTACTGTCTTTGCTATGGCCAAAGAAGAAATATCCTCATCGAAAACCTGTATGATCACAATTTCCCCTCTAAAAAGTACTATCGACGACCAGATATCTAAAATGTTGTCGCTGAGCTGTACACCAATGGACCTTATGACAGAAACAGTAAATTTTAGTACTTCGAGAAAGTTCACTTCAATTTTCTCTATTACTCGGTGTTAGAGAATAACGCTTTCCAGCGCAATACATCGAACGGTGTCCGCGATTGTGGTCGATGAATCGCATACAGTAGAAGAAAGACGTACAGCGTAATTCTCCATACTTTTTTGCTTGGTGTAACTTAAGTTTAAGCTACAACTCAAATCTGAAGATCGTGCTATACGTAAAAATACAACATTCTGCAAACAACACTTAAAAAGCCGGGCCCAGCGTCAAAACATTCACGGACAAAGACACTACAAACCAAGGCTCCTTGGTTTGTAGTTGTCCAGATCCAGGCATTTTGGTCGGAAAAGACCAAAGAAACTAAAATATTTATTTAGCCGTAATAAAAAGCTTTAGGCTTTAAGAGTGGTCAAAGAAATTAGTACTTTACAACTGCAGTCTGAGATCAACAAATTGTAATTAGCAACACTAACATTAACCACAGGAAATAATTACTCAATACGGATTAAACAAACCAACTTCATGACCTCTAAATAAATGTAAGACTTTGTGCAGCAAAAATAAGATCTACTCAGTCAAGTTTAGAACGCAGTGTAGTCACCTATGCGCGAGATAGCCACAAAGAAAAAACTGTGTTTGTTCAAGCAAACTCCAATTCCTGCCAAGGTCACGTTTTACACTATGTCACGAGCTTTTGTGTCGTGTTTAGGCTGTCAACACTTTATTTCTGATTGGCTGGGAAAACTGAAACCAAACAAGTTGTCAACAGGATGTCAAAATGAGTTGAAGGGGGCGGCAGTTGAAAAGGCCACGAATCCGGGCAGGCGGTTTTTATTTTTCTCGCGGCTTCGCCGCTCGTTCTCGCGCGCTTCGCGCGAATTTCGCCGCTACGCCACTCCTGCGCCCCGCTCGACAAAACCGCCATGCTACGCAGGCTACATTTAGAAGAGTGCTGAATTTCGGGTGATGTTCTACAAGGCGGGGTTCGTAAAAACCTGTCTGTTTGTTCTACGTATTCTACTTTACGGGCAGGGTAGGGTAATGTGCAGATCATACGGGAATTAAGCTCTTGACGTACACGATAGTTAGAAGAGCAACAACAACAACTTTATTGACTTTATCTTCGACACGAAGATTTCAGTACATAAACAATGACAAATGAAGAAAGTAAAATAAAAGTTAAGTAAGAAAGAAAGGAACAATTGAATATTATCACAAAAGAAAAATTACTTGGCTATGTACGGCTTCTACGCTACTCGTATGGTAAGAAAGATTAATTAGAGTTCGGATGCATAATAATTTAGAATATTTTCAATATAAGAGGCACTGAGATTTATGATGTTTTTATCGCACATAGACATGATATATAAAAATAGTGCCTTGCAAGACATATTCGTAAAATTACTGTTTATCGAGTATAGGTTCTCCAAGAAGATACTCCTTATATGAGAAAGTGATGAGTGGGTACATTTCAGTTAGAAGAGCAAAAAGTTTAGATTTTTTGACAGATGATTGTGGTATTGACGTCACTTGAGACAATGTTCTTACAACGTATCTTCTCGGAAAACTTCGTGGCGTTCGATTGGAGCTTTGCCAAAACCGTTCAAGGCAAAGAATCTCTTTATTAGGTACATACCTCTTTTTAGCTGGGTCGCGCTTGGGCCATGAATCGATGGAGAAAGAGGCCATCAGTAATTTTAAATATGGACCTAGAAAACGAGGTTGAAAAGACAAAAAGATGCTTATTATATATGGGTTCCTCTTTGGGAGACCGGAAATAGGAAGAAGACAAACGAATTGCTACTTACTTGACAGCCCTCCGAAAGTGAAAGTCTCTATTAGCTCAGAGAAACAATAGCGCAATGCAAGGGCTTCAAAAGTGAAATCAAAATGTAAATGTGCCGTGTTGAAAAAAGTACAATTCTGTCAGAACTAAGAGCATTGCAAGTCCTAGCTCGACAATTTGACACTGGAATATACGAATATTACGTTTGACTGGAAGTCGCTTCTATCATTCGTTCGCAAAAAAACGGCAAGTGGCAAAGAAGCCTGTCAAGATCAGACTCAGAAACGTTTGTCATGTCAAAGAAATCTCGCTTACTTCTCTAAAAGCAAAATTTCTTGAATATCCGCCAGTCCATTCTATCCTTCTTAACTCTGTTTTGCAATTTTTGACCTGTGATAAAATTTTCAATTTCCTGACTAGAATATTCTTTTTCGATAAGATTACGTTTCAGTGTTTTCATTCACTTCGTTTTAAAATAACCAGGTTAAAATTTAGAAGGACGAGGACATCTTCCTATTTGTAGCTTAAAAACGAACATTTGCTATTGAAATTTTGCTCCGCACGGAAAGTTAAGAATCGCAAATTGTCCAGTTGCAAGGCTTCAATAGGGTTAGCAATATTATAAACTTTCTTGTTAATGTATCAAGTGAGTAAAAATGGGTAGCTTTTTAAAAGAATATGTTTTGTCCATTTTAAACAACACTTTGTAATAACATTGTTAGAAAAATTAGCATATATTGAAAAAAAATCATTTTATCTTATTTCCTTGCAGATATTTGCTGCGAACTAATCTAAAGACATTGAATCCTGAGTCTATCGTTGGCTATCCAGCACCGGGATCAGACAGTAGCCGCTTACTTGGCAGCTTTTTTTCCACAGTGTAACGTATATAAAATGTGATTTACAGAAACAACAACCTTCAAATTTTCCTGGCTCCAGAGGTCCCTTCTTGAAATACTCAGGATGAAGTAAACTGTGCCTAGGGTTTGATGGTTTGGATTGATTTAGGTTTCTGAGAAACTTCCCCCCGACCCCTCCCCTAAGCCATCATTTTGCCCTAAGTGAGAAGAAAGGGTGAATGTTAGCTTGGGGGAGCGGTAGGTGGGCAGTTTCCTAGAAACCTAAATTGATCGGATGGTTTTAGGTAAGAAAAAATAACCTCTGGAATCCAGGGTATCTTCACTTAATAGGAAGCAAAAGTATTCATTAACGCTGAGGAGATTATCCGGAGATTATCAGTTTTCGGGAACAGAAAATCACAATGTCAAAATAACTGTGCAGGCGTACTTTCATAAGAAATTTATTCCGTAAATGGCCTTGCATGTTCTATGTGTGCCATACATTGTTTGATATGTGTTTGCTGATTTTTTTTTGATGAACTTGGATGACATACCTGTTAAATTCGTTCAAAGCTATAGAAATGTTTTGTTTCTGGAACAAAGCACCTTACAACTTCCTCCAACAAAGAGTGTTGAATCTGCTATCTCACGAATTAGAGAATTTGGACATGGAAGTCTAAGTTGTGTTTAATTCACGCTTGCGAAATGATATTTTAGGGATGCTAAGAGAGTTTAATTTACCTTTTTACACGTAACATGTTCCCTGTTATTGTCGTCGTCGTTGTCGTTGTTTTTTTTTCCACAGGGTGATGAAGGATAGGAGGCTAAGGACAATTAAATATTATTACCGTGCAGGCGGGGCTGATTTTTTAATATATCTGTCAGTACAACAATTAAGACTTTATTTGAACGCGGGGATTTTTGTTAAAAATCCTTAAGAAAAGTGCTATTATTACCACGGACTTATGTTTTATCGCCAGGTAGTGGCCGGGGGGCTGTTTTTTTTTCATTCCATCTATGGGGGCATCTCTTGTTTCACTTCCGAAATGATTTTAACGCTATAAACCATGAAACTAGGAACGGAAACTGGTACAAGAAGTTTTTAAGGTGAAATTTTCGGTTAAAAAGCTTTCATCTTTTACGCCTGACCCCTTTGAGACCTTTTGTTTACCTTGATCACAGGCTACCCAATGCAAAAAACGGAACAGTTGGTAGTAATATGTAACAAACCACAACAATTCAAGGAAATAAACCAAACCCTGTGCAAACCAGCAGAGTATGACCTATTCTTTAACGTAATTAACCGTTCGACCAAACTCTTTTTGTGAGAATGTTTTTTTTTTTTCTAATTGCATGAGGATAAAATCATTTTCATATCAAATGCTACGCCCTTAGCTTGGTTTCAAAACAGGGGTTTTGAGAAAACTAAGAAACGGCCGATTAAATAAAAACTTAATTTCTTTCCGTATAGATATCCCCACGAGTCAAAATCACAATCGATTGTGGTGTATAACAGTCACAGGGAACCAGCCAGAAGCCTAATTTCTGCTCTTTCGGCCTCGGGATTCAGACAAGTTTCTGGCGATCAACCGAGCAATGTCGGACCGTTCTTTTTATCATACCACCTGCCATGTCCTGTTGGCACATTCTCCAACATAACTTCTCAAGGAGCCGAAGGATGCATTCCCTGCCCCCCAGGTAACAGAGGTTCCCATTCATACTTGACATTCCTGTCCTGTCACCGTAGTCATCTTGTTGTATTATAATGTTCAATTAAACCCTAGTTCGGTATTCACTACACACAGGGGCGGATCTAGGATTTTTTAATGGAGAGTGGCTGATACCAATCGATCACCAAATTACACGTTAATTTGTCTTAAGTTGTCCTACGTTTGTCCCAAAACATGGCGATTTAGAAAGGACGAATTGGTGACTTTAACACTGCAAACCCTTCAAAAGCCACAAAATAGAAAAAATAGAAGCTAATAGAAATACCTTACTAATCTAGTCGGCCAAAGGTGGAGACGCCGTCATTCGTCCATGGTGCAGCGCCACAAATTTCTGACAAACTACACTTCTCTCGATGGTTCTGCATTTGCATGCATGCATGTATTTCTCTTTTTTGGACCAACGTATTTCCGTTTGTTTTTCCGTGTATTAATTTTTTTTTTTAGGTGGACTTTCCTAGGGAGGGGGAAAGGAGCTAGCCAGCCAACCCACCCCCCTGGATCCGCCCTTGACACATCCACTTCTGTACGGGACATTCCCTTATCCATGTTTAATCAACGTTTAAGGAAATCTCTTCAGTTCACTACTGTGAACGCAAGTTCCTTAAGGCTCTCTAGACTGTCATTTCCCCGATCTTTTTAAGTACACTGTACAATTTGGTTGTCACGTTCTTTGCTTGTGTTGTTTGTTTATTTGTTTCTTTGATTCTCACTTTGTTTGTGTGTACTATTATTTACGCTGCTTGCGTATGTCGGCATTTATTTAATTAGCTCTTTGGAATATGTAAACTGTATAGTTTAAGCGCTATATGAATAATAATTCTTTATCTTTAAATCTTTATGTACCAATATTGTACATATGAAACTTGTTTTTGTCCTTTGCTTTCAAGAGTCTTCGATATCTTTGCGGTAAACTATCTGAACTGGTAATCAGAAAGTCCTACGTTCGACTCCTGTTGTGCGGTGGTCACTCGTCTTTTTGGTTTTGAAACAAGAGCGATCAAGAAACCAAAACCTCAACAACATACTTCAAGTGCAAACATATCGTTTTAAAGATTTATGGAAAAATATTAAGTTTCACAGTAAGACACTCTAAGGCAAATTAATATTATACGAAGGTGGCTTTTCAAAGGGGATTCAATATGATGACAAAGCCGAAAAATTTGTTAAGAAAGAATAAGTTAAGGCAACATTTAAACACTAATAAGACCGACCTAGAACTTTCCAACCATTGAATGTCTCAACATACACTAAAGATTTTTTATATTATGATACATATGTTTTTCTGATACACATGTTTTTTTTTAGGTGGGTTTTACTCCGATGATATTGGATATGTGGGCACAAGCTGTAAAAAATGCCCCAAAGGTTCTTTTGTTGCCTTGAATAAAGCACCAGGAAAACTAGTTCAAGATTGCAAGACTTGTCCTCTTGGTAAATAGCTACAATAAGTATACTTTTGTTATGTTTCCAGTGTTTTTTTGGTTGGTGGCTATTATTTTATATGAATTTTGTGCAACTTACAGTCTGACAATTTTTATCGATGAATAGGTCATTTCCCAGATCCAAAAACTCTCACTTTCAAAACGAGGCTAAGTGCAAAACCTTTCTTGTGAAAATGAGTTTCATTTGCATCAGTGGCTTTGTAATTAGCCTCACTTTGAAACAGAGGCTTGAGGCAACTCTGAAGTGGCGTATTGTTCTGCTGCTTATTTCAACAGGAACAAACAGTGACGCCCATGCGGGATTGCGTGCTTGTAAATGCCTGGAGGGATATTATCGGACTCACATGTTTGATCTGTGTCGAAAATGCGAAGATGGACTAAACTGCGAGAATGGATATGCTACTTTGAAACCTGGCTATTGGTGGAAATGGAGAAATAACAGCCTTAAAGACCGCTACCGAGTTTTCATAGCCAATCTCTTATCATCTTCACCATCATTTGATAAAGAGGACGTGCAATATGCGTATCCTCTACCAACTCCACATAAGTGTCCAGGAAGAAAGTCATGCAAAGGTGGCATGGATTCCTCCTGCGAGGATGGCTACAAAGGCCCCCTTTGCAGCGTGTGTTCAAAAGGATACTTTAAACAATTTCAACGATGCAGGAAATGCCCGACAAAGACGTGGATTGTCGCCCAGATGTTAATAGTTGCTACAGTTATTTTGATCATTATTGCAGTTTGTGTTTGGACAAATAAGATGAAGAATAAGAAAGGAGGGGAGAGCTCTTTAGCAGACTCTTTCTTGTCCAAAATCAAGATTGCAATTGGATTTTATCAGGTGACGTATGGTTTGCTTGAGGTCTTCTCATACATTGAATGGCCAGAGTCTTTACGAGCAATTGGCAAGTATTCAAAAGTACTCCAGCTAAACATACTTGAGATGGCTCCAATGAACTGCTTTTTCGAGAGTCTACAAGTGGATGCTTTTGCCAACTTACTTTCAATAATCGCAATTAATTCTGCCATCATCATCTGTGCAGGCATATGTTACGGAATAAGAAGAGCTGTTATCTCAAGGAAAGAAGATATGGATATCGAGCAAAAGTTAAAGGAACTGTCACAAGCTAAAGAAACCACGTACAGAAATCTGTTCTTTTTCCTGTACATCACCTACCTTAGCACGTGTTCTAAGACAGTAACTGCTTTGCCCCTTGCATGCCGGGAACTTTGTCAAGACGAAAACGAGGACTCTTGCACGAAGTACCTGAAAGCCGATTATAGCATACAATGTCATGGGCCTTCGTTCAATAAATTGGTTATCGTGTCATATTTCTCCTTAGTTTACGTTGTTACTCTTCCTTTCTCCACATTTATTGTTCTTTGGAGAAAGCGAACTGTAATACTTGACGAAAAGCCTAATGGTCTAGACCCAAGAACTGAAATGATCAAGGGTTTGCAATTCCTTTACGAAAATTACAAAGCTCGTTCATGGTACTGGGAACTAATAGAGACGTCTCGTAAAGTAATCGTCACATCTGGTTTGATACTCGTGGGGCAGGAAAGCAGATCATATATTGGCTTAGCATGGGTCATTGCTGGCATATATGGAGTGTACTTTGCCTGGAATCGTCCGATACAAGACGCCTTTGAAAATCGATTGATGACCGCATCCATTGCTGTTACAGTTTTCAATTTGGGTGTTGGGGCCGTCAGTAACATTCCTGCAGAGAATTTACCTACAGCGGCCGACGTTTACATGGACATGGTCGTATTCAATATATTAGTTCTTGGAGCAAACACGTTGGTCATCGGATTACTGGCCTGTAAGATGCTTCTTGTATTTTTGACAAACATATTTTTTGCTTACTTTCAAGCAAAACAACTCAAATTTATCCATTTTTCGACATTTTCCACATGGGTAACCCTATATGAAACTTACATGAAATGGAAATGAAATGATCTCCTCTAAAGTCCTGTCAAACTTGACGGTCTATCTACATCGTTGTGAAATGTTATGACGGTTGAGAGGAATTCATACATGGTCTCAACACAAACTTCGTTATATTCCAAATGTTCATGACGGTTTCTATTATTTTGTGATGACGGTGCGCTTATTTATTCATGAGATTGTCGACTGATCGTTGAGAAAGTACCGTAAAATTCCCAAAATAAGCCCCGGGGCTTATCTTTTTCAAAGACCCTTTTTGAGGGGCTTATTTTTGGAGGGGCTTCAACCTCGTCCCCAGGGCTTTTCCTCAAAAAATGGGTGGGGCGGGAAAAGGCCCTGGCATCGGCTGGTCACGTGTACAGCCTAAATATTCCTGAGAAGCTAATTTATATGTAACCCGCTGGTTTTGCGCTGACAGAAGGGAGCAACAATGGAAAATAATAACATCGCGAACTATGTCAATATTTTCGCGTGTGTGCGATTCAAAAGCTTAAGATCCATTTAATTACGCATTATTCAAATGCTAGAAGTTTATGAAAGGGCAGACCGGCTCTACGTTGTCACGTACAAAATATGTC
>OZ037995.1:27031403-27061403 GCA_964035705.1 Porites rus
GATAGAAGTGAATAATAACTGAACTATGCTGTAAACGGACGTTATAAGAAAGGCATTGATACATATGTTATTGCGTGTTGTTATATGTTTGGGGCCATACGATTAGCGCTAATCGTGTGCCCCTCAAAAACAAGCTATTTACATAGTGTGCCTAAGTAGTCAAGTAGATTTATAAATGACGATACAGTCTAAGTCTGGTAAATATCTCTGGATGACCCGCGTGTTAGCGTGACTGCAGTTAAATGTAGAATTAAACACTACCATTCTACCGTTTGGGGATTTGCGTTTTCGCGAAAGCCATTTAGTTCTGTTACTGTATTTAACCTCACTAAATAAAGGAAGTAAAATCTCATCTGGGTAACCGCGACGCCGGAGACGCTTCCAGAGTTTCCCACGCGTTTCGCTAAAAGCTTTTAACGTGGAACTTTTTCTAGTATAGCGCATAAGCTCGCCTCTAAGTCTAATAAAGGCCCTCTTGTTGCTCGCAGGAATAATGTACAGATACTTCTTTAGTGGCTTTTGATAGGTAGAAAACTGCAGTGCGCTAAAATTAGCATCTTTGTAAAGAAATAAATCCAGAAACGAAATACTACTTTCGTCAATAACATATGTAAGTTTGATACGATCATTCTTGCTATTGCCGGGAAACTAAGAAACTCTAATAAGTTTACTTTGGGACCCTTCCAAATAAAAAATGTCATCGATAAACCGCTTGTACTGCTTGTACAAAAGTAGATGACTAGAAAATTATGTGACAACATCCTTTTCTAAATAATACATGAAAGTATTAACGGCCGTGACTGCGAAAGGTGTTCCCACAGCGATCCCAAACGTTTGATGAAAACTGTCTCCACAAAATTCGGTTTTGAGAAAGTTATTCTGAAAAAAAAATTCTAGAGGAGTTGATCAGAAGTGTGGTCTCAGGTGCTTCTGCCTCCCGAAGTAGCAGGTCGAGAGCTATCAATGTTTTCTTAGATCAGGTACGTTTTTTATTGGGGACGGGAGGGTCCTTAGTAAATTTTCTACAAATTGGGGAGGGTCAATCCTGTTTTATTCTCAACCGTGGTAGGGTCAAAGTTTGTTTGGCAAGGAAAAATTACTCCATGTCGTTTCTATTTTGTATATACAAGGAAAGCTACCAGTCAAGATTAATCTAAATTATTTACAGGTGTCGAATATCAAAAAACTATCTTCTCCCAACTAACATAATTGTCTCTCTACCTGTGTCGCTTTCGCCCATATTTTGATGTTTCCGCGCGGGGTTCTGGTATAAAATCAGTCTCCGGTGAGGATTCTTCACTTAAGCTACTCGGGCTTGAACCGACAACTTCGGGAACCACCCTAGGTCTTCATCTTTCCACTTCTCTGGACTTGCACTTTCACTTTTTCCCGCAACCGATGTGCCACCAACAGAGTCAGAGGAGTAACCGGGCATCTTTTCAGAAAGGCAAGTCGGTAAACAGCCACAATAGCCACAAGTTGCTCCATCTGACCTCATGAAATCCTCGCATTCACCACAAGCACATTTCCCTCTTTCTATTCCTCGTACATCCTTGCCCATTTTCAAGTTTTCACCGTACAATCACACGCTACGCAATTGACTACTTTGTTCCCAGATGAACGCGGTTATATGAGTAACACTTCCAGTTTGTTATTTTCACTTCCGGTGACATGATGATTCATTCCGTGAATCTTTAATATCAGTTTCTGAGCCTAAAATAGAAAATACCGCAAAAAATGTCTCGATTTGACATGCACTCTGAGAAGGACTTAAATAATATTGGTTCAGAGAATTGTGATCTCATGCCTTCATTTTTTCTTTAGAATATTCAAGCCGAGTTTACCTTAATAAAACCTGCTGATGATTAGAAGCCTCACTTAGACACGGTAGAATCTATTTTTTGGATAATTTGGGTAGTGGTTTAAAAATGGACGAACTGTCAGGTGACACACATGGGACAACAAGGAACAAGTTGGTATTTTCAGGTACTTGAAGTAAATCTCTTGTAGACAAGAACTATATACACTGCTATATCTCAAATTCAATGCTGCCTCTGTACCCATTTTGCCATTTTCTACTACCTATTTTTCATAAATTTCATATTGTTTGATCTGATATGCAACCAGAATGGGCCCTTAATACGACTAGTAGTCTCTCCCCGTGACAGTATGCCTTCATTACGTTGCAATTCTTACCACATTTCTTGGAACTCTTGGGCGCTTTCCATTTAGCCAAAATTTCCGGAATTTTCGGTTCGGCCATAAATGGAACACGTTTCGTCGGTTCGTCCCACTGGAAAATTCCCAGAAAAAGTGGAAAATCTAAAAAGGTGGGCCCGTTTTCCCGTTTGGAATTTCCGAACGGAATGTCGTGTTCCATTTACGTTTCTCGTAGTTGGTACCAGTTCCTGAGGTCCACGGTCGGGCACCGCGACGTACCGGGGTTTACGACCAAATGGAACAACTTTTTACCAATCGGAAATTCCACTTTTGCTCCCACCGAAATTTCTGGGTTTTTTCCTAAATGGAAAGCGCCCCTTGTCACGTTGCGTCCTCCCTAATGCAAATTGGAGTATCGTATCCATTTGCAAATAAACGGAAATATCAATATTGGGAAAGGGGAAAGAACTACACACATGGAAAAGTCAAAATAGTTGTTGGTGAAGGATTGACACGAGAAATCAGTTTTCGCCTAGTTTTTGAACGAAATTTGACGAGTATTAAAGGAACATTTTTACTCTGAGCTACTGCACTTTAATCGCGACATTTGTATGCCTTGTTAAATAGTCCAAAAATCAACCAAGAGGTCAATGTATTTTGAGGCAAATCCAACCACAACAGGCTTTGGTGGCCTTTTTTTTTAAAAAAACTTTCTTTTTCAACAATATTAAAGGCAAAATGGGCCCTAAATGCAAGTGGTAGTCTTTTCTCATATCATATGTTGAGCCATTTACCGTGTTTACATAAAGTTGATTGATTGATTGAATTGAACCCTCAAGGCAGAGACATGTGCCATTCACGAGGGAACCATTCGACTGTGACGTCTAATCACTGTATTGCTATATAACTAATAGAACTTCCTTAAATAACCTAAGTTTCGCCGTCACGTATATAGGATGGTTTTCACACATTTGACACAGCATTTTCTGTGTTATTTCACATGAGATATTGTTATGTCTGCAATAGTGACAACAGTGTTCAAAGCAACAATCGGTTTGCTTTTACGAAAAGGAAGAGCAACTGCAGCGGAAAAGCTTAAAGAAGGTGATGTTGTTGATCAGAAATTCCGTCGCTTGATCTTGCGCGAAATTGACGATGTCAAATCCAAGTTGGATGGACTAGCAAGAAAGGACTTATTATCAAGCTTCAGCTCATTTGCAGAAGGTATCCAGTATTTGTATGAAGTGTTTGGCAGATCAAAGACAATAGCCGAATTTGAAGATGTTAGCACTGATCAAGCCACGAGTGGCGAAGACGGAAGGGAGATAAGAACTCTCACGAGACGAATGAATTTCATAGATGAGACAGACCTGCAGGATGAATCAGTTAGAAAAACACTAGAAATCGCGAAAAAGAGGTTTGAATACGCTCGTGAGAAAGCTAGAGATGCCTTTGCCAATGAGGCACTGGATTTGCGTGATCGCATTCTGGCCATGCAATATCGAGTTATGGCAACAATACTACAGAATTGTGAAAGCCCCCAAGATGCACTGCCAGCATGCAGAGTTTGCTTGGAGGAACTGCACTCTCTGACCGCTGTTAAGGAGTATTTTGACGTGCAGCTCAATAAAGGATTCCGGGCCCGATTTAGCAAAGACGAAAGGCGAAAAGTCATATCTGCCGTCTGCCATCTTAATCGAGTTATTTACGATGTCACCCTCATGTTTGGGTTTGGCCTAAGAGAATGGCCTTGCGTTGACACGGGCAAAGAGGAAATTGACCCGATTCGTGACGAAAGACTTACAAAACTTCTACGAAAACAAGGCATGGAACACTGTTTCGTCAAACCGTGGTCGTTTGGTCAGGAGGGTGAAAAGGAACAAATATTGAAAAGTCCTGTGGGTATCGCTACGAATACACTCGAGCAGCTCATTGTTGCGGACGATGGGGATAAATCAATCAAGTTGTTTGACAGCAACGGGGATTTCAAAAGCTGCGTTTATCTGCAAAGTGATGATGACAATACAGATCTGCATATTCTTGATATTGCTACTGACGAATATAGCAATAGCTATGTACTGATCGGACGTAAGAAGTCCCGGACTAAAGAAAATGAGCTGGAAGTTAGAAAATTCAACCCAACAACTTCCCTTCTTTGCACGTTTTCTGTGAAAAAAGGGCCGTGGGGACAGGGTAAGCTGACAATTTGTAGCGGAAACATCCTGATATTAAGAGGATCAGGATCTGGAGATGTGGTAGAAGTGTATAAAGGGGATGGAAGATTTGTTCTTAGCTTCGGTGGGGGACTGCTTAAAAGTCCAAGAGATATCACTGCCACTGGGGACCACGTTATGATCATGGACACTGATGAGTGTAGCGTCTACCTTTTCACTCTAAAGGGAAAACAAAAAGCCAAAATCACTCTCGACATTCGTGGAGATCACCATTTGAGAGCTGCATTCCATCCTACAGGTGAACAATTTGTTGTGGCCGGGTACGAAAGAGAGACGTCGTGTTTGATAATGGAAGTTTTCACCACCGCAGGAGAGTTTGTACGAAGGATTCAGTTCGATGAAGAAAACAGTGATTGGCTGGGAGGAATCACAGTGACCATGGAGGGTCAGGTTGCTGCAATAGTCGGAGGGGAGAGTGAAAGCTGCAAGGTGAGGATAATTACCATGTAAACAAGACTGATTCGTTCTGTCAAACCAGTTCATCAATAGGATTTGCAGCGCAAAGGATCGAACCTGACCATTCTTTCAAAGCAATTAGGTTAGCAATAAAGTAGGATCATTGATACGACAAGACAGGGTTAGTTCTTTTTAAAAGGTTAGTTACCACATTGAATGATCTCAAAGGCCTATATCATTACTGCGTTTCACCCTCGCATCAGCACAACCTCGCTGTTTTTCATATTTCTATGTATTATTGTGAAGCATTTAATGGCTATTTTTAAGGTCGTGCTTGTTTCATTGAGTGGAACAAGCTAAGTCCTGTTTTGAACTTATGGTTTTAATCGTACTTCAATTTATGCTTGGCTCGAGAATTTACTTTCCATTAAATACAGTAAAAACCAGCGAGTAAGAACCTGGTTTTTAAAAACCTGCGGTTAGGCTAAAATCTGCCAGCTACTGTAGGTCCCCTTTATACAAGAACCTGTTTAGCCTAAAATTCTAAACAGGTTCTTAATTTCTAATCAACATTCAGGATCCTCTTTTGAGACATGGCCGTTATCACTTCAACTGTAATGAAATGGTCTGTAGATTTTATGTAAGGAATAAGCTGAATACCACTAAATGCTAAAAACACTAAGTTTGGGCTAATTGCAATTTATTTAAGAACCTCTTTAGGCTTACTTTGGAAAGGTTCGTACGTGTGAGTTTTACACAGGGTGGGGTATTTAGGAGCTCAGATTCTTCAGTCCTGTTGATTTTCCCGTTTAGGTTTGTTAACCAGCGTTTTAGTTATTCATTGGCTTTAAGCTTCTTGTCGATCGCTACCGCGTTAGGTTTAGTGATACCAAAACACTACCCACAGCGAGTTTGCCTGTATTCAGGATCTGGGAAGAGGCGGAATACGTATGGTAGACATCGACATAATGTTTAAAGCTCTAAAACTAGCCTGGATTCCAAGATTACTGACTTCAGGGAACCAGAATTGGAAAACAGTTCCTGATTATTACCTAAGAAAATTTGGAGGTTTGAACTTTTTACTGAGATGTAACTACGATGCGAAATACATAAAATCTATTCCATTGTTTTACCGAAATATTCTAGTATACTTCAGTGAATTAAAAACTCTGTACAGCTTTGATCAAGCACAAAATATAATTCTATTCAACAACAAAGAAATACTTGTTGACAGTAAAACCTTTTTTATCAGGGAATGGTTTAAAAAAGGTATCCTGTCAATACAAGATCTCTTACACAATACCGGTCAACCAATGACCTACCAGGAATTTACGAATAAGTATTCCTGTAAAACTAACTTCCTTCAATACTATCAAGTTATTAGCGCTATCCCAAAGCACCTATTAGCCAAAGCAAAATCAACGAAGCCAATTAATAAAGAGTTATATTCTGATAATAATCTTAGTCTACAATTAAATGAATCGATAACTCTATATCTGAACAAAATCAAGACTAGCGACTTCTATACGTTATTATGCACAAAAATCCACACAACAGGTCATTCTGGGCCACAGAGATGGAGCAAAGATCTTTCCTTGGATGAAGATAAATGGGAAAAAATATTCACCTCCCTAAAAACCGTCTGTAGAGAGACCAAATTAAAGGAATTTCAATATAAATTAATCCACCGAATTGTAGTCACCAAAAAGGAACTTTACCGCTATGGAATCAAGGAAGATGATGAATGTATATATTGTGGTGAAAAAGACTCTATTAATCATACTTTTAGAGATTGTCATTTCGTCAAGATTTTCATTCAACGGGTTATCAACTGGTTCAATATAGAAAACAAGATCAATTTCAACCCATCTAGCGAAGAAAGACTGTTCGGCATCCTCTCGGACTTACATGAAAAGGTACTAGTAAGGAAATTCAATTATACCATGTTGTTTATGAGATACTACATCTACGCCAACAAACTACACAACAAACCAATTCTCCTCCAAGACTTCGTTGGTAAAATGATAATTAAATACAGAATTGAAAAGCTATAAAATAGACATGAAAAATAACTCCTCTGACCTACTAACTATTTTTTTTTTTTTGTGTGTGTGTGTTTATGTGGGTGTGTGTGTGCGTGTGATGTACTAGAATTGTAAGTAGTGTAACCATTGTAATTATTAGTAGTACGAGCATCGTATGGATGGTATTGTCAGTATAGCCAATATTGTAAATAGTGCAAGTATAGTGAATATTGCTAGTAGTATTTAGTTTCAGTAGTGTTTAGTACTGTAAACATTTAATATATGTCTGTAAGGCAAAAAACAAATAAAAAAAAAAAAAAAAAAGTTTGCCTGTATTTATTCGGGACGGTCAGCTAACCCAAACATGTCCAGGTTTGGCTATTTTGAAATAGCTTAAAAGCCGGTACTATTGGGCTTGTTAGTTACTTAGGAGTTATTGTGTCAATGATATATGAAATAAATCATATAAATCACCGGTGCGATGCTCTACCAACTGAGATATGAAGCCACTGACGTTGGGAGCAGGTCAATTGTGGGTTCATATGTTCCCGTGAAAGAAATGAAGCTTTTTCTGGCTTCTTTACGCAATTGCATAGATTGCGTTCACTGCGACGATCATTTCTTCATTTTCATTTCATTTCCGCAGTTCATATATGATTTATTTCATATATCATTAACACTCATTTCTGCAGTTCTCGGGCATGAAGTTTTTTTCACCCGAGCGTTCGTTTAAGTAACGAACCAAAAGCCACGCGCGTTTCTATCCTTTCTATAAACCAATCAAATCGCTCTATTTCCGTTGGTTTTTTGTTTCTGTTTTGTTCGCGCGTTTTCATTTCAAGGTCATATGAACATTGCCCTAAATGAACATTTGATACTCCAAAAGAATACTAGTAGTGACAGGGGAATTTTCAACACATCTGCGCATATTTTCACGGGTTAAAATTAAAAGATGTTGACGATAAGTTTGTACTGTATTTTGATATTTGCATATAGGAAGCAGACATTCCCTGTTAGAAAAGTAATTATCTTTAAAGCGTTCCGGTTATGTTTTTATTGTGAATACGACAGCTTCAACTTAGTAAAACAGTAAACCTACTCATCTTATTCCAAAAAACTATCGAACACTAGGTAAATTGATTTTTTTGAATTCTTTTTTTTATAGAATGTGTGGTCTGCAGACTCTGCAGCTCTTCTAGACTACTATATTCGTTGGTCCATATGACCTGCATCGTTTCAAGTTGAATAAAAGGTTAAACGCATTTATTTGGTCCCTTATCTGTTGTTTTGTTAAACTAATGAAAGCGCACCTTCCTTCAGTGGAACCCTTTTTGTAGTACCATGAGTGGGCCATGGAAATGTGGTCGTATTGACGTGGTGGTCCCAATGAAGGGATAGCTACTCATGTGGTATTTGATTGGTCGTTATAACTGGGTGTTCGTGCGGTCGTAGAAAAAGGAAACGCTGGATTTTTCTTACCCTTGTTCAAAATATCAACCTCGTCCCCAGGGCGCTTTTCCCTAAGCCAGTGAAAAGCGCCCTGGGGACGAGGTTGTCAAAAGAGCCATTTGCACCCCAAACACAGTTATGATTAAAAAAGTGAGAGAGTCTGAGTTCTTAGACAAAGAACATACCCAGTATCGTTGTAACAGTGTTTTCTCACCGCCGACCGTTAGCCCTTGGCATTTACTCTGACAAAAGGTTGGCATTCGCAAAGTCGGCTATTTAAGGTCACATGACCAGTTTACTTTATCAGACTTTTTTTATTTGCTTTCACAGCAAGGCAATACTATAGGTCTGGATAAAATCTAACCCCTTCATGCACTGGTAAAATTAGTCTGTTATCGAATTTAACCCAAATGAAGAGGATTGTTGGGTTATAAGAGGCAAAAGTATCCAGAGCCTGTGTCATGGGACGATTTTTTCCCTTTTTGTAAAGTATATTGGATATTTAACAATTATTCCTCCAGCCCGAATGGGCTCTGAGTCAATAGCCCATTCGGCCTTCGGCCTCATGCATGGGCTATTGACTCAGAGGCCATGAGGGCGAGAGGAATAATTGTTTTAGTAAAATCCAACTAGTTGGTCAAAAACATCGAGAATAAAAATCTTTTTTTGCCGCCAAAAGCGCGCACTTTTCGCTACTAGTAGGCTATAACATATAGCCTAGTAGTAGCTCAACCAATCAGAACGCAGCATTGATAATTGACCACTGGCTGGATTTTACTAAAAATTATTATAACAGCAGAATCCCAGTCAGTGTGCTTCAAATGCTGACAGATATTTATTCGAGCAAGTAATTGGCATTCTTTCCTGGGTATGCTAGATAGGAATTTAAAAGCATACTAAAAACGTACCAGGACTGTCAGGGAAAAAAAACATTCTTGAGAGAAAAATGTCTATTTGTATTCTTTCAACTGAAATTAAGTAATAGGGTAAAACAGGGACTAACATCTATCTTTCCCACTCAAAACAACAATAACAACAAACAAACAGAAATTAACAAAATATGCAAACAAATGCTGGTCAGTTTTTTTTAGCCATTTTTTTTTTAAATTAGATGTCAGTGAATTCCCTCTCATTGCAAAGGCCTCTCAACTCCAGAAGATTTCATCATATCTCGTTTGTTGTAGTCTCCTCTTTGGATTTTATCAAAAACGCCTGAAAGAAACATAGCAGGTGCAGTAAAAGTATTGAATAACATGTATTGGCACGCTTGCAACTAACTAAGCCATTACGGTTTGTTTACCCTTGAAAACGTCACTAGATGGCGAGCCTTACGATCTAGCATTTTATATACATACCAACAGTCATAAAATCCAATTTGTACACGTCAGTCACCTCGAATTCATTTGCTACCATTTTGGGATAGAAGAAGAAGAAGAAGAACCTTTATTAATTTATACCGCTCATGGTAGCCCCTTCAGACGCAAAAAGCTGTCTGTTATCAATGGGAGCCCTGAGCAACAACGCACAAAAACACAGTAAACATATAAACATTACACTAATACAGGTAATAATATAAATAGAAAACTATTTTCAATTAAAACATTAAAAAATGTAAAACACGAAATATCATAACATAATTCGTTAAAAAGAGTGCAACCATAATAATAGAACGATCTTTTTGCAATTTCAGTTCTCACAGCAGGCGGATGTAAGGATCGTACTTATGAGTAACAGAAAGTAATACAATAAATGATAGACAGATTAGTGATAAATAAGTCAATAAATGATACGATGAATTGCAAGAATAAATAAGTAAATAAATAAATACACTGAAACTAACTTCGCTTTGATGTATGTAGCCTGAATTTCAGCCGTTCCGGGTCTCGTCGTGAGCGTTTGCGTTTCGAGGAGACAGCTGAAATTCAGGCTATGACGCATGCCGCTTAAATTTATTTCGAACCTTCTAAGTGTACGTTTTGTTGCACTGAACTTACATTTGAATTGCGTCCTTCTTCTTGAATCGTACATCTCCGATGCAACAAAGGGCCCCAAACTTCGTTTGGGTGCCTTGATGACACTTGTACGAACAGTGATTTGAGAGAAGCGCAAAAGCCTCCATTTGCTTTCCGCCGCCCTTTGGCTGACTGGCAGTGTGGATAATATCTGTTACCTTCGTGTTATCATCCTCTAGTTTCTTTTCTTCAAAACTGATTTTGGAAGCCTCCTTGGTTTGCGCCAGAGTGCTTTGTGCTGGCTTTTCCATTTGCTCAGTTTTTAACTGGGTTGTTGTGTGAATGTAATTCTGATCCTGATGAAAGCTATCATCGGATTCTTCGCCTTCCTCGAGAGATATATCAATAGCTCCACTGTCTTGCACGGCATTGGTAATAGTGGGCATGTCGATGTCTCCAGTTTCTAATTGGTTACTCATTATATTTGCTCCTTGAATGCCACTGACATCCTCGGGCAGACTGAGAAAGGGAAGGATCAGCGCTAGACAGCACGAGAAAGACCACTGTGGATTTTTATACCATTCCTTAAGATAGGCATACAGGTGCAGCATGTATTGAACTGAAAGGAATCCGGACACTTGACCGTCAGAAATCTCATTAAAATTATGCAATTGAGAAGTAAAATGTTTTCAACTGTACGTACAAGCGAGATTAAGCACCAGATATCGATTGCTTCTAGTTTACGCACTATGTGCCCCGTTTTCCTCGAAAATGGACAATGTTTGTCAATCCCCCATCAGGTATTTACAGGGAAAATTTTCAATACGGTCTAGGGAGTCTGTCTGTGTTGCAGGTTACAATAAATGAAGTAATGAGTTATGAATGCCCCTCAATTTGGATGTGAATTTGAGATAGACCAGTACGTCCCCTACTCTTTAATAACAGTCTCAACAGTGTGTGGGCTTTTAAACCTCTCACAGAATTTCTCACTGAGTAGATTAGACTGGAATGTCCGCATTAAAGAGCAAGTTGCCTGGATCATTTTTAGGAAAACGTAAGCTGTGTCTCTTACCCCAGACAAACTATGAATGTCTGTAATATATTACTCGAAGACTTGGCAACTGAACTTCAACGATTTCTTGTCGTTTGAGTTTATTTATAGGACAATGTAGACGATGTAATATACGTGAGTACCTGCAGGAACGATTAACTTAATTTGTTATGTACGAGTTTGTCAAAGGAAGGCAAACAAAAAAGCCCACACAAATATTAAAATTGAATAACAGCAGTTATAATATTAATGATGATGATAATAATAATAATATTAACAATAATAATAATAATAATAATAATAATAATAATAATTGTAATAAGTAATGGAAATAGAACTGAGTGGAGTACAATTCAGGGCGTAATCGGGCGAGTAATTTGAAATTACGAGTCCTATTACCAGTTACTTGAGTCAGTAGCAAAATGCAAGAATCTCAGTCTTGGAATATTTATTAATGTAAGAGAAAGATTCCAAAGCAAAAACATGATCAGTTACAACTTTGGATCAAATTATCGGAATGTGGAAGCCCGACCGAATGATCAACTTTTCAAAAGAAAAATTACATTTTTGTTTTGTATTTAACAAGCTGTCAAATTCTGAAGAAAAAATATCTAAATAAAAGTCACTGGACCAGTTAGTTTCATCCATTTTAGTTTTCCATTAGAAGCTGGACAGCTTACCTGGTCACCATTTTCTCATTGATTTTGATTGATGTGCTATGTAGTTAAATTTCATCGGCTAATGGCATTTGCTACTTGATTCTCATTGGTTCTTAAACTGCCCGATTACAAGCTCCCGGTAATCGGACAACTCAAATCGGACAGATTTGGAGTTACAATAGCAAAATTAAACTATAAATATGGGCTGTTAAGAACCAATCAGATTCAGGAATTTGTTATTGATACAATTATACTATCAGTAGTAATGACTTAATTATAATAACAATGATCTTACAATCTATCTATATTAAAATAGTAACAATGATAATAATCTTAATTATAATACTCTTACAGGCAATTAATCCGATGACCAAGGTGTTTGCTCCAAGAACTAATATGTTGAAAATGACAGTATCAATGTAAACGTCGGTCGCTGAAGGTAAATTCTCTGTAGGAATTTTGCTGACAGCCCCAACACCCAAGTTGAAAACTGTAACAGCAATGGATGCGGTCATCAATCGATTTTCAAAGGCGTCTTGTATAGGACGATTCCAGGCAAAGTACACTCCATATATGCCAGCAATGACCCACGCTAAGCCAATGTATGATCTGCTTTCCTGCCCCACGAGTATCAAACCAGATGTGACGATTACTTTACGAGAAGTCTCTATTAGTTCCCAGTACCAGGAGCGTGCTGTATAGTTTTCGTAGAGAAATTGCAACCCCTTGATTATTTCAGTGCTAGGGGCTGTATCTTTACATCCTCTGATGTCTTCTTTGGTATTTATCACTCTTCGTTTTCTCCAAAGGATTATGAATGTGGCGGCAGGAAGAGCAATAACGTACGCCAATGAAAAGTATGCTCCGACAACCAATTTATTGAACAAAGGACCATGACATTGTATGCTGTAATCGGCTTTCAGGTACTTTGTGCACGAGTCCTCATCTTCGTCTTGACAAATTTCCCTGCATGCAAGGGGCAAAACAGCTGCTGTCTTGGAACACGTGCTAAGGTAGGTGATGTACAAGGAAAAGAACAAATTTTTGTATACGGCTTCTTTAGACTGTGATATTTTTTTGGACTTTTCGTCGTCGTCCATTCCTGCTTTACTTGAGATAACAGCTTTTCTTACAAGGTAGCATAGGCCCGCACAGATGACAGTGGCAAAATTAACTGCCATCATGGAAAGTAAGTTTGCAAAAGCATCCACGTTTAGGTCCTTAAAGACGCAGTTAATTGGAGTCATCTCAAGTATGTTTAGCTGGAGTGTTTCAGAATACTTGCCGATTACCTGTACGGACTCTGGCCATTCAATGTATGAGAATGCTTCTAGTAAACCATTAGTGACCTGATAAAATCCAATTGCGATCTTTATTTTGGACAGAAAAGAGTCTGCCACAGTGTTCCCCTCCCCCTTGTTATCCTTTATTTTGTTTGTCCAAACGCAAACTGCTATTATTGTCAAAATAACTAAAACAAATATTAACATCTGGGCGACTACCCACTTCTTTGTTGGGCATTTCCTGCACTGATGAAATTGCTTAAAGTATCCTTTTGTGCACACATCACAGAGTGGACCTTTGTAACCATCCTTACAAATAGAATCCATGCCACCTCTGCAAGACTCTTTTCCTGGGCACTTATATGGAGTTGGTAGGGGATACGCATATTGCACGTCCTCTTTATCAAATGATGGGGAAGATGATAAGAGATTGGCTATAAAAAGTCGATAGCGATGTTTACGGACGTTGTTCTTCCATTTCCACCAATAGCCAGATTGCAACGTAGCATAGCCATCTTGGCATTTTAGTCCCTCTGTACATTTTTGACACTGTTCAAACATATGAGTCCGATAATGTCCCTCTAAGCATTCACAAGCACGTAATCCAGCATGTGCGTCACTGTTCGTTCCTAAGGACGATAGCGTAAGAGACAATTTTAAGCAGAATTAATTTTTGAGATTTTATGGCCAAGCGTTCTGCACCAAACTAACATGACGTTAACAATCAAAGGCGCGAAGATTCGTTAAGTCAAAAATGAGCAGCAAAACGTAAGTTCTTGTCATTGTGAAAACAATTTCTCTCATTTCTGAATAACTTCAGTTTAAAAAGTCTTGCTATTGGCCGGGAGGAATCTTCCGATGAAAGAAGAAATAGTTGTTCTGTTGATGAAAGGTGTCCAAATGTCTCCCAGCTGCTTAGTTTGTGAACGCAAGGAAAGTTAATGTAAGCGAATTTCAGGTTAAAAATTAGGTCATTCTAAACCCCTGTCACGAAAACCTATATTCTTTTTTTCCCGGAATAAAAGGATTTTGGCGAGAAAAATCTACATAAAGTTTCTTATCTACCTAAGAGCTGCATGTATCGATGAGTAAAACAATGAAAGAAACAGATTTTTCAACTCTTGATTTTTCCTGACCGTCCCTCCTAACAGGGATAATGAAAATTGAATAGAAAGATACTGATTATCATGTGTTCATCTACCAAGAGGACAGGTTTTGCAGTCCTGAACTTGTTTTCCAGGTGCTTTATCTAGGGCAACAAATGAACCGTTTGGACATTTCTTGCAGCTTACGCTAACATATCCAACGTCATCGGAGTAAAATCCCCCTGAAAGGAAACAAAAAAGGTACATTATATTATGGTTAAAATGGTAATATGATGTTAAAATTCGGTAGGAAGAAAAAAGAAGGTGGCATATGGGCCGAAGGCCATATTTTGAAGTCTTCTGTG
This sequence comes from Porites rus, assembly GCA_964035705.1. NCBI lineage: Eukaryota > Metazoa > Cnidaria > Anthozoa > Scleractinia > Poritidae > Porites > Porites rus. The sequence goes on from OZ037995.1 coordinate 27,046,062, forward strand.
ATCTATTAACTCAACTGATACTCGGCAACCTGGGATCTATTCTTTTTATACAATGAAAAGAAAAAAAAGATAAACAGATAAATGATAATAATAATAATAATAATAATAATAATAATAATAATAATAATAATAATAATAATAATAACTACAATCTTGCCTCGTACTGCTCGACGACTGTTCATGGATTTGTGCTAGTCTTAATATTTTCCAAGTCATAAAAACGCTACGTTTCGTCTCTTTTCTGCCTTACTATCTTCAAATCGCACTCAAATTTTCCCAAAGGCTTTTCAAGCCTCAAAGTAGAATGACCGCGCATAGCGAGCGAGTCTCTCGTAGCGATGACACACGATGTAAACAGTATTAAAACTTCTCGTTCAGGCATTTTCATATCGCCAAGAACTCTTTTTGTCTCGGTTTGTTCGTTTTACTTGCTTGTAAGCAGCGCTTTTACTAAACTTTTTTGAGGCATTTACTTTCAAAATCCAAAATAATCTCGCAAATTTTTTTCAAAACTGCTCGGAATGTTGGACAAAACAATGCAAATAAGTTTGCTGTTACGTCAACCGTGTGTCTGTACTGTCTAATAGATCATGGCCAAACCATTCAAGCCTTGCGCCTTCACTTCATTCTATAAAAGAGTGGGTATAGACCATGGAAAATTACTGTCTATAACAATGAGCGTGCCACTACTATTTCTGCAATCAATTTAAAATTTTAATGCTTCGGCCAAACGTCGAACTTTTCATGGAAAGAACTAGACTCTAATTTCGGTCGACCTAGATAATAAGGGCCTGTTTACATGGAGACTGGGGACCCCAGGTAGGTGAGGTAACCCGCTTAGGTGGGGTAACCGGCCTGTCAATATAATCACTCATTTTAATTTGATCACGTTTACATGATAAATGGGGTGACCCGCCATATGTTACCTCACCTATCTGGGGTTCCCCAGCTCCATGTAAACAGGTCCTAATTTAACTAATCGTCTGTTGGGTCAGACGTCGAACTTTGGACCCGTCAAACCAATCAACTGAATCAGACCAAAAAGTAATTCTAGCCAAACGAGACTAAATATACCTTATAATACAAATTTTTAAGATGGAATCCACCAGGACATTGAGTAATTTTTTGATTTTCAGTGGACAAAAATCTTGTACCAGAATAATTGCATTTTTTCTTACATTTTTCAAGGGCTAAAGATGTAATAAATTATCTATAGTAACACCCAAAAAAATTTCTCATGGGAGCCCAAAAAAATGAATGTCAAATTTCACAGAATTACATCTTACACATGAAATTTTCAGAATTTTACCTGTGTAATCACAATTCTTGGGAAATTTGACATTCATTTTCTCGGAACATTTGCACTATGGCGTCATTTTACTGCTAGGACCAGAATCCCTTGCGTTTTTCCTTTCATATTTAAATTTGGTAATCCCAGCGAGGTTTAAATAACAAAAGCCCTAATTTGCACAAGAAAGCAAAACCCTGAAGGATTCTGGTTGTAGCAGTACGTGCAAGTGGTCTATTCTATGAAAAATTTTCTTTGGTGTTACTACAGATGATTTATTACATCTTAAGCCCAAATGTAAAAAAGAATGCAATATTCTTTAAATTATTCTGGTACAACGTTTTGTCCACTGAAAATTAAAATTACTAAATTTCCTGGTGGATTCCGTCTTCATTTATTAGTTTAGTTCGTCGCATGTGAACATAAACGTTGGTCCCGGAGACGATCTAAGTTTTGTTCGACGTTTGAACAAGGCCTAATAAGTTACCTGGAGGGCATGATATGCATCCTTCAGCTCCTTGAGAAGTTATATTGGAGAATGTACCACGGGCACATGGTAAAAATGCCTTAGGATCATGATCACCAAGTCTCCGTATATCTACAGGCACTTCTTTGAATCCCGAGGCCAATAGAGCAGTTATCAGTTTTTCCTCATAGGTTGCGATAGTAAATCTTAATACGATCTTTTCCGCTTGCGACTCGTGTGGGTTTCTAGACAAGACAAAGTATGATACGAAAGAACGAACGAAAGAAGGAAAGCAATTTAAATAGCTTTAAATAAACGGTTTATATACAAATACATCACATTCGTTGACGGGGTCAGCAAGTAGCTTACATGATAGTTGGGGCGGACCAGCTCTTTTTACTGTTATATTCATAGTAATTACCATTCCTATCTATTAAATTTTTCACTGATATTGAACCAACTGTGTTTTAGATTAAAAGGTACTTTACAAAATCAACAGTTCGGAGTTGAGTATTAAGTAATATGAGAAACTTCTCTTCTCTGAGTCAACATAAGAATTTTCATTTCATATAATATCTAAGAGGATACTTTTACCTGGCATTTAATTTGTTCACTCTCAGGAATTAATCATAAATTTAAACCCCTAGTTGCACTCAGTCTTCGTAACACTTGTCCGTTTACTCTCCGACGGTTCAAGGCGCCTCAGTTCCTCTATGTTTATTAATCAGTTTATAAATCCGTGAATTCTCTGATTTACGAATCAAAATACCATCTCTCCTAGAACAACACTGGCGTTAGATCTTCCAATGACACGTTTTCTTTTAAGCCAAGTTTACTTCTACATCTAATTTTTCAACACATTTTTAAATTACGAAAGCACTGAGATTCTGCAGGATGATCAGGAATCTAATTCGAGTTTCACTTCTAATTAGCGGAGTTTGGACTGTCTTAAAAGACCGGGACATATATTTGAATATAAATTTAAATATACTGACAGATATATTACGCAACGAAGAGGAGATAGGACGTTGTTGATGGAAATATATTTCAGTGTTCTCAGCGTCCTGTTTTCCATCACCCTGAAAAGAGCCAAAACAAACAAGACAAAAAAAAACTTTTAAAAAAGTAGAATCCACGTATGAATGAAGGTGAGAGAAAGTCAGATATATTTTTGAATTTGTGTTAGATATTATAAAGCTGTGATCTTGCCAGACAATATTTTCACTAAACTAAACCCAAGAATAGCACTCATTATTTTTGGCAGTCGTGACTAGGGGAATGCGACTGTAAAATTAAATACTGGAAAAAAAATATAGGATTGCGATGCCCGAAAACGGAGTTGACGAGTTAACAAGTAAATAAATCAACCAAGCGCGGCTTAACAGCGAAGGTAGGCCGAAGAGTAAAGGCATTACCCGAATTAATGCACCTTTACGTTGCTCTAGAACCAGCGGGTCATTATTTTAACCACTGAAGCGGAAAGGTTTCGTGATGATGACCCCCTGTTCTAGTCTTAGGTTACATTCCTTTTAGCCAAACCTTTTTCGGATTTGGACAATCCAGATTGTTTGGATTTTCGTGCTAGCTGGAACAAAAATCTGAAATAAGATTGATCCATACAGCAGCAGCCTGCCGGCGCTTTTATCTTCTTCTTAATTTCAACGCATCCTTTTTTACTTCTTTCTGCTAGGTTAAGCATCTTCTCGTGGAGAAACGGAAAGCAAATTAGCTCCTTAACTAGTGGTGGCTCATACTGGAACTCATCAACTTAAAATTATCTGGAATTTGATTCAAGAAAATTCAGAAGACAATTAAGAATTCTTAAGCGCTGAGAAGCGCGTTCTAAACAGAAACAGACATTGGACAGTATGGTTTTACAGTGAGAAAATCTAAGCGTTTTCACTTCCTAACGGATTTAGAGTGATAGTGGAACTTGAGTTAAATGTACTACAATCCTTCAGCGGCATAGAAAAATAACTTTTGCCTGAGCTAACCTTGACCTGCCGTGTAACACGGCGGGTCACGGTGTTTACTGATGAACGATCACGTTTTTGCGATCGAAAAGCAGTTTCATTAAATGGAACAAAGATCTGAAACCAGATTGAGATACCAATCTGAACGATCCACGTTCAGAGGTAGATCGTGCGGATTGCAATCATAGATTGGTTTGGTCCTTAATGTAACAGAAAATCGAATTTTCGATCGCAAAAGCTGGATTTAGATTGGCTAAAAGGAATGCAACCTTAGTATCAGGCTTTCTCGGTCTCTCTTCTAGGCTTCCCCCCAAACCCTCCCTCAAGGAAGCGGCTTACACTCAAGCTATCATCCTGTTCCACCTCAGTGACCTTCTCTTCCATTGATTGGAAATATTAACGTACTCAAGACAGTGGAAAAGGGAAAAGTGCACTTAAATTCATTTCACGTCGTCTTACAAGGTTGAGTTAAGACCATGAAGCCCGCTGAGATGTAGTGATCCAGTCATACTGTTGCCGATAATAGACTCAGGATTCAATGTCTTAAGTTTCGTTCGCAACAAGAATCTGTCAGAAAGAGAAAAAAATGGATACTCCTTTTGAATGTAGTTGTGTTTTTAACAACATTTTGACTGTTTTTAATCATTGTTTGGGCCACAATAGGGCAAAATTTATATGAATATATTGAAAACAATACAGTCCGTTAGTCCTTTGCCCAACTAGATAGTATCAGATTCAAATTTGCATTCCGGAAGGCGTAATGAGTCGAGAATTTTTGAGTAAAGCTTCTCATTGTTTGATTAGATTCAAAATCTTTAAATGGATAAAATCTTTATGAAGGCATTTGAATCAAATTTAAGCGAACTGAGCTAGCTGGCAGACATCTCATAAATACCTCGCTTGTCAATTCACTGCTACTTGGAAGGCATGCAGAGATGAATCTGAAATCTAGGACTACTAGCACATTCATTTTTCAAATAATCGGTTGTTTACCATTTACAAAAAGTTTCCGGAAAATCCGGTCGTTACAGGGCAAAATTTCCTGGAGCAACGGAACATCTGAAAGGGTAGTCCTGGTTTTCCGGTTTCAGGCCCTTGCACTAAGCGCTATGAACGAAAACAGTTTTGGCCATAAATCTCTATCGATCTTGACCGATACAATCAATTAATATCAATCAAAACGTAAATATCAACAGTTAACGATTTATCGATTGGTTTTCCCATGTCGGCTTTTATCTATTACACTATTCGGGATACCGTATACCAGATAACATAGCGTCGTAAATTACCCTTGCTACTGCTTGTTGTAAATGGTCTAAGTTCTGCGTATCACAACTAGGCCAGTATGTACTAAAATAACACAAAATACCCACTGTAGGGTAGAAATAAGCTTACAGTGTCAATGATTGGACGAGAGGAAGCCTAAATGCCATTGGTTCGATTGCTGTTATCGGATTGTCTGACAACATTCTAAAGTACGTGCACATATAAGAGAAACACACAAAGTAAGTTCCATCAAAAGCGGCAATTTTGTTGGTTATTTATATCAATAATATAATACATTTAATTGCATTTACTTCTTACTTGTTATAATTTGTCATAATTAGCGCATCTTCTAGTAACATGCCGACCGATTCGTTATTTTGCTAGACTCAAGGAAAGTGTCCGTTACCGCAGCATTAAAAATACTTTGGGTACCTATGGAAACGCTGAGCTCCTGAAAGATAGATTCATCCAATCCAAACGATGGACAAGAAAGTATTTATCTCGCTCTAGCCGTTTTAGTTGCTACACTATCACTGACAGTTTGCTGTTCCGTGCAGAAACCTGTCTGATAAGCCTGTGTGTTCACGTCTGCAAAATAATATTATTTCTCATTTGAAAACGGATATATTTTCAGCATAGTCAAAAATAAGATAGCCTTTTCTTTAAACGGAAAAAATTGGTCTCAAATCAGCTTAAAGTCTCTCTGGACCCTCCGGAACGACTGTCTATTTTAAATTAAGCTGTACCACTGACAACACAAACTATCTGGAAAGGGGGTGGCCATCATATGACATAATAATTTAAACATGTAACCGTTTTTAAAAGGAAAAAGTCTCACAAAAGAAGGATCAAGAACTGCTACGTCATTCGTCATCATAGGGTAGAAAAACGCCGTTTTACAAACGTTTTCACTCAGTAAAACATTCACGACGGCTTCAAATTCTACTCACAAATTCAACTCTTACTAGGAAAATGTAATACTCGCATTATAAACAAGCTACTCACATTACGTTCACGTCAAATTTATAAAGAAAGGTGGCCCCACTCGGAATCACACTCAAACTGTTGGCGGTCAAGAATCTAAAATGATGATAAGAAATAACCACAATTTTCTTTATTGGATGCTTTTAAGCATCCAAGGCGGCTGGTAACGTAACATTTACTACGTGATGGCTATAGCCAAGAGTTTAAGCCAGGCTAAAACCTTTCCAACAATGTCAACTTCTCAGTTCAGGGGCCTTGTCCTTTTATTTTCTTTACGCGATACTAAATGGCTCTTTTGCATTATTACGTCAGACGAGTCAATTTCAAGCCTTGTTTGTAAGCAAAAATTTTTTGCATATGCACTCCGCCTTTGTGTATGGGTAACTTCGCAACATTACAACTTTTATAGGCCGCGTCCTCAGTCACGAATCCCGATTCTTTTGGAACCGTTTATTTTTGTTATACCAATTGGTTTTTCGTCCACATGAAACCAGTAAATCCACTTACCGAAGCCGCATCTTTTTGAAAGCGCTTTCTAGCGTGGATTCGTTTTTGGATCCGACGGATTTGGTGAATTCATGTGGACGACTGAAGGCCTGAAATTTTTTAATTCAACAACGTCCTAAATTGGCCCCCAAGCTCAAATCAAAACTTGCAAATTCAAAATGACAGCATTACCGTCTGCTTACTTGCATCTTTTAGATACTGCTCGTCTGACGTTCGACTTTCTACAAGTCGACCTCTCATAAGTTCTTAAAGGTGAGCGAAGCGTGCTTCAATGCATGAGGTCGCGCAGCGACCGAGCGAGCGACAACGTGTAGAGGTCGACTTGTTTCGCCTGAATGGATTTGAATTATATCATAAATTCACGCCGTGAAAAAAAATGATTGACATATGCTGCGTCGGGAGCGGCGTGAAATATCTCTCACTGTCCTCTTGGTCAATTGTCATGACGTCACCGGCAGAATTTTCGACCTGTGAATAGGCCAGTTCCGAGTTCCAAAAACCCTCACTTTCAAAATGAGGCTAGGTGCACAACCTTTCTTGTGAAAATGAGTTTTATTTGCATGAGAATGAAAAATGATTTCCTTATCAAAGGCTGAGCACCAACCCTCGTTTTGAAACAGAGGCCCGGGGGAACTGGGAAATGGCCTATTTCGCGCCAAACAGGTATGCCAAAAGTCCTTTAAAATGGCATAACCAATTACGAAAAAAAATAAAGGACTTATAGAAAGTCTAGTACGACGCAAGCATGCATGAGGTTTAGTGATGACATGCACGCTAACTCTCTCGACATGTACCATTAAAGAATGCGTTGTTTATGAATAAAACCCCTATGTGTGCAAGAAAATAGTAAGAAGGTCTTTGCAAAATTGATTTGTTCTAAACGATTAAATTACTTATACTTACAGATAAATGAGGCCATAATTTCTGGAAAAGGTCACGTTTGATATCCTCGACAAATTGTTGTTTTGTAAATATCTATAAATAAACAGAGCAATTTTTCACTTAAATGAAATTATGGGCGGTGTAGTTTGAGTGCATACCCTACTGTTTATGAATGCCCCGGTGAAAGCGTGAGCAATAGCCTATGCTCACGTCTTCTGAAGAAGTTAGCTGGTAATCAAGCTCACAACTAAACAGAGAATTTTACTGACTGACCCGCAGAACCTATTCACTTTTACCTCTTCCCGGAAGCTCTCCTGACAGAAATTCTCGATATTCTCATCTTTTACAAAACCCCATTACAATCCCTACACAAACTCTGTATTTTTACATCCCCTTAAGCACTCGCAGACACTAAAAGGATTTATCCTAGCAACAGGAAGATCCTACTAACGCGAAACAACTTTTCGGGTTGTTTACATGCAGAAATTTCGATCCTTGTGGTTAACAGAAGAATAGGACTGATTTTCTGAGATTCCCCTGAACGAACCGCCGCCATTCTTGTTTGCTTTGTCCCTAGTACTATGATTTTCCTAGCGAAGGCTATATTCATGGTGTATGAATCTCCCTCACACCTTTCAGCTAGGAAGATCCTTATTAGTAAGAAGATCCAACCGCTTGGGACAAGTTGCGTGTAAACTGAAGACAGAAACATATGGCGCTGGGATCATTCGCCTTGGATCTTCCTCTCTCCATGTAAACAGCCCCCAATACAAGGAGATCCATATATCTGTCTGTCTGTCTGTCTGTCCCTCTGTTGGCTGTTTATCTATCTGAGCTTATTGTTTGGTCAAGTTTCACTTACAAGTACGTCAAGTAGGTCATTTTTGAAAACGCGCCGTCTTGCAGTTGGTTTATTTGATTCGATGACAAGTCACTGTGAAAAGTAAATGGCTCAGTTTAGTTGAATAAGTTTTGAGCTTGAATCGCTTCTTGTTTTATCTGGTTCCTTTGTATTAAAAGTTCTATGAGCTTATAACATCATCAGAAAAAGTGGATTAACATTAGGAAGGACAAAGGAGTACGATGTCAAGAATATGCAGATAGAGGAGAATGTTACTCAACAAGGCCATAGGCCGAGATGGATAACACCCTACGAGATCAGCATAATTATTCACAACATACGAAAGCCGAATTCAATAATTGTTTTTAATTAATATTCACTCAAACATTTCTAAGTTCTAAACAAGATTACCACCTCGTAGTCTTTCTTCAAAACTTTAGCCTATTTCTCGGCATAGTTTCAGGATACAAAAAGATGTCTTTTTCTATCTTGCAAATACTCCTCAAAGAGTAGATAGTATCCATCGAGTGATATGTTTTGCGTTTTCCTGCATTTCTTCCGTGTAGAAATTAGCTTTTTTTTTTGTATGTACAAATCGAAATTAGTCGTTTTTGTAGTTAGTCTACTTTCCTGGTCGTTTGATAGTCAGGTCTGGTAAAATTAAAATCTTTTTTACTCATATCTTCTCCCAAGTGTTTGACTCTATCATTGGTTTCAAATTAAATGTCATTTAAGGTTTTACATGTCTCCGACACATGTAAGGCCGCGATTACGCGTTTTTAATACACTGTGGTTAAGGAAAAAATTATTCATACTACAGAAAAAATATTCTTCAACACCAACAATACATTCATTTGCTGAAAGTTACGCAGAGCTTTTGGATCGCATCCGTCATTCATTTTTATTTATTTATCAGATTGCCACCAAGAAAAGAATTAAAAATTTGTGGTGGCAGGGCAGCCTAAATAGAAAACCATGAGGACGATTATCATCGTGACGTTAAGCTCTGCGTAACTTTCAACAAATTGTCGGGGTTGAAGAATTTTTTTCTCCGATCCTGATAATGTTCCAACAGCAGAATCTGTCAATAATTCGTACATTCCAGGAAAGGCTTAATGCCTACGCGTATTTCATCGTAGAAAACGCTCTATGTCAAGATTTAAGAAATTTAAACAACTTGCATCAGGAAATTATTGCAAATACTCCATGGTAACATAATATCTTTTAGGGTTCCATGCCAATAACTTCTTCTCACTTGTTTGCATGTTACTCTTTAAGAAGTATAATTAGTACAATTTACGTCAAGTACATGTAATTGCTACATTTTGCGTAGAACGACGATTATTACAAAATGCTGCAACTCTGATTACAAAATGCCGAAACTGTAATTTCAAATAAATAAGTTGCTACAAAGTGTCACATTACCCTTAATAAATTCGTAAGATATTACAAAATGCAGCAGAACAAGGCATGTAACTACATTTGTAATATAAGGTCCTTTTTTGATCTTACTGGGAAATGTTTTTTTACCATTTATTTAGATGCTTCCAGTTAGTTACATAAACAAAGAATAACAGGAACCAAAAAAATAATAACTTGTGTAAGCGAGCGAGCAACAAACGGACTCAAGCGGTCCAGAGCAAGGTTACTCCCGAGTAAACAGCCAAGAAGAGAAAACGCAACAAATCTAAACCACTTAGGTGCAGTAAAACACAACAGAGAGGGAGAAAAAAAGACTGTATAGAATTTCTTATCTGCTAGCTGATAAGTTAGGAAATGAAATGTTGGTCTAGATCAAACATCAACAGCACAGAAGCACGTTGACGGGCCGACAACGAGGGCAGATCGATTTCCAGGTACGAGGACGTGCAAACCGAAGTCGTGATCGAGTTTCATAAAGAAGCACTTGTACAAGTTAGTTTTGAAAGAAAGTAAAGAAAAAACGGATGATTGTTGTCTAATATTAACTGAAAAATGATTCCAAAGAGTCACGATACGGTTTAAAAAAGAACCAATAAACAAATCAGTGCAAAAGGAATAGAAAGGACGCAATGAAAGATTAGCAAAGCTTCTTCTAGTACCACCTGTGCAAAGGTGGGCGAAGTAAATACTAGAAGGGATGTTATATGAGCCGTTCATGCGTTGGACTGAAAAAGAAGATGAAGTCGCGACATTCAAACCAATAAGATAATCGCAAAAGATTTAAGGATGTAAGGCTAGACCTATACACCTGTGTCTATGATCAACATCGGAACTGCAATGAAGGATAAATCTTGCTGCGCGTCGCTGAACACTTTCGATAATTTTAGGATCAGAGATGCAGGATTGAGGAGTTCCGAATTCACTAGCATAACCTAGATGAGCGCGCACAAAAGTCAAGTACAGCAATCTCTTGCGATCAGGCCCTAAACCATGAGAAGCACAATGTCTGCGAAGGAACCCAAGTATTCTATAGGCTTTGGCTACAACTATGGAGACATGCAAACTCCAAGTGACTACTCACTGTGACCCCAAGCTAGATCTTTCTCCGAATCCATCACAGTAAGTAAATTGCCACCAATAGTGTAGGGTCTGTCAATAAGAGATGGGATGGTAATAGATCGTTTCTAGAAACTCTTAAAAATTTACATTTTGGGGCCTAGTTTAGACTTAAGAGTTGGGGCTACTTTTGGGGCTACTTTTAAGTAGCCCCAACCCTAGGTAGAGAGCAGACGCGAAACTATTGTATTTAGTAATGGCATGTTGACTTACAGTTCCCTTAGTTTCTTTAAGTTTGCAAACAATCCTTCCTGAATCGTCGTTATGTTATTTGACGACAGTTTCCTGAGAAGAAAGTTGAACGCATTGTACTGGGTCAAGTAAAAATAATAATAGTGATATTATTTCAATAATAATAATAATAATAATAATAATAATAATAATAATAATAATTTCGATATAAAAATTAATTTTAAAAAAGAATGACGCTTCGACCGTCGACGGTTATTTTCAAGTTCAGAATTAAAAAATTAGTATGTGCTTATATACAATTGTGAAAATCCAATGAGATACTGACTAAAAACTCTAAAATATTTACATAGAAGCAGTACAAAAAAAAAATCAGCGTGAATGATAAAAGAAACGCTAAGCCGATAAGAACGATAAAAGATATTTAAAAGTGAAATAATTGAATAAATAGCTTCGCACCGGTCGAGTCACTCTGTTTGTTCAGTTTTGGTTCGAGTTCACAAATAAAAAGCATTACAAAAATCAAACAGTCGAGTTTGCTCTGACACTTTTTAAGATTTTAAAATTGCTTGTAATGGTTTCCAATTTTTGATCACTTGTGTTCCTCGACACGTTGATGTAAGTGTCTACTCGTGAAGCCAACATAGTCATCGCACAGACCACACTTGAATTAATAAACAACGTTTTTTAGATACACAATTGGAGGTACATGTAGTGGACAACATTTTGTAAACCGGCGAGAAAGGAAGGTTATCCGAGTTTTAGAAAAGTCGCATGCCAACAAAGTGTTTATGGTTCATAAAGCCAGATGAGTGTGCCTTGCATGCTTCTCTCTAGACTAGACATGACAATGATAAATAACCCAATTTGTTTACAAATACTTACAGTCCAGTTAGAATAGTCAACTTGTCAAACAATCTGTCAGGAAGTTTGTTTGTAATGGCGTTTGATGATAAGTCTCTGCAGATAATCACAGAAAAGTCAAATCACGTGAAATCAAGTGGAAAAATTTGACGTTTCGGATTTATCGTAACCCCATTGTCAAAAAAACATTGACATAAATAGTGTCATGTTTCTAGAAAACAGCAGACTAATAAAGGCGCTTTGACCTATTCTTAAAAGACACTTTACCATAGCCAAAGTCAGTTTGTTATTTAAAAAATAGACCAATGTTAAGGAGGAAATGCATCTCTCAAATGGTATTGTCAAATTTGGTGTTTTATTTTTTATATCTTCCTAGCACTAGAATTCTTAAAACTAATTGGATATACAATTCGTTTCTACAGTTGATTGGAGCTATGCTGTGGATATTTACGTATCTGTTAACGATTCCGGATAGGTCTACTTTCCTGATATAAATCCATTTAAGAGTCTTAAAACAAGAAAGTCTGAAAGTCTTAAAAGACCGGCTTTCGGCAGTTTTCCTAATTTTGTGGATAGCTTGGACCAAATGAGAAGGCCCAACCATTGATCTGTAAGCTAGTTAAACAGCTATTCTTTGCACTGAATAATTTAAAGATGTAAATAGGCGGGAGACCATGCTTTACTTTACTTTGCTCTACGAGTTTCCCACACACAAAAATAAATAAGGAAAGAAAATTTATCTATAAATTAATAAACGGAGAGATAAATAAAGACGCGTAAATTGGCCTGTAATGGACATTTAAAATCTTATGATTTCGACTTCCTGTTGCAAATATATGCGCCGAGGACAGTCTGCGCAGATTAAAGACTAAAATTAGGAGAACAGACCTGACTGCTTTAATTGAGGATGGCCGTATAGAAAAAAATTAGGCTATTTTAATGAATGTGGCCTTTGTTAGTGTCATAACTGATATTACTGTTGCGGTTTGATTTATGATGAAGGCTTATGATGTCACCAGAGCTTCACCAGTGACATTATTACGTAAATGATACAGTATTTTCATAATAATTAACTTTGAGACCCTAGCTACGTTACTAAGGAAAATTATCCTGTTATCGTATACATAGATTTTTACGTGTAAATAGGTCTTAAATTTTCAACTTTCTTAGCTATTGCTATTTCTATTACTTTTTTAACATTATTTTAACACTCTTTTATTTTAATATTTCATTTTTTACCTTTTGAGTAACCAAAGAGTGCTATGCGCTAGAGATTCTTGACACATTAATAAAGTTCACTACTACTACTACTACTACTACTACCACTACCACTACCACTACCACTACCACTACCACTACCACTACCACTACCACTACCACTACCACTACCACTACCACTACCACTACCACTACCACTACCACTACCACTACTACTATGCATTAGTTAGAGGGTTTGCAGTTTTGTACTTTTAACAACTTAAATTTCACATGACATCAAAATAAATCACTTCTCTCAAACACAATAAAGGTTATGTAAAGTGTAAGTGACCCTTAACTTACAGTATGTTCAGCCTCCTCAGATTAGCAAACACGTCTTTATGTAGTATTGTTACAGCGTTTGATGAAAGGTTACTTGCAAAAAAGAAGACTTCATTAATAAGGAGAAGACTCATTCACCTTTTGGCCCCTTGAATGTCGTAAGCAGGTTGAGTATTGTCTTCCGGGTGTCCCCCGGGGTGAGTCCTTTTTCCTGATATGGACGACTGGTGCCAAAGAAAGAGGTTTCGACAAGATTTCTGTGACGAGTACTTCCGCACTGGATTTTGAAGCCTCAGTCTCTGTCGTCAACAGCCTACATGTATTGATTATTCTTTTTTACCATATGATGGTACTCAAACTTTTTATTGAAAATGTTATCAGTGACCACTGGCAAATGGCTACTTTAATGAATGTGGCAGTTGTTAGTGTCATAACTGATATTACTGTTGCGGTTGGATTTGTGATGAAGACTTATGATGTCACCATTGACATTTATTACGTAAATGATACAATATTTTCATAGCGACGAAAGGGAGATTTTTTGTTCTTGATAATCACATTTACAATACTACCGGACAAAAAGCCATTTGCAATAGATATTTACCAACAAACAATAGATTAACTAGAGAACAAGAAGAAGATACGATACAGAAGGAGATATGATACAACAGAAGGTCTGCAATAATGTGCGTGTCATTACCTCCTGTTTCTCTGACAGGCACATTTTTTTAGAAAATGCACTGGCTTTGTGATTTAGCTTTATTGTGTTGCAGTGTCTTATTGATGTCATCTTAATGATGTACCACTTACAGCTGCTCCAAGGAATCGAGGTTTGCAAAGACAGCTTCAGGCAATTCCCTCATTTTGTTCGATGACAAATCCCTGTAAAAAGGTGGCAAAAAAGTGGTCTATTATAGAGTCCCCTTTGCTTGATCTGTTTAAAACTGTTGAGTGTAATGGGTGACATGAGGGGTAAGCACTGATTCCGTCTGCGTGTCATCTGTTTTTATTACAGAAAATGCTTTTCAAAATATTCAGAAGGTTAGTAATTCAGTGCTGTAGTAATTTTGCAGGGTAAAATTGTATTTGCTGTACTTAAAATATTTATCTGTACCACTTACAGTTTCCCTAGATAACGGAGGTTTGTAAAGACAGCTTCAGGTAATTCCTCTATTTTGTTTGATGACAAATCCCTGTTTAAAACGAGGTAGAGATAAATGATTAATGTTCGTTTGTTTGGTTTTTTGCGGGGGGGTGATCTGTTTTATTCTGTTCGGGGTATTGACCAAAAAATAGTTGAATGAAGTTTTTTTTCCTTTTCTTCGTAAACCCTATCCATGTCATTGCTTTCTAGAAAAAAAATCCTTTTACAGCTAAAGAAGCAACCTCAAATAGAATATAAACTAGCGTAATGTTAAGCGGCGACGCCAACGAAAACAGCGATAAAAATAGTAGATCTAATTAGCAACAAAAAAACAACTTTGCACGTTCAGCACACTTTTTTAGCACATTTCTTGGGCGTTGTTTTTCACGACTTCAATAAAAAACTTCCAGAAACTTCCTAGTTACACGTTTTATGTGTTCCTGTTCACTTTTGTTTTCGCTGCCGCTCATTTTCACTTTGGTGGCCGCTAACATTTCCCCTTTTTCTTACCGCCGCTATATATAAAATTGTTGTTTTTCTTACAACGAAATTGGTCTCCTCGTTTTTTACCTTTCGCTCTAGCTCTTTCTCTGTTATCCACGTCATTGTAGGCATTAAAATTAAGTCGAAGTAAAGAATCGGCTTTGTTGTTGTTGTTGTTGTTTTTATCTCTAAAAGTCCGGCAGGCTATGCGATTTACCGTGAAAAAGCGCGGATGCTTGAAATGCAAAATTGCATCCCGGCTTTCATGAAGGGGTGGACGTACGTACGGACGTACTCCGTACGGACGATTTTCTCAGAACCAAAATTTCTTGGATGCACAGTTTACCAAATAATAAAAATTATGGAAATGATAGTGAT
>OZ037995.1:27063903-27128903 GCA_964035705.1 Porites rus
TTGCATTGCTAAGCGAGTGTGCTTATTGTTATAAATAATACATAGATTTAGCCAGGGCTAAAAGGGAAGATCTCGATAATATTTATAGTTTGTTCAAACAAAATATAAAATCGTGTAATGAAAAGCGGCGAAGGCAACGCCGGAGAACGTTGAAAAAACAAGAAAAGGTCTAATTAGCAAAAGCAACTTTGCACGTGCAGCACACTTTTTTTGTACATTTCTTTGCCGCTGTTTTGTACTACAACGTGAAACTTCCAGAGACCTTTTTATGGAGGAAATGTCGTACGTGTTCTCGTTTTCTTTTTTTTTTCACTGCCGCTCATTTTCTCCTTGCATTGGTGGCCGCTAGCATTTCTCATTTTGTCACCGCCGCTACAAAATTTTCATGTTCTTCCAACAAAAAATGTCTCCGTTTTTTTTTATCTCTCGCTCTAGATCTCTGTCGCACTTTCTCTCGTTGAGTGTCGCTGGCCTGCCGCTTTTTCTCAGTCTTTTTCATGCTCTATATTCCAAATTTGTGGACATGACAATTAATCTAAGCTTAATACTTTAGAAAACACGGATACAGAAACAATTTCCGCTTTCCGGTTTCGTCTTTATTGACTCTTTAGCTGCCAATGCTTTACAAGACGCGGGTGGCTTTGCGATCTCCCGCCAAAATAATCTCGAGTTGTATTTGGGTTGCCATACCTGTTGATTGAGTTATTTAACATTGGTATGCCTGTGGTGCTGACGGATGGTCAGGCGTACGGTCACGTGATTACCAAATTTTCTCGGATATGTAGATTACCACAATTTCTTACCGATGGTGCTCCGCTGCGCGCGGGCTTCGCTTCTGAACATTTGAGTTAATACAAAAATGTCTTTGTTTAAGCCACCCATATCATATGCAATAAATCGTTGAAAATAAAGAAGAAAAATCTCCCGGCGACTTTGCAAAAAAGTCGGCTTGACAGTTTTAAAATCTTATGCGACATTGAGCGCATGCGCTATTTATTACATAGATCCTTTTAGGCTTCGCTTTAAACGAGTTTAAGTTTACACTTGTTGACAACACGGAATATATATGTAAACTAAAAGGTTCTGTTTGGCTTAAAACGTGACTATGTATTAAGGTCTGATAATAATAAAATAATATTAAAAATTAAAAATTATCGTCTTCCGCCGGGGCTTTTCCGGGAAAATGAAACAACATTGGGACCTTAAACAACCCAAGACCTATATTACTATCGTTATTTGTGATAATATGATTTGAAAAATGATTAAGTTACACAAGTTAATTTTTTCAAATGCAACTTTTACTTACAGGATGTAGTCCAAACTATTCAAATTGGCAAAAAGGTCTCCAGGCAACTCTTTTATAGGGTTTCCTGATAGATACCTGTTTAAAGGAAAGGCCTATTTAATAACGCCAATTCAAAAAGTGAAGCAAAGTGCTGGATTGTCAAATGTTCTGCGTTGTTTATAGGGAACCAATTCAATATTTATTTCGAACAGAAACCTTAGAAAACATAGTAAAAATTAAAACCGTAGTCTCTTGAAAATAACGAGCAGAAAGCTTGTTAATAATGAACAGTCACGTATATGTAGGAACGAAAAAAACTTAACGGAAAATAATAATGAAATAATCAATAAACAAAAATTGTGTTGATGATATGATTCCTGTTATGGGTGGATTCATTTACAACAAACGCGTACAGCTGTCGCATTTGCCTGCTAGAATTTTTTTATTGTTGCGAAATGCGAAAGCTATACTCTTATGTTGCAAATGCATCCACCCTTTGTTTGTTTTATAAATTCAAAAAATGTCTCCTGGAGTTGTAAAGTTTTACCAGGTTAAGTTAAGTGCACTTTAGAGATAGGCCTGATCACATCTCTAACATGTAAAGTTAGAATTTTGACCGATTAGAAGACGAATTAGGGCCTGTTTACATGGAGGTGGGGGACCCCAGGTAGCTGAGATAACCCGCTTAATCACACTTACATGATACCCTACCTGGGGTTCCCCACCTCCATGTAAACGGGCCATTAGTGTAATCGGTGTGCTCGTTCATTCGTTGTGGACGTTGTAGAGGTAACGTACAATTTTCTCAGGTTTGTTAGGTTCGAAAATAATAGCCCTGGAATAGCTGTTAGAGAGTTCGAGTACAGATTCCTGTAAAAAAAAAAAGCAAAAAGAACCACAATGAACAAAGGGACAACGCCATTTGAATAATTGAAAAATATTAATGCATCGATAAACGTTAACTAATTAATCAATAGAAAACGTTTCCCGTGTTTGCATAGCCTAATATAAACATGAGATTCGAGACAGCTTAACAGCATAACTATCGAGAATTCTCTCGAGTGTTTATATATCAGGCTACGCAAACACGGGAAAAAAAGTTTTCTATTGCTTTTATAAAATAAGTTTCCCGGGGAAAAACGCAAAACTCTTTGTTATGGCCCTGATTAAAAGAGAAATTCTTACCAGTCGCAAAGTCTTGTACACATAAATTCGTGCACCGTAACACCAAGTTGTAACCCACGAAGTCTTGCACGCGTAATCAGTTCTTGTTTTGCAAAACGATGCTTTCCAAAGTACGGATTTTTCTCGCTTAAAATGTCAGCTTAAGCGAAAACAAAATTGACACAGCTTGTTTGTAAAGATTTTCCAAGTTTCAGCCGACGAAGGAATGGGTAAATAAAGTAAACTTGTCGAGTTTTGAACTCAAAATCTTTGTCAAATTCGTGCTTCCGTGACTAGCACGCAAAAAAGGAAAACATCTTAAAGTCACAACCATGTTTGTTGCTTGTTTTAATACATACTCTCAAGCAAACACTCCTCTCGGCCAATCAGAGCGCGCGTACCAGCTTAGTTATTAAGGTACCTAACTTGTGGTACATCGTCGCCCTTTCGGCTTAGAAAGAAAATTTTAAGCAAGGCCTTGCAGATTTATTTATAAGAATACCGTAAGTACTCGATTAAACATCGTTCGGGAATAAACGCCGCGCTCTATTAAGGCCATGTCCACAACGGACAGGGTCTTAAACCACTCGGTTGAGCGGTTTCTAAGCAATGCAGTTTCGGTGAAATACACTGTGCATACCATTTGTATTTCTTGAACAACTGTTCTCATTAACAACAAACGGAATGTAGGTATCACGTACAGTAATTGAAAAAAACTACTTAAAATTTTCCTTCAGTACATAGAACACTAAAACTTCGGCACTGTAGTCTAAAAGCAGTACAAGAACAGCCTCTTAATTCACACCATTAAATTTGCCTTTTGTCTTTTTATAATTATCCATACATATGCACGTGGATACACGTGCATAGGACGACATTTGAAAGAAACAGTTCTCTAGGGTACTATCATGTGGTATGACATGGGAAAGCAAAAAACATATGAGCTAAAAAGGTCTTTCCGATCCGCAAACCAGAATAAACGATCATGTTTTTGCCATCTTCGAAAGTAGAAAACAATCCTTATATCTCCGTAAAATTTTATCTAAATCGTCTCTAAAACAGCCGAAGATATGTGTTTTAGAAGAGGTAGCACAAGCAAAATTTGCCTTATGAATTTATTCATGAATGGGTGTCCCCTACGGCCTTAGGGCCTGTTTACATGGAGGTGGGGGACCCCAGATAGGTGAGGTAACATGTGGCGGGTCATGTAGACGTGATCAAATTAAAATGAGAGATTATATGGACAGGCGGGTTACCCCAACTAAGTGGGTTACCTCACCTACCCAGGGTCCTTCACTTCCATGTAAACAGGTCCTTAATGAAGTAAATATTAGGTGAACTCAATTTTTTCCACCCGGTAAAATTAGCTTAAACTAATGAAATAAGTATACGAAGAACGTGTTTCTATTGTCTTCACATACAGTTCTTCCAGCTTTCTTAGGTTTCCAAGTATACCTTCCTGTAGCTCTTTTATCTTATTGAGGGACAAATCCCTAACGATAAAAGAAATTTTGACGGTCAATGTGAAAAACGTCATTGCGACTTGAAAAAATGAGAAGAAGAAATAATGAAAATTGATAATGATGACTATGTTATTATCAGCTCAAAAATTGGCATTGAACTTCGCTTTGAATAAATCCATACACAATAAGATCTATAATAAAGGATTAAATTAACTGCAAAAACCGTGGACGAAGATCCTGCTAGTTGTAAACGTTGGATCTCTAGAGAAGAGATCTAATCAGCCAAAATATAACTGAAGAACCAAGAACGAGAAGTCCAAAGACTACTGCAAAGCTGATTTAAGACAACGTGTATTGTTTTTCAATATTTCGGCTGGCCATACCAGCCTTCTTCAGGTTTACATCTGTTGACCTGAAGAAGGCTGGTATGGCCAGCCGAAATATTGTTATAAAAAACAATACACGTCTTAAATCAGCTTTGCAGTAGTCTTTGGACTTCTCGCTCTTGGTTCTACAATAAGATCTACCGGAAATTTTAAGTACAGACACGACATCATTTAAAGGACTTTTCGTATTCCCTTTTTTGGCGGAGGAATCTCATTACTTTACGTAGGAATACATTAACACTAATGATATTACATATATATTTTTTTATCTCATGAAGGGAATGCGAGGGATTCTCATTAAGATAAGGACATGTGCTATTTCAAGGTGGTCTACCGATTGGACAGGTTTTCTAGTTATTTCTACATCCATAAAGGTCTTGCTGTCTCTTTGGTTAACTAAAAACTGAGGAAAGTATTCATTGGTTAATTCACGTCGAAGTATAAGCCCTAACTCCACTATGTTCACCAAAGCGGCTTTGCGCGCCCTGTACTCCAGAAAAATGATTTCGCGTAGTTAAAAATTGCCGTCTTCAGTGTATGTAAGGTCACGCTTAAGCGTGAAAAAAGCGAACACTCTGTCCAATCAAAACACTAAATTTGACAAAAACAAAAGCGTTTCAAAACAAAAACACAAGCGCGCAAAGCTGCTTAGGTGAACGTGAGCCTTTAAAATCACTAAGTCGTAACATAATTATGCAAGATTATTTTCCTGCCGCTTTCATTGCACCACTATACAACAAATTTTTCCAGTTCTTATACGCCACTTGCACATCTCCGATAATGCACCTTATTTGCCCCCCCCCCCCCCCTAAAGTTTGAACAACCTCTGTTTCATTTCTCCTGGGTATTACAGCCGTCCCAAGAGAAACTGAAAACAATGGTTATTCAAAATTTTTTTTTTTGGGGGGGGGGGGGGGGCAAATAAGGTGCATCATGGGAAATGTGTAAGTGGCATATTCACTGATTCTTCGCCCGCAAATCATACATAGCAAACTCGCTCTATGTACCAAGAATCACTGGGTCGGTTATTTAAACAAAGTCTAACTTAGACCGCTGTTTAAGATATGATTGAACTTCTAGATCTCCTCCTTAGTGCCGGGTTAATTTAAGAAGATAAATGCTTTTCTAGTCTACACTATATGCTTTAATAAAACTGTTCAAGAAGTCTGGTGTTTAGATAAAAGCGTTGGGCAAACTGAAAATGACTTAGAACACGTTTTTGTTAAACACTGGTTGAAATCCGTTTAAAATAACAGGCCCACTAAGTTGGGGGTGGGAGAGGCCAGAATATTAGTTATGTTCCAGAGTTTTTCGTTACTCACAGTTCACGTAGATTTCGTAGATTGGTAAAGACTCTTTCATGTAGCACTATGATATTGTTTGACTTCAGCTCTCTGGAAAAATAAATTTATGATATTGTCCTTCAGTTTAAACTTTAAACTCACACTCAACTAAACATCGTATGCTTTGTTAACACTTGACGACTGAAGTTCAACACTCAATTTGAAATATAATTTTGCAAAGAGAAAAATCCTAAAAAAAAGAAAAGCAAAAACGGTACGACGTTGAAATTTAATCCAATTGAAAAGAGTTAGTTTTACACGCAAATTATGCACCAGTTTGAGATAAAAAATTTGCGAAGAAAACTTGAACCTCGAAATCTTAAAAAAATTAAAAGAAAAAACGGTACGGCGTTGAAATTTAATCCAATTGAAAATTTAAAGACCCACGTTTCACTTACAAAAAACGAAGGTTGCTTAAGTTGGCGAAGACTCTTTCAGGTAGCACTGTTATAGCGTTTGAAGACAGTTTTCTTGTGGTAAAGAATAGAATAAGAACAATACGTAATAAGATTATTCAAGACACAGAGACGACAGTGTAGATCCTTTGACATCGAAAAACTTATGATGAAATCTTTCATAGAAACGATCAGAATATTGACAATTTTTGTTACTCGGCTTTTCATCGCAAAATACTTTCGCCATAACTCTTTAAAATCGTAAACCCGTATGACTAAAAACATATCAGATGTTACACGGGACGATTTGCAACGACGATTTTTAGCTCAACACAACCTTGCAATCTTGGAGCAATGTTGCAACGCTGTGTTTCGCTAAAATCGTCTCATGTAACATCACCTTTACCCAATGTAAGGTGATCCTGGAAATTTTTGCTTCTGAATTGGAATCTTGTGCTTTCTAATCTGGAACTCAGTTCAAGGAATCCGGAATCCCGCTTACGATAAGATCTGGAAACCACGTTCCAACGACAAATTAAGGAATACGAAATCTAGTATCTGGAAGTCGGAATCCACAACGTGGACCCCAGAATTCAAACCTTACATGGGGCGAGGTAACGCAAACGTCTTGGAGTGCCGCGAATCCCGATCAGACGTGTTTTTTGCCCGGGGGTGGGGGGGGGGGGGGGGGGGGTGTACTTTCGGAAAAATTGAGTAAGGGTCTGCGGCACTTTTCCTAAAACCCTCACCCTATTTCAGACCAGATCAAAAATTTGATCATGGCCTTATTTCAGACCTGACCTTTAAATCAATACCTTATTACAGACCTGCCTTATAATCAGTTCCCAGGGCAGACCAATGTTAAAGGAAATGTTTATACGCTTTTATTAAGTAGAATACAAAACAGTACAAAACTGTACTGTTACGGCACGTACACGGTGGGCGTAAACATTAAACGGGAAATGGTCTTATCGCCTAATGATGAAGAAGTAGCTTCCTCATACCCGATTCAAGACTAGAGTGCACAAACCATACCCTATTTCAGACTAAAATGGTCAAAATTGATACCCTATTTATGACCAAAACGGCTAAAAAACCATACCCTTTGGCGCCGGAAATACCTATATAGCCTATATGAGGGAGTACCCCCTCGCCCCACCTCGCGGATTTTTGCCTACTTTCTCGTATTAAAACATTTTTTCTAGGCACTCTTTGCCTTTAAAACTAAGGTGTTAATGATATAAGAAACCGCAGATGGATTAACCACTTGGGAAAACGGGGTTACAGCTGTCATAAAACACATTACAGGAAACGCAGGCTTCTCTGACTGGAAAAAACTCCTTCAGGAAGCTCAAATATGAGATTTGATTCCAAAAACCTGTAAAAAGAAACAAGGATAATATTTGTTTATTCTCTCGCCTAGTCCTAACATTTTTTACCTGTATTTTATTAATATTTTACTTTTATCGCATTCGCCCGTAAACTCACTACAGAATCAAAGGTCAATTGCTGCAGCTGTCACAAAAAAATCAAGTAATAGGAAATTTTAAGTGCATAATGATGAGGTGGTTAACGACATATCCTGATACCTTTAACTAATGTTTAATAGGACCTGATTACATCAGCCGATCTTACCCAGTTTGACACTTTGCCGAAATCTTGGCTCCTTAAGACAACAAAAATCAGATTTGTGACTACACTACAAGCACGCCAGGTGGGTTAACTGGGATCCTGGTATTGTGATGTCACAATCCCGCCTAATCGAGCTGGAAATAAAACATGTAATCATATCTGTCAGGCAAGCCCAGCGAACCAAGCCAGCGACAGAAGAGCAGATAACACATTGTACAGTACTTCCACTCTCTCTGAGTCTCTCTACCAACATAACGCCTGTAGGCTGAACATTCGCTGCAACATGTATTTTATCCTTATTTAATTGTTTTATCAAATATGCAGCGTTTCACTTACAGGTAAGATAGTCTTTTTAAGTTGACAAAAGTTTGACCATATAGTTTCCTTATGGCGTTTGACTTCAAAACCCTGAATGATAAATCGTAGAGTAAACTGAGACTTTAATTAAAAAGAATGAAAAAGAAATGTTGTAAATATGCGTGCTTTTGAATTCAAGAGAAAGGAGTTCGGTTAATCTGTTGCTGTCACCATATGGCAATGAATATTTTATTGCTTGAACGTCAACATGTAGGAAACAGATCGACAAGAAATTCTGATTTTCAACTGGCGTTATTTTAACCGCATTTGATAACCACAGCTGCCTGTCGTCGCTTATATGATCGTTTATACTAGCTTAATGATAATACTCATAAAAAAGACCTATGTACAGTGCTTCACTTAAAAAAGAATTAAATCGAAATTTGTACCTTAACATCTGTTAGAAAGAAAAGAAAAGATCATAATGTCTCAATATCTCTTGAAATATAATCCAAGACAATGTTTCTCTACTAATTACTGTTACTATTACTATGAGTAATTATGAGTAATCACTACCAATATTTAAAATCTGGCACGATTTCAACATGAACCAACAACGATAAGAATTAAATAGCAGTAATAATTGAATTTGCAAAATTCAATATCTTTTCTCTAAATCAAAATCTAGCGTCCTAAAAGTCCTCTTTCAATGTCAAAGTCCATCTCTTTTAGGTTGGGATTTACTCTCCTCATTGAACGCGATCCCCTTTAGCATAGGAGGGATGTTCTCAGAATGGCAAATGAGATTCTGGTTCTTATCCACGTCATCGTAGTCGAGTAGTCCTTTCTTGGCTGACAGGAGTTCCGCTAGTCGCTTGTGATAGCGGAGCTCCACGCGCGCGCAGCACCATTGCTAAGTAAATCTACCCATCCCAGAAAATTTGGTAATCACGTGACCGTACACCGACCGCCGACCGCCGACCGCCGACCGCCGACCGACCGTCCGTCCGCACCACAGGAAAACCAATGTTTACTCTGACATTTTAGCTAGTTTGGGAGCCCAAGAGAAAACTAATTTCACATCAATGTTGTGATCAATTGACAGCTGTCAAAACAGGGCATCCGCTGACCAGTATCACCTGACGGTAGCGCGGGCTCAAGTGTCGACCCATCGAGGTCGAGTATTTTTTTGAAGTTATCCGCTGACAAATTACCAGTTTGTAATGATCGCAGGCTCAAGTTTATTTTTTCCAAGGATTCATATCAAATATGTTGTGTTTATGTCACTATGGCCCCGCACTATTAGAATTTTGATTTCAAACTGACTTCGGAAATGAAAATTCAGCAAGTTTTTTTAAAAGTACAGGCGGGGGAAGACCTTATCTTACCATGGTCACGCGTTGGTCACGCTCTACGTCCAATTTTTATACTCTGATTGGTCAAAATTTGACAGGTAAGTTCATGCGAAAAAATTATGCAGCATCTTGAAAATTGTTTACTTTGACAGCTGAAGCTGAAGAGTTTTGTGTCAACGGGTCATGTTTTTAACTGTCTCTTTCTTCTGGATGTACAAAATGAAATACAGCTGCTATCAAGAGTCTTCTGTTATTCATGGCTGGTTTGTTTACTGGGTTTTTGGTTGAGGAACGCGTCGCTTGTCAAAATTTGGTAATTCGATTCGGCATCGTTTGGTAATTCGATTCGGCATCGTTTTCGTTTTTCACATTGCTTAATGCGTTTGAGGGGTTAAAAGTCTCAAGTAACTGTGGCCTTCCTTGATAGCTTTCAGGAACTGAATCTCGAATGGTAAGCCTGAGTAACTATTGTATTTGATGTTTGTTTTTGTTATATCTAATTTCATGAAGTCTTGCACATTCACGCTGACAGTTTATGCGGCAAGTTTATGCACGTTTGTAGCCGTAGTTTGAGTCAATGATCTGACCTAGTATCAGGTTTGAACGGTTTGATATAAGCTTACAGAACTTTAAAAAGCCTTCAGATATATTTGCTCACCACAGATAGAAAGAAAACGTTCCGAAGAATATTTAGTTATAAATTTGGCTGTAGAAAGAAAACTTTGAGCGATTTTCTTGCTTCGAGGAGTTCACCTTGGAAAACAGTAAACACCCGCGCCGGGAAGCCGGCTTATAAAGCTTCACGCCGAGACTCAGGATTTTTAGAGACACTTTAATACTTGTCTTCATGAATGAAAATTGTTATCTCTGTAAATGTTTCACCGAATTATATTTCTTTTTTTGATTGTTTGTAGTCTCTCTTGCAATTTTAATCGCTTGTCTGTGCCGTTTGTTTTCATCGTTCATGAACATCGCTTGCAGGAGTACTCAAAAATGTCGCGCGTATCAAACGCTTTATAAGATTACACATCGTTATAACTGAAACCATTAAATAACAAAAAAAAAAAAATAAATTCGCTATTATGTTGAAGCTTAACTCTATTAAAGTTCATTCAAACACTCGACCACACTGACAGCTCGCACTATAGAAACGAGAACCGGCTGGCCATATGGGTGATTTTGGAAATTTTTGAACGGTTTCGCTTTACAATTGATCGTCCTGAATATTGACTGAGTGCAATTTGTCTTGAAAAATTGTGAAATACTGCATTCTGTCCGAGGTCTGTCTGATAAATAGTACTGTTTCACCTCAAATGTGATGTATAAAAATTATAAAAGGTTGGTTTAAACACCCCCAGATTTGTTGGCAAGAATTTGTGAAGTAAACCTGTCGAATGCAAAAAAATTCGGCGTGATTTGTTTTCCAAGAATTTGTTTTCGAGGCCTAATCTACTGTGATCTTGAATGTGATCGAAGATGTTTGCTATTTTTTGGGTGTACATATAAGGTTATCAATTCGATGTAAGATGTTTCACTCTAAAATAACTTAGCCTTTCCCTCAAAAGTCACATGAATGTGCCCTTAAGTTAAATGATTTGTGGATTAAAAGTTTATTTTTTGATTTAAATTATAAATTTATTAATTGGAGCTTCGCTTTTAGCCCTGGCTAAATCTATAAATTAGACTTGACATTCAGGTGCCATGCCACCTGTAGTGGTGGACACCAGCGGCGTGAACGTGGCTTGCTCCACCTCCATAATTCGGCTTGCGTACATACGTTTCTTCTCGTTCTCATGCTGGCGATATATTTGCTGAGGGGTGAGGTCCTTGTAAGATTCTACATTTTGGTGGCACACCCGTACGTCAAAGAATGTGGAAGCCTGTCTAGACCAAAAACCCCGTGCATGAATGTCAAGCCGGGAATCGGGGGCTGTATTAGCCCCCCCCCCCCCCGGCTAACGACTCACTGGTAATCTTATGCAGAACAGGTTCAATTTCAACATCATGACAGACCGGGTTAAGCATCTGCGCCTCAAGATCCCGCAGCTCGTTATGGCGTTGTATAATGAAGCCCCTCCGTGTAGAAATCATTGCATCATCGACATTAAAGGGCTCTCCACAGACACATACATTTGGTACGCCACTTATCTCCCAGTCATACCTTAGATGGACTGCATCTTTAAATTCTCTCTTGTTGAGATTTAAATCCATTTCCTTTACCGGGGTGACAGTTAGCCAACTTGAAGCACCTTTCTCTGCTGCGAGATCGACCGCTCTCTTGGTCTTCTCGGGTAGGGAGTTCCTCAGGTCTTCTAATTTGTTGTCCAGTCTCACATCTCTCTCTCTCTCTCTACGCGTGGTTAACTGCAAAGATCTTATCAGAGCATCATCTGGAGGTGGAGGCTCATGCGCCTGGGATACGATTTGCGCGATAAGAGGGGCGGTTACCTCAAGAGACATTGCGTGTTCGAATCCAGCTCGCTCAGCTGCGTTTTCTAGTCCCAGTCCCCCCTTCCTCACTGGTAGTGCCAGCAGTTCTCGCTCACTCGTTGTGCATGTATGGCCCGTAATTGATGGTATCAGGTTATCACTAATAGCGTGTTCCAATGGTTCTAGCAGTTCCTCAATATCGGACATTAGTATATACACACTCAGTGATCTTGGTGATTTAAGCAATGTGATTGGTTCGCTATCTCGGACTATTTAGTATATATTCACCGCGCTAGGCGGTGAATATAATGCAGAACAAAATCGCTGTCGTGAACTGGGTGTTTTGCCAAAGTTTCATAGTAAAGCCTGTGATATCCAAGTGCTGATGACTTTGGGCAAGAAAAGACTTCATGGTGTTTAAACAGCGTGATTTATTGTAAAGTGGTTTACTGAAGCTGACTTTTTGTACGCTCGAAGCTATGTTTACCACTACAGAGGAAAACGAGGTCGCTCTGTCACTGTTTTGTGATTTCGGGATTTTCTCGCAAGACCAATCTTGCCTATAAATAGAAGTTAATTTATGGAGAAAAGAAGAAGGCAAATATTTTCGAAAATTGTACGTGCCAGCAAGTTAACAAGGCAAAGAACACTGGAGATAAACAACGCTCACCTTGATCGTAGCCGCTGTTGACAGCATTTGCAAGAAGCGAAAAAAGAAAACTTTCTCATTCACAGTGAGTTGACAGAAACAAATAAAGCAAATAAAGCTCTACTTTTCTTCTCAGAATTGGGTAGTAATTTATCAAATTTTCGGCGTTTTCTTTTAAACCGTTGATGCTAAAGCTTACAAAACTCTATTAAAAAAGATTAAAACTATCATTTGCCATGTTTGAAGATACTGTAAAGATCTAACTTTTGCGCATCCACTGTTTACGGTTTCGTGTTCACGCGTGAATTCACCCGTCAATCAAACTTATCGTTTTTTAATGGTTTTCTTTCTGATTCTGTTGAGAATAACTTCGTGCGAATATACTAAAACAATTATTCACCTCAGGCTCAGTTAATATTGTTGAATAATCCCCTCGACTTCGTCTCGGCGATTATTGAACAATATTAACTTCGCCTTCGGCGAATAATTGTTAAATAATGCCTTGGCTGTACCGAAATGCCGGTCTAAGGCGCGTCTGCGAAGATTTCATATCAGCGCGACTCGCCTTTGGAATCGTCTAGACGACAAGCTTAAAAACATGCATGACAAATGAAAGTAACTGTAAGAAACATTTGCTCGAGAAACTCTTAAACATTAATGCAAGTCGCAAACGTTTTAGTATTACAAAGACATTTTAAGGTACCCTATTTATACATGAATACTTCTCCCGCCTTCTATTGTCTGAAAGTCTTAATTGGGTTTTTTGTAAGATTATGTATACATATAATATTAATTTTTGATCTGACAAACTTCGATTTATTCGCAAGAAAAGTAATAAATGCATCGGGCTGTAACACCAGTCTTGATTGACAAGTGAAGACCACCTACAGCTGATGCGGTCTGACTTTGGGCGGAAGAGTCTATTTAAAACAAATCTAACAGGCGTTCCCTCCCTCACCCCTCCTCCTCCCTCGCTTTTTTTTTTCGCGCTCCTTTTTACTTCGTACCGCTCCCCACTATCTGAACGCCTGGAACAGGCTATTTTTTTAGTTGCTCATTGCTGAAACAAGAAGAGAATATACTAGAGATTCATTGGCAAGTTGCGAGCCACAATATAAGGGAAACAACATAGTGGATTAAGAAAAACTGCCAAACTTGTCGGAATTGAGGGCTGCCTCATTTAAGCTAAGAGAAGACACTTTCGTTACAACTGTGTGCGTTTTTTTTTTTCGAGAAAGAATACTAACAAACACATACAAACTTACAGATCTTCAAGTCTTTCCAGTGTTGAGAACACACCTTCCGGTAAATGTTCGATGGCGTTTGAAGATAAGTCTCTGAAACAAATAAACCAGTATTGGTAATCATTTCTCGTGATGTTTATAATAAAAATAATGATAATGATGATGATGATGTTCAATGGCATTTGAAGACAAGTCTCTGAAACAAATAAAAGAGCATTAGTAATTATTTCTCAATAATAATAATAATAATAATAATAATAACAATAATAACAACAAGAAGTAGAAGAAGAAGAGGAAGAAGAAAGGCTGTCTTCATCAAATAGACTTCTTCCTCATTATAACCCTGGCTAGGCCCCTAGGAATGGGTTCGGCCAGTATGTTGTATTATGGTATAAAGTTAATTAATATGATGATAATAATAATGATAACGATGATGATAATGATAATGATGATGATAATAATAATAATAATAATAATAATAATAATAAATAATAATAATAATAATAATAATAATAATAAATAATAATAATAATAGTAAGAAGAAAGGCACTGTCCATCAAAAAGACTTCTACCTCATTCTATCCCCAGGCCCTAGGAATGGGCTAATATCTTGACCTTTTAAAACAAGCTTTTATGAGATGATTTTTAATTAAAGCGCTCTTTTTGAAATTATTTTCGTTGCCATTATACACTAACCTCTCCTATGGACATCAAGAGGACGAAATTAGCAAACATTCCGATTGTAGAGGTGCTAAATTATTTATGGAAAGAAATCGTCATCTCTTAGGGTCAGCTACCCGAAGAGAGGCGTGGTTCCATAGGTTTCTACGTAAACTGCCATTAATATATTTTATCATTATTTATTCAAAATATCTCTCCGTTTCTGATTGGCTAAATTCACTCGCATAATTCATCATAACCAGCTACTGTTTAGCATATTGCTGGTTTTCAGTGTCACGCCATCCAAAATAGATCAAAATAAAAATCAAAACCATTCGACAGATAAAGTCCAGAATCTGGGAAATGAAAGGAGGTTAATGTAGAAAGACCCTCGCCAAGATCTGCGTCGAAGGAATAATAATTTGGCGAAACAGGGCGTACACTAAGACAACGTTTTGACAAGCACCTTCGAAGAAAAGAAAAGAACTTGCCTGGTTTCCCTGTCGCGAAACATTTTAACTAACACGCTGGTCACTCGATCTACGGCGCTCTATCTTGCGGAATTATGCTCTGCTGAGAAAACGTGCAACGGAAGCGCCTGGAAGATGCGCCTTATTCTTCAGCTTGGCACCAGTCATCCACGCGGCTTAAACTCCGACTTCTATATCCTCTAGGCCGCGTACAGAACGCGAGCACCACAAAGTTTTTTTTTCTTTCACCGCGTATGCAAACATTGAGGCGTTTCCAACGTACTTTGTAACTGATGAAGGGCCAGGCCCGAAACGTTTGGAGAAAAACTCAAACCAAAACACGGCACTTTTTTTCATTATTCTTCTTTTTTTTTTCCTTGAACTTTCCCTTAGTTAGAATTCTTCCAATCCCTCTCTGCCTCATTCAATAATTGCTTAATATAATGTGGTAACTTAAACAGGAATCCTCTAGGATTCTCTACTTACAGATATTTAAGAAATCTTAATCTAGTAAACTCATTGCCGTGCAGTGCTGGAATAGCGTGCGAAGGTAAATACCTGTCAAACATTATAGAAATCAAGTTAAACGTGAGGAAAATTAAAGGTAAATGATCTTTATTAAATTCGCTGGTGACTCGTAGCAGTCATCATCTCACAAGCAACCCGTGGTCGATGGCAAGGTCATTTTAATCAACGCTCTCCTGCTTTCTTTCTCCGTTTTAAGGGTATTTAAGGCTACTTAAAGCTACACGGAAAGGGACAGAAGTCCAAACAAGAATTTTAGGTCACACCTGAAAATTAAACTCGGGATCTCGAAATAAGTCGTAAAAAATTACTGTGTGGTTTTGAACAAAAACTTGCTTACATTCTTTCAGTGATCGTGGGAGCACATTTCTCAAGAATGTGCGTCAGTGATGTTATATTCTTGCAGCGAAATTCATTCCCTGAATCACTGGACCATGACAGAGCACAATTTGGCCTGCAATCTATGTGCAAAAAGTAGTAAGTGTGCATGGGGTAAACGGGAAGATGATAAGATGAATGGAAAGTGAATATTAACAGTGAATGAAAGGGATATACGGCTTTCCCGAATTAAATAGTCAACCGTCTCTGACAGCCAATAAGACTGGTCATTGTCCCCTTTGAGACGGGGTTAAGTTTACTGACCGAGACCTTCACTGGCACTTTCGTAGGGTTAAAGAGGCCATTCACATAAGACTTCGCTCTTACAACACAATAGGGACAGTGGAATAGAGATTCCGAAAAGGTGGATGCCTAAGATTAGAGTACAAAACAGCCGGTCGGAACCACATGGGACCCCTGAGGGAACAGTTTCTTCCTCCACTAAATGAGTGAGTTTCGAGATAAACCAATTTTTTGACTAGCAACAATGTAATATTGGTATTTTTAGTACCACTCAGTAAGGGCCTGTTTTACATGGAGGTGGGGGACCCCAGGTAGGTGACTAGGTAACTCGCTTAGGTGGGGCAACCCGCCTGTTGAGATAATCTCTTATTTTAATTTGATCATGTTTACATGTTAGGTGGGGTGGCCCGCCACATGTTACCTCACCTATCTGGGGTCCCACACCTCCAGGCCCTAAGTTGATACTTTCGCTGGTGAAGAGTTGCAGTACGCGGTCGAAAAGTGGAGATCCATAATTGACTATCGCGAAACAAACGATAAACAAAACCCTTTAATTGTATTGTCTCATTTGTTTAAATACGCCAAAGTCAGTTTGCCATCGAGGCGATACTTTTAGGCAATGTGAATAAAAAAACTGGCGCTCGAGGCTATCCGAGGACGAATCAGCTAAATTTGTGACTACTGAAGGGAAGAAATGCTAGAATAAGCATTTTCCAAAACCGAAAAATTTTTGAAAAATTTTTGAAACAAAATTGAATGAACAATAGAACAATTATTGAATTCAGTTTTCGTATGTTGTGAAGAAGTATACTGAACTCGCGGAGACTGTTATCCACGAACTGGATATGATTCTTCACTTTCTACTTACCCTCATTCAATAATTGTTAAATATCTTATCATCTCGGATACAGAGCGAAAGTAATTATTTTTTAAACTAAATTGAAGAAAGAGAGAAAGTGACAGCATATACTAAATTATATGTCAAAACTAATACCTACCAAAAAAGACGACTTGGAAGTCAACCCTCGTGAGATTTCCGTAATTGTTAACCGCTAGACAACTGTAGTTTCCTTCAACGAATAGTCGACGATTTATAGTTTGCATATTTTTTTCAAGTATTGTTGAGTCCTTTATCAATGTCATGAATACGGGTGGCGTTCCAGTCGCTGATATCCAAAAGTCAGCGCCAGCAAATGCGCCAACAACAGGACCACGGTCTGGCAGAATTATTTTGGGAGAGGCTATGCAAAAAAATTGTCAATAAGAAGCTAGTTTTATAGTGAGTTAATGCATTAAGTTTTTTGTACCCAAAATGAACCAAATAACAAATTGTTCAAGAGAAGTGCAGGAAATTCAATTTGGCATTATTGATATCACCAGCCAGAATTGGAGAATTAAAAGACTCCACTTTTATGGATTCAGTTTCTAGTTCAACTCATGCTTTGTTTTGTCTTCTAACTGAAAGAAAACACGACAGACTCCGACTCTAACGTTGAATCTTCGTTTTCGTGACAGCCCCCTTTCCTAGTTTTTCTAAGGAAAGTCAACAGTGTGACTTATTAATCAATATGGCTTGCGTACCGAGCGAACAAGATGAGGTGAATGTTGAGCCCTCATTGGCTACCCGAGTGGGCAAGATGAGTTTTCCGCCTTGTTCTGAGTGAAAAGATTTTGTTTAGGCTGTTTTACGACTAATGGTATCGCACTGAGGACCTCTTGTTTATTTTGAATGAATGAATGAAGAGTCGTGGATGATAGGACGACAGACGTGTCCTCTTACAAGACATTTTTTAACATCTGAACAGTAAGCTCGGACGTCAGCATACAAGACATACAAAGGCGCCACTGGCAGCCGCTCTCAGTCCATTTGTGAGCTTACTGTACCCACCTAGCCCATTATGTGAATGATGTGATGTGTGAAGGTTGACCACAACACCGGGGTCTACGTCCCCTACTCTTTTCGAACAGTGGTGTGGGTTCTTTTACGTCCCACAAGAACCAGATAAGTGTAAATGCTGTGAGACGGGGCCTACGGTTTTCGTCCTTATCCGGGAAGACTAGAAAGTCTAACCGTTTGCAGATGTCATTACAAAGGCAGCACTTTCTTCTCAGTTATTTAAAGACCCTGAGTGTTGGTCCGGCCGGGGTTCGATCCCGTGACCTCCCGCTCAGCAGACCGCCGCTCTCCCAACTGAGCTAACCAGCGTGACATTTACTTTTAATTCACTATGCGAGATGTTGTTTCTCTGCTAATGTTGTTGATGATCTTGACGAAGCACATTCCCCTACGATAACTACCTGATGGTTTCAAACGTACTTACTTGGCGGAATAGTTTTAAACTTCAGGAGAAATCCTCTTCTCTGGAGATAACTATCCGAATGAAATGTTAACAGAGCTTTCTTTCCACCAACAAATACTTCCCTTCCAGTGAACTGTGTACCACAGTACTTCCCAATTTGATTGAAGTTCTCATCCGTAATTTTCAAATAGTCGTACCTTAAGGAAAAAAAAAAAACAAAGAAACACTTAAAATGAAATACCGTAAATGACCTAATAAATGCCCACTTTCGAAATACGCCTCTTATCTAATAAACGCCTCCTTTACGCTGTTAAAATTAATTAGTAAAATCCAACTAGTGGTCTATTATTAATGCTGCGTTCTGATTGGTTGAGCTACTACTAGGCTATATATTATAGCCCACTAGTAGCGAGTAGCGAGGGCTTTTTGGCGGCAAAAAAGGATTAGAGTCTAGCTTTAACTAGCTGAAGCTGTTTTGTCGCGACATTATTTTACCAACTAGTTGGATTTTACTAAAACAATTATTCCTCTCGCCCTCATGGCCTCTGAGTCAATAGCCGATTCGGCCTTCGGCCTCACGGGCTATTGACTCAGAGCCCAATCGGGCTCGAGCAATAATTGTTAATTAGACGCCCCTCTCTAATACAAGCCTCCTGTCTAATGGACGTCCCCCTTGAAAATTGCTAAAAAATATTAGGAAATGGCGAAATTGAAAAGTCATTCAATTCATTCAGTTTCTTGCTTAAAAAATAAGGTTTTAGGTATTTCATCTTGTCCAATGACAAGTTCAAAGTAAGGATAGACTAACGATGGCAACACAATAACCCTGAGCGAGGATTCTGACATCGATGTTGGGATTAAAAGAGCGATATGAATCTCTGGACGGCCTTGACGTATCAATTAATGAAGTGGACATTCTGATATTTTTAAACTCTCTTGATATTTTTGCTGAAAGCATATTAGTTTTTTTGAGCTTGTTACAGTTATGAGAATAAAGGCCTCCCAGTCTCTCTTTTGAACGCCTCCGCTTGGACCCCTAAAATTAAATAGACGCCGCGGGCGTTTAATAGGACATCTACGGTAAGCTACCCTTTGTTGTTTAAAAAGCGTTCAAAATTGTTAGAAACGGCTTGTTTTACAGGCCAGTAAAGGCAGGCTATTCAAGTAGCGTATTTCCTTTTTCAGTTGATACCCTTCTGAAATTTTAACTTTAAGTTGTGTCTATTTCAAAAACTCAACTCTCATTATCGAAAAGGTAGCTAAAATCCTTGCAAATAGGATTTACATCACTTTTCGTCTCTCCCTTTCGATTGTGTATGATTTGCAAGAAACCGAATATTTACATGTTGTATATACGAGCTTAGAATGATTTCTTCCCAACTCCCTCCCGAACGATGTGGAAAACCTAAAACCTGTGCAATAATTTTTAAAAAGTGTTTGATTTCTGGCTCCCAAATTCAAGAACTACAAATGAAAGGACTAAAAATAGTTCCTACGTTTTTGGCCAGGATTTTAGGACACGACGTTTTCAGGAAAATTTAAAAGTGGGGGAGCGAAGCGATGAAGTTCTAAAGCGTACATGTTAATTTTTCTTGGATTGACCAACAACAAAAATTTTTCTCAGTCTCTGTGACCAAAATAAAACTTTATAAATATAACTTATAGTTATTTACCATTCATCATTATACACCAAAGGATTCTGTAAAAGGAAATCTTCAAAGAAAATTTTCAGTGCCATGTTTTTCGGAATTGTCACATTGTAAATACAGTCCATTTTGCCCGGGTAATCCATTGGATAATTGGGACTTTTCAGTGTGTTATTGATAACCGAGCCACATCCTATCAAAGAAAACACAAATGGGATAGCAATATTACAGTCATTACGACGGAGCGACCTAAAGCACTCTTTGAAACTTTAGTACTAATATTCAGTAAACTCAGCAAATTCCATCTTCCACGATTTTTTTTCCATTTTTGATATGGAAAATCCGTCGACAACAATGAAGAGAGCGCCTCACTATTACTAAAATTGCCAAATTTGAAAGTGTTAAGTCTTAAGCGAGAGAAGATACTGCTAACAATAAAACCCGGCGACTTTAGAACCTGGACTTTTCCAAGTTAGCCTAAACAGAATAGGATTTATTTTCTGAAGAAAAAAAAATGCAATATAGCTAAGAGTATTTAGTGGTTTAGTTTGTTCCTCCTATAAAATCTGACGCAGCAACTCCCAACATTATTGCGCCAACAATGTTAGGAGTTGTTGCGCGCGTGGCAGTGGCGTGCAAACGGATGCAACAACTCCCAACAATGTTGGGACCTGCAGTGCTTCGTGGGAAGGATACAACCCATAAGTCTTTGTAAACCATGCGTAATGAACGTGCGTGGCCCCAACAATGTTGGAAGAGCTGTGCAAATGGATCCAACATTGTTGCGCTACGCTTCGGCGATCACGGAACAAAAGAAATGTTGGGAGTTGTTTGCTGAAAAGTTTGACCGGTTTCAAACTTTGCGCAACAACACGTAACAACATCCAACAACATGCAACAGGGTGTGGAAACGGACGCAACATGTAACATCCAACAATATTGCGTCCGTTTGCACGGGGCGTTACAATGCAGTTGGAGTGGTAAGAATTTTTCCATAGTTATTTGCAAGTAAGACCCTGTTTTAAATTTTAGGCTAAACAAGTTCTTATATAGTGTGGGCTTAACTGGCAAATTTTAGCCTAACGGGTTCTTAAAATCCAGGTTCTTAGTCGCGGGGTTTTACTTTATAGCTCCGCAAAGCTGCGAAAATTTGCAGAAATTTGTATGGTGAGGTGGGGCAAGTTTGTGTCCGACCCCCACCACACAAACGTCTGCAAAATTTCGCGACTTTGAGGGGCTATATCCTTGTTAGTTTTCAACAAATCACCTTCAAACTTCGTAAAATTTACTCATTTTAAGGCTTTCCTTCCAGTAGTGTCGACGCATTTTTCCTTACTTGTCCATGTTAAAAGTTAAATAAAGTGGAAGTCGTTTTCTTCGTCGCATCAAGTACAAACACACAGATACCATTATTGAGAACAAACAAGACGCAAGTATTAAAAAAGCAGATGGCTTAATTCCTTGGCAAATAGGCCACTTCCGAGTTCCAAAAACCCTCACTTTCAAAATAAGGCCAAGTGCACGACCTTTCTTGTGAAAATAAATTTTGTTTGCATTAGAATGAAAATCGTTCATATCAAAGGCCGGGCACTTAACCTCGTTTTGATAAAGAGGCCTGGGGAACTCGGAAATGACGACCTAGTAAGGCATGTAAAGCAGACTCTTAGAAGTAAATAAAAATTGATAGAAGCTAAAACTGAGTGGTCTCTGACAGCGGAAAATATTGATATTAGAACATTATTTCATTAATGTTATTTTATGAACAATAAATGCATTTCGTGATATGTCGTTGAAGATACGTAAATCGGTGTAATATCAAAGAAGCACACAAAATTTTGTGGAAATTCATAGCCAGCGAGAAACTTGCTTTCGACTTTTGGTTCACTATTATCCCCGGCTGCCGGACAGACATACGTCACAAGTAGTCTAACACGCTCTCTAAGCTTGTTCCTCTCGCTTTAGTTACTTTTACTAAACTTCTACCTTGCAAAAAAGGCTAAAATTTGCACTAACTAATTATTATAGTGATAATTTGATGGCCCAGAGTTTCTCTCTCCAACCAAGGTTAGTGATTTTTCCTAGCCTACGTCAGTACCTTTGCTAACTCATATATTTCCTAATGTGATCCCCAAACTTTTATCAGTTTATTAATCAAAAGGATAGACTTTGTTTGCCTCGATCTCTTGTTAAACGTAATACGGGGTAAAAATTTGGCAATAACTGAGAAGTAGCAGGGTGGTAAACAACAGTTACTCCAACCAAAGTAGTCATACAACTGAAAAGACATACTTCGTTGTACCTGATAAAACACTGAACTGAACCGCGCGATTGCAAGGAACTTTGTGAGTTTTTACCAAACAGAGAGCAACTCAAATCACAGGGGAAATTGACAATTATTCTGATGGCACAGAATAAAACTCCAAAGTTCTTACCTATGATAACCACAGGAATAACTCTTGTGTCTGTTCCATAGTTGTTAGTTGCTACACAGTAATAGCTTCCCTCTTCATACAAACGGGCGTCCACGGTGTTGGTCTCATTAAACAGAACTGTAGAGTTCCACACTATTGCTGTGTATACTGGAGGAGTTCCTGTTGCTTCACAAATTCGTAGTAACCAATGACCTGTGACTGTTCGCACAACTGTGCCTGGAATTGGCATAGTTATGTTTGGAAGAGCTAGAAGAGGCAAAAATAAATAGATAACCGTATAACAACAATAGGAACAGCAATAACAACAACGACAACAACAAAAAGTAACTACTCTATTGTAAAATGGTTCACGCCAAGTTAGCATGCATAAGTCTGTTACATATGAGGGCGAGAGATACAGTCTGGATACTTTAGATCATTTGATTGTTCATTTTAAATTAGAGTTTCGGCTTTCTTCCAAACTTTATGTCCCTTATAACATGATATTTTAAAGAATTCTATACTTGCACTTACCAGGTTGAACAGGTGTGAAGTACAAAAGAAATCCTTTCGCTTCATTATAATTATCAGAGTGGAAAGTCAGTATCGCTTCGTTCCCTCCTATACTGATATTCTTACCGGAATGCCAGCCACAGTATTTACCAATTGCCACGTTGTTTTCACTTGCAATCTCCAGATAATCGTAGCTGCAAGGATTGTTGCATGTTATAATTCATAGATCCCCTTAATTTTTTTTAATCACTATTGTTTTGGAATCACTTATACATGTATGAAATGACGTAAGTTATGATATTTAACCTGCGTGTGATATGATATGACAAGATATATAGATATAGAATACTATCTAACACGAGCGTAAAAAAACGACAATTAGTAGACAATAAGGGAATAAATTTGAATGGAGAAGGAAAGGAGCCCATTGATATTTTCAGATGCAAAAAGATAGACCTTTGACGGTGTGAACTTTATATTAAACTCAAGATGGCGTTTATGTGCATTTACCATCTACTCCAAGAAGTGGGATTCTCCAAAAAAAAGTCTTGAAAGAAAATTTTCAGTGCCATGCCTCCTGGAACAGGAACCCTGTAAACACAGTCAATACTGCCTGGATAGTCCATCGGATAATAAGGACTTTTTAGCGTATTGTTAATAATAGAGCCACATCCTGTCAAAGAAAAGAAAACTCATCTGTTAATGCTGTAGTTGTAACAAATGTCTGGTCTGAGGTAGCCTTTGGTCATTGAGGGGCTGTTTACGTGGGGGGAGGAACATCCTAGAAGCTAGAGGGCGGAACAACTTTTCTCAAGTTTGCATATAGAAGTTTCGGTCCGTTTGCTCTATTTACTGGCGGTAATAAACACCTTTCAGCAGCATGATCACAATAATCAGCTCATGGTGACGCTAAACGAAATGGTCGGCCTTTATTGCCCTGATTATCCACTGAACGGCTCGTCGCCATTTTTGTCTGGTTTGTCCCTGGTACTAGGATCTTCTTAGACTGCTAGCAGTCCCTCTTCAGTCCGTCAATTTTCTCGCTCGCGCTTTCCTCGCTCGCGTGACCATCCTAAGGGACTGCTCGCAGTCTAGGATCTTCTTAGCAAAGGCACTTTACGTGGTGCTAGGATCTCTCAGCTAGGAAGATCCCAGCCCTAGGGATAAGTACAACCCTTTTCATGTAAACCGAATACAAAAAACATAAGGCGCTAGGATGATCCACGTTGTAGGATCTTCGTCGTGCTAGCATCTCCCTCCCCTTTAGTGTAAACAGCTCCTAAGTGTTGATATTTGAATTTGGTAGTGTTGTATCCTCTTAATAAATAAATTAGGGGATTGCTAGTTGTGAAATTACAATTGAAACTAGCATAAAAGAAAACAAACAACTAGTCCGCAATGTGCTCCTTTATCCCTACCCGTGATGTAAGTCCACACGAAATGTATCTCGATTACTACTTCATGTAATACACGACATGTAGGAGGGATTTATCTCACGCTTGAGCATCGATAAATAACAAAACCGAAAGATTGATGCAAGCCTGAGAACAGGTTTAGTTTAAGTCTCTTTTACAATTAATAATTCGATTTACAGTAGTTCTTATTCTTGCTTCCCTTCAACATACAAGTATTATAAATCTTAGGGCAATTCAGCCTTTGGCCGCAATTTTCACGCGAATACAATTATCTATCCTTCGAGCAATCTATAATCCGAATAATATATGTCGTAGAGACTTATTTTTTTTTCAGTTTTGGCCAAGTCTGGATTGAGACAAAAATGAGATAGAAGGAGACGAGTATATTTTTATAAAGCAAGGACGCTCTTACAGCGGCCGTCGGTCTTGCTTCCTTAAATGGGGAGGCGATTAATTGTACACAAAACAGGATTTACCCGCTGAGGGTTTTTTACTTCCTACTTTATCGACCTCGATACTTTTTATTTGTTTCTGAATTGATTTATTACGCGTGTTACCGACGACCGGAAATACGTCTGCTGTCGCCGGCTATACGCGCGTATAAATACACGAAAATTCAAGGGCCTCGATTCCAGAGAAATTACATCATTGCAAAAGATCAAAAAATTGATTTACGCGGCACGTCATTTAATCATCGCCGAAAATAAACTGCATGCTCATCACAAGACCCATTCGCATACAATGAAAGTCTACCAAAACCCGACCATCACAGTTTTGCTAATTCAGATTCTTATTTTTTTTCGACTACTCTGTAGTGTTTACTTGTTCCAATGTAATCAACGCTTTCAAGCGATAGAATTCGTGGACCGACATGTTACGGGAAAGCTCTAAATTTAATCTTTCTTCGCAAAACATGCGTGGCTTCGATGACGCAATGATTCTTAGTCCCATGCAGTTTCCACGGTCTCCGCAAGGAACGCTTGGCACTATGAGCTCCCATTTGTGTACAAAATACGACGAAAAACGCGTTGCAGATTATGAGTCTCGCTACTTACGCGAGCGAGACTAATAACCAAGATGGTACGCGCGCTATGATTGGCCGAGGTTCGTGTTTGCATGAGAGTATGTAAACATCGATGCGACGTTAAGATGGTTTGCTTTCCGCGAGCTAATCACGCAGGCACGAATTTGAAAAAAGTTTTTGAGTTGAAAACTCGACAAAATTACTTTATTTACCCATTCCCTCTTCAGCTGAAACTTGGAAAATCTTTACAAACATAATATGTCAGTTTTTTTTTCGCTTAAACTGACATTTTAAGTCAGACAAAAAAGGAAATTTTGAAAGCATCTCTTTTGCAAAATAAGAACTGCTTACGCGGGCAAAACGTCGTGTACAAGACTTCGCGACTGGCGAGAATTTCTCTTTTAACCAGTGCCATAACAAAGATTTTTGTGTTTTTTAGTCTCGGGAAATTTAATTCATAAAAGTAGTACAAAACGTTTCTTGACAGCTATGCAAACCCTCGACTTCGTCTCGGATTTGCATAACTGTGTCGAATTCCCCCAACCCCTCTCATGTCTGTATCAGGCTATGCAAATACGGAAAACGTTTTCTATTGGTTAAGTGTTGAAAATGCATAAATTTTGTTATCCATTTCACCTTCCGCGTGTGAAATCTTTTCCTTTGTTTATTTGTATTGTTTAATTTTGTCAAATGTATCTACTGGAATGTGTAATCAATCGTTGTTGTTGAAAAAGGTTTGCTTACACTCTAGACTAAGAGATGATAAATAGTAATTTACCCTTACTGCTTATTTTCTCTAACCTGTGACAACGACAGGAATAACTCTTGTGTCTGTTCCATAGTGGTTACTAGCCACGCAATAGTAGATTCCATTCTCATACAATCTGATGTCTACAGTATTGGTTTTATTGGCCAGAACTGTAGAGTTCCACACTGTTGCTACGTATACTGGGGGAGTTCCTGTTGCTGCACACATACTTATTATGTGACCCGAGAATGGGCGAACAACTGTGCCTGGAACCGGCATATTTATGTTTGGCAGAGCTGTAAAAGGCATAAATAATAATAATGATAATAATAATGACAATGATAATAATAATAATAATAATAATAATAATAATAATAATAATAATGAAAATGATAATGATAACGATAACGATGATGATAACTATTAACAAAACTGAAGGGAATTGACAATTTAATTCTACAATTGTGTGACAATTTTCCTTTCATAAACAGAATGCAAATATGGCGGATCACCCGGTCGTCTGGGGTCTAGTCGGGCGAAAGCAAGGCTAATGAGGGCTTAAGAGTTTTGGCCGTTTGTCTCGGCGAATCTCCAAGTGGGTTGATCGATATGGTTATGCCTTTGAGTTTTTGTGTGCCTAAGTACCAACAAGAAGGGGAATTAACGCCAGCTGTTACTCAAAAGTCAACGTATCTTTATTTTCCAAAGGTCTTTTCGCAAAGAAAGAATTGGATTTTTATTTTACAGCTGTTTCCAATGTGGAATCAAAGATAGTGAAGTCGACAGTGGATGCTCTCGTCGTCAGAGAGGTTTATTTGCTGTTCGAGAACGTACAGATAATCACACTTTTAAAGAACAGTACCTTTTCGTACGACTGAATTCGCACGTTCAAAGACTCAAGTAAGTCTTCTCTTCTGAAGTGAAGAGCAAGCTCTTTTTCGTTGCAAAATCCTTCCTTAGCTTTCGCCGTGTCGAATCGCAAGAATTCATTGATTTTTTGTGAAAGGATCCGGACCCTTGGAAAATAAAATTTACTTGGGTTTTAGCTGGACTTCTAGAAATCTTTCGTTTGGTGTTACTTATCTGCTGACTTATCAGGCACACAGAAACGGCATTTCAAAGGCATTTAAGTATCGATCGACTGACTGTTATAAACGCTGAGTTAGATCTGGGTTGGTCAGTTATTTGGCATATTTGCATTCGGTTCCTGTATGACTATGTCAGGATGATATTACTGTTTTAGGTCAATTCTGTACACAAAAATGCTCCTGTACAGTTATGAGGAAGATATAAAACAGATTTTACCAGGGAGTACTAATCATGATAAGTTTTTAGTGATTTTTGCAGTTACAGGATTAAAAAAAAATTGAAAAAAAGATGGCCCAACTTTTTCAAGTTTTAATTTCCTTACTGGCTTGCCAGCCGTTGCAACAGATGGAAGGAAACAATTTCAATTCCTAAACGATAGTCTAAATAATTAAACTGGACCATTAATTTTAGAATTCAGCTTATGCGAAAAATAGTGGAAGTAGCCCTGTAAAACAATTCTGGCAACATATTGGTCCGACTGGTCCTAGTCAAGAATGCTAACAATTGTACTTAACAGGGATACTTCACGCCCTAGCTAATATGATAGTTTTAAGAAGACTATCGTTATACTTACACGGTTTAGTTAATTCGAGGAAGAGATAAAATCCTCTTATTTCAGAAGAACTATCAGAATGGAATGTCAGTACTGCTTCGTTTCCACCTATATAAATGACTTTATTGGTTTGCCAACCACAGTATTTACCAACTGCCACGCTGTTCTCATTTGCAATTTCCAGATAATCGTTGCTGCAAGGAGTATCATACAGTATGTTACCTCTACTCAGCAAACTTATGGATTTCATCGAAGTTTTTGCCTGAATAACGTTATGAGCTAAGGATTATATTGGAATCTTCGTTACTCTAAGGATATGATCCGGCCTGGATTCAAACATTTGGTGAAAAATGGTTTGCGATAAATAGCAATTGGATAGGCATCGAAAAGAGTTACCGGTACGTCTTTTCACCTCTGATCCCATTTAGTTTTTTACCTTGCAAACTGGTCCATCGTCCCAAAACCGTTGCTTTTTCGATAGGATTCCTATATCCTACGAGCATTAATAAGCATTTTGCTAGTGTTGGACATAACCTTGCTTCCAAACTACCACCTTCTAAGCACTCATTTAATGAATATCTCACTAACAACCGTTTGCCAAACTCTTTTAACTTTGAACCCATTATTCCCAATGATGTCAGTTCCCAAATTCAGGCCTTGCCCCTCTACAAGTCTTATGGCATGTTCTCTTGTCCTGTTAAAATCCCAAAAGGCTGCAAACACATTATTAGCCAGCCACTTGCTAACATTTGCAATTTATCTGTCGTCCAAGGTAAACATCCCAGCAAACTAAAACTTGCCAAGATTGTGCCAGTTTGTAAAGATGATGAGTCCTGCGCAAGCAATTACAGGCCTATTTCTCTTTTGTCTATATTCAATAGAATATTTGAAAAACTAATGTATCAAAGACTCAGTAAATTTATCATTAAGCACAATATATTGATTAACTCCCAATATGGCTTTAGGAGTGGTCATAATACTCAACATGCAATTCTGGACATTGTTAATACAATTCAGAGTAATATGAATAGTGGTAAATTCACAAGTGGACTCTTTATAGATCTGAAAAAAG
Source organism: Porites rus (assembly GCA_964035705.1). Classification (NCBI taxonomy): domain Eukaryota; kingdom Metazoa; phylum Cnidaria; class Anthozoa; order Scleractinia; family Poritidae; genus Porites; species Porites rus. The sequence goes on from OZ037995.1 coordinate 27,092,594, forward strand.
CCTCTGATACTGTTGATTACTATATTCTTCTTCAAAAACTTGATTTTTATGGCATCACAGGTATTGTTAATGATTGGTTCCGATCTTACCTAACCTAAAGGAAACAAGCCACTTCAAATGGCTCTTATATTTCCAACAGTGAAACAACTTTGTATGGTGTTCCACAGGGCTCTGTAATGGGTCCACTTTTATTCTTACTGTATGTGAATGACATTGCAAATTCTTCAAAGCATCTTTCGTTTTATTTATTTGCTGATGATACAAGCATTATTTACGCAAACAAGAACCTCCATAATCTTGAACAGATAGTTAATTCTGAACTAAGTAATGTCAGTGACTGGCTTTTAGCCAATAAGCTAACCCTTAATTTCAAAAAATCTAATTACGTGCTTTTCCGTCCTCGGCAGAAATGTTTAACATATAATCCCTCCATCAAAGCTTATGATCCAGCTATAAATGCATTGAGTACCTTAGAAAAGAAAGATTTGTCAAATACCTTGGTGTTCTGATTGATTATGAACTTTCCTGGAAAAACCATATTAATCTAATCTGTTTAAAGATAAGTAGAACCGTGGGAATTCTAGCAAAGCTTAGACATAGTATTCCATTACGTCCACACTTAAATATCTATCAAGCCCTTATCAACCCCTATCTTTATTATGGCATCTGCGCTTGGAGCTCTGCACCTAAGACTTATTTAAATAAGATACTCTTAATTCAAAAACGAGCCCTACGCCTGATTTACTTTACGGATTATAAGCAACCTGCTGTACCATTTTTCTTAAAATCAAAAGTCTTTCCCCTATCCTTTATTTACTTTGATTGTCTTTTTAGTATCATGTGGGACGTTGCTAACAATTCTGCACCTGAAAATATCAAGAGAGCCTTTACCAGGATTTCTGAGGTGCACTCATATCGTACCCGATCTTCTCTCAATGATGATTTCTATACCGAACACTCAAGGCTTGAAAAAATGCTTAGTTCTTTTCTAAGAGTTGGACCAAAAATTTGGAATTCTTTCCCTCAGATATGAGAAACTTACCAAAATCTACCTTTCGGAAAAAGATAAGGAATAAGCTCTTTGAAATTTTATCTAAATCTGATGACTATCTTGAAATCACTGAAATCATGCATCAACTTAAATTTAACTAGCTCAGGAACACAACTAAATTTATATTCTCTGTGTAAATCATAATGCAATTAAATTAGCTTAATACATACTATAGTTTTTATTTTGCGACAGCTGGTACTGTTTGTAAAATAGTTCTTTTTTTCTTTTCTTTCTTTAAATTTGTGTGTCTCTTCCCCCGCCTCGATTAGGCTCTCCTATACGCGGGTGGAAGCTATCGTGTAATTGTAAATTGAAAGTGAATGAATAAAGTTGAAGTTGAAGTTGAAGTTTGAAGTTGAAGTTGATTTGTTTTATCTCTGGACTCAGTTGAAATAAAATTTGTTTTCCGTTAGGTCGTTTCCAATTAATGAAAATAATAGTATAAAATATTATATGGAATATCCCTCGGTTCCTTTTGTACGAATTCACAGCATTTGCTGACAGGCAAATTATCTCTGAAAACCCGCCAATATTGCAATTTGGCGTTTCCATACAGAGAGCGCTTGTAATGCCTTACTGGAGAAACGAGGTTTGTGCTGTCGGGATCAATGGCATAAACGGGGGAATGGGAACAGGAATCACAGCAGCAGTTTCAGGGATCACAAGCCGTGAGTTCAAGATCACTAGTGAAGGGAAGGGACTTTTAAAGCACTTCACACTTAGCAGTTAGAGAGTTAGAGAGAGTCTTTATGTGTAGAAGTTTGCGCTCATCGGGCTGTAAAAGATTACAAGTTCCTCTGGAAAAAGGAACCTTCCAGACTACGGCTGTCCTTTTAATAATCTTCCTGATAATATTAAGAAATGTGACGATTTTAATCTATTTAGTTCACGCATTTTAAAGAACCGGGCATAGGCCAGCTTAACTGAATTGTATTTTAAGCTTTATTCATACGATCATTGCAAATACTTTCCCTTTCAATCGTTATCTGTTCTATTTTTTTATAGTATATTTTTATTGTAAATACTTGATACATATTTAAATTTGTTTTAGTTATAAGTAACAGACGAAGAGCCACAATGTGGAAACGCTGTTATTAAACCGACTACTTACTTACGTTGTTACTTGTGCGGCAAGGGATCAGCGATCATTCGGTTCTAATAGTTTTTGCCCGTGAAAACATTTCAAACTGTACCTATTGCTAAAGGATCTTTGTCATGATGATTATAGGGAGCTTAAGCAGCGACGTTTTTGAGCGATGACGTCAACCGGAAGTGAGCCTTTTTCTCTTTTAGTAAGACTTTACGCTACTGTATTTGTATTGCCAAGTGTCTTAATTCTTATAGAGACGATCTGCCCGAAAATTTGTTCAAAATCACGGCTAAAGTGTGCAAAAAGTCCATTTCCGGTTGACGTGCGTCGCTCAAAAACGTCGCTGCTTAAGCTCCCTATTGTTGTTTTAGGTCAACTGTGTGCTCAAGCCATTACTTAGTGCCTTTACCGTTACACAAAATGCTGCTTTAGAGTCATGAGGCAGATATCAAAAAAATTTCATTAGAATGCACTGTCCATAATATATATTTTTTGGGCGATTTTGGAAGGCATAGCATTAATACTTGAAAAACCAAAACATGTCCATTCTTTCAATCCATTACAGCAGACGACGGGAAACAATTTCAGTCCCTGGATATGGTCTTGAATAATAAAAATGGACTATTATTTTTGGAAGTCGATTGATACGAAAAAAGATATCGCTTTTTTAAAAATAGCAGTTAGTGTGACATAGCCCCTTAAAGGTTGCATTTTTGGAAGATAATGCTCTAGTGCTACGCGCTCGGTTATTATTTCTATAAAATAAGTGAAAATTTGCTTGTTAGAGTTTCTACTAATTGGCGATGCGCTTTCTTATTTTGCTTAAATGCTTATTATTACTAAATTCTTACCATCTTCCTCCATAACTGGGATACTGTAAACGGAAGTAAAGGAAGATGATTTTCAACGCCATGTCTGATGGAATGGAAACCCTGTATACACAATCCATGTTGCTTGGATAGTCATTTGGTAAGCCAGGGCTTTTCAAAGTATTATTTACCACTGAGCCACAATCTGCTAACAGAATAGAATAGAAGAGAGCATTAATTATCACCCGCCTAAACGAAACCTTCGTCTATTGCTATTTATGGCAAACTCACTAGATGCCATATAGCAGGCATTAGCAAATCCCGCGGGGGGGGAGTACTTTAGGAATTTCTGGATGAGGATGTGCCGCTGGGACCCTGGAATTCTTAACCTATACCAGAGCTAGTTCAGCTGAATTTTGATGCCCCATACTACAGTAAACTCCCCAAATCCCCCCTATCCTAGAGTAGCTGTTTTCTAGAAACTACTGAGGTTACTAGCACAGTCTAGGCAAAACAAAACCTTATAGCACAATCCCTAGTCTAGATAAAATCTTCAACCAACTGATCAGTTTCCTGAAAAATGATACCCTATTCTAGACCCAAACACTCTGATCCTATCCTAGAGTAAACTGCTTGAAAACCATACCCTTCACAGCGGCACATACCTATATAGCCCATATATGGCAGTACCCCTCCGGTAGCAAATCAAGCTTGGAAAACTGAAGTAAGTCGAAGACCTCTAACTCACTGGGAGTAAAGGTTATCCTGGAAAAGTTGACGAAAATGTGTCTGATGGGCAAGATGGTAGCAAAATATATTCAAATATGATCTTTAAGTATAGAAAAATCGTCATTGAACATGTTTCTGATCTTTGACTAGACCAAGAAGCTACACTATTCCATATATCACATACATGTAAAACGGTTGAAACTCAGGACCTTAGTACTTTATTGGTAACGAAATTCTGCTGCAGAGATTTCCCTGAAAGCAGTAAATTGTTAAAAGTTTGAAACTTGTTGATAAGTATTTGGAAAACTCCCAAACTTGCACAGAGACGACATATATTTTAGTGCCCTAAAGAATGGTCTAGTATTTATTAGATATAAATGCAAGCAACAACATTATTTTTATTTTCTACACTGTACTAATTTCAATGTTTTTACTATGTAAGTACGTATTTTGTATATATGTATTTTAATATTATCAGAGCGAAGCCTGGTGCTCATAGATTAATTGGAAAATAAGTTTTGGGGGGCGTAATTACAAAAAGCGTAAATTTAAACTAACTGGAAAACTGAAAGTAATAGGCATTGTATTACTCTTTGCCACCAGTACACCAATATTAGCTTTTTGATTTATTCACCTTGTGTAGCAATGACTGTTCCATGGCTCAGCCACGTAATCGCGAAATACCATAAGATAACATTCTTCATGTAGATGCTAATTCTTTTGCTTTCGGAAAGTTTGAAATAAAACATCGCGTCTGAGGAAGAAAGAAAAGAAAAAAAAAATTGCGTATTTGTACTTAAATTCTTACGAGTGAAATTAGGGAATAATTTCACGCGCGCTCTGTCCAAATTCTAATAAAGGGTTGGGAAATTATAAGGATTTGAACAAAACGCAAGTGATCATGAAATTATCCCCTAATTTTACGAGTATACCATTTGGTTACCTATTAACATGCTGGAAGACAAATCAGGGGCACCCAACGAGAATGTAGTTCAAAATCATTTAAACATAGCATTGTTAAACGTATTTTAGTATTTAAACGGCAGCAATAGGCATATTTTTATCCCCCCAAAATTTTTCATCTGTTCGCATTTCCTAGCTAAAAGTCTAGTGATCCGAAAATTATAGGGATCAGATCTTACGTTTTCGAAAATTTCAGCCAGAAACAAGGCTCCTGAAAATCCTAGGTGACCTTTTTAGGGTAAAAATCCGTTAAAAATGGGCAATTATACCATTTTTTAGATGTTCGAAAACCCTAGGAGAGGGTAGGCAAGCACGAAAAATTGCAAAAAGTGTTCCGAAAATTCTACATCTCAAATCGTCTTCCGGACAGATATTTTCCGAAAATCGACGTTGGGCGCCTTGACAATTTACGATCACAATCTTCGGTTTGTGACATGTTTACCATTTATTGTATCGATCGAGAACTCCACGCACTTAAAAGTTTAAGCTCAGAATTTTTCAGAATTTTTCGGCAACATACTACCCCGGCTCTATAGGTCCTTTCTCAAAATAACCAATGTGAAATAGACCGTGCTTACGGTTTTATAAAGCTCCCGAGACGGACCTCTGGTCACACAAACAAGCAACCTCATTTCCACGCGAGAAATCGGTTCAGAATCTCAACTGGGTCGCCTATTGGTTACTCCCACGTCCTCAGGGAATGAATTACTTGGCTGCATCGACCGCACGAGATTAAAAACCGGTTGCAATTGCAAGGTTCATATTGTTCATGTTCACAATATAATCCCGGATTTCGGCTTTCACGTTTCATTTTGGAAGTGTGGCTAAGCAATCGCTGGCTAACCTTCGAAATACTTTAAGCGAACATCCGACAACTGAATCAACGTTGCTCGAGGAAGAAGCTTTGTTTGAATTTTTCCTACCAAAGAACGTACTTTGAATAAATGTGATGAGTCCTGCTTTGCTTTTTCTTGTCGGGGTCAGTTCTGCATTCTCACGGATTATAGTACCCCGGGTGCAAAAGGGTTTTCTTTTTTTTCCCTAATTCCTGATAGTTCGCGGCGCGGTTTATTTGCTAAAAATGCAGCAGAATGATGTTTTGTTTGGCATAGCCGTTTTGCCTGGCAATATTAAAGTTTGACCTGGTACAGTAAAACAAGTGTCGCGGACCGGAAATTCTTTTTATCCTGTTGACTTCTAAAAACATACAGAGTGTGTACTTCTCAGCTGACTTCTGTCATTTTTATATACTTGAAACTTGAAGTGTATTTTTTTGGAAAAGAATTTGTGACAATTTTTCATAGCACTTTCCTTTCTAAGTAAGCCTTCGCGGAATTCTTTTTTTATGCATCGCAGACGTAGAGTCAAGTACAATCAAATCTCAGCTGTCAGCGTCAATGAAAACAAACATGCACATCAGCTCCAAATTCCTAAAAATGCATGGAAATGAGACTCGTAGCTCCTGTTACTAGAGGTTATATTTTTCTCTCGGCGCTTTGCGAACCATCAGTATCAATAAGAAAAAAATATCCTTTGGAACTCAGGCCGGTAACAAAATACCTGATAGAATCCTTCTTGAAATGCTCTCTCCTGGTTTACATTTTTTAATGCGTCTTTTAATGATCTGACATCTTCATTCATAATATTTCAAAACCTTGACGCCATCTCGGCACTGAGACGTATGGACGCTGCCATGGCAAGTTTGTAATTTCACATGTAAAAATATGAATTAAGGCTGAAATTTCGCGCCAAAATTAAGGAGTAATTTGTCACCTACGAAATTAATAATAAAAGACCACGTTTGGGAGTGTTCGTAAATGGTTCCACGAAATCGGAATTCTTCATAGCAGTCTTGGGCCATTTTTTTCTACTTGAATTTGAGCACGCCGTGAAACCTCACACCTTGACAATTTTGACAGCGGGAGGCGATTCTTGCCTCTGACTCTCCTCAAGGTGGCGGTGGACACTTCATGGCTCCCCATACGACACGTTTGTACATCAATTGCACTGCTCAATATACAATGGCAAAATGGCACATTTAATATCCTTTAGTACAGCATCGTCGCTGAATTAAACTATTTGTACTAGTTACACTATTTACATGATTTAGAGTGTCTTTTGACAGAGGCAGTGCAAGCCATGCAAGAAAAGTATTTTAATATCAATACATGTGCAATGGTGACATCTGGTACATGTGTTCATCAACAACAGATGGCGCAACAAGAAGCAACGCAGTGCAAAAGAAAAAATAACCTTCCATGAATTTGGTAAAGAAAATAAAACGTGTTAGCATATTTTTATTTGAGACCTTGCTTTGAGGACTTGTCAAATTCGAAAACGACAGAATTTACTTGATTTGCTTCGGGCAGTCACTTTTTAAGTGAAACCAAAGACGTTCTATGTTAGCTTCTGTTTCGCTCCTTGCCTGGAAATTAAACAAATAGACTTTTGTCGCAAGATTTTTGTAATCCTCATTCCCTTAGTCGGGGACGCTTATAGTATGTGGAAGTTCCCGTTTTAAAGACAGAACATTTATCTAAAGAATATTGTCTGCATAAAATAAAGCTTGTTCTTTCGTTTACAGTCGCTGTAGAGTGAACCCCTGGTTTTTGTTTTAAAAAGGCCCTTTGAATCATAAAATTATCAGTTAAACAAGTTTTACATGTAGTTGTTCAAAAGCTAAAAAAAAAAAAGAAATACAGTACCTTAAAGACAACTGATGTTCTTTATGTTCATCTTGTTTCGACCATACTTTTTCATTAAAACAATGTAATTTTCTTTTATCTCATTTCGTCGGAAGAAAAAGACAAAGATCCCGCTGTCAGCGTTTAATAACATATTGTCATTTTATCTAGCAATAATCGAAATATTCCTCACTTGTTTTGATTAACAATCGTAAAGGTTGGAATAATTTGTATTTACGTTAAAATTTTTATGTAAGGGACAAAAGAACTGTTTGGGGACACCATCTGGACCGTGAGTACTCTCGCTGAGCCCTCACTGAAGACACTGAGTCTCTTTTCAAGTCTACATAATCGATTATTAAGCCATCTTGTTTTGTTTTTGATAATGCTTTTACATTTTTAGAGCTCAAAACAAAAATAACAGTGAATATTATGTTTAACACCTGGACCTTCTGGCATCTAATAGCGGGAAAACAAAAACTAACTGATTTTTCTAGACGAAAGATCGTATGCAAAAACAGCGACCAAGGGTGACAAGGCGTGATTATGTTAAGCAAAGCCAAAGTTTATTGCAACTGCCTTCCTCGCCTGCAAACTGGTGAAAGTTTTGCGCCCGAAGTCATAATTTGAAATCAAAGGTGGCGGAGAATGATCATGATAGTCCAGTAGTGCGGCCTGTAGCTCATAAAAGCTTTGTCTAACCATGGGTTTGTTTTATTACTTTCAATGTAATAAAAACCTCGATCCATAATGAAACAGCTTTCCGGACCCAGTAATTACTGGGACTATCAAGAAACGGCTCGCGGAGGTAATTCTTCTTTCTCAGTAATCGAGAAAAAGTCGATCTATTTCCCATTGAAAAAAATTGAAATTGAGCCAGCGACCAGTTGAAAACTAGTAACTTGTCACTGGAGATCTTCAGAAAAACACGTAACCTCAATGGAAGGACAACTGAGTCCATGATACAGTGATACAGTGATGTGATACTTGCCAGCGGATACCCTATTTTGACAGCTGTCAATTGACCATAGAATGGATGTGCAGTATCATGTTGCAGGTTCACACGCCGGCTAGATAGTATGACATTTCACACTGGTTTCCCTGTGGTGCGGACAGATGGGTGGATCGGGCGGTCGGGCGGGCAAACGTACGGTCACGTGACTACCAGAATTTCTCGGATTGATAGGTAACCAAAAATTCTTATATATGGGGTTACGCTAGCGCGCGCGAGTGGAGCTCCGCTTGAGGCCACAAGTGTTTGCAAAATTAAATAAGCAAGAAGTGGGTTTTGAAATTTGTCTTCTGAGTGAGCTTTCAGTTCAACTGTACTTGTGCAACAGGATCCACAGAATTGACACTGTTAGCCGTAGAGAATCTGCTTTTCGAAGATTGGACCTTACAATCACCCTTGAGCAAAGTGATATCTGTTGACTCATTAAACCTTTTATATTCACATCTGTAAAGGCCAGACAAAAAAAAAATGATTAAAAAGTTAAATTTTCTCTTTCTTAAATTTTAAGACATAAATAGTACAATGGAAATTAAACTGAGTACTTTCGTAGAAGTTTTAATCCCGCCATAATGTGCTGACCACAACATTTCACGGTCGTTCAGTTTTGTTTTGAGCTCTGATTCCTTAATGTAAAAGCTGTAAGGTTACTTAATTACCGATTCTGAAAACCTGAAAGGAAATCGTTGTTTTGAATGAATGCTCAGCGGGGGCTTTTACGGTCCAGATGGTGAATGAAGCCTCGCCATAGACAAATAAAAAGGTGACGATCGTTAGCTAAAATTAGCAAGAAATATTTCGAATATTGATAGACAAAATGGCAATACGGGGGACGGTATATACAGCGGGATGTTCGTTTTTTTTTTCCTTGGACGAAATAAAAGAGAGAAAATGAAATTGTTTCATGGAAAGCTTTGGTCGAAACAAGACAAAGATATAGAAGAGCAAATATTTTTCAGGTACTGTCTTTCTTGGAACTTTTGAAAAGCTGATATCATATTTGTCTAATAATCTTTTTATAAGCTAAAACTAGGGCCTCATTTTCAAACAATTCTTAACAAAGAAAAATGCATGCTTTTAGAAAGAGTAGATGCAGTTTGATCTCTTTAAGTACTCTTAAACTGAATTTTTTGTCTTGAAAAAACGCAAATTACTTTAAAACGAAACAGGTATGTGAGAATCCATATATTTTGGGCAAAACGCTGGGTGCGACAATGAGGATTGCAAAAAAAGCAAATTTTCAAAGTTCCATTTTTACTTCCATACAATTGGCAAGGGAGAGACTAGAACAGAATATCTCCGGCCTCACTTTGAACGTTGTAGACCAAGACGTTAAAGACCTTAAGAAACGACGACGACGACGGCAGTAAAAACGTCTGTAAAAAATGAATTTGCGTGCTTTCAAACTTAATCACGTCTATTTAGACCCACTCAATATGTCAAATGCAGGCGACTTTTCCTGGAGTTGAATTCTCAAGGATTTTATTCAGGTTCAAAAAGAGGGAGGAAAATTCGTCGTCGTATGTCCACGTGTACTGTCGCAATTCGTAATAATCATCGCACTTTGTAATACCTGTCGCAATTTGTAAAAAATCCATTGCACTTTGTAATACCTGTCGCAATTTGTAATAAAAAAGAGGTCGCAATTTGTAATAACAGTCCATCGCACTTTGTAATAAAGTAAGCTGTCGCCATTTGTAAAAATGCCATCGCACTTTGTAATAATTTTTTGAGAGTGATTCAACTTACTTCGTCAGCATTAATATAATGCCAAAATATGCATGGTACTTCATAAAAAAAGATGATGACGTCTACTACTACTCTACGTAACATCTCCGAACGATTTTCTTTGGTCAAACATTCATGTCTTCCGTTATAAATTTTTCTGCCTTGATTAATTACGAGACCAACTAGAATCGCTTTTATGAAAGACATGAAACTTCTTGTAACAGTCACCAAAAAGATGTGAATCATGTTTAAATTTAAAAATATTTAATGTGAATTAGATAGATTCTTCGATCTAATCAAAAATCCATGTTAAAATATAGATTATAGATAATAAAATAACAATACGCTATCAAAGAAAAGGAGAAAATATATGACGAGAACAGTACCTTCTTATTGCTTCTTTCACTTTCACTTCTTTTCGTTTGTATTATTATTTTATTTCTTTGGTTCTTAAAGAAATCTACCGATAAAACTAAGGCTTCTTAATTAATTAGGGAGGTAACATGAAATTGCGTAGAGATAAGGAAGTAATAATAAAAAAAATGCTTCTTTTATTTTAAAGGCATTTTCACGGATTCGACTATAAATAGGATCATTATCCAAATACGAGTTTGTTCAGTCTCAAGGCCTTGTTTTATACCGATATAGGAATCAATATAAAAACCACACAATGCAGTGCTTCTTGATGCCCGACCCCTTTGTTGTTGAGATAATTGTACCAGCAGATGTCACTATAACATGTAGTTTTATTCACCGACGATGTTTTACTAAAGGATACCAAGCCTTGCAATTAAAAAACGTTCACGTGCGAAGGAGCGATCAATTGTTTAAGGCCACCCTGGAAAGAGGGCGAGGCAACATTAATTTTCGCAGTCATAACTGTCAAAGTAGGAGGTTTTACACCTTGCTCAAGTCTTATAGCAGAAATACCGCAAAGGATCATGCAAACGCCATGGCCGTCCCCTCTAAGACAATTCCGATAACGGGAGCCATTACACGAACTCTCACATTAAAAGTGGTCGCTCTTTAATTTTTAATATCTCGTTTCTTATTTTTAATTCATTAATTGATTAATGCATTATTAGTGATTTATTCATTATTTTTTTTCAGGCCCGATGTTTTATTTTAAATCGCCAACCGAAGGAATTATCATCAGTGTAACGAATATTATTCTGTGGTGTGTCGCAATGACGTGGCTGAACCATGGAATGGTCATTGCCACACAAGGTGGTAGGTCAAAGAGCTGATATAAGTATCGGTGGTACAAAGATATAATTGTACAGAGAATAAAAACTTTATGATGTTCCCTGGTTAATATTTAAACCGAAATATTATGCTGGCTGGGGTATTTCAATAGGGGTGCATCATATTAAACATTCTGGGAACGCTCTTGGAGATCTATCTGTTCCTCGTGGTTTATGACGGACTCAACAAAACCGACAGAATCAGTTAATCTCCTCCTTCTTCTCTTTATCCACTCCCCCCACCCTTGACTATAAGATGCGGATGTTTTCTCTCACCTTTGCTGGGTAGGACCTCGTTCGATTTGTATGTAATTTATGCTGAATTGAAACTATTGTGAAAGCGGCTGTGTGGCCAGCTACATAGCAGACCGCTATCTAAAAGAAAAAAAAAATTGAGTTTGTTGATTCATTGTCAAACACTATTTGCAGCAAACAGAGCAAGCCGCAAACAATATAGTCTTTTTTGTTGTGGTACATTATAACTAACAATAAATGAGGTTGAGTATCATCTGGAGAATTATGGAGATCGAAGATGGTGTTATCTCCGGCCGAGGCGAATAACAGCCTCCGAGATCTCCATAATTCTTCAGATGATACGAAAGCCGATTTCAATAATTGTGTTATTATTCATTCAAAATAATTCCTAGTTTAAAAACAAGCTAAAACATGTTTACCTCCATCAATGTTGAGTGCATCTTCGATAGTGCATCTTTATTGGCAAGTTTAGGAGATAAAGGATTGTTCAGTTCTGCAAATATTCTCCAAGTAGGAGATGTCGTCCGTCGAGTTATCTTCTTGCTGTTATTGCCATGCTTTTAGCCAATAGTTCGCCTATTTCTTCCTCGTGAAACGAATGAAATGTTCCGCCATTTTGTACTCACTACAAAAACAACTCAACCTCGTCCCGGGTCTTCTCGGTTAACTGTTCAATAATCTAGCAATTTTGCTGCACAGCTACGTCATTTTTCACACATTGCAAAAATTCCTCCAAATTTGGTCGACAATAGCTGGTGATTATGAATTATGCGTGGGATTTTGGCAAATCACCTTCGATAAAGAGGCCTTTTCGCGAGATTGAAATTTCTTTATTGACCAACATATATACAAAATGCATACGTTTTTCTAAAATAAGATAGTAATAAGATAGTACGCGCGCTCTATTAAAATTAGCCGAAAAGGCGTGTTTGCATGAGAGTATGTAAACATGGTTTTGACGTCAAGATGTTTTGATTTTCGCTCGCTAATTACGCAAGCACGAATTTGAAAAAGTTTTTGAGTTGAAAACTCGACAAGTTCGTTCCCTCGTCTGCTCAAACTTGAAAAATCTTAAACATGCTGTGTCAATTTTTTTCGCTTAAGAAAAATCCGTATTTTGAAAAGCATCATTTTTGCAAAACAAGAACTGATTACGCGAGCAAGATTTCCTGTACAAGACTTCGCGACTGGCCGGGCCCGCTGTAATTGGCCACAGCTGTTGCGGTGTCCCTGCCAACGTTCTTTCTGTTTGTTTGTTTGTTTTTGGCGAAAATAATAAAATAAGAATTTCTCCTTTTATCAGTGCCATAACAAAGATTTTTTTTCTCGGGAAAGTTAATTTATAAAAGCAGTAGAAATTTTTTTCCTGTATTTGCATAGCCTGATATGAACACTCATACATTTACATTTTAAAAATATTGGACTTGAAACATTATAAGTTTTAGTTGCTACACTGCAGAGAAAAATACTAAGCTGTCTTCTCTGGTAGAGCCTTGTTTATAAGCTTATTGAACTGGCTATTATTTTAATAAAACAACTATTTTCCGTTTTTTTTTTGTTTAACTTTTTTTAATGGAAACCTCCGAATCAGCTCTCAAAATCTAAAACTCAAATAGAATTTGCACGATTGAACGAGAATTTTTAGGGATGATCGATTCTTCAATGTGTAAGGAACAAACATATGTCAGGGATTTCTTTGTGTCTTTAAAATTTTTTACCTAGGCGCATATAATTTAATGATCGTCCAACTTCTTTAACCCTATTTCCAACTTGTTCTGTAAATATTCCTTGCAATCGAAAATAACAAAGTCCCGGCACGTTATTTTAACGTCAACTGATCCAGTTTCGAATTCGTCAAGGCCGATGAATAGAAGCACTGAAGACTCATTCATACAGGGTTAGCCTCGACCTAAAGTAACATATTCACAAATACCGGCGAGAAAATGGCTAAATTTGAGTTTAAAACAATAGACACAGCTGTACACAGGTCTTCTTCTGGCTGGAATAGGTCATTTTACAGTTATGGATGGAAGCGAGGCTGAGGGTGACCTTGTTTTGATACAAACCTTCTTTGCTTTGTTATGGAAATTGTTCTTGAAAAATACTGGTTAGCATAAGAATAGCTTGATTTACATAATAAAGCAGGAAGGTTTGTATCAAAACAAGGTCACCCTCAGCCTCGCTTCCATACACAACTGTAAAATGGCCTATTTGTAAATATGATTACTGTAACGAGAGGAAATTTCACTGTGTCAAGCGGCTTTTCGGCCTGTCAAACCAAATTGACGGGAAAGTCGAATTAGGAAAACAACGGAACTAAAGCTCTTCGCGAGGGCGCGAGAATTAGCAAATAGTGATCTGCTAGTGGAAGTTATTGACGGGGGAAACTGCAATTCGGTAGAGCGACTGGCTCGCTGCTGGCACTGGTTACTACTGCCAGAGGTACAGGGTTTAATTTCCACGTCTCAAGGTACGAAGGTTGGACAAGAACTGAGACTGTTTTCTGCAATGCAGCAACTTCTTTATTGTAGAGTAAACCTCGTAGAAAGTACTTCACATGTAATCGTAGGGTAATCGTGCAGGTAATCGCAGGCTAGGTAATTGCAGGTTAGGTAATCGATTCACAACAGTTTAAGCACTACTTTTATACAGTCTACAGTAAACACAGGCGTTCGATTATCACAAAGGAACACAAAAACCTATTCAAAAGTACACGATTGGTTAAAAGTCTTTTCCTTTATGCTGAAAATACAATACTTCCTATTTCGGTTCCTGGACTTTTAGAAAAACATATGTTGTAAATCAAGCTGGATGAATAGAGCATAACAGTTGTCCTTTGGAATTGTAAAATAGTCGTCGTCTAACAAAGAGACACGTACAGAAGTACACGTGTTCTATTGAAATTACATGTCAGATGTTCCAATATTTGTGCACATGTCACCACAGGCGGCCCAGATGTAGTATGTGTCTAATGAATATAATATATAGATTTAGCCAGGGCTAAAAGCGAAGCTCCCGTTAATAAATTCATAATTTAAATCAAACAATAAACTTGTAATCCACAGATCAGGGCACATTCATTTGACTTTTGAGGCAAAGGCTCAGTGATTTTAGAGAAAAATCAGAATTTGACCGTCCAAGAGTGAAACAAATTTTACATCGAGTTATTAAATAGTCTTATTTGTACACCGAAAAATAGCAATCATGTTCGATCACAGTAGATTAGGCCTGGAAAACAAAAAGACCTATTCGTGTATTGTATTTGCATTAGCTGTAGCATCATAATGTGGCATTCACCAGTCTCTCCAACATTGCTCCGTTAAAGAGACTATGGATAATTGGACAACCCCGAAATATAATTTTAAGAAACACATGCGCCACGATAGTCCTTGGTGGCAGCCAATTTACACGTTGCATTCCTCTGTCTAAAAGAGAGGCCAAAACAAAAATCAGGCCGGATTTTTTGTGTTCGACAAGTTTAGTTTACTAGTAAATCTTGGCGACGAATCTGGTGGCGTGTAAACCAGCCCTTTAAACATACTTTTTCTCATCACGTCTCAGGTAAACCGTACACAGACCTCGGACAGAATTTGTTCTTTTTTGCCCTATTTAAACCTAATTCTGCAGTTTTTCACAATTTTGCAAGAGAATTTGCACTCATTCAATATCCAGGACGATCAAAGCACGCGCTTCCTTTGCACAACAAATTATAGCATTGAATTATAAAACGTTTTCTGTTAGAAAAATCTGGTCCTATGTGATATGCAGGGTAATAATTATGGGCTTTTAATGACAACGATAAAAAAAATTCCCAAAATCACTTTTCGGCCAGCCGGACGGGTTCTCACTTTTGACAGGCACCAAATTTGCAGTGTGATTAATAGAGTTACCATTTACGCTTCAACATGATAGAGAAATTGTTAGGTTTAGGTTTTATTTCCCTTATTCATTAAACTGTGTATGATTTTGTTATGTGTAATCTTTAAAAGCGAGTGATATCTACGCGCGGCGTTTTGAGTATTCCTGCATGCGATGTTTATGTTCGACTGGAAACAACCGGTGCAGCGATAAATATTGCGAGAGGGACTACTAATAATCAATAAAATAAGTTTAATTCGGTGAAACATGTACAGAGACAATAATTTTCATTCACGAAGAGAAGTATTGTGAGTAAAGTGTCTCAGAAAATCATGAGTCAGGCAAGCATAAGCTTATTTATGTTTTAAGCCGGCTTCCCGGTGTTCGCTCTTTTTCAAGATGAACTCAAGGCAATAAAATCGCTCAGAACTTTCTGTTTACAGCCAAAATCATAACTAAATAATCTTCGAAACCTTTTCTTTGAATTTGCGGGTCAAAAAATGTCTAAAGGCTTTTTAAACCTGATACTATTGTAGGTTAGATCATTGCTCGTGTTTTAACTTAAGCCGCATAAACCATACGCTCGACTTCAGGAAACCGAAAAAAAAAACACATCAAAAACAATAATGGCTCAGGCTTACCAGTCGAGATGCTGCTTCTGAAGGTCATCAAGTGTTCCAGAATCGCTTGAGACTTTTCAACCCTCTTACGCCTTAAGCAAGGGCAAGTGAGTAAGCTCATTTTTGAAAACGATGCCATCCAAAATCGGATTTCCAATGACTTTGACAAGCGGTGCATTTGTCAACAAAAAGCGCAATAAACAAACCAGCCACGAATTACAGATCAATCTTGATAGCAGCTGTATTTCATTTTGTACACCAAGTAGAAAAAGACAGTTTAAAACATCACAAGATGACACAAAACTCTCTCAGCTCCAGCTATCAGTAAGCAAGTTTCCAGACGCTGCATAAATTTTCTGCATAAACTCACCTGTCAAATTTTGACCAATCAGAACATAAAAATTGGACGTAGAGCGTGATCAACGGGTGACAGTGAGAAAAGTCAAAAGCGATTGCCTTCCCTGCATGTAAATGTAAAAGCCGGTTGAATTTTCGTGTCCGAGATCAGTTCGAAATCAACATTTTAAAAGTGCGGCTTATGAAACACGACTTATTTCATATGCATTTTAAAAAAATTGAACTCGAGCCTGTGATCATTTGAAAAGTAGCAACTTGTCAGCGGATACCTTCAAAATATTACTCGAACTCAGAGGGTCGATACCTGAGCCCGCGATACGGTCAGGCGATACTGGTCAGCAGAAACACTGTTTTGACAGCTGTCAATTAATCAAAACATGGATGTACAATATCAGGTTGCAGGCTCCCAAACTAGCTAGAAAGTGTGAGATTAAACATTGGTATGCCTGTGGTGCGGACGGACGGAAGGTCGGGTGGTCGGTGTACGGTCACGTGATTGCCGAATTTTCTAGGATGGAAAGATTTTCTATAAAGCTATGGGGCTTCGAAATGAGCCCGTGATCAAATAAAATATCAGCGCGAAACTTTAAACACTACGTGACCTCAATAGATAGAAAAATGAGCCCGCGATCCACTCAGGTGATGATGGTCAGCGTATACTCTAGTTTGACAGCTGTCAATTAACCTTCATTAGAATGGCGAATATTCGAATTAACAGACTACGAGTGTGAGTAGGACATTTCCGTCCGGCATGTAGTGGAAAATGCCAGATCGTGTACCTGAGCGAACCTGAGCCCCCGTTATTAGTTTTCTGATAGTGGTCTGTACATGTCCCATTTTGGCAGCTGTCAATTGACCTTAATTTGGCTTGCCAATGTAACTTTAAACGACTGTCAGCTAACTGACAGCCTTGCCCGGCGTAGTTTCGTTTTTATGTTGAATTGGTAAGTGTGACATATTATATGAGCTTATATAGAGGGGAAAAACGACTGGTCTTTTATCTGAGCCCGCGAGACGGTCATGTGATAATTGTCAGCGGATGTCTGATTTTGACGGCTGTCAATCTAATCGTACTCATACGGATGGCTTACATAACTAAGAGGCTAGTCAAGTTGTGCAAGATCTATTGTGACATTTGACATCGGCTTACATGAAGTGTGTGTACGGGTGGGCGTACGCTACGTCATAACCAAATTTTCTCGGATGGATAGTTTACCAAATTTTCTTACCCATGGTGCTCCGCTGCGCGCGCGCTTCGCGCGCGCGGGAGCTCCGCTATTAATATTCACATGGACAAAATAGGATGAGTCGTTGAAACTCCTATGAACTAAAATAGTCCAAAAGTCAAAATATAACAAAACAAAGTTAAGATACCTTTAACTGAACGTATCCTTGTCTTTCCTGGCCGGTTAAAGTAGCATTTTGTTGAGTTTTGCAACTTTAGGTACTATCCACTAAAGAAGAATTAAAGGCTGGCTACAAAACAAACGGACCATCTCCACGCGCCTTCACGCGAAGCGCTATAAATTCCAGAATAATTGATGAATCCGCTTCAAATTGCCATCGGCTAATCTGCAGGTAACGTGTGTTTCTGCTTCTTGCTCGCTAGCTCCACAAAACCCATCGCAACTGCACAATAATCGCTCGCTTATCAACAAACACTGTTGAGCTTTAAGCTTCCATATGACCGCAAACTACCAGGTTTAATACGCGACGTGAATATTCAAGCTTAGCGACCGCTTCCGCCCAACAATGCAACACTTGCTATGGCAGGGATGGTACTATTGCTTCTAGGTCATTCAATCGGGAAAATAATATTGAAGCCCTCGTAATTTTCAAAAAGATCCAATTTGCCCTAGGATCACCGAACAGATAAGAATTTTATAGCGGAGTTGAGCGGAGCTAAAAAAAAAAAAAGCGGCAGTGGAAAAAGTGAATAAGAACATATACCACAAGTGAAAACCAGGAAGTTTTCTGGACGTTTCACGTTGCAGTCATGCTAATCAACGGCAAGGAAATGTATAAGAAAGTGTACTACAATTAGACCTATTGTTCAGTGTTTTTAACAGTTCTGGTCAAGGGCATCCAATGACTATTTTCTGTAAAATATCTTTTCGGAGAAGCAAATATTGCCTAAAAGTTTCTATTACTTGAGGAAGGCTAAAAATTTCTAGGTGACTGCTCCATTCGTGTACAATTTTCGAAGCTTTCCTAACAAATTCCCGACGATTTTCTGAAGTTCAATTTTTCACATTTCATTCCCCAGATTTGGCTATTTTTCGTAGAAAAAGGAAACCTAGAATTTTCGGACTAAAAATTGTGATGAAGGGAGGAAGTAGAAAAATTGTCGCTTTCGTAAAACGTTAAATTACATCTAAAATTTTCTGGAAAGTAATACTTAAGCCCTAATAATTTCGAAAAGTCTTCGGTTGTCCTAGGATGACAGGACAGATGCAAAATTTCTAGCGCCGCTGAGAATGCATTTCTAGAGATCTAAAAGTACTCTGGATAGCCTAAAAAGTATTTTCAGGGTATTTAGGGGGAAACCGTCGTTGAGTGCCCCAGAGTTTTGAAAATAATAATAATAATAAAAGATATCGCGCACATAAATTTTGCTTTACCATATCTTCAGCTATATCTTCTATTCAGCTGCATAGCCGAGGCTAGATTTTGCTCTTTTCCTGGGCGGAAAATCCTCGTCCTCCCTCACCAGTTTGGACAACATATTGTTGAGTAAGACGTAGTTCTGGAAAGAACTGTTTATTTAATTAACCTAAGCAAATAGGTCTAGTAGAGTCAAGAACCTATGCAAGCGGCTGGGCGAATAATGTGACAGCAGCTGTGACAGCGAGCGTTAGAAGAATTCGAACTTGAAAACCAGGGCCGCCCTGTTGAAACTTACGAACGGTCGCGCGATCGCCTTTGTTTTCTGGCCAAAACTAACGCAGCGGACCCTCGCTCAGTGTCGATTGACCTACAAGCAATAGCACCATCCCTCCCATAGCAAGTGCTGCATTGTCGCGCGGGCGCGGTCGCTAAGCTTGAACATTTACGTCGCGTATTAAACCTGGTAGTTTGCGGTCATATGGAAGCTTAAAGCTCAACAGTGTTTGTTGATGAGCGAGCGATTATTGTGCAGTTGCGATGGGTTTTGTGGAGCTAGCGAGCAAGAAGAAGAAGCACACGTTACCTGCAGATTAGCCGATGGCAATTTGAAGCAGATTCGTCGATTATTCTGGAATTTATAGCGCTTCGCGTGAAGGCGCGTGGAGATGGTCCGTTTGTTTTGTAGCCAGCCTTTAATTCTTCTTTAGTGGATAGTACCTAAACAAAATGCCACTTTAACCGACCAGGAAAGACAAGGATACGTTCAGTTAAAGGTATCTCAACTTTGTTTTGTTATATTTTGACTTTTGGACTATTTTAGTTCATGGGAGTTTCAACGACTCATCCTATTTTGTCCATGTGAATATTAATATATTCATTTGACACATACTACGTCTGGGCCGCCTGTGATTTCAGCTGCGGAGTTTTGAAAGACACAGAAGAGCTAAAACTAGATTTGCTGAGTAGTGCAGAATTGCTACAATAACGCTCTGGTGAAACTGAGTTCCGTTCTAAAGATAACATTGAAATATCGGCTGTGACATTACTTTAGGTCGAGGCTAACCTTGTATAAATGACTCTTCAGTGCTTGTCTATCCAGCGACCGCGACGAATTCGAAACTGGACTTTTGGTTTCTTCATTGCCAGCAAAGAGACTAGTAGGAGAGGACCTGGGAACGAGGTTGGATAACCACTCAAATGATCTTTAATTTGATGTAGGGTTTCAGGTATCTGCAGTTTAACCGGAACGCACCACATTACTCGCACGAAACACACGCCTGAAGGTATCCAGTAGCCCTAAGTTGGTGATATCTTTCCTTTGACAGGTTGTGGTGCAGTGGTAAACAATACATTGAGAAGCCCTGGTTTTCCAAATGTCTACCCACCCGATGTGGATTGTGTATACAGGGTTTCTATTCCGCAAGGCATGGCGCTGAAAATCACCTTTGATTACTTTGATTTAGAGAGCAGTTGGGGAATATGGTAGGCATCAGACTGATAAACACAAGTTATGCGCTCAGAGAAACCAGTAACCTGAAAACCTAAACCTGTCGATCTGTTGATAACTTTATTTTCTCTTCTTGGAATCGTCAAGCTCTAATCACATCTAAGAAAATCTTCTTTCGACCTCGTGTTTTTAGGATTAATAGTGATATGAATGATATCATCGTAGCTAAAAATCAAAGCAGAAAAGCAGAAAGAAAATGGAGAATTCTCAGATGTCAGTCTGACCTCATTCTGTGAAAGAGAAGGAGAAACTATGTGACCTTTCTTAAAAACAACAAAGCTCGGCAAGACCTATTATAATGATCTCAATACTAGCAAAGTAATGATCTCAAACATCTATTGAAAGTAAGCAAGAATCTCTTGAAGACTACCAGCACACCCGTTTTGCCACCATATAAGGATAAACGAGATTAGTGCCTTTCTCATAAGAAAAATTGCCATTACCCGCCCCTATCTTGATAGAGTCATTTACCACAAGCCTGGAGAGGTGGCGCCAGTGCATCCAAAATTGATCTGCCAATTTCCAAGTTTAATTTAGGTGCGCGACTTGATCCGTGAATCCAGGTAGAACACGTCTTCCGTAGTTACATGCAGACCCGATTCCTTCAAAATTAGTCATTGATTACCTGGATATTCTTTTACCCTAAGTAACCAGACTCATCAGCTATTCTTTGGAGCATGGTGCCTTTCCATCGTTGTGGAAATATTTCCCGTTCTTTACATACATATCCGATACATATTTCATTCAAAGTAACATGAAAACAAAAATACAAAAGTAGCACCATGAAAAGGAAGTTAAAGAGGTTGACCCATATTAAATAAGAGTCTAAAAAGGGAGAAAAGTTTTAAAGAAAAGAGAGAATTATGAGATACAGATATACGATTTAAGAGAAGCTTTCTTATCCTTTCCTGGCATGGATCCTGTATTTTAAAACTATCACCGTCGGAAACTTAAAATTTGTTCCCAACTCACACCAATGTGTGGAAGGCAAATAGCTACAGCATCACATTAACCATAATTCTTATTCCTCAAGCTACATTCTCATTATCGTACGTTGCATAGCACGTGCGCACATCGCTTTCCCGAAAGTAAAAAAAAAATGAGGGGTAAAATGGGGTAAAATGAGCGCTTCGTCGCCCTCAGGTTTGTTAGTCAGATGACTATTTCAAGCTACCGACGTAAAATTAGGACTCTCTAAAAAAAGGGTAAGACAGGCTTTGGGAGGCTTAGGCCCATGTTTGGAATTTAGGATACGGCACGGCGCTGGTTTGCCTCCTATTTAGGCGGCAGAACTCAGCAAGTTCAATTGACAGCCCACTCTTCACAGAGATCAGGTATCAGAGTGTAGATTACTAGTACGAAAATGTACTTCTTAAAACAACTCATCAAATCACTATTGACGCGGGTAACGGCCAGGATCTGAGAAACGAAGATTTCAATATAATCCTTCGGTAATTTAGTTACTCATGTAAAAATCTTAAGGTAAATTATAAGTTTGATAAACTAGAGTTAAGATATGACACTCCTTGCAGCTACGATTATCTGGAGATTGCAAATGAAAACAACGTGACACTTGATATATACTGTGGCTGGGAGTCTGGTAGAGGTATTGATGTAGGTGGAACCGAAGCAATTTTGACCTTCCGATCCGATGATTATAATGGACACGAAAGAGGATTTTTTCTGTCCTTCACAGCGGTACAACCTTGTAAGTGTAACAAGAGCCTTTTTAAAACTGTCATGTTGAATAGGGCATAAAGTACAGTCGGCTGCACCTTAATTTCAGGCAAAGGTTAGCATTGTTGACAAGGTCTCTTTCCTATTGAAAGCCCATATAGCCTACCCTTTTACTTTCGTTTCTCTTAAGTTTTGTAGAGGAGTGGACACATCGTTGGTGGGGTGTTTTAAATTTCGGTGTAGGATGTCAAATAAAAAGAGTAAATTTATTTAAAGACCTATGCATGTTTTTCTATGCAATTGTGAAACTGAATTGCAACTTTTTCATGGTCATGTTTTCTATTTCATTATCTTTTGCCTTTTACAGCCCTGCCAAACATTACTATGCCAGTTCCAGGCACTGTTTTGCGGGCATTCTCAGGTCGTTTAATAAGCGTGTGTGCAGCGACTGGTACCCCTCCCGTATTCACGGCAGTAGTATGGAACGCTACCGTTCTGGCTAATAAAACCAACACTGTGGACGCCCGATTGTATGAAGAGGGAAACTATTATTGCGTAGCAACTAACAACTACGGAACGGACAAAAGAGTTATTCCTGTTGTTATCATCGGTGAGGACTTGAGCTGTAAGAAGAAAATCCATTTCTTCCCACGTCAACAACTCAAACGGAGTAATTTTTAGCGATCGACGGAGAAGAAACAGCCGCGAAAGCTGCACCCAGGACCTTCAACCGCTTCTAGAAGAAATCTTGCGTTAAGATTTACAATATATGAAAAAAAGGGAATGAATTTTTTGTCCTGAATTGATTAACTTTTTGTTCAAGTAAAAGTAAGAACTCCTATCCTTAATCGAATCATTAACTGAACAAGTGACTTCTAATAAAACTGTTCTCATGCTTCATATCTTAGTGCATGTAAGGATTTACAAATAAATAAGAATAATCCGAGGCGGTTCTGAGCTGGAACATCCCAAATCTCACCCAGCAGGTTAACGGCAGTTGCTTTTCTGCGTTTAATGTCCTGAAATGTCGACTGATGTGGTTCGCAAAATCATTATCGTTTTGCTCTAGGGTTGCAAGGAAGGGCTATTGCTAGTATAGACCCCTCCTACCCAGTTAAAATTCCGTAAAAATATCTGCATTCAATAACCAATGAGTACCTCAATCTACACATTTGTTACAAATGTAGCATTGAAATCCAAGTTTTTTCTTCTTTTGCAGGTTGTGGCTCTGTTATTAACAATACTCTGAAAAGTCCCTATTATCCAATGGACTATCCTAGCAGTATTGACTGTGTTTACAAGGTTTCTATTCCAGGAGGCATGGCCTTGAAAATTGTCTTTCAAGATTTTTTTCTACAGAATCCTGGGAATAGAGAATGGTAAATACATGTAGAGTGATCTTGAAATTCCGCTTAAAGGCTTGCCTATGCACAAAGAACTTTTATTCCTCTTACACGCTCACCTGGTAATAAGTTCACCTCCCTCTTGCACCATTCCCTTCTCGTCTTCACTTTTGGAGCTATAAGTCTTACCGAAGTCTTCGTTTTGTTGATGCTCGAGTTAGATAATATCCTATATACACCTGTATCATATTATACCATTTCACATATCAATTCATGTCTTAGATTAAAAAAAAAATAAAAAAATCCTTTGAAAGTAGGGTTTAAGAAGCCAGCGAATTAAACTTTAGAAAATGTGAAAATTCTTGCAGCTTCGATTATCTGGAGATTGCAGATGAACAGGCTGTGGGAATTGGCAAATACTGTGGCTGGCATTCCGGTAAGGAAACCAGTGTAGGTGGAAACAAAGCGATACTGACGTTCCATTCTGATGATTATTTCGAAGCGAGAGGATTTCTTCTGTCCTTTACACCGGTTCAACCTTGTAAGTGTATTAGACAGGGCATAAAATATTCCATAAAAAATAAAAAAGGCCAAAAATTAATAATAATATAAAATATAATACAATAAAGTATCTAAGAAAAATACACTTGGCTGCTGCTTAACCCTGACATGTTTGCGTTGGGAGTCTTATTTGTACTTTAAGCCCACGTGGCCTTTTCTTGCTTTCTTTTTCTTATGTGGAAAAGGACTTATCGTTGCCCGTTGGAAGGTGTTTTGAGTTTAGGAGCCGGGAGGATCTTATAGAGACTTAGAGATCTTAGAGTATGCAAGTTGCCGTGAGCAATTGTAGTTTGAAACAAATTGATTTTTTATTGATTTTTTTGTCATTTATTTTTTGGCTTTTTTAGCCCTGCCAAACATAACTTTCCCAATTCCAGGCACAGTTGTGCGCACAGCCGCAGGTCACTGGATGAGAATTTGCGAAGCCACAGGAACTCCCCCGGTATACACAGCAATAGTGTGGAACTCTACAGTTCTATTCAATAGAAGTAACTCCGTATACACAAGATTTTATGAGGATGGAAACTACTATTGCGTAGCCACCAACAACTATGGAACAGACACAAGAGTTATTCCTGTGGTTATCATAGGTAAGAACTTCGGCTATTAGTATTTATTCCGTGCTATCAGAAGAGGAGAAAAATAGCTAACCTCATGCCGTCATTTTCGCCCACTTCGTTGCTATACTGACAAATTTATATGGATTAAATAGGGAATAGTACGGGAAGAGTGCACGCAGTTAGGCATCCTGCTAATGAAAAGTTACAACTTATAAGCTTTTTCGGTGCACCAAATTGCCGTCTGTCTTCTTTACTACGCTTCCAGATACTACTTTACAGCGTTATGTTGAAGTGCCTGCAATATTGATATTCCAGTAATTGCCCGATGAGTGTGCTTGCCCTTAGGCCATATGAAACAGAGCTGTAGCAAAAAAACGATGTATAGCCTCTGAAGCCTGGAAAGAAAAGAAATGAAATGAACTGAAATGAAAACTCTACAGCTAACAGGGGACACACAGACTATATACATTTATAATAAGTACCGCTTATAAAAAAATATTAAAAAAAGACTATGTACATTCTTTATATCTTCCTAGCACTAAAATTATTAAGACCTATCACAAACACAATACTTTTCTACAGTCGAAGTATATTTCCATTATATTATGATATTCTAGTTACTATAGTTTTCCTCGATAGGGTGTGGCTCGGTTATTAACAACACACTGAAAAGTCCCAATTATCCAATGGATTACCCAGGCAATATGGACTGTGTTTACACGGTTTCTATTCGACAAGACATGGCACTTAAAATCATCTTTGAGGATTTTCTTCTAGAGAATCCTTCGCCTCAAGATGGCTGGTAAATATAAAAACGTATATAAAAATTCAATTTTGCTAACAGAGGCTTGGAAAAATTGTTAGTCATTTGTTGATCAATCACTTAAAATCAAAGCATTCAGACTCTAGCACGCTTGGACCTTTACTTTTGCAAGTTACACAGTGGGGGGGGGGGGGGGGGAGGGGGGTTGGGGGATGGGGGAGGTGGAACCACACGGCTCCTTGAAAATTCTTTACACAGGCAAGGCTCAATGGCAGATGTTGAAATCCTATTGGCCAGGATTATTGCTAGTTTTCCGATATTGACAATAGCTCAGTGGGTTGAAACCGGATTTAAAGAAACCTGCATTTGCTCTCCTGAAAACGCCAGGAAACTACGCCTGCTTTGTAGCCTACTTTAAATGTATTCCATAAAAATTGTGTTATTTTATTTTCTTTTAAGCTACGACTATTTAAGGATTACAGATGAGAACTCCAATGAAATTGGGAAGTACTGTGCACTACTCACAGGAAGCGAAGTATTTGTAGGTGGGAAGCAAGCAGTGTTAAGATTTCATTCGGATCGTTCTCGCCAAAGAAGAGGATATGTACTCATGTTTACTGCCGTTATGCCAAGTACGTAACCATCATGCACAATGTAGTTCATCTAGGCCCATGCAAACATCGATCGAACTTCACGTGTGACGAACTAGATGGATGAGCAAAAACTTTCTCGTTATTATAGGGTTCGTCGCATGTGAAGTTCGACGTTTGACCGTGGCCTTAGAATCGGATCACCCTGAAACCAAATCCCGAGTGGGCGCTCACTGGCACCTAAAAGGTCAGGCCGTAAATATGGCTCGCTTTAACATTGTGCACTGTCGGTCATTTATGCCACATTGGAATTCCTGCACTTCATTTACTGTGACCTAACGGATTTAATGCTTGTTGATAATGATACTCTTGTTGAGTTAGAATCTGCTTTAACGAACTTAAAAAACAAGCTTCTAATTAACCATTCTTCTGCATAGCCTCGCCCAAGATAATTCTGGCAGACCATGGTCCTGTTGTTCGCGCATTTGCTGGTGCTCACTTTTGGATATCAGCGACTGGAACTCCCCCCATTTTTATTACATTGATAAAGGACTCAACGATACTTGAAACAAAGACCCAGGACTTAGAATTTGTATTGCTTGATGAAGGAAACTACAGCTGTCTAGCGGTTAATAATTATGGAGATCTCACGAAAGTTGATTTCCGGGTCGTTTTTATTGGTAGGTATTAGCTCTGACACCCGAGTATATGTAGTTTACTTTGAATTCTCTTTTTTCACTGACTTGGTTAACTCAGCCAGCCACTAATCTTAATAATGAACGTTTGGCAGCCGTGGTCACGATGTATTCGCCGTTATAAGATCTCTTTTCTCCCCTATGCCAAGCAGTTGCTGTTGTAGACACAACTAGAATGACAACATTAGTTCGGCAAAAACGGTTATAAAATAATAATAAAAAAAAACCATTTATTTTTTCAATTTTCAACATTTTTTCTGGTTAGATTGCAGGGCATACTGTAGTTCGTCATGGACCGAATTTTATGGGAATATGTTTAAGTGCAAGAATATAACTTCACTCACTTACGTTCTAAAGAAATGTGCTCCAACGATCGCCCAAGTTATGTAAGTTATTTCACGTCAAAAAAATGTTGCTTTCCTAAATCTAAATCTAAATATCGTTATGTCGGCAAAATCGTTTGGGACATCACGCCAACTCTAAGATAATAATAAATAAAACTATACTAAAATATACAAAACTATTAAAAACTATTAAAAACTACTGATAAAAAATAAAACTAAATCAGTTTGCTTTTAAAAATACAGAGGGATTGGCTGGAAACAGTTTCTTCTGGAAGTTTGTTCCATTCAGTTATTGTCCTGGGAAAAAAAGAAAATCTAAAAATATCTTTATGTCCTTTCGGTACAATAAATTTAAAATCATGGCTTCCCCGGGTTCTCCTTTCTTTGCTTGTTATCAAATAATCCCCCCAATCCCCATCTAGGAGGCCGTGGCACATCTTGTATATAGTGGAGAGCCTTGCGTGTCTTCTCATTGTTTCAAGTGTGTCCCACTGTAGGTCTTGCAGCATTTCCGTCACGCTCGTTGTTCGATCGTAATTTCCAGTGACAAAGCGGGCTGCTTTCCGCTGTACCCTTTCTAGAGCGGCTTTATCTTTCTGGTAATGTGGGTCCCATGCGCTACAGGCATACTGGAGTTTTGGCCTCACAAGTGTCATATACACGGTTTCTTTCACTGACTTTGGACAATTCCACAGGTTTCGCTTGATAAGTCCCAAGACCTTATTTGCCCTAGATGTGATTGTTTCAGTGTGGGGACCACCTCATTTTGTTATCGAGGACTACCCCCAGATAAGGGTGAGATTCCACTTCTTCTAGGATTTGTCCACAGAATACGTATTCCCGCTTTGGTGGATCTCTCTTGGTTGTAAAACACATGATCTTGCACTTTGAAGGATTAAATTCCATCTTCCACTTTTGTTGCCAATCTTCTAATCTATACAAGTCCTCTTGGAGATCGGCTGTGTCTTCATCACAACAAATTGTCCCATATAACAATGCATCATCAGCAAAAAGTCTAACAGTAGAGTTAAGACTATCAGGTAAATCATTTATATACATTAAGAACAGTAGCGGTCCTAAGACTGTTCCTTGGGGAACACCAGATGTCGTAACTACAGGGGCAGATGATGCCCCCTCAATTACCACTGATTGGGTACGCTGTGTTAGAAACGATTCAAACCAGTTATGTAGTGGGCCACGAATTCCGTAATAATCAAGTTTCTTCAAGAGTCGGCGATGGGGAACTTTGTCGAATGCTTTTGAAAAATCAAGGATTGCGGCGTGAATTGTTTTGTTAGACTGGATAGCACTTGCTATATCATGAATGGTACATATGAGCTGTGTTTCTGTTGATCGTTTCGCTCTAAAGCCATGTTGACAATCAGTGAGCACTCCATATCGTGAAAGATGCTTCATAACATGGCTGTGTACAATATGCTCAAGTACCTTTGATGCGATGCAGGTAAGTGACACGGGCCTATAATTTGAAGGATCCGATTTCTTTCCTTTCTTGTGAATAGCGCATACGTTGGCGTGTTTCCATTGGATAGGTACAGTTCCGGTATCAATACAATCTTGATATATATCAGTAAGAACCTTTGATATTTCATGGGCATTCTCCTTTAAAAACCAGGGTGGAATTCCATCCGGGCCATACGCTTTATCTACCTTCAACTCGCTAAGTTGCTTTTCAACTCCATAGGTTGTGATGTTTATTGTTCCAATAGTCGGAATAGGGCTTTCACCAGGGTCTGGGATGTTCTCTGATTCTTCGTTGTTGAAAACACTGGAGAACTGACTATTTAGCACTTCGGCCTTAGCTCTCGGTTCGGTAAACACTTCATTTCCAACGTTGAGGTCTTGGGTATCTGTACCCTCTTTTCCTAGTTTTTTGATGTGTGACCAAAAAGCCTTCGGGCTTTGTTTTACAGAATCACCGAGAAAGTCAGAAAGATAATTGTTCCTGGACTCATTCAAGTTCTTGTGTAATTGTTTCCTGACTAGTTTAAATTTATTCCAATCGGATTGCCTTCCAGATTTCTTCGCCCTGTTGTATAGCCTTTGCTTTTTCCTTGTCTGTCTTCTCAAGCTACGGTTAAACCACGGTAGGTTATGGCGTGAGGTAGTGAACTTGTGTGGTATACAGGAGTCCATAATTCCGGTGAGCCTTTGTTGAAATATATTCCACTTTGCGTCTACGGATTCGTTCTTCATCTCTTCAAAGTCATTCGCAAAGTCTTGTAATTCTTTCTTTATACGGGTGGTATCTGCCCTTTTCCTCATATAAATCTTGCGTCTCACTGGCTTTTTCTTTCTACATCCTTTTGTCTTCTCGTAAATTATAATAATTCCCATTTCCGAATCACAAGCAGGCGTGCACAAATTAAAGCAAGAGCACCTATATGGCGCAAATTCAATCTCAACCACACACTTGAGTTCTGTCTGTCAACATGAACCGGAAATTTAAACCCTTCCTGAGCACCGATGAAACAAACAATAACCACAGGTTGGTTTTTCATACTACTGTTATTCTGGTGCGGCGTTAGAGGAAAATCTGTGAGACAAGTCGATCGAGAAGTTAGGCGATATGGTGCTGAAACAGAAATTGCTGGAGAACAAAAATCATCATCTTAGCTTAGTGAGTTTCTCCATAAAGCATGAGCTTCAAAGGCGGCCCAACAACGATGCATTGCATGACGATGGAAC
The DNA here is from genome assembly GCA_964035705.1 of Porites rus. NCBI lineage: Eukaryota > Metazoa > Cnidaria > Anthozoa > Scleractinia > Poritidae > Porites > Porites rus. The sequence goes on from OZ037995.1 coordinate 27,122,344, forward strand.
AAGTGTTATAAACGCCATCGGAGAAGAGAGAAAAAGAGAAGGAAAAGGTAGTTGATTAGTAAGAGAAGACCTGTTTTCATTTGTAAGAAAGGAAAATCATTCTCCGCCGGAAAGGGTTAAAAGACAACTCAAAAAAAAGGGAGGGCCGACAACGGCAAAAAGGAACTGGAAGATGGACAAACCAAGCGGACGGTTACTCGGGGGAGGACGAAATAGCATACCAGTTGCTAGGAAAGTGATCCAGCATTTGCCTTTGCTTTTGTGATGGAGGCGCACAAGAAGGCGTGTATGGCGATTCCACAATGAATGTGAGTACCAATGGTGTTGTTCAGGAAGAGTTGATTGATTCCGAGATCAAGGCGTTAATTGATAGGACAGAAAGATTTCTTCAAGTTGAAGGGATTAAGTTTAAAGGGGAATGATGAACATTGCCCAAAGAAACCTCTTGCGCATGGAGGAAAGCAAACTGATGCGATGGGTCACTTTGGGACTGAAGTGCGTGCTTGGAATGTTAGTTTGTCCTTTTTAAACGCGGGCGATGCATTTTGGGAAATGTGGCTGCAAGATAAGTGGTTGTTCTTCCCTTAGGACTTATTATATCCCCAGGGGGCAGGTAACAATACTGCTCACGGCATAACAAAGGCTAAAGAGCTTTTAAGGCCAGAAGGGATCGATCGACACGATGAAAAGAAATGTAGAGAATGCTTTGACTGTTAGTCCAATTGGTTAACAAACATGTTTCACCCCTAACAATAGACCACTTGCACTAAGAGGTCACGTGACCAATACTTCCTTTAAACAATGAGTTGGAATATTGCTGATGTCAAAAATTGACGGAGCGCATAAAAATTATCTTACACCCGAAATTTGAAAGGAAACGCATTTAAGGGAGATATATTATGGCACTTTGAGTTTTCAATAAAGTAGTATGATTTGTATTGGCCGCCATGTTTGAGGGCATACTTTTGCCCTCCAACATGGCGGCCAAAACTCGTTTTTGGTTGTATCTTGTTAAACGTTTGATAGTTACGCTCAGATGTGCTGAAAACAATACCACATCATCTTTTCAACAATTTCCTTGAAGTCTAAGGGCAAAATTTCTGTTCAGAAAGAGGTAATTCATAGTTTTAAAAATCACGTTTTGGTCACGTGACCAGCTACGAACTTACTCATTTTAAGAAAATGGTGCGGGTTTGAAAAACTAAATCACAGATACGACCCACCAATGGTTTTTTGAAGGCAAAATCATCTAACTTCCATTTTCATAAAAATGATGTCACATGACCTCTTAGTGCAAAGGGCCTATTTGACCCACTAGGCCACTTGACAGAGCATTGGCAAGAAAATTAGCCTTGTTATTGTTGTGACCTAGGGGAGAGATTTGTTAGTATTAATAGATTATTTCCCAAAATGGATGAAAGTAGTACAACATGTGACAAAATAGTAAGTGCTTGATTTGGTGTAACCGATGGCCTGAGAACGGATAATGGTCCTAACCTTGTACTAGGAGATAGAGAATTACCTTGAGGGTTAGGTGCCATGCATCACTACACTTTACGTGATGTTTTGCCCATGTATACATATCGGAAAACTTACCATTCCACTACTGGAGTCATTCCAGTGGCTTTGATGTTTTTCATACAACTATAAGTTACCCGAGCTTAAAGAAGCAAAGAAAGAGGATCAGAAGAAGGTGGTGTTTCAAGATGTCAGATACAGAGATTAAGGAAGAAAAAAGTTGCCGGGGATGATTGTGCTGATAAGCGAAACCATTCGAAAGAACGATTCAATGGTGTAAAAAGACAAAAACAAAAATAAAAAACACACACATACAAAAAAAGAGTTGTCAGCATCACACGAAAGTGAACCTTATATAGCTACCGCTCGTCAATGTGACCAGGTTGATGTGCAGTCCACAGTAATCCTGGCAGCGACTGCGTTACAGGTGACGTCTCAGAATTACTTGATCAAATTTCAAGTCCAAAACAACTCGATCCCAACCCACAAACACAGGAGCCTACGGAAAGTGTGCCCAATTCCTCTCTGGTAAGGGTGTTAATGTCGGCCCCCTAAATTAGTATTAACACTGATCATGTCGTTGTTGATGTTGATACCTATAAAGAAGTAAGATGGTAGGTTTATAGTATTTAGTATAAGATTATGTTAATTCATTGGCTGTTTTATTACCTGTGATTCGTTAAGTTTGTTTCTAATGAGAAGGAGGGATTGTGGCATACTGGTTACCAGAGAGACTACAACATATGATTGTGAACTTTACTGTGTGTAGTTGGCTTAGTGTCTGACTTAGGGTCACCTAGTAGATCCTAAAACAGTACAGGCCTACTATGCAAGAGGTCCCGAGTTCGGTTCCCAGCTGTGATATTAAACCTTTGCTTCGACTCTTTTCCTTCCATTTAGCTTCAATATTAAAGAAATGAAAGTTGAAATAACTCTTCCATATATATGATAAAAATATTAGCTAATCCTGGTTCATTTTTTGCAGCGACTTGTCCTCCAACAACATTGGGCATTTAGCAAAAAGTGTGTTTTCATCACTCGAAAATCTTGAAGTACTGTAAGTTTTTTTTATAACTGAAACACGTCGATACATTGCACTGTTTCATAGTGACAATGGCTCTAGTTTTATCCTCCTTTAACAGCCATTCTCCTCCTCTACGTGACGAAACAACACAACTGCAAAGGAAACTACTCTAGTCTGGACTCTCTAGCTCAAAGTGACCGAGGTGCAGCACAACGTTGGTAGTAGTTTTTTTTCGACAAAACCTTCAAATAATAGACTGAATTTCAGACGATTACTCCGAGTCGTTTTTACTTCCTCAGTAAGGTCTGAAACGACCGGCCGTTAATGCCATCCAGTGACGTCACTACTCCTTTGCTTTAATTCATGCAAGTAAAACACGATTTTTTAACTGGCAAACAAGGAAATATCGGCTGGAAATGTATACATGATACAGAATTGCTTTACTCTTTTTGATCGTAATTGATGTTTAACGTTTAAACTGTCAACTGCATGCAGTGTTCTGAATCTGTTGTAATTCAATAATCAAATTCGCGCGCAAATAAGTAGTGAAATAAGTACACGCACGGAAAACTTCAAAAACACAACAATTTGTTTTAATTCCAAAGAAGCTATTTGGTCCTCAACGATGAAGAAAGAAAACAAGAAAGAAAAGCTAACAGCTTCATTACACTTGACAGTGAAAATGACAGGAAGGTCGAATTATGCTTATAACTTCTCAGAAAACTTCGCACAAACATAGTCGCTGTCGAAACCACGAAGCGGCTCTAAATGAAAAACCTACCGACTCTCCGCAATGATTCTTCATTCGTAGTTCAATTTAACAATTCATAGTTCCGAAGACAAGGGCAATTTGGCTGTTCACGATAAAGATTGTCTAAATTTTTGAAACCCGCGTAAGCATTAAAATGTTCTCATAATTATACATAATTATGCGAATGTTTTGACAATCAACCAATCAAAATCACTACCCGGTTTTCGCGTAGTGACGTCACTGGACGGCATTCACGGTCGTTCGATTCAGACGTTGCTGAGGGTGTAAAACCGACACAAAGTAATCGTCTGCAATTCAGGCTATTCAAATAAGCGATTAAATCAATCTTAGACAAGGGGAAAAATACAATTTTTGTTAATAAGCCAATAAGAAGTAATTCAAGAGTAAGTTTAATTTAAGCATCAACTCTCAGTTTACTATGACTTATTTCACAGGTATCTGGAATCAAATTTTATAAGGAAATTATACAACGAAACTTTTTCCAGCTTGAAAAAGCTGCTGAACTTGTAAGTAAATAGAAAAAAACTGAAAGAAAAAGAAAGGCTCTCTACAGAATACTATAGCCGTCGACGTGTCTATCGCCGCTTAGTTTAGTTGTTGTTTTTTCACAAAATGATAGAAGTAAACACCTAGTTTATAATGACATAACATTTCTTTGACCTTAGGTTCTATGACTATTGCACACATGTCTTTGTAACAGTCGTAAGCAAGGGAGTCGCAGGAAGTGTTTGCCAAGGAAGGCAGGCCCCTTGCAGCTGGTGAACACGAAAAAGAAGATAATTACTAGAATAGAGAAAGCATGTTCATGTAGCAAAATGTTATATGGCCGCTTCTCTTAAAAGTCTTAACAGCGTCTTTTTTTGCTAAGTTTTGACTGTAATCATTATTTTTTAAGATTTGTGAGAAGTAGTTACATCTGGGCATAATTTCATTTCTCCTCACCATGGCGTCAATACTATCGCACTTCTCCATTTTCCAAACTCTTCGTATTCTTTCTAGTTCACTTGCAGTTTTGGGTATTTCCCATAACGTGCGCGACTTTTATAGACCACGAGACCTTAATAGAAACTGTTAAAGCCCTATTGCCTTAAGCCAGCAGTAAACAATGAAATGACGCACGTGGTCTGGGATAAAGTTTGTTCACCAGTCTGCGTTGCTGTTTAGATAAATACATTCAGATATCTTACCAAACAAGGTATTACCCTACAAGGGTAACGGCTCGACGGCCAAAAAAACCTTATTAACAAAATGGGTGAGATAGAGAGAGATATTATTAGAATGATCGTGACTGTCGTGAAGTACCTTAATGCGATTAGATTAGCAACAACAACAACGAAAAAAAAAATGAAAACAAAAGAGACGACAAAGCTAAATACTTACAAAGAAGCTTCTTTCAAAGTATTTCCCGATAGCCATCAAAGAACATGACTGATAATGGTGAAAACGATAATATTTGGTCAGCAGTAATAATAAATAAATCTAAAATAATTAATGAATTTATTCCTGTTTCTTTTTTTCAGGTATTTGCACTCAAATCTTATATCTGCGCTACCTGATCGAGTCTTTGCCAGTCAGAATAGTCTACGCATCCTGTAATGTATTTTTGCATAGCTCTTAAATTTTGAGAACTTTGTCAAGGTTTGTTCCTAGCGGTTAATCATGAGGTGTTGAGACGAGAGATGGGAAAAGAAGCTGTTTTAACAATACATGAAATTCCATACATTTGAACTGCTTTGAAAGAAAAAGAAAAACAACGAAAAAAATAGACAAAAAAAAAGATTCCTTTGTTATGCAGTTGCAGGCATAACAGAGATGATCTTTAACGTGGTACATGTACATTTATTTACTTCTTTTTTGAGTACATAACTGTGATGTGCGTGCGTTTGCCGGTGGGTTATTGATCTTCATCAATGGATAAATCGTTCCTTTTTATTTCAAGGGTAGAAAAACGAAAAATTATTATTTAAGAAAGGGGTACCTTTTTGTGTAGAGTATGTGGAATCTCTTGTTTTTGTTCAAAACTCGAATTCCTACTTTAGGACCCTGGGGCGGAACATACCCCTGCAAAGCTTGGTTGAGTACCCACACCACCTCATGCACTCACCAGGAATATCTTTTATCTTACGTTATCATAAAGAACCTAGGACAGCTCTAACACCACAAACACGACCACCTGTAAAAAACTAACATCTGAAAATGCCAAGCGAATAACATTCCTAATATGGCAATAAGTAAATTCGCGAGCTACGCATAAATTCAAGTACAAGTAAAAACAAAAGATCAAAACCGGAAAACAGTACGTGGACAAAAACAAGAATTAATGAAACAAAAACTAAACTTCAAAGATAAGATATATCCGTCTTAAAAAACAACTTTCAAAATACTTCCCAACATAACACTTGAATTCCATAGTTATTATTAAATAGTTTTAATAGAGAAGGATTATAAACTTTTAAGAGTCTTCTGAAGTGAATTTAAGGATCACAAACAGTAACCAAAATTTTGTTATTGGATTCAATAAGATTAAGGGTGCGTTTCTTTACCAAAATCCAAATCCGGATTTTTTTATGCAAAAACGGCCGGATGTTTCGTTTCTTTACTAAAATCCAAAAACGGATTATTGATCCAAATGATCCACAATGGAGGTGAATTCTTTGGATCATATCCAAAACCGGATATTTTGGATACATGATCCGTAGCGTTCCCTTACTACGGATCCGAAAAGAGTGAATACAGCCAGTGGTAGCTCGAAACAATTTTATTACACGCAGCAGCTGTTTGACAACCCTGCTCATATCTTTACTGCCATTTTTGAACACGAGGCATGAATTAAACGATTGATTTTATCCGTTTTATCGGGATGGTAAAATCGTAATACAAACAGGACCTGCATTGTTCTAGTTCAAATCGAGAAAAAAGCTGCTACACAACTTCGCCGGCGTGTCTTGCAATGTTTTACTTTTCCAGTAGATATCTTATTTCAAGACTCATCTTCACCTGGCCCGTCTAAAGCAGTATCCTTGAGCTAACCGTCCAGAATACACAGAAAGATCAGCAAATTTACAAAATTATCAGCAGCCGTGTTATTCTTTCTCCAGGATACAGTCGATATTGTGGGTCGTTTCTATGGAAATGAATGAAAAAATAATCCTTTTTTAGATTCAACGTTTCTTTTCTTAACGAAAAATCCAAATAATAGGCATTTTTGATCCGATATCGGATTTTAGTAGAAGAAACGCACCCATA
>OZ037995.1:27133903-27296403 GCA_964035705.1 Porites rus
ACTCACCGTTGTCAACTGGGTGGCGGACTTTTTACGAGACAGATATCAACATGTCAAACTTAATTCTGATCGCTTCTCGGATTTTAAACCAGTCCCGGCCGGAATTCCAAAGGGAACCCTAATTGGCCCACGGCTCTTTTTGGTTATGATCAATGACCTCACAATGAGTAACACCCTCTCTTCCATATGGAAATTCGCAAACGACACTACGGTCTCGGAAATTGTTCCCAAGTTTGGTGCATCAATGCTGCAAGATACAATACATGATGTCCTTCTTTGGTCTAACGACAACAGATTCAAACTGAACTGACTTAAGTGCAAGGAACTCAGAATAGGCTTTCGAGGGGAAAGTAACTTGGACACTGTTTCGCTTAAGGCTAATGGTAATGCTTTTGAAATTGGGAAACCAGCTAAAATATTAGGCGTCACTGTAAGGAATGACCTTAAATGGAACGATCATGTCGATAATATTACTGCGAAAGCGTCTCGACGAGTTTATTTGCTTAAGCAACTTAAGCGCGCTGGCATAGACCGTAAGTCCCTAATTCAGTTTTATTGCGCATGCATTCATTCCGTCCTAGAATGTGCATGCCAGGCTTTCCATTCCAGCTTGCCAGCCTATTTATCGGACCAAATGGAGAGGGTTCGGAAAAGAGTCTTAAGGATTCTATTCCTAGAGGTCTCGTATAGCAAGGTCCTGGAAGATGCGGGTTTAAAAACACTCTTTTATAGACGCGAGGAATTATGTAGCACTCTGTCTAAACAAATTGTAGCTATAGATAGCGATGGCCAGTATAAACTAGCTAGCCTGCTGCCCGCACGAAACGACAATGAGAGATATAACTTTAGGAATAGGCGTACGTTTAATGCACTATGCAGATAAGCAACAATTATAAATAGAACTTTTATACTAGATTTGATGTAAATTTATCATTGTATGATGGTTTTTTTTCTTATGATATGGTTGGGAATTTTTATAAGGTTAAATTTTTATCAACATGTACATAACACAAGTAATTCAGCTTATGGTTGCTACTTGTGATTTTAAATAAACGATTTATTTATCTCTTGTGTCTCCACCGCACTAACAAGGAAACTAATGACGTCGTACCAGATGCGATCTTACTTTGGTCTCCTACTTGCAAGTGACTTGTACGCCTTGAGAGTTAGTTGTCATTCTCTTTCTCCATGTTGAAGCGGATGGATAGACCGGGAACTGGCTGTTCTAGACGCTTCCGAGATTCGTTCGCTTATTTTCGATGATGCTTTCAATGCCGTAAAAACCCTTCATGCATAGGTTAGGAAAAACAGCTAAAACTGGTCGCGGTTAAAATAGTAAGCACATCGTGAGATAAACGATGACACTTTGTTATTGTTGCACTTCACCAATTTTGATGAATACCTACAATCTTTCCTAGGCATTTCATTTTTATATCGGGTGTTTTTTTTTAACTTAAAACTCTGCGCTTTATTGTTTTACCTTATCAAGTGTTTTGATGTTAAGGTCTTTGCCAAGTTTTCCCTTAAAAAGTTGCGTTCTTTACGTGTTGGAACACTCCAATAAGTCCTAACACCTAATGCACAAGTAGTGCATGCATGCATGCAGTTGACAACTTGAACTGATAGTGCAAGATTCAAGGAGAATTTCATGAACTGTCTTTTGCCCAGAGATCTGAGGTCCAACAAGATCACATTGCTACATGGAAGCGTATTTGCTTATCAAAAAAATCTTGAGAAACTGTGAGTAACAAAAATACACCTAGAACATAGCTTATACAGTTTTTTCCCAATCTCCTTTCTCTCCTCAAACTTCCTTCTTGCACTTCATTCCCATCCAACTATTCATTTTGTTTATTTGCCCAAATCAACTTTTGGGGCTTTCGGAATCGTTAAACCAAAGAAAGGCGACGTAATGCAAGAAACGCGCACCTGTTTTTGTAGTCTATTAGCCCACAAGCCCACCTTGTGAAAATTGTACATTTTTCAGACTCGCCATGCCACTGGTACATTATTATCAACACCCAACTCTCGATTTCTCTCTTTGGTAATACACACATCTCCTCACATACTGCGTTTTTTAAGTATTCAGTTAGGTATGTTATATTCATTCATTGTTATCACATACCATAGCCCTTCGTTTGTTGTAGACGCTTGATATTTTGTAGATCAGTTATTGTCGTCAAATACTAAAACATTGTTCCCTTTAACAACTGTAGTTTTCGATCTATGGTGATAAAAAAAAAAAGAAAATAGAAGTAAAATTTTATTTAAAGGTCCATGATTGCTTGGCGGTTGTTATGTTTCAAAGTTAATACGGAGACTGTCTTGTATGTCCAGAAAAATTGTTAAAACGGGAATGTCGAATAAGAAATAGGAAGTGGGAAAAATGAAAAACGAAAAAGGACTTCATGCAGAACTCATAGGTCGCATTTAATTTGTTGATAAAATACCCTTTTTATTTTTAGGGATTTGTCCTTCAATAAGATAACGGAGTTACCGGAAAGAATATTTGGGAACCTGAGAAAGTTAAAAGAACTGTATGTAAAGACAAATGAACCACGTTCTAGCTACATTTATATCGTTTAGTTTAAGTTAATTTTTCTGGGCAGAAAAATTTGAGTCAACCTAACGTGTTCACTTGAATGCCACGCTAGTTCACAGTGAATTTCAATTTCATACTAGGACAGCATTTGTTGTTAATTTTTTTCCATCTGCAGAGTATTTTTTCGGGATCCTCGTCTAGTCAAGTAAATAAAAAGCAAAGCTCGTTCGAAATTTTTCTTCCTGAGCCAAGATGAGGTCAATGTACCACAAGTAAGGTACTAAAACATTTGGTTAAGAGTTCATTGAAGCAATATTTCTTTACATTTTTGCTGACATTACCGGCCCTTTTTCCTTATTGTTATTCTTTATATGTTTTTATTACAACAGTATCTTCTTTTCAGGAATCTGCAATCGAATGCTTTAACAGCTATCCCTGGGCGAATATTTTCCAACCTAACAAATCTGGAAAAATTGTAAGTTACCTCTACCAGCTCCACACGAATAAGGCGACGTACAATAAAATTTACGAGCAACACTTTTAAGATAATCATCGATCATAATCCCAACTTCTCATGCTGTCCTTTTTGAGTACACATGCTCTTAAACCAATTAACCACTGACATGGTAAGCCATTACAACAGGAACCAAATTATTTAAAATTCCCCTTTTTTGATGAGCTCATTGTTATTTTTTATGTAATTTTTTGGTTTCTCGTCATATTGTCTGAAAATAACGTGGTCCGTGCTCAAAGTAAATGTTATATTGGCGGCCTTTTATATTTCGTGGAACATCTCACAAACGGCCATGGTCTCAGGTTTTAGTCGAGCTTGCTTAAGCAGCAGGACTCTTAAAATGCAAGCATTCCTTCCTTCCTTTCTTTTTTTATCATGTGCATGCTCGCAAAAGCCGGGTCGAGGTCCCAGGGGTTCCTGGCGGAGACCGTGGAAACTGGGGATAAGAATCGCGACGTGTCAGTGCGCCATGCATGTTTTGTGAAGAAAGCTTAGAAAAGACTAATGCGAAAGATGACGAGCTTTTCTGGAACGGGTCGGTCCACGAATTTTATCGCTTAAAAACGTTGATTACTTTGGAACAAGTGAATACTTCAGCGGTCGTAAAAAGGAAGAATCTTTGTGAGGGAACCTTCGATGGTGAAGTTAACTGGTCAAGTGTCGTAAACTTTCATTGTATGCAAATGAGACTTGTGATGAGCATGCGGTTTATTTTCGGCGATGATTGGTATGTCACGCTCATTACGTTTTTGCTCTTTGGCAATGATTTAATTTCTCTCGAATCGAGGCCCTTGATTTTCGCGTATTTATACACGCGTACTCAGTCAATTCAGAAACAAATCGTTGAATACGATATTGACAGTAAATAGCGCAGCCTGAAGAATACTCGATCGTAGACAAAGAAGAACGTTTAAAAAATTTAGTGAAGAAATCCTGTATCATGTAGAGTTAATCGCCTCCTCATTTTTTATCTGATCTCCAAGCAGGCTCTACTTAACGCTTTTAAGAGCGTTGTTGTTGAATTATACGCTGTTCAACAGGGCGTTTCTTTAAACAGGTTTTTATCGCTAAACGCTATACGAGTGTTGCCTGAGGATCTTTTCGCCAATTTGAATAGTCTGGAGTACATACTGTAAGTTAAATGTTGCATGTCGAAATTAAACGTACATACGATAATTTACAGTCTCTTTTCAATTCAATTAGGGAATAATTTCACTCGCGTTTTGTCCAAATTCTAATAATTTCCAGAGCCTTTAGGCGCGGGAAATAACTAAGATTTGGAGAAAACGCAAGTGAAATTGTTCCCTAATTTCACGAGTATATCATTTAATTACCTACTAATATCATGGGTGACAAATTATGCTCACAAACGTGGGAGGTTACATGCTAATCCTGGTAAATAGTATCGATCGAGAACTCCACGCGCTGAAAAGTTTAGAGCTTAAATTTTGGCCTAAAATCATAATTTCAGAATGTTTCGACAAAATACCTCAAATGTTTCTTTTTGATGTGCCCTTTCGTGTGTTTAGGTTTTCTAAAGCGTCTTTTAATGCCCTGACATCTTTATTTCATTGAGACGTACGGAACGTTGCCATGGTAATTTTAGAATTTAACTTGTGAAATTATAAATCAACTCTGAATTTTCGCGCCAAAATTAAAGGGGTAGTCTCATGAGTAACGCATTCCCGAGAAATCGTTGTAAAATCGCTCTTCCAGCTCTCGTGCTTTTAGTAAAAAAGGGTTCGGTAGGCAACAAACGACTTTACTTTCCTCCAAAATAGTGCTTGTTCCAGTAACTGGTCTGTCTTTAGCGGGTAGATTTTACTCTGGAGGGTTCTAAATTTTAACTGAAAAAATTTCAAATGTGATTTTTGCCGCTTGTCATGTTTCACACTGAGAGGTCATGACACTCATTTGATTTTCTCCTGTGGTTTTCTTTTATAGTCGGCAGGATTTGTCTGCTGATGCACGAGCATTTTCTTTAACCTCTTTTGAAAAATAAAGCTCTTTATTGCGGCTGATTAAGGGTTCTTCTTTCTTTAATTTTCTCCAAAGTGCCATCTACATCTGAATAACTAGTGGATTTTCCTTTTTCCGTGAATGTGATGGTTTTGCAATGTTTTGTCACACTGGGCCCAACTCATTATTTTTCTTGGTAGGATGTTAAATTTCAATGGTACACTCTTTTTTAATAAGAATGTTTTTCCGGCCCAGGCTTAATATCCTTTTTTGTTCTGCCGATATTAGGTTGAAAATATTCAAAATATTCAAAATATTCAAAACTGAAAATGTTGCGCTTCGGCTCTCACATGCCCTGTTCATGAGATTTACCCTTTAAGGAGTAATTATCCATTATGACATGTTTACTATAATTATAATAATTATTTTTATAACTATTATTATTCAGCATTATTTAAGGAACAATTAGTTCTTGATGCAAAGACACATTTCAAGGCAAATGAAACCTATCACTGTACACCTTCACTTCTCGTCATCTACAAATCTAAAAATTAATCATGATCTCGTTAAAGGCGAAGTCAAATAGAATCGATTTCGCTTAATATTTTGAAATTATTGGCCCAGATTTGTCAAGGTCGCCAAGAGATTTGTCTTCTTAATTTCCACCAAGTTATATCCAGTCTCGTCAACAGCAATTTAAGCAGAATAAAGTATCATTGGCACAGAACGCCACTGGTTCTTCTAAGCAACCAATGAATTAATACGACAAATAAAACTATGCAATACTCAAACAAGAGCAATTGGGCTCCAACACGTAAACCTGGCATTCAATACATTTCGGGAAGCATTGCAAATCTAAGTCCGTTACAAGGGTCCAAAAATTTCTGCAATACTACTAACGAGTCACCGTAGAGACAAATTCGTACTAGTACTGCTCGGAAGTTCACTATTCAAAAAGGCGCGATTACTAAACAAATAATGGTGTATGATGTTCCTTTAATCCTGTAGGTCCTTGGCTTACAATGCTATTACAGCGTTACCCGACGGAGTTTTTTCAAGTCTGACGAGGCTTATGACGCTGTAAGTGAAACGCAGCCACGCTCAACTGCAACGTTTTTCTATCTCTTTTTTTAAAATAACTTACGTTGTTGTATTTATTGTGATGTAACACAATTTCATTATATATATCTACTCCTGAATTACCTCCACGCAGAGATTTGTCTTCGAACGCCATAACAGTGATATCTGAACAAGTGTTTGCCAACTTGAGATTTCTAAACCTACTGTGAGTACTCTGCACCACGGTATACACAAAGCCAATTTACAGTGCAACTAGTTTACGGGGTTTAGGACGTATATTTACACTTACTTTTCTATTTCGACCATTCTCCCCTTCGCAAAAATAGCATTTGTAACACAATCCACACAGTAAATCTAGAACCATTCTTTTGTATTTCCTTTACGCAGTGATTTGTCTTCGAACGCCTTAAAAGTAATTGCTGAGAGAGCGTTTGCGAATCTGATTGACCTGGAGAAACTGTAAGTTAACGTAATACACACTTACAGTGTATCATGAAGGTGTTATTGGCTCAAAATTGTTAGCCATGGCTATTAGCCTAGTTGAAGAAACAGGAAATGTTTGTGTAAAATGTGCCCAAAATAACGTGCAACTTGTAGAACTGAGTGCCTTTTTAGATGGCTAAGTAATTTTCTCCAAAAACAATGACATGCAGAGAGGTTTTGTTAAAGCAGAGGAAAATATGTTATCTTATCTGACCACATTTTTTAGCCACAAAAAAAAAAAGAAAAGAAAAAAAACAATGGCTTACTAGGAACAGTTTTAAAGGATCAAGTAAATACTACTATAAACCAAACTCTTCTGCCACATTTTAACAGGACGTTGTCATCAAACAAAATACAGGAATTACCTGAGGCAGTCTTTGCAAATCTCAATTCCCTAGTTGAACTGTAAGTGGTACATGTAGAGAAAATACAGAAAATACAATATGACCACGCAAAGATACTTTAACATTGAATAACTAATCTTCTAAACTTTCTAGAAATATTGCCTGTAATAAAAGGTATTCAAAACGAACTGTTAACCAGGCGGGAATCCCCACCAGTCACCAACTATTCTTAAGGTGGCTCGATATAATAGAACTGTAGCAACAGCTTCCATCTTTGAATCTCTTCTACTTAAACAAATTGATCTTTATGGTAAAACCATTATAACACATGTACTACACATAGACTAAACCTAATTTTGATATTATTTTTTAGGCGATCGGTATAAACATCACGTCGCAATGATGACACAATAGTTTAAGCTTTAAATCGAATTTCAGCCCTTATCGACCTGAATTTTAGAAATGCTTTACGCTGGGCATACTTTGGGTGCTTAAGTCTTCTGTTTTGCGAAGTTTCACAGAAATATATGAGAGTAATTTCGAGATGTCTTGGTCAATTTCTAAAAAAGGGTATAAATTATGCATGAGCTGAAGACTGGACTTTATGCAGACAAATTTGCTCTTTTTTGGATATTTCCGGAAAGTTTTTATCACTCATTCGTTTTGCAAATGACCCTTAATTATACACTATACAATCGGCGGAACGCAAGTAACTTGCGCGATTTCGAAAAACACGAAAACGTTTGAATCGGGGTAAAACGCAATGTTGAGCTGTTTTGGTAATTTCTAAGGCTACTTTCACGAAAACAGCGATTAAATGAAAATTCGACGACAGACTTTCTTTTAAAAATTTCAGTACTGCAGTTGATCAGAGCACTTTAAAATTCCCAATTTTCGTGTCCATTGAAACATTTTAAGTTGCCTAACGAAGGCGCCTGGTTGCACTCAGTAATCTTTCCTACCAACCGGCCAAAACAGTATTCACTGTTTTGACGTTGTGCTAATTTTTCCAAATTGACCATATCTTAATGACTAGTACATTTCAGTTTGAATTTTATCGGATCTTTTGAATGTAAAACATTGACAGTATTCACACTGAAATGTACTAGTCATGGAGAGGTATGTATGATCCGCATTAGTTTGGAAAAATTAGCATGACTTCAAAAAAAGTGAATGTTAAAGCGCGGATTTTTGGCCGGTTCGTAGTGTTGCAGTGAATCAATATTAACGAAAGTTCAATATTATATACATCTTGAAAATTGTGTGATGAGGTTTAAAAAGAATTCTGTCAAACCTTTTTAGAGATACATGTATACAGAAAAGCGCTAAAAGTCAAAATTTAGAATTTCTAAGTTTCACTTAGACAGGTAGTGAGAAAACAGGTTTGTTTTCAGGATCGCAAGAAATGAAATGCTCCAAAATTTCCAAGCAGCAAAATATGATATTAAGCAGCATTCTGACGCTACTTAAGATTAATTTAAGCTATTTAGAACTCTTTTATTAAACAATTTCTACGGGTATTGAAAATGTAAGGTTTGAAATGTATTTACGTTTTATTTGAATTCAAACATACAACATTTTTTATTTCTCACGGGAGTTATTTACTAAACACCACTATTTAAGTTTCTGGTGTCGGGTTTTTAGTAGCAGGTCTGAATCGCCCAAAATTCGGCTTTTATAGATTTCAGAGTTTTTTGTTTATTGTGGTCATCGTGATACCGATTTTACTTAAAACTGCATTTTAACAAACGTTAATAATAGTCAATTACTGGTGAAAATTTTATGGCATCGGACAATGATAGATTCGGCTTGAAGGCGACTGAAAACATTGGTAAGGTCTCCAAAAAAGTGTATAGCCCGAGGTGTCCCCCTCGACCTTAACAGCTTGAAAGGGACTCTGCAAAAAAAACTATAAACCATTTATTTTTGCAACTTTTTGCTAGGGATTTGTCGTCTAACAAAATGCGGAAATTACCTGAAGCTCTCTTCGAAAACCTGGATCACCTAGAAAAACTGTAAGTGGTACAATCTGCAACACTGGAAGGCTAAATTACTAATCATATGGATTTTCTAAAAAAAACGTTGGCTCTATATCTAGCCAATTTATGAAAACAAATAATAGTAATAATTATAAAAGTAAATTAGAATTATTATAAAAAAACCTTGCAGAATCGTTTGATGCATTTTTTTAAAAAAGCATTATAACTTTAACCATTTTATACGTAGAAGACTGTCAGAACACAACAAGATAACATCTGCCATAAAAATATTCCCATGTCACATCTAAGGTAATGACCTCATCAGTCACCTAACTATTTCCGAATTAGGTTTTTTTGTTGCTGTGACAAGGTTTCATTAACGAGTTAAAAACAAATAGCATATTTGAGGTTTTAATTGTGTGGGGCATTTAAAAATAACCAGTTGACGTCCGGCATCTAAAATTAAAGGGGGTAATGAACATGAGTGAAAAAGGCGGGAGACTAGGCCGAGAGCTGTAAAGAGTCAACCTTTTATCACAGGGCAGAGAAAATTTGCGGGAAAGTAATGTTCTACCTGACAATTTTTGTCGTGACCAAAAGAGGGACATGACGTCATCAGTCACGTGATCAAAACGTTTCGAATGTTTTAGTTCGTTTTTGAATTACCTTTTTTGTCATAAATTGGCAAGTTTTTGCTGTTTTTCTCAACAATTCTTTACGCTGTATTGTCTCTGAGTAATTATATTATATTACGCCCTGTCCGGCGTAGTTTCGTTTTCATGTTGAATTGGTAAGTGTGACATATTATCTTTCATCTGAGCCCGCGAGATGGTCATGTGATAATTGTCAGCGGATGTCTGATTTCGACAGCTGTCAATATAATCATTCATACTCATAGGCCCGCGGATGGCTTACATAACTGACAGGCTAGTGCAAGATGTATTGTGACATTTCACATCGGCTTAAATGAAGTGTGTGTATGGTGGGCGCACGCTACGTCATAACCAAATTTTCTCGGATGGATAGTTTGCCAAATTTTGTTATTATGGCGCGCCTCGCGCGCGCCAGAGCTCCGCTATAATGCATTAATTATAGAACCCTATAGAGACTGGGAATATTCGGCAGTATCATATCCGTCGTCTGAATCAAATGCCGTATCTAATTACTTTCATCCACTAAACTAGGTGTTCGGCACTCATAAGAAATTCCACGTTTGAAAGGGCCCTAACATGACATAAGTTTCAGCTTAGTGGTTTGTAGGCTGTTATTAAGTTATTGTTTTCTTTACAGTAAGAGCAATTCGTATCTCTCTTCGTAAATCCATTTTATCAATCGGCTTGTGCCGCGAATCAGAATCAGCAATAATAGTTGATTTTACTTCCTCTTTGACATGATTTGTTTGTCACTGGACATGATTTGTATATCAAAAAGAGCAATCAATTTTCATCCATCAATTTCAATAAAAGCAAATGGAATCACTTCTCACTATAGCGGACAGCCTCGAACCGTGACTTCGTCCTATAAATATGCGGCACACTTTTTGCTCAAATTATTTAAAGGTTTAAACTCGAAGCTTTATATCGTTTAAAATAATTATAATTACTTTTACCGGTATCACTTGTTATAAAAGTGAATTATAATTATCATAAAAAACTCTCCCCGAATCCTTTTGACGCCATTTTTTTAAAAGCTTTAAAAGAGCAACGAGCAGTATCGCGAAGACGCGAGGCTCCGTGGGGGCAGCCTAATAGAGCCGTGTGCGATTGTTCCAGGGGCAGAAAAAATCTCAAATCGATGTAGCATATAGTAATTTAAGGCAACATTTATGACGTAATGCAGAACAGAGAATACATTGTTTTCGAGCGAACATGTGATACAGAGACCAAATATAAATCTGTACGTCGAATATTCGCGGACTTAAATACGATTTTCCCGTGGATTCTAATTGGCTTATAAGACCACTAAATTTTATGCAAATTTACATGTGCACAACTTCGGACAAAAACACGAACTTCAATTTCTCGAAAAATTTTCTATGTAAAGTCGGGATTTCAAATTCTTTATACAGTAGAACAGATTAGTTCACTATTTCAAAAGAAAAAAACTTAAAGCAAGGGGCACACATACGCCAACCCATGATCCCCTTTCCCCACGCATGTCGTGGGAGAACTGCCGTGCGGTTCCTAGACAACAGCTGCCACATGTGTTGTGTGGAGCTAGCGCTTAAAGCAATGCTTTGCACACGCAGCGGGGCATTTGCATTTTGATTTTCACTTTCAATGGAAAGCCTTTGTAATGTGCCATTGTTTTCGTGAGCCAATAAAAACTTTCTTTCTTCGACGCCCGTCATATGACTTTCAAATTGCTTGTCCTGCTCTTGTTTCCGGTCTCCTATATAGGAAGCCATCGTTTTCTCGGTCCGCACTGTAAATTACAGATCCTCGAATTTTTCCATCGAATTATGGCCCGCGCGCATCGCCTGTGGGCTATAAATAGATGGAAAAAACTCGGTCCGTAATTTACAGTACCGTCCTCAAACACGGCTAATAATAGGTATTTACTGACATAACTTGGTACATGAGTCTTTTTTGTATGGTCAAACCGGGAAAATCATGAGCACCAGAATTATTTCTCGAATGTGAGTTGTGTTGCAAAAAAGCCAATTGGGCGTGAGAAACTCTTGGGTAAACCGCAAGCAAGAAAATTAATTAGTTTGTGGTTTTGTGGCTAGTTCGCATGTCTTGATCTTTACTGTGATTGGTCGTAACACAATGAACATTCCTAAAATACTTCAAATGTTCACGGTTTTCCGGTTTGATTGTAATTTAATTTCGTTTTTGCCAGCAACGTTTCATCAAATGCTTTAACCGTGCTGCATAAGGAAGTGTTTGCTAACCTGGTGTGGCTAACAACACTGTAAGTTAAATACCATTCAAAACTAACACAGGCTGAAACGATTTATTTTCATGCCCAGTCGGATTTTTAAGTTGTAGTCCCTGAAATACTCTTAACTCTCTATTAAATGCACATTAGCACGTGCCAAAAGTCTGTGCTCGTCCGAATGTTACAAAATATCAAGATGACATGTTTTATATGTCCAGGCACATATTCATTCATCAAGTTTTTTTTATGTGCACCTACTCTTGACAAGAAAATTTTTTTTATTAAAACAATAAAAAATTCGTATGAAATGGTATGGAACAAGGATCGTTTTGACATAAATATAAGAGAACTTGATATCAATAAAAAAGCCTGATGTATATATATTCACCTTGATCTAAATATATGGGAGCTGTATATGAATAGAAAAAAATTGATAAAAGTAATATATACCTGGACATATAAAACTGGTCATATTAATATTGTCACATTGGAACAGGCATGAAGTCAGTGGTCATAAGTTTTTATTGTTTATTAGGCTAATGGACTCACCTTGCGTCCATCATTTATTTATTTGTTTGTTTATTTGTTTGTGTGTGTATTTGTTAGTGTCTATGGTATGGTAGCCAAGCCAAATAGAAGACAGCAAAAAAATTTCAAATGGAGCGATTTTCATATGACCTTGAAATGAAACACGCGAACAAAACAGAAAATAAAAACGAACGGAAATAGAGGGATTTCATTGTCGAACGGTTACAAACGCGCGTGGCTTTTGGTTGGTTAAGCGAACGCTCGGCTGAAAAAAAATTCATGCCCGAAGAACTTTCTAGAAATCAATCGACACTTCGCTTTCACGTCATACTGCAACACGATTGGCTAATCGAGCAATGCCTTCTCCATATTAGGGTTTTCTTTGGCGGGAAAACTAAGAGTCCATGTTTTGATCGTTTCATCCATTGGCTGATAAAACAATTAACGAATACTTAGCCAAACCATTTTTCAAGGTCACACGAAAATCGCTCTAAAATGAGGGAGCTGTATGACGAAATTTAACAAAATTCAGACAGAAGGAGCTGCTACCAAATTTAGTGAAACATAAAAATAACCGCTCAAAACATTAAATGGAGATATAAATAATACAGCAAATACAAAAATGCCGCAGAGGGAGAAACTTGAAGGAGATTAAAACGGATTGCAATTCTGGTTTTTGAAAACTTGTTTGCATAACAGTTTTTCAAAGGCCATTTTCGTTGTTTGTTACGTTTGATATTATGCTTGGAAGACATACTTATTTTGTCACGAAGCTGTGAATGTTTCATTTTACACTAGCCGAATTTCTAAAGCTAAGTTAAGTTAAAGTTAAGTTCCATAGCGAAATAGGACGCATAGTTGGCAATGTTAACAAAATGAACTAGACGGCCGTGACAGAGCCCCTTCAAGCGGAAAAAATTAAAATAAATAAGTAAGTAAAAATAAATAAATAAATACATAAATAAATAAACTAAATAACAAAAAACAAAACAGACGTTAAGGATAATTTTAACGGATGGTTGTCCCAGAAACCAACTCACGAGTGGAAAAATATGTCACTTTAAGTATTTTCCAGGCAAAAATGTCAGTAACTGAAAACATGAATCTTCAGTAGATATTCGGTTTGGTCTGAGTAAAAAACGTTCATCCGATCCTAATGAAATTGTGAAAAACATTTTGTTTAAAAGAAATTGTCAAAAATTTGGCATGGCTGGCCGCTATTTTGGTTCATGTGTGACGTCATTCCACCCAACAGCAAATTGTACGGGGAAAAAGTGGGCATGGAAGGAAGGATTGTCATTATTATCACTTTGTTTTTCTGTCCAGTCATTCATTTACAAATTTATCAATAAGAAGAATCCCACCATTTCAAGAAAAAGAGGCTGCAAGCGATCATTTCATTTGATATATCTATTGATCATTTGCAGAGATTTATCATCAAACGCTATTACTGGCAAACTTCCTGACGGCTTGTTTGATGACTTGACTGCCCTTAGGAACCTGTATGTATCAGGAATTGCAACCAGCTGAGTTGTTTATTCCATGCTTGATCGATCTGTGTCATATCTGGTCTTGAAAAATGCATGCGAGACATAGTGTCTTACTGCACCTTGACCAAGTTGGCCTGTAACTCTTATATATCTGAGACAACCCACCTTTCTTCCCAGTTTACGACATATGATACACTACCGTATTTCCCATAACTTAAAAGCTTTAAACAAATTACTACTGCAAACTCCGTTTGCTTCCTCTAGAGCTAAATGCAAAATAAGTTTAAAAATCGAATTCCACCTTACTTATATTTCTAGTGGAGCTTGTGAATATTAAATTCTCTTTAGTTATTTAAAGAGCGCCGAGACTTACTACACGTAGAATAAAGTGTTTAACTTTCTTTCCAGGAAACTCTCATCAAATGCCATAAAAACGATCCCCGAGGGATTGTTTGCAAACACAGAAAGTGTCATTGATCTGTAAGTCAACATAACGTTAGAAAGTACAGCGGTAATATATTAAAATGGCTGCTTACATGACTCGAAGACAGTCGAGGAGACATCGGGATTCTCTTCTTGGAGTGTTTTTAGTTGAATGGGTGATTTGACTTCTGCTCTCCAACATGTCCTAGGATTGGGGTTATTTTGTTGGTTAGAGAGAGAGAGCAAGTCTGTCAAGCAGTAAGTCCTAGTTTAAAACTCGGCTGGTAAGATCACGCTCAGATAATGCCTTTTTAAATTTATTTATTTCATTTAAATCTCCGTTTATATGCCTCCAACATCAGGAAGCCACATTAAGTATTTTCCTGGTCTTCTTTGTCTTTCTTGGCCAATAACCACTTTCGGCATGTTCGAGTCCACCTTCTCTGGTGACTTGGCGAAAAACTGACAAAAATAAAAGCAGAAACATCGAGCGATTTATCCTCAAATGTACCTCAACTAACGTAGACCCTTTAAATTTCACAGAGACTTGTCATCAAATCAAATCAATGAATTACCAGACGGCGTGTTTACAAAGATGGCTAACCTACGGTACTTGTAAGTGAAAGTTAAAGCAGGTAATGGGCCGATCAATTCGAAACCTCAAAATCCTCCTTTTGGCAAACCCTAAGGGGTGGGGAATGTGACCTTTGCCTGGGTGGGGTGGGGAATTTGAATGAGAAGTGTCGAGTTAAACGTTTTTGTAAGATCCGGGTGTCAGAACGTGGTTCAACAGTAAAAGAGACAGCTTTTATTAACGAATTCTCTCTTGCGAATTACTTGTTTAACATGGACTTAACAAGCTGCATTTATGCATTTTAGATGGTAATGTATGACAACAATAGTGATTTTTGTATTTCAAGTGCCGATTAATAACGTATGGATTTTGTCAGTCAAGTGGGCTAAGACTGCGTATTTAAATTCAAACTATGTTATCATTGAGCCGATAAACGCTCGACTGTTTTTAAGACATCCACAACATTTCGAATTCACAATCTGCAAAGCATTTCTCTTTCTTTTTTTGGATGGGCATTCGACCACTACATCGGGCTAATGTATTGAAAATTTGAGCAAGCCTGATTTAAACAGTTCAAATGCCGGTGGTGTTGCCTGTTGCAATACAGTGACTATAAATGGTAGTAAAGGAAGTACTTAACAACGTACCTACAGCATCATAACAACAGCAAATCAATCTATTTTAGATAACTCTTAACTGGACTAGCACAGACATTGCTGAAATGCAATTTTAATAGTTATTCACCGGAGGGGAAGTTAATATTGTTGGTCTTCTTGGTTAAGGCAGGCTCATAAAAACTTGAAGCTTTTAGTTTTGCTGATCAATTTGTTGTTTGATCTTTCCCTGTTGACCACGAGACCATTTTCATTCATGTCAACAAACACCAAGAAAATGCCATCAGTTCTTTTAAAATTGTCTTTTACGAAGAACTGCGTCTTTTTCACATCTATCCTTTCATCTGTTCCAGTAAATTGGTTCTTTTAGTGAAACTGGTCTGTTTAACATGATAAAAGAAGACATTTTTGCTAATTTTATGGTTATGTTTTTGTTGTTTTGCTCACTCACATCAGCGTTGTCATTTAATTGCATCTCTTGTTATGACAACTTAAAAATCCCCCTCGGACTAAGCTAACCTCTGTCTTATTTAAGTGAGACTTTTAATAAATAACGTCTTTGACTGAGAGAGCCACTCACCCTCTTCTCCTTACAGTGACTTTGCGTTTGTACGACGCCTCTCTTCTCTTGCCGTTTCTCGCTCTCTTATTCGCCGCTCGTCACTACTTCGGGGTCTATCAGTTCTTTACATGTATCTCTTTCTCCCGTTGCTCGTCAGTACAACTGGGCCTCTTTTCTCTAGCTCTGTCTGTCGCTCTTCATCTCGT
This sequence comes from Porites rus, assembly GCA_964035705.1. Lineage (NCBI taxonomy): Eukaryota > Metazoa > Cnidaria > Anthozoa > Scleractinia > Poritidae > Porites > Porites rus. Next base: position 27,150,085 of record OZ037995.1, read on the forward strand.
TTGGCTTCGCTAGCTTATGCCGCTTACTTTCTCATTTTTTCTGTCCTTCCCGTTCTCTATATTTCAAAATAGTGGGAACGTCAAAGAATCTTTTTAAACGATATACGGATCACGGATACAGTAAAAAATATTCGTCTTCCAAAAAAGTCTTTACTCGACTGTTTAGTTGTTTTGCTCAGTTTTATTTCACAAGACTAAAGACGTTGGTGTCCATGCAATTTCGCGCCAAAAACCCTCGGTTGCCTTGGAGAATGGAGACTGTGTCATTTTTTATTTGTATGCCTGTGGTGCGGATGGACGGACGGATGTACGATCACGTGACTTCATCTCAGTAGCAAAATTTCTTGGATGAATAGATAACCAAATCTTCTTAGCTAGGGGACTCCGCTCGCTCGCGCTTGGAGCTCCACCATTATTCTTGGCGCTCGAGTGGGCGTGCAAGAGCTCCACTTTTTCGAATATCACGTGTGACCTGTTCTATTGAATAGTGAATTAGCCTAACAGGTTGCTGTCAAAGGCCATGAATGGCTTGGTGTGAACCAGTATCACAGATAAGTTAAGTTCTGCATGTATCTAGACGTTTGGTGATGAATTTTCTTTTCGGCTGATTGCTTCAGCTTTTCTTATCCTATGCTTACGTCTGAGCCAAATCAATTTTCAGATGAAACAGCCCGGTCTACATTCATACCATGGAGGCAAATTTCATTTGCACTGAAGTAAAAAACAAACAAGCAGACGAAAAAGACGACAACAGTTTTGTGCTATTATTTACTTATAGGTATTTACAAAATAACAACATATCGGAGGTATCAAACGTAACCTTTTCAAGAAATATTGGCCTTGTGTTTCTGTAAGTATATGCAATTTAACCGTTTATAACAAAACCAATTTTGCAAGGACTCTTTTACCATTTTTTTTGTACACGTGACGTTTACAATGATGAAGAATAAATCTTTCCCTTCAATAGGCGTTAATCAGTTATGTCTACGAAAATTAGCGTGCATGTCGTCAATTTAGTCCCTAATTCCTGCCGTAATAAGGCCTTACTAAGTCCTTCAGACTTCTGTCTTTAGGTCTCCCACTTTCTGACATCTACAGTAATCTATACATACCTCCCCTTTAGTTTTCGTTTGTACAGACCATGGAGCTCTTTCTTGACCAGTATTTTTCCTCTCTTTGGCTTGGATATTTGTAACGGCTATGTCCCTCCAAACTGACACACACTGATCAGTCCTCGTCCCCCTTCGTATAGGCGGCTGGCGTTTGCCCTTGGAGGGGAAATCTCTGTGAGCATTAGCCTCCCACGCAGACGTTCTTAGGGGTTCGTCACGCGTTCCCGGCCCACGAACGTCTGCTGAATTAAATGGTTAAATTCCTTTCCTATTGTTCGCAAATATTAGCTGGCGCTCACGTGCAGATTATCGGAGAACCAATCGGCACTGTTGAAGTCAAAGTGTTGACAAGCCAAACACATACATGTACGTTCAATCTCGGTAGAGTGTGATACGTGACCAAAGAGTTTAGCTCCGGACAAGAATATTTAGGAGATAAGCGTTGGCGTTTTGTATATTTTGTATGTTGTAAAGGCTGGATTAGATGTCATTTGCTCATAAAATTGTTCTGTGGGTGAATTTTTTTTGCACTCTGTTGTTTTTCAGTAAAGCCTACTTCCGTTCAGCCTAATTATTAAACCTCCAAGGTAATTTTTTCAGTGAGATCGAGAGGACAGTCTCTAGTACGGAGACGTGTGAGTTAACTGGGTAGTTTGTTCTAAAACTATAAGGTCTTCACCTTTCGAGACCTTTCTGATCTTTTCTGAAGCTAAGTCTCGCGCGAAATTTGTTAAGGTCCAGAGTGCACTTCCCAGATCTGGGAGTGTGCTGTGATTGGTCTACGTTTTTTACCGCTTGATTCAGGAGACGTTTGTGGGGCAGGAACGCTTGACGAACCCCCAAGAATGTCTGCGTCTGTTTCCAAGAGCAGGATTTACATAAAGGACGAAATAAAGCGTGTAAAATGTGAATAAATGAAAACAGAATTACGCAGCTGAAAAAACAGAATAAAAAAACAAACAGTAAAAGAAATTACTCTTTTATTAGTCGTAACACCTTAGCTGCCTTAGATATTATTCGTTTTTTCATTCCTTATTTCTTTTCCCGTCCTTATTATTGTTGTTATTCATTGTTGTTAATGAAAACGCACCTTTTGTGTTTTTTTCTCTTTATCGTCACTTTAGATTTTTGGGCGCCAATCGTCTGAATATTATTCCTAGTGGAGCCATGTTTCTTTTTGCTTTACATCAAAATGTTATGTAAGGATAACATTTGAATGTAGTAGTTAAGCAGTGGTTAAGTAGATGATTTCCCAGTTTAGAGGTTTTGAGTAGAATTTGGACATGTCCTCATGCAAACTGATATTCTCCAGAGAGGTAACTAAAGTATTGAAAATAACTTTTTCCTGTCCTAGTCATAAGGAATGGGTGAGATATATTAGACTTTTTTTGCCGCTGCTTGGCCTTTTCTTGTGTTATGAATGTTGAATATATATATATATGTCATTCATTCACCGGCTGGGAGGTCTGTATTTGGAGAAACTGTGTACGAGGTCTTGAGTACCGCCCCAGGCCGTAGGCCGAGGGTGGTACTCAGACCGAGGGCACAGTTTCTCCCAATACGGACCGACCGAGGCCGGTGAATGACATTTTTATTTTTTTCCTACTGAGATTTAAAAGTTTCAGGACATTTTTATCTTGTCCCGGTTTTCGACGCCATCGTGACGAGTAGGCAAACGCGTGATAAATTACAGTGTTTGTACATAGTTATTAGAGGAGACTGGTTATGAAAAGCGGCAAACATCAATGATAAAAACAACAGTGCTGCAGTTTATGTTGGAAGCACCCTGAAAGTGCACAATCCTTTGTTTTCTGTTGGCAAATTGTTAAGGCATAAATTAATGCAACGTTTTTATTGGTCAATACAATCAAAATGATAGGAATTCTTTTGAACGTTGTGCACTTTCAGGTCCACAAAAACATATAACAAAGGAGTCTGACGGGTTTCATAACCATTCCACTCAATTAACTATGGTTTGTATGAGAATCTAATGTCGAATAATTTCCGTATAACGGCTGTTCTGAAAAAAATATCGATTGTAAACTAAAGCTTCACTCCTAAGGATTTCAATGAAAAAAATTGAGGACCTTACATGCGCTAGAAGATCTAGAACCAGTTTTTTAAATTTTCTATACATTTGTCTGTAAGAAAGTCCCGGGAAAAATTACAGACAAATATATGGAAAATCTGAAGCAAGCCTCTGAAGAAATTTAAGCACAGGTACGCCCAATCCTTTGTCCTTAGTCCAATCCTTTGCTTTGTAGCTTTAGTTTACAATTACATTTTCTTCAGAACAGCCGTTCTACGGAAATTATTCGACATTAGATTCTCCTGACAAACACTGTAATTTCTCACAAGTTTGCCTACTCGCCAAGATGGCGTCGAAAACCGTGACAAGGTCTATTTACATGAAACTCTTTTTTTTTTTTATAAGAATGTTGTTTTTCCGGCTCAGGCTGAATATTCTTATCTTTCTGCCGATTTTAGGCTGAAAATATTCTTGTATTATTCTTGAATTATAGCTTATGACATTTCCGTTTTAGAATTTATTGGGGTATCAATTACAAGTGTTTGGTATCTAGATCTGTATCGCGTTACATTGTGCACGTGCTCCATCGCTTTTCGTTGCAGTCAGCGAGGTGAAGATGTCACGTCAAACGACACTTGGCCGTTTTGGCTTTGAAAAAAGCATTTCGCACAGAAATAGCGTGATGGAAACGAAAGTACCCGATTTTGTTTCAACTATGTCAAGGACAATTAAGTGCAATCACTGCAGTAAACTCTTTGTTAACCAGCAAGGGTTGTCTGTACATGAGAAATGTGTTCATCGAACTGTCATTAGCGTTGAACATTTTGCTATAGCTAGTGCAAGTTTTTTCGTTTTGTTGGCTAGTTTCGCCGTTCAGAGAAAGGAATAATTTTATACGGTTAAGTTAAAAACATAAAATGGCATTGTATTTACAGATGTTTCAACACACAAAATAATATCTATCCTTTTCAAAATCTCAGCCTCGGCTTTATTCTTTAAATATTCTTAAAATTTCGCAAATTTCAGCTTCGATATTCTTATAAAATATATTCTTATAAAAAAAAAGAGTGTATGGCACTTACTGCTCTCTTTTAGAATAAAGAAAGGATTTCGTGTCTTACTAGACAATTCATAATCTGAGTGTCAAACAAGGATAAAAGAATTGACGAGCTTGATATTAAAAGCCCAGGAAAAAAATACAGCAAGGATTTTCTTCGGCTGAGTAATTCAAAAGTTGCTTTAAAGATTAGTTCAATCGAGCGGGATGAAAACTGCACAAACGAGCTAATTACATATACAAATTTTAAGGTTTTGAATTGAATTCGAATAAAAGAAGGCGATGTGAGTAAGAAGTTGTAAACAAAGAAATGAACACTGCGATAACCGACTGCTGAAAAAGTGATTCGTGTTGTTTATTTACGATTGAAAGCTAAATGCAATTATTGACAACAACTTTTTTTGATGGGTAGAAAACAAGCGAGGCAAAATTCAATGAAAAACGGCCGAATCTAGCTAGATTAATACAGTAAAAATGTAAAACAAAACTACAAACACAGCAAAAATGTCAAATAAACGGTGTATAAAAGCAAACATTGCAGTACTTATAGCGCGGTTATAAAGCTAGTGAAGCGACATCACGAGCTACCTGTTTTGCTTTACTTTAGCGGTTTTCCCGGCTGACTTGCTTGATTTTCCCTTTAGATATTTTGTCTGAATAATAAAATTCACTTTTCCCTAGCTAATTCTAATAACAGCGCAACTTTTAACAGAAAAATGGTTTGAAAATGACGGTTTTTCCTCATCCACAAACAACAAACAAATGTATGAATGAAGCTGCCAACGATTCCGCCCGGGTTAGCGGGCAAGATCGTAAAATACCGCCCGCTCTCGGAACCAATCAGATTGCAGGATTTGGAGGATTCCGCCCGCTCCCAAGCTTGGAAAAAAAAAAAAAACAATTATTGGATGAGGTTCTTTCTGGTATCAGAAATAATCTGAAGTAATCCTCAGCCTTCGGCTCGGCTGATTACACTAACCGTAGCCTGCGTAGCAAGCGTTTCCGCGCGAGTTCGTCGAGAAAGTTGGGACGAGAGCAAAAAAAGAGGAATGACGGGGGAAGGAGAGGGGAAAGAAGGAAACGCTTGCCCGCAAACCCCACGATTTTGAAAAACTGCGTTCGCCCACGAACCCAGTTTTTGATTGGTGCAGTGCTGGTAGTGCTGATTACTTAGCACTCGAAACATCAATCAAACCAGGTATGCTCTGGTCTCATCTCATTTGTGGTCGCAGATTACAAATGCTTTGGCCTGATATTTATTTGAATCGTGCTTGTGCGAAGGTTTATGAGATCAGAGTCTTAAAAGTGTAATTGGAGATCGAGCAGTGGAGACTAGGGAGGCCAATTTATTGGGAATGACGGCGTACGGATCTGATTGAAAAAAATGGACTGTTTGTTGGAGATAACATCAACGTAAATCAGAACACCGGTACTCGACACTAGCTAAAGCCACCATGGACAAGCGATTTGTCAGCTTTTTGAACTGAAAAGATTCTTTTTGTTTATTGGAAATTTAGCGGCATGTTTTGTAGAGAAGGTTTCGACACGGGCTGAAGAGCAGCCGCTCTGCAAACCTTATAGCCGGCGGAGTGAATTGTTCCGGACGAATCATTTTTGACCTTTCGACAAGGTTTCAGACGAGATAAAGCCACAGAATAAAAAACTAGAAATTCCGCAGCAATCGCTCAGGGTTTTAACCTTCTTTTATCGCAATCGCCTGGCACCGAACGTGTTCTATTAGAGAACAAAGACACGAGACAGCAGAAGGAGCAAGAAAGTACAGAGCAATCAACCAGGAAATTAAGAAGATGCGCAGTGTCAAGATATTGAAGATAACATCAGGAAGAACGATAGCAAGAAAGCATATCAACTAGTTCAAACTCTAACTAGCACGAAACAAGGAAAAACCAACACCATACAGGACAAGGACGGGAATTGCCTCACTGAAACCAACGAAATTCTAAACAGGTGGACAGAATACTGTGCGGAACTGTACAACCACACAATCGCAGGTGACCCTGAGGTGTTGACTGTCCCACTAGTTACCGACATTGACAACTACCCAATCTTGCCGTAAGAGGTCGAAGCAGCTGTGAAATCGCTCAAGAAGGGAAAATCTCCAGGGATGGACAATATCCCGTGAGAGCTGGTACAGGCAGGAGGAGATGCCGTGATAAGAGCCTTGCATAAAATCTGCAATAAGATTTGGCAGGACAGGAGAGTGGCCCATACCATGGACCCAGTCTCTTATCATCACCCTTCCCAAGAAAGGCAACCTTCAACAGTGCAAGAACTACCGCACAATCAGCCTTATATGCCACCCAAGTAAAGTCCTGCTGAAGGTGCTGTTAAATAGGCTGAAGCCTCAGGCAGAATCAGTCATCACAGAAGAACAGGCAGGTTTCCGATCAGGTCGAAGTACTCTCACCAACTCTTTTCAACATCTTTCTGGAGAGAATTATGACCGGCGCACTAGAAGATCACCAAGAAACAGTTACCATTGGAGGCAGAACAATTACCAACTTACGTTTTGCTGGTGACATTGACGGCCTGGCAGAAAAAGAGGAGGAACTAGCCTCCCTGGTGGATCGCCTGGATAAGACCTCTGCAGCCTTTGGCATGGAAATCAGTGCAGAGAAGACCAAACTGACCACCAATAACGCGAATGGTATCAGCATTGACATCAGAATCAACGGTGAAAAATCGGACGAAGTTGATAGCTTCAAGTATCTGGGCGCAGTCGTCACTGATCAGGGTTCCAAGCCTGAAGTACTGTTCAGAATTGCACAGGCAACAGCAGCACTAGCTAGCGAGGCTGAAGACCATCTGGAGTGATAAGCGTATCTCTCTAAGCTCAAATATCAGACTAATGCGCTCCCTATTTATCTCTGATCTATTGTACGCCTGCGAAACCTGGACATTGACAGCGGACATCCTGAAGAAATTGCAGGCCATTGAGATGAGATGCTTTCGGAAACTGCTTGGCATCTCATACAGAGATCACATCACTAACGATGCAGTCAGAGACAGAATCAGGCAAGCCATTGGGCCCTATGTTGATATCTTAACCACGGTAAAGAAACGCAAGTTAAAGTGGTTTGGGCAAGTATCAAGATCATCAGGGATTGCCAAGACGATTTTACAAGGAACAGTGCAAGGAGGGAGAAGAAGGGGCCGACAAAAGAAGCGTTGGGAAAACAACATCGCTGAATGGACAGGGTTGAAGTTTTGCCACGCCGTAAGAGAAGCTGATAACAAAATAAAGTGGAGGGAGAGGGTTGAAACGTCTGTGGCGCCCCAACGGTCATTGACTATGGGATAGGTGCAGGTGCAGGTTTCCTCTTCTCCCCTCCCCCTTCCACCTTTTTTTGCTACCGCTCTAACTTTCGCGCACTAACTCGATTGGAAACTGTTGGTACGTAGGATACACTAACCGAGACCTTGATTATTCAGGATATCACAAAAACCGAATCTAATAAACAAACATACTGAAGTACAGTCTAAGATTGTCAATTATGCGTTGTTTGCGCACCCTACTGATTAGTCAGTCATCTGCTAGCAGAAAAGATCACAAATCTGTAGGTTGCGCTGATATTTCCAGACGCAACAATAGGCTCTTTTTTAAGCCAATGAAAAGGCAGTTGGTGAATACAATGTTTAATAATCAAGCTTATCATGTCAGAGGACGACTTGAAACGAAGAGCACTGCTTTTTTCACGGCCGGACTTGATAATCGAAACTGATTTAAGGTCAATCCAGATAAGAAGGTGGATAAGTGGAAGAGACAAGAATTATTTGACAACGGAGACAATATATTAGTTTTTTACTTTCTGCTCCCTGCAACAGAGCAACCAAAACAACTGGAGTTGTTGTTTTATTATTCAGCGCTTGGAGTGGATTAGGTGAATTACTTTTCAAGCTTCCATGCGCAATTTCCGTGGCTGTTTTATTGCGGTAAGAGGGGTACTTAACCGTATGATGTTTGGCCAATAAAGGAATCAGTCGGCCGGCATCCTTTTGGGCAGGCACTAATGATATAACCCTTGTTTTGACAGAGTGGAAGGCGGAGTAAAAAATGTAGTTAAATACTTGTACTTATATAAAGAAGAAATGCCCACTTGGATTACCTTTAGTTAATCTTCATTTACAAATGCAATTTAGAACGTTGTCAGACAATCCCATAACAGCAATCGAACCGAAGGCATTTAGGATTCCTGTCTCCAAATCGTTGACACTGTAAGTTAATTACTTCTGAGTTCCATAGCTTTTAAAGGTTAAAAAAAGCCGTGGCCCTTAAACTGGGAATTTAACTGAATAAAGGTTAAAGCTCTATTACCCATGTCATCTATGTTTCAAGGAAGAAATAATGATTCCTTAGACATTCATGTTCATTAATAGAAAGGTCTTTAGCATCAGCTCAGGTACGTTTAACTCTGATTTAACATTAAAAGTACTGTTCTAAAATTTTGCTTATTATAGTCAGCTTTACAAAACAAAACAAACAAACAAAAAAGCAAACAAACAAACGTTATGAAAATGATTGAATTCAAAACTTTAAAAACACTCCGCGTATTTTCTTTGCTCTTCCTGACAGATATTTGTTACGAACAAAACTAAAGGCATTGAATCCTGAGGCTGTTATCGGCCATAGTGGAATAGGATCACATCATCTCAGCGGGCTTCGTGATCTCAACTCCACCATGTAGGACGACATGATTTGGATATAATAAGTGTATATTCTTGCGTAAACTATAACAGTATCTTTTTTTTTACAGGCAAAAAGATGTTTAGAAAGTTATCCTTAAAAAAATATTCGTTAGAGAAGCAAAAAAAAGTTCAAATGCAAGGGTTTCAGTAAAACGCAGACTCCGGGGTTCCGGGGGCGGGATCGTTTTTTAGATAGATACTTACTTTATTGGTATAGACATCGCTGCCAGAGGCTGAATTACGTATATACATATAAAAGATTAAAAACTACTAAATTCTAGAAAACGAATAAATTACAATCGATTTAAGAAAAAATATAACTGTAAAGAATATATACTTATTATATACATACTGAGAAATACTCACCAAAAAGCTATGTCGTAAATTTTCGTACGCAAATTAGTTCTAGCCAATCAGAGGAGCGAACGATGGTTTTCACACGTGAAAAAAAATGATACGTCCAATCAGAATCGCGAACGATGTTTTTTCACATGTGAGAAAAATGATACGTCCAATCAGAAGCCACAGAGGTGTGTGAGTTTCGCGCCAAAATTCCCGCCTTTTATTGCAGCTTGCAGCGCTGCTTCGCACACATTCAACGAGAAAAGTTTTACTCAAAGAGTTTTTCTCGCTAAAAAAGTGAAAAACATTTCGGAAATGGAGTGGAATAGTTTTGTTTGTTTCACTGTCGATAAAGAAAACGATAGAGAGCCGGCGAAACAACAGCGGAAAGGGAAAAACAGAACAAGACGTAAGCTTTTGTTGTGCTTTTTGTGGGAGCTACTTTGCCTTTCATTTAAGCTTAAGCTTATATTGAAACCGGCCATTTTACTTAAATTCACTCATTTTCAATTGTGCATTGAGAACAAACAGTTAAGATTACTTATAGTTCTTGGATTACCTCATATCCTTACCGTCATTTATGTTTTTAACAAACGTTTTTACTAAAAAGCTGATACTTCGTTTTCGTTGTCATTTTGCGGTAAGTGTGTAACGGCAAATTTTAGCATTTTTGAAAGATTTAAAATAAAAAGGCCGCCAAAATGATGAATGTCTCAGTATGTATATAATAAACACAATACCACATGGAAAGTACTTTGTACGGTATTTACGCACTCGTTGTTTTTGTATCAGAAATCTTACTCGTTCGCTGCGCTCACTCGTTCGATTTCTGATACGTCAACAACTCGTGCGTAAATACCGTACGCCAGCACTTCCATAAAGTATTCTCTATATATACATAAAATATATAAAATACGAACAAAGTTCCATTAAGGAGGCGGTGGCTATTCTGATGAGCTTACCTGGAGGCATTGAGAATTAATAAAAAAATTCCAGGCCTTTCAAGTCTTAAACTTGACATCAAAAGTCCTGGCGTGCCTGAGGGTGTATTGTGAACTGTGCGTATCAGGCAGTAAGTGATGGAGACGGTGATCTCTGACCTGTAAGATATTATCAAAAAGGGACTGACATGATGGTGAACCACTAGTAACTCTAGGTCTAACGAAGCTAGAGCGTTGTCGAAGGATAAGGTGGGGCATATGATGGAGAGGAGCCCTCTTCTGTACACGCTCCAAATCGTCGATTAGGTACTGAGGTAACGAAGCGTGAAACACAGGAATCGCGTAATCGCAGACAGACCTTATACAGCTCGTGTAAAACCTACGCAGATCGGCCTTCTAGACATAGGCGCGCTTTAATTGCCTAGGAAAATATAAGCGTTTAGATGCTTTCTCTACCATCTCAGAAACGTGCATATTCCAAGAAAGGTTGCTAGTAATAGTGACTCCAAGTAACTTTGCATGGTCTACAACTTCAAGGTTTTTGTGGCCATCTACCACTACAGGGGGAAGGTCTACTTTATTCTTAGCGAAAGATACGCGTAATTCCTTACATTCGTCACTGTTAATTTCAGGCCAACCTCTGATACCGTTGTGTCGTTTACATATTTCCATAAGAAAGCATCGTAAGAAGTTAAATCGTTAATCCTTAAGATAAAAAGCCAGGGTCCTAATTTGGTGCCCTGAGGGACCCCGGAGCGAACCGATCCCCATTCAGACACACAGCCTTCTACGAGTTTAACTCGCTGAAATCGATTGGATAGAAAGTCAATTATCCAGCTGATCATACTTAGGGATCGTAACTTACTAACTAAAATGCTATGATCAATCAAGTCAAAGGCCTTTCTGTAATCGAAAAGGATCGTTCTGATGGTGGAACCATTTTCATCTGTGGCCTCAGTCCAAGTGTGCAGCATCTCTAGCAGGGCCAAGGTGGAAAAGGACTTCAGAACTGCGCCAAATTGGTTGTCGTCTGGTACTTGCAGTGCTGTTGGCTTGACATGATCACAGATGACAAAGTCCTCCGCAATCTTAGAAACACAAGGTGCCAAAGAGATCGGATGCAGATCTTTCTTCAAGTCGTTTACAGGTTTCTTTTTGGGAATTGGTGTCACATCGGCTAGCTTTTTGTTTGTTTGTTTGTATTTTTGTTTCGACTCTTTGTCCACTGGTATTATTTGATTTACTGGCAACCATTTTCTTTGTAAAACAGGCTGTATTCCTGATTTCGAGCTCTGGCTTGCAATGTTATTCAGCTATGGGGCTTTTTTTTTTACAATGAATCATAGGGAGATCGCAATAATAATGATAATAAACAACGACGAAAAGGGAGACGTACGCTAAAGGTAAGATGCATTGGATACGATTGAAATGTAATGTAACACTGAATTGATTGAGACGCTACAGAACGCACCGCAAAGCATCGCAAATTGAAGCCTGAGACAGAGACGTCATGCTCCGCATTAAGAAAACAGGCAAGTTTGTTTATCGGTGCTATTATTGTCGTAGTTTTTACAAAAAAACTTGTAGGCTCCCTATGTCGATATTTAAAATGTTTATGCCACACAGAAGCATACGTTCACCCGCGCTTTTCAATCCAAACCATATCGCAGTAAAAGTGCATTGTTTGGCTCCATCCTGGAGTTAAGACTATCCGCGATAAGGAAAAATTAAAAATATTTTTGAAATCGGAAAGCATCTTCTCTCTTACTTGATATATTAAATCAGGTAAGATGAATGGTATTAACTTGTACACTGCTCAAAATAATAGTGTTTTGTTTGTGTTTTGTGATCATTCAACAAAACAAAATAATCGACATCTCACTAACTAAAACTGACTCCGACCTCGAGTAATCTGCGTTTTACTGATCAGACCCCAAAATCTCAGTTTTATAATATTCAACAATTTATGATTAAAATAAATATTAAAGCCTATTTTTACTGAAAGTTGAAGTCTACAGTGTAATTCTGATTTTCTCTGATCTTTTACAGGTAAGGGGTGGTGTTAAGGTTCTATACTGTTTTAGTTTAGTTTAGTTTTACATGTATTTCATTTCACTCTTTTCTGCAGGGTGATGGAGCACAGGATATTGAGAACACTAAAATATTTCTCGCTTAAAGCCAGTCCTTCGCTTCGCTGCGTAATATATTTGTCAGTACATCTTTAACTACCAGAACTAGAACTTCACTAAAGTAAAGCTGCCCCACGGCTTGTTTTGAAAAACAACCTGAACCCATTCGTCAATCTCATTTTAGATTACTGGTCCCCCTACAGAGTCTCAAATATAGTGTAGATATAAACGATTGGATAAACTCAACGGAAACAGCGGCGGATCCAGGAATTTTTTATTGGAGGGTCCAAAATTTGGTTCAGAAAGGACTGTGGAACTTTTTTTGGGCAAATTACTTCTCCCCCACACCCCCCGGCCACACCCCCTCTCACCAGCCGCGGTTGTACGTTATAATTCCTTGGCCCTTACCGTCTACTTGAATTCTACTCGTAAAGGATGCACCCTTGGGACTTCCACCTTTTGTGCTTGGTAATAAAGATTGTACAGATTTCGTCATTACTGGGAAATGCTGCTTTGCGAGCAGAGGCGAACAGATCATAGCTGGGTACCCAAAACCAATTAAATTTTTAAATATCCCTGGAATTTAGTTTGGTGACAAAAATGCAACGTGCGTTTCATTAAAAAAAAAGTCAGCCAGTTAAAAAGTGATTTACGTGATTTACGTGATTTACGTGATGCAAGAATTTCACAGTCTCAAACAAGCGTCAGGTCTGATGGGGGGGGGGGGGGGGTCTGGACTCCCCGGACCCTCCCCCTAGATCCGCCACTGAGAAACGTTTGCAACTGAGTAAGGAATCTCACAGCAAAAAGGAACAATAACAAAAACCTGAGGACTCTTTATGGATATGTGTTAGAGGCCCGTTCACTCAAACTGCCAGAAAAAATACAGTTCGGCTTGCTGAGTTTAATCAAGTTACGGAAAATGATTCAAAGCTAAAAAAAAGAAATTCTCGAGATAAGGCGTTCTATTCTGTGGGATTCTTTTCTCGCAGAACTTCAAAGTACTACAAGTTTCCACCATAGAGCGTGACCTAAACAGTGATGCTCTTCTAGTAAACTGAAATCATGCCTTTCAAAATATTTCGTAATCGCCTTTATTTATAAATGATGGAATCGAACCAAAGCCTTTGAAAACGTTCTTCCCCTTGAAATGGTACCTTTTTGTTATCAGCAAATCTAAAATAGTTGCTTTCTTCTGTCAAGAAATCCACACGAGTCGAAAGCAGAAAAGATTGAAGTGAAAGATAGTTTCTTAGCTGATGAGAAAAGATTGATTGTTGCTCTTGTGGCCTTGGGATTCAGAGAAGTACCTGGAGATGGACCAAGCTCTGTTTATCCGTATTCTAAGTTCTTCTTACCATGTCCAGTTGGTACATTTTCCAATATAACTTCTCAAGGAGCTGAAGGATGCATACCATGCCCTCCAGGTAACTTGAATTTTACACAAATTTGATATAAATCCTAGCATACTCATTGTAATCGCGTTTCTCGTTCTTTCTTTGCTTTCTATTATTCTACAGTACTGTGCAAGAAAAATTCAGTGAAATTAGCGAATTTTGGAGAACAATATAGTGAACTTTCGTTTCAGACGAAAAAGCGGCGAAATTTCGGTGCATCTATTGTTCTGTTGCGAAAACCCAGTTTATGGTTATTGGCTCTCGCTAGAAGCTTCTTGCGGAAAGCCATAAGGAAATAAACATTAAACTAGAAGACCAAGTTATCAGCAATGTTGATCACGCAAAATCATTAGGTCTCATTATCGACAATCGGCTTTCCTGGTCTAATCATGTTAACGGATTGTGTAAGAAGGTAACTTCGGCTATAGGTGCCCTTAGACGTATCAGGCCCCTTATCTCCCAATCTACTGCGGTACTAGTCTATAACTCCTTAATTCAACCTCACTTTGATTACTGTAGCCTCGTTTGGGATGGCTTAAGTGATCAACTGAGTGACAAATTACAAAAGTTACAGAACCGTGCAGCTAGAGTAATTTTTAAGGCCAACTGGGACTAGCTCGAGCCTGCTTCTTGATATACTCAAATGGGACAAATTTGTTATAAGGAAAAAGAAGCATAAAGCAATAATGATGTTTAAATCTCTAAATGAACAAGCTCCAGTGTACTTGCAGAACCTATTTCACGAACGAAGCACAGACTATGATTTGCGCAATTCCTTTCACAAATTGACGTTGCCCAGGCCGCGTACTAACTACTTGAAACGAAGTTTCAGTTACAGCGGTGCTTTGTTCTGGAACTCTTTACCCGAAAATGTGAGAGAAATTAAATCAGTCAGAAAATTTAAAGAGCAAATCAAACATTTATTTGAGTCGTCGGACTCTCACTCGGCAGTCTTGTAAAACAGTATGTCGATATTTTTTTTAGTCTAATCAATTGTAATTAGATTTTTACTCTATTATTACTGAAGATTTTACCGAGTTTTAAACAAAGAATCTACCTACCCACCTGTTGCTCTACATTTTGCAAGCTAGTTGATTATTTGGAGCGAATTTTCGCGGCATTAGATGAAATTAAGGTGCGAAATTTTATGCCGGTGAGCGAAAATTGGAGTAATAATAAGAAATTGCTTTTCGTTGAAGCGATATTTCTTTTACCCTTTAGCGACATTTCATCTGCACAAAACGAGATTTTGTCATTTAAAAAACTTCTTAGCTTATTAGAAAAATAACTATCACTTCAATGTAAAAGTAAGCGCGAATATTATTCATTTGATTGTGAAAAAAAGAAAGAAAGAAAGAAATGCATACGATTTATTAAGACGTTTTGAAACTTAATTAGAAACCAGTAAATACAAAACGTATTTTGATCAGCACTGCTATAGCTTTAGTCTGCCACACAGCCGTTTTTAGTGTCGTCACGGGAGGGGCGTTGCGTGAAGACACTAAAAACTGCTGTGTAGCAGACTACTATAGCTTCGGCTTGTTTCGAAGTGGTTTTCTATTCCGGTTATTGCCCTCCTCGTATATAAGCCCCTCCGTTTACAAGCCTTCCTAAGAACCCTCACGAAGATGTACACAGCCCAGGGGCCCGTTTCTCGAAAGTCCCGACAATTAACGGGCCCGGTAAGCTCTCTCCGTTTACATTAAAGATCGAGGTTTCAATAGTTTTGCATCCAACACGATAAAACTGTCAGTTAATGAAACAAAATGGAGTAGTTTGCTAGCCAGGACCCGCGCTCTTATTCTTTATATTTCGATTTGAATATTTGATTTCGGGCCCGTAAAGTTACCGGGACTTTCGAGAAACGGGCCCCTGGGCTTATTCGCGGCAGATAACGGTATGGAAACTAGTCCAGCATGGCCCAACATGAACTGAACTTTATCCCATTGACCGTCGTATCAGCCGGACGTCTTGCCATACTTTGTAGGCTAAGCGAATTTAAGTATCGAAGTTTACAATTTTATTTGGGTCCTTTTCCTTTTAGGAGGATTTTTCTCTGATGACGTTGGGTATGTTAGCAAGAGCTGCAAGAAATGTCCAAACGGTTCATTTGTTGCTTTAGATAAAGTACCTGGAAAACAAACTCAGGATTGTAAAACCTGTCCTCTTGGTAAATGACGACTCATTTAATTGAGTATATTACATGGCCCTTGGAGTGTTAAAGCAAACTCGCTCAATATCTACAGGGAACCATGTGTTCTGATTCTGATTCTGATTGTTATTATTATTACTATTATTATTATTTAATATATAAAAACCAGAGGAGAAGTGGACCCTCTAAAAGATTAAGCCGGTTCACAAATGTGTGGATGATAAAAAAATATTTATACTAAAAAATCTCGATGGAAAGTAAAAAAAATGAGCGAAAAGACTCAAAAAGCGTAATACAACGGAAGGTTTCTTTTAAAACACACTCTTTTATTTAAGAAAATCATGAACAATGCATAAACTTTCCGTGTTTTTTCCATTTCCGAGACCAGAAATGCCATCACCAAAGCTACATCAATGTCGGTCTTTTCTACGAGTATTTTTTTCTGGTCCCAAAAACTTCTCTTCATCGTTATCAATGAATAATAGAATCTTATCGTAGCACACCTATTCATCGCTGTTAGGGGTATTGTCTGAAGCCATATCGAAATATATTTTGAAAAGGCCGCTGTCGAGCGCATCTAATCCAACTCACTTAGGATTGACAACGCGTGGCCGTTCATTTATCGCTTCAATGGAGCGGCGAAAACCAAAATGGGTGACGTTTCAGCAGCTGATTGGCGATCTTAAAAGACCCGTAAAATCATCAGTGTTGAGAAGCTATTCTTCTCAGAGCTCAAATTCCCCATAAATAAATCAGCTATTTTTTATATAATAAGTATAATTCTATATCGATTCGTTAAAGGCTGCAGAGGTTAAGAATGAAGAAAAAAACATCTTACAGAAACTCACGCCAGAAGAGTTGGTCGATATGCTTTTCAAGTGGCCTGAACTATTAAGTACAACCTCTAAGTATGGTTTTGACATGAACAAGGAAACTGATTTAAATGTACAGTATCAGATTTTTTACCTTAATATCTCAAGACTGAATTTAAAATGCTTAAAGCTGCCTTTGAATATCCTCCTTCACTATCATCCTTAGGAACGAACAGTGACGCACATGCTGGATTTCGTGCTTGTGAATGCTTGGAGGGACATTATCGGACTCATATGTTTGAACAGTGTCGAAAATGTAAAGATGGACTGAAATGCCAAGATGGCTATGCTACTTTGCAATCTGGCTATTGGTGGAAATGGAAGAACAACGTCCGCAAACATCGCTATCGACTTTTTATAGCCAATCTCTTATCACCTTCGCCATCATTTGATGAAGAGGACGTGCAATATCCGTATCCCCTACCAACTCCATATAAGTGCCCAGGGAAAAGTTCTTGCAAAGGTGGTATGGATTCTTTTTGTAAGGATGGCTACGAAGGCCCCCTCTGTGATGTGTGCAAAAAAGGATACTTTAAGCAATTTCATCAGTGCAGGAAATGCCCAACAAAGACGTGGATACTCGCCCAGATGTCTATAGTTGTTCTCGTTATTTTGACAATAATTTCTGTTTGCATTTGGACAAAAAAAATAAAGGATAAAGAAGGGGTTGGAAACACTGTGGCAGACTCTTTTCTGTCCAAAATAAAGATCGCAATTGGATTTTATCAGGTCACTTATGGCTTGCTTGAAGCCTTCTCATACATTGAATGGCCCGAGTCCGTACGGATAATCGGCAAGTATTCTGAAACACTCCAGCTAAACATACTTGAGATGACTCCAGTTAACTGCATCTTTAAGGACCTAAACGTGGATGCTTTTGCAAACTTGCTCTCCATGATGGCAATTAATTTTGCCATTGTCATCTGTGCGGGCCTAAGCTACCTTGTAAGAAAAGCTGTTATCTCTAGTAAAGCAGGAATGGACGACGACGAAAAGTCACATAAAATATCACAAGCTAAAGAAACCGTGTACAAAAATTTGTTCTTTTTCTTGTACATCACCTACCTTAGCACGTGTTCCAAGACAGCAGCTGTTTTGCCACTTGCATGCCGGGAACTTTGTCAGCACGAAGATGAGGACTCGTGCACGAAGTACTTAAAAGCAGATTACAGCATACAACGTCATGGGCCTCTGTTCAATAAACGGCTTATCGCAGCATATTTTTCATTGGCGTACGTTGTTGCTCTTCCTGCTGCCACATTCATAATCCTTTGGAGAAAACGAAGAGTAATAAAAACCAGAGAAGACGTCGTCAGAGGATCTAAAGATACAGCCTCTGGCATTGAAATAATCAAGGGGTTGCAATTTCTTTACGAAAACTATACAGCTCGTTCGTGGTACTGGGAACTAATAGAGACTTCTCGTAAAGTAATCATCACATCCGGTTTGATACTCGTGGGGCAGGAAAGCAGTTCATACATTGGCCTAGCATGGGTCATTGCTGGCATATATGGAGTGTTTTTTGCCTGGAATCGTCCGATACAAGACGCCTTTGAAAATCGATTGATGGCCGCATCCATTGCTGTTACAGTTTTCAACTTGGGTGTTGGGGCGGTCAGTAAAATTCCTTCAGAGAACTTACCTTCAGTGACCGACGTTTACATGGATACTTTTATATTCAACATATTAGTTCTTGGAGCAAACACCTTGGTCATCGGATTAATTGCCTGTAAGATTATTACTATTATCTTCTTTAACTTTATGCCACAATACAACATCTGGTGATAACCAAGCTATTTGATGGTGAGTGACTTTTCTTAGAATGGGACATGTTCCAAAACGTCTGATTATCAAATAGATTCCAAATGGAGTGTGTCACAGATGTTTTTATTCTTGATTTATTGTTACGTAATCTTCTATAGTTCATGTATTTCGATGTTAGCCCGGATATGTTGAATATACTTTTCCAACCCGTATTTGAAAGGGTAAGTAAATATGTCATATTTGTCTGAAAAAAGGCCTAAAAAGGCTCACAGACGCACTTAATGGCTGTGAAAAATTCAAGAAAACGCTCTGGTTTTGTTATTTATTTCAAAAAGTAAAGTGCTTCAATGTTATAAAACAAATAGTAATAAAAACACTGAATTTGCAGCGGGTAAAAAGGGAGCAAAGTTAGAAACTTTTTAGGTCTTTTTTGACGGAAAGGAGTACCATTTGTCAATAGAAGTATACGAAATGGGTATAAATGGTATATAAAAGGATAAGGGGTTGAACCTCGGGGCGGAGTCTTTTTGTATAACACTTTGTTGATCATTCCTCCGGGCACAGACATGGCTCACTTGTTCTAAAAAAATGTCTTACCACCTCCGATATTGCGGGCACTTTAGTCTGTTTGAACATAATAGTGTGAACTTTAAAGAGTAATTTGGAAAACCCTAGGCTGTATTCTGTACACTACTATATATTATGTCGATAAACCGTTGGCCCCCTCATTCAAACCTCGCATATATAGCAAAATCTATGGGACTTGTTGTTCAGGCAAGTCAATAACTCAATCACATGTTCTAATGGAATTTCTGACGGTTAAGTGTACTGCTTCTTTTCAGTTCAATACATGCTGCACCTGTATGCCTATCTTAAGGAATGGCATAAAAATCCACAGTGGTCTTTCTCTTGCTGTCTAGCGCTGATCCTTCCCTTTCTCAGTCTGCCAGAGGATATCAGTGGCATAGAAAGAGCAAATATAATGAGTAACCAATTAGAAACAGGAGACATCGAAATGCCCACTATTACAGATGCCGTGCAAGACAGTGGAGCTGTTAATATCTCGCTTGAGGAAGGCGGAGAATCTGACTGTGAACATCAGAAAAACGCCCAAAACAGCACCACTGCGCAAATTAATAGGGCTTTAGAGAACAGTGTTGGAGAAAAGGAACAAGAGGATGGTAACACGAAAGTGACAAATATTGTCCGCACTACTACTCAGCTAAACAGCAATGAAAGGAAAATAGAGGCCTTTGCAATTCTCTCACAGCAAAAGTCAAGTACGAATCATTAAGGGACCCAAACGAGTTTTACGGCTCTTTGTTAGATCAATCGCTCGTGAGACAGAGCAAGAGATACAGTTCTAGAATAATAAGAGCAGAAGAAATAGTGCAATTGTGAGATTAATAGATGTATATAAGAGAGGCATAAATCCATGATACATCTCCATAATACGTGTAACTAGGAAGTTTCAAGATGCAACAACAACGGGAAAGAAATGTACAAAAAAGTGTGCTTCACGTGCAAAGGTAGTTTTTTGCTAATAGACTATTAGACCTATTGATTTTTTTGCCGTTCGAAAACACATCGTTTCTCGTATGTGGTGTGGTTGTAAGTTTGACTTCTAGCAGCAATGTCCAGTCTTTCCTGACATTTACCGTTCTGTTATCTAAATAATCTGAAATAATACAATTTGTCACAGTATAAAAGCAAAGTAACTTAGTTAGTTGTTTAATTGGGAGCAATACTTCAGAATACCCCGCCCGACTTCTCGGAGCTTAACGACGGTCCCACAGTAAGGTCTGCTCGATTGGTCAAACAACAATCCCGTCTGGCGAAACTACATTGCTCCTTGGACCAACCAACGCAATCTGGACAGTTCGGGTTTTCGATAAAGTTTTGTCACCCAGCCGGCATCTTTATGCCAAAAAAACAAAGTGCTTTTCTATCACACTGCAATAGAACATAAAATGAACATGGCGTTACAAAAATTCGCAAATTCAAACGCACAGCACTATGTGAAAATGTTTTGCACTACGACAAAAAAACCACCACCAACAAGCAAATTTTATGTAGATTTCGAAAATAATTTTTTCAAAGATCAAAAAACTGAAACAGACCTTCTATCTTCCGATGTTTTGCGCCTTGTCTGGTAGATCTTTGAGCTGAAACACTCCCGTTTTTAGCCGTTTTACCTCTAGAAAACACGCAAAACTTCATCGGTTGCCATTTTTATCACACTCATGTGCTTCCTCTTCATTCAAAGGCGCAGCCCCTAAAGTACTGTGGGAATAGGTCATTTCTAGGCGTAGCAAAGAGCTGAAAAGTGACCCTTGATCTTGTCCCTTGGTTTGGGAACCATGTTGAAAATTTGGGTGACGTCATCATATATCCAGTTCTGGTTGTGGCCCGGACTGGTAGTCGTCTCTTATCGTTTGCAAGCGTACACGGAACGGTCGCGAAGAGAACGGTGGGAAAAGGAAGAGACTTTTTCCTTCTTCCTATCTTCCCCGCGCAATTCTTCCACGCGCTTTTTCGTTTGTTACATGTAGGTAGATTGATGGCGTTTTTGAGCGACAGAAGTCAATCTTTTAAGACTCCTTCAAATTTATATTGCTAAGTGTCTTGAGTCTAAAGAGAAGCTTTTTTAAGAAAAATTTGGGAAAGAAAACACTACCTAACTTGAAGGATGCAGAAAGTCCACTTCCGGTTGACGTGCGTCGGTTGACGTCATTTCCGAAGCACACTGATATTAAGGAGTTTGAGTTACCAGTCGACTACGACAGCGGCAATAAGATCTCCCTACTATTCCAACTCACTCATTTTTTCAATTGAAGGCGAACTATTCTGGAGTTGAATTCCTAAGAACCATATCCAAGTTCAGAAAGTTAAAGAAAATTTCGTCGTTTGTTGTTTACGTCCTCCATAAAACGTTGAATAAGGTATTTCCTCATCGTAGTCATGAAAAAGTGTGCTGCCCTTGCAGAGTTGTTGTTTTGCTAATCAAACCTATTGATTTCTTCTGACGTTCGATCAACAATTCCCACGACACTGCCGCCGGCAATCAGCTGGTGGAGCCCCTGTCCGGGGGAGGTGGATAATGTTTAAAAGTACAGTAAGCAGTTTCTATGAAGAGAAAAAAATAAACTGTTTTTAACTAAATAACTTTAAATCATGTTAAAAGCTTAGCTTTTGTGTGAATGGGACTAACCTTATACTCTGCAATAGTTTTAATTTCCACTGCATTACCTATCCCACCCGCTTATATGATTAAGACTCGTGGCGTGAGTTTTAGGCACAGAATAATTTAAGACTTTGAAATAATTTAGGAAACACACCTTTCTCATAAAACAACAGAAAGTAGGAATCTAATGTGATATATATGATAAGATTATTGACAAAAACAGTGATAAATGTATGTAAACAAATCAGACTGAACTCTAAGAAATCTTGGTCTCGAATCAGTTCAGTACACATGCTTAAATCTGCATCAATTCTAAGTCAGGCGTTTAAATAGATCGACTAATGCAGTGGAACCAACGACCTGATGACAACAAGGAAATTACAAACATTATGCATGGATGCCTGAGGTGCGTACAGCTTGCTAGGCTTTTCCAACTAACCAGCTGATAAACGAAGAGATCACCTTAGTTTTCATTTTGATGAATGAATGCCAAAAATCATCTACAACTACAGCTGTACATAGCCTCAGTCGTATGAAGGCGCGAATTGTGATCTCCTGTTTCAGTTAATCATAAGCCATGGGTAGATTCAATCTACCCTTAGCCTAATTTGCATAATTTTTTTCGGTGAGCAAAGCCCGTCACGAGTTCCCACCTGCAGTACAAAGAGAACATTATAGGCAAGCATAACTATAAATCGTAACAAAACATTGTGAAACAGCGTTTACTAGAAGCCGCAGTAGATAGTAAACAAAGATGCAATGACTGCATGGGTAAAATAAGGAACTGCTTGAAAATCTCAGGTATTTTTTCAAAATGCACCACATAACTTTTTAGTGCGGTTTTCTTAAAGGGATTGACAGTCTTAGGAGTTTATGAGGTGCTGTTATTTTAACTTCAGTGACGATCATTGTGAATTGGATGGCCCATCAGTGTAGGAACTGTGGGAGTGGGGGACGGGGAGGGATTGTCGTCGTTTCTTTCCTGAGAATACATTCCCGTTGGTTTTTAGCCGGGACGAAGCTTCGATGTTTTGACCGTCATACAGGTATCGCTAAAAAAGAGGAAAAGAGGAAGAAAAGGAGAAAAAGCTTCAATAACAACGCCTTTATCGTGAATACTTAAAAACCTGTTTGGCTATCAATTTAACAATATTGATGCTGTATGTTCGGGTTCAAAGAAAGCTTGAACCGCGTTCACATTTGTATCGTTTATGGGTGTGATTGTAATTTATCGACAAGCATCACTCCCCCCTACACATGGAGTGCCCCCCCCCGCCCCGAGCTCTTTGGATTGTTGCCGGGTTACTGGAAGGAGCTAGACAAATTATGATGGAATTTTACAAATTAGTTTAAAAAACCTTAACCGTGTTTTTACAATCGCATCTTTACACACACGGGTCATGTTTATGTTTATAGCATATATTTTCGACTTGTTATTGTAAACCATTCTAGGTACAAAGGTCGAGTGCTCTGGGCAAAGATAGATCTTTCTACCGATACTGGGTTTTGGAAATTCTGACCAACCTTACAGAGTTACAAACTAAAAATCAAGTAACATTTTGGTGAAAAATCCACAGCCAATTTCGCCATTTTATACCTACTACTCTTTACAGATCAAATTTCTCCCTGTCCTAAAAAGTTACCCAGCCACAATTCGACACAATTCCAATTTACTGAAAGGAAAAGGTAGAAAAGAGGGCGAGAAAGAAAAATCGAAATAGATTCGCTGCTTAAGTACATTCCATTTGATAGGCAGAAAAAAATGCCCTTATTGTTGCAAAACTCATTTTTGCCATTCCAATGCTAATTAACCGAAAACCAAGCCCCAATATCCATATACAAATTCTCCACACTAATCTCCATACATTGCCTGGAAGAATAAGTTGAGAGAATTTGTTAGATCAAAGCATTTTCTCTAACGTGATTATTTTATTAACTCTCATAACCATTTCTCTTGGCAACGTATGGATATTGTTAAGAGAAAATTAGTGTTGGTCACTATTGGGGCTTAAAGGGATAAGGGTTTATACCATTAATTCATGATCCGAGATATTGGAAGTCCCTTACTCGTTTCAACCTAGAGTTGTCTAAGGTGGTGATATCAGGTGATATCCTTTTGTTGCTGAAATCCATTCCACCTATTCGGACCTGCTGTTGTCGATACGTAAATCAGTTTCAAGCTGCTATTACAAAGCTCGAGATTTCACAAAATTATCTGAGATCAGTCCATGCAATGTATACCCTGGGTACCAGAGGTTTTTTCTCGCGTGCGACGAGGAGCTTTTGGCGGGTGTCGTGTCGGCCGCAGGCCGAAGAAACGAGCGGCGAAGCCGCGAGAAAAAACCTCTGGCGCAGAAACCGCGCATGAAAAGCCTCTGGAACCCAGGGTATGCAATGTCTTAGGCAAAGTCTGTTTTGGTTGTCATGACCCCCAGCCGCTACAACTCTAGTCCGCAAGGTCTTCTGTTACAGATCCTATAGTCGGTTTCTCCCCTCAAACAGTGTAAAACACAGATCCTCAAGGCATTCTCAATGCCAAAGGTGAATAATTGGACAGTGAGGGAATAATAGGGCACTGGCCGGGACATGTGAATTTCACTAATAAAGTTATTTTTCGAGTCGTTGTAATTAAACGGAAGTACAATTCCAGGGATCGGTCAGCAAATTTTAATCGTTTGTTTGAAACGTCATCAGTATACGCGCGACTGCCTCAAAGCAAAAAAAAATGGAGAATATTGTAGTTGTAAATGGCTATTGTTGAATTCTCTCTGACAACTGTGCTGAATAAATATCTGTGGACCTCTTCGGAACCATCTTCTGATTAATTTCAAGTTTTTAATTCCTGAAATTCACATATATATCCCAAGGGCTAGACTGGGTGTTTTCCTCTCGGTCCCATGATTCTCTTTGGTCATCACGTTCATAATAGAGAGGAGAAGTGTGACGTCACGTTACCATGGTAGCAAAATTTCTGGATCACAACAAAAGGGAGCTTAAGCAATGACGACGGCGACGGCAACGAGAACGGCAAAAAAGCAATAGGTTTATATTGGCAAAACAACAACTTTGCACGTCACGCCTTTTTGTACATTTCTCAACCGTCGTTGCACAACTGTGAGATAAAACTTCCTAATTTCACGCGGTCTCTTTATGGAGTAGGTGAACAAAACACAAAAATGTCCTTTTTCCTTTTCTCAACTTAGATAATGTCCTTTCGGAATCAACCCCAGCAAATTTCGCCAACATTTGACAAATTAAATGAAATTGCATAAGATCGATTTCGGTTTGTTGTCATCCAGAAATTTTACTACCATGGCAACGTCACGTAACGACTTCTCCTCTCTCTCGGATCGGTTCGAAGTTATAGGCCTAGGGAGTCAAAAAGGATTGGCTAAATGAAAGCACATCAAGCCATAACCTAAAGGAAAACCAAAACGGCTCTTAAACATCAAAGAAAATTCTGGACAATCCTGACAATCCGGAGAGCGACGAGAATTGAATAAGATTTTGAACATTTTCAGTATGTAGACTTGAGATTTCCAATGCGTGTATCTTTTTATATTCAACATTTTTTGAATGATCATCCGACCATTGTACAAATTGATGGGTGGTTGATGAAGCCGAACAAAATTGCAAGTTTATTGCAAGCCAGACAATCGCAAACACTGGGCCCTCATTACAGCACTGACGTATCACAAATAATGACCACATACTACTATTTCTGACAAAGTTTGACCGGCTAAGAGTAACTATATTTCCTCCTATTGTTTCCTTGACGTTTAATCAGTATTTCTAGAGATAATAGTGCTAAGTCTGTCAATAAAAAATCTTCCCAATATTAAGGATTTGCCTTGCTGCAAAATATTAAAATTCCTCCATGAATTATTTGGTTGCTTGGGCAACAAAATTACAGGTCTTTGTACTTTATATCAAAAGAAATACGTTCTAGGCTTTTTTCGCTTTCCGCAAGAGAAAAACGTCTTAAAACATCTAAATGCAACAAAGATAATTTTCTCTAAGAAAAGTCAGGATGTCAATATATGAATAGCTGCGTGATCAATTCCCCCGTCAAGATCGAAATTCAGTTTAGTGCAGCCGTTTGTACTGATTTGTTTGTCTATCCAGCTGTATTCAAACTTCTGATAAGGCAATTTTAAGGCCAGAAACAAGGATTTCCAGGTTCTCCATAGTCAGGTAAGACTGAATAAAACTTTATCTAAATGTTTTGACGTCAAGACGTTCCATATAGATTTTTTCCAGCTATTTCGAACAAGAATCAATTCCGAGGAATTATTTAGTAGTAGGTCGGAGAGATCTTTAGCAGGAGGTTGATAAAGTAAATGGTACTGTCGGAGCTGTTTTATTTCATTTGATTATTTCATTTTCAAACACTAAACAAACTCACGACGGAGATAATTATCAATTTTTTCCCTTACATTTCCATGTTGGCCCCTGATGTTCCTCAGTTAATTTCCTCACTCATGTATTAATATGGATAGCGCCTCCCGCCATTACTTTTCTTTATTGAACGATTTGCCATGTTAACTCAACACGGTGACAGGGGATGAAACAGGTCTTACATCCCAATTGATATCAACCCCTTTATTATCCACCCAGCCCATGTAAGGTTGTACCACACCACCGGGCTCAGTACGTCTCCTACTCTTTACTAACAACAGTGTGGATTCTTTTACGTCTTGTTCGTCCTTATTCCGAGAAGTCCTTAATGTCTAACCATTTGTAGATGTCACAGCCGCCGAGGCAGTATATTCTCCTCTCTTATTTTTAAGACTCTGAGTGTTGGTCCGGCCGGGGTTTGAACCCGCGACCTCCCGCTCAGCAGACCGGCGCTTATCCAATTGAGCTAACCGGGCGGGCGCTGTAGGTTGTCTTGTGCTTATGGAGTTTTTCAGAGAGCTCCCTAAATTCCCAAGGTGTTCCGACCCACCTCCTTCACCCTTAGGGCACAATTTAAATTATGAACTTTCCCTTATCGGGACACAAGTTCACCTGTTTGTCAATTCGGTACGGTTTTTGTGTCATTGATGTTATCGAAAATGTTGTTTTATGTCCCTAAAGGCAATATGGGACGTAAATAGTATGCATTAAAATAGTGCAAAGCCGGTGAATTTTATTTATTGAGCAAAAGTAAGTTCCTGATCGTGGGTGGCTCTTGTGTTTTCAAATGTTCAACAATTGGTATAGGATTTAATGGAGCCGAAACCAATTGAGGAATTGTATAGTCACATTTTCGCATCCTACTGATGAACAGTTACGACTTATAGCAACAAAAATATAATTTGCCCTCTGTTCCCTTTGAATACATCTATGCCTTCACTAAAACAGTAATTGACTATTGGCTTGTTTTAGTTGTCGCTTACAAAAGTAACTGCTCCTTTGACACACTTCAGGTAGATCAAAAGCGTATAAATCGCAAATTTTTGGCAACAATTTTTGTGCGTACCTCTCGTGGCTTGATTTCATCGCTAGTTTTATTTTCAGTTATCTTTGTCCTTGTCTTGATGCTATACTTTAATGAGTATAAAACACAGGAAAATAACCGATTATAAAATTGATTAATGCTTTCAACGTGCAATGCTGCATGACAAATAAAAAACACTGGGAGGGGAGGAAAAGAACTTTGTTCTTTCAGTCAGATACGTACCGCCGCATTTTACTTGAAACACGACTCGAGGACCCTTTTTATCATTTTACGTCTTACAGCAGTTCAACCGAGGTTTACTTAACCCTTTTTTACAGTGAATTGCCACGAATATGACGACGGGCAAAGGACTGGTAGTCACAGTAAAAGTTCGTTATCACCGGCCAGGTTTCGGTTTATCGAGGTTTTTTTCAACGGCATTCTGGGTCGCAAAATATCGTTTGTTATACCAAGGAATTCGTTATTCATAGAGGTTCGTTTTACATCGAGGTTTCACGGTTTACGTTCTGTATAAAGTAGCAATAGCTGTATAATTTGCATACCAATGCCATTTCTATTATAAATTAATGTAATATCCAGTGAAGTACAGCCGGCAACATATGTTGACAGAAATTTTAAATCGCCTCTTAAAAATTCAATCTACTTGTCTTGGAGCAATATCATCATTTCCCGTAGAGCAAAACAAAACAACAAAGAAAATTGAATACAAATTATTACAGCTTAAAAACTTATTGTCCTTAAACCGGTTTGCCGATTTTCATTCTTTCTTTTCTTTCTAGTCTTTCAATTTTTTCACTTAAGACTAGCTGAGCTTCCATGAGAAATCGCAATAAACTCAGCGTCTTTCACTGTTCCATTTACCTCAATTTACCGGGTTGAAAGAGATACAATATTCAGTTTACCTTCTTAAAATAGAACTTTTAGACAGTTCATTGTTCATACCCCCATTAAAAAGACTAAGTAGTTTCCCCTTGACTACAAACAAAAAAATATTACATTAGCCTATCACGCCGCTGAACTACCTCACTAGTATAAACTTGTCAGTTTTGATAAGTCCTCAAAAAGCTGTACAAAATTGATATCGACCTCTCCGATCACGCAATGGATATCTTGTCTATGTTGTTTGGACAGCTAATAGAAACATATTTGTGATTTTTGTTGTTGTTGAATGATACTGTATTTTCACGCAATGGAATGGTGTTTTCATTAAAAAAAAAAGACTCATAAAGTGTTTATGCTAAGGCTTCTTTCAAAAACCAACATATCTTACAAAGGAAAAAATTGCTGTTTATTTGACAAAGTTGGAAACATTGTCTGTGTTTCCGATTTTCTACCAATATTATTCTTCAAGAAAATCAAAAATATGCATTAAGTACAGACCTATTCAAATATCGAGTAAGATAAATTCGAGCCAGGTTTCTTCCGCAATTCTCATTCAAATGAAGGAGAATGTAATTAAGCACTTTGTTGATATCCTTTCCGGTTCGGCTGGCCCTTAAGCGATTTCAACGTATGAACTTCTGCGTGTTGAAAGAAAGATGTTTGAAAATTTGCTCAGCTGCGATACTTCATTCCAGGCTTACTTGGAGATCGGAATAGCATGAAATTTGTGCGGATACAGTTACCGCATCAAGGTCACAAATTCAAGTAACTGTTTCAAACTGTGTGGTGATCGATACCACTACGTGACTCTAATAACTTTGCATTGATACGCAGTCTTCGGAGTTAAGCATCGAAAAGGAAGGCATATTGCTTTGTTTCCATTTAAAAGAGAGAGGGCTACGCAAACAGCCCTCCAGCTTGACAAGGTGAGAGCCCGGGTGAAAGTTAACGATGCTGGTCCAGTGAATTTTGAAGAGAAGTAAAATCGGTACAGTTGTGGTTACAATTACTTCTGACCTGTTTCCAAGTCTTCAAAACCGCCAGCTCATCGAAGGATGCAAATATTAAACCGCCAATTATTCGGTCTAAATATTATTGTGTTGACATTTGCGCTCTTAGTTTTTGCAATTGTTTCTGTCGAAGGGAGACTTTGCAAAACGCATCAGGATTGCCTGGGGGATTTCATACAGTGTTGTAGCGGTTACTGTCGTCAATCATGCAACTTGTCGTGCTCCAGAAACGATCAGTGCGGCTCACCCCCCAACCTCGAGGAATATTGCTGCAAAGGAACGTGTATATCAACATCGCTGACTTGTGAAAAGCCAGCACCTGAGAAAGAAAATGTCCTAAGCCCGCCTTTAATTGCTGTAGTTGCGATATTCAGTGTGTTACTTGTGATAGCTTTGTGCTGTGTCTTCAGGGCACAGCTGTGCAAAATGCGCGCACTTTGTTTCACGGGTAACAGAGGCTCTAGGAGGGAAGCGAACGCCGGTGTCAAGATCAGCGTTGGTGCCGGCTTTATGGAACTCGGACGAAATGGAACTGATGAAAGCTTGAATGTAACAGAGAGATTTACGTTACGAGCCGGTAACAACTCTTGGGTTGGACAGGATTTTCGTGTTGTGCCTCCAAAATCATTAAGTAAAAGAAACTATCATGACTAAAGTGCCGAATTTTGTCAGATTGAATCGGCTTCAAGCGCTTAGTAAAAGCCCTGTTGGTTCTCTTAGGATTCATCCCTGACAGACATTACAAGTGTATTCAGATTAACCGAAGTTGAACATTGTATTTCTGCTACTCGGCTTTTAATCATGCACGGGCGAAATCGCATGATCTGATGATGACCCTTGCAATCGGAATTTCTTAGAAGTCAATACGAAAAAAACTACTAGCTGTGTATGTATTATTGTTTATTTACTCAGTTATTTATTAATTCATTTTCAAAAGGGAGTGTTAATAATAGACAGTGTTTATCAGTTAAGTAAAGAAAAAATAACGATACCAACAACAAAGAAAACCTATGCATTTTTTTTTCACCCTATTGTAATGACGCAAAAGAAAAACGACTTTAATTAAAATAATAATAATAAAAATAATAATAATAATAATATTAATAATAATAATAATAATAATAATAATAACAATGATTTATTAACAGATCCACTGGGTCGCTCTTCCCTGTTAAAACAGGGCTACAGGGCTTTGATGAATCATCAAACTAGTATATTTGGTTAAACGTCTCATGGTTCAAACACACGAGTTCATAAAAACGTGCAGGTCATTTGTAGAAAAATCATAATAACATCAAAAACAAATAAGAAAAAAAAAAAAGAAAAAAAGGAAAGAAAAAAAAATTGAGCAATGATCGCATATCCGTAGTCCTGTGGGAGTGGGTGAGGGTGGATGAGGCAGGGGTCGACTCGCGAATGTCCGTCTTGCCAGAGACAGGCCAATAATAAGTTCTCCATCTTTGAAATAACATCATGTTTAAAATGTTTAATTTCAGTCCCTGAAGTTCGTACCAGTAATGCAAGAATATTGCCGTTGACTTCAAAGCTTTTATCCGCGATTAAAGTGACAATTTTTTTCAGATTTTAATTTTCGCGTTTGTATTTATTTACTTGCTTCATTTGTTTGAAAATGTTATGTTTTTCGCAGTTATATTTGTTATGTCGTAACCTATTAATAATGAATAACGTTCTTTAGGATTTCGATCAGTTCAGGTCCCTCGTTCGTGGTTTATTTAGTCCAGATTTTTCCCAAAATCAATAATGTTCAGGTCTAAAGAAAAATTCCGCAGGTTTACTTTAATAAAATAAAATAAAATAAATAATAATGATAATGATGATGATGATCATAATAATAGTAACTGCGTAATTTTTATGGCAAGATAATCAACTGCGCATTACAGCAATTTTTAGTATAATAAAATAGAATAATAAATATAAAATACGTCAAGAAAGATACGTCTTAAAAATAAACAGCAATACAACAACAACGTTGTTTCAGTATTCCCACGTGATTATTTATGTTATAAATCTTAAATGAAAATAAAGAGCATAATTAAAGAACAATTTTTGGTCTATATTCCATACATGAATTTATGTAAGCAGCTGTAAGTCTGTAGATATGAAGATCGACATTATCAGATATAAAGAGGGTTTTTCCATTGTTGTCAAAGTTATTAAAAAGTGAGTATCTATTACTAATGTTTCTGTAAAAGTTAGATCGAAGACTATCGTAAAGATTACAATTGAATAGAAAGTGTAACATGTGTTCAACTTCATTTAAGTGGCAGAAGGGGCAAACTAGAAGATTTTCTGGAGTTTTCGGGATTGTATGACTGCCCGTTTCAATTTGTAAGCGATGGTTGCCATGTCTGAATTTATGCAGTTTTTTTTTTTGTGAGTTATATTGGTAATTATGTTCAAGCAATTACTTTTGTGACAGTTATTTTTTAATATTGAGTAGAATTTTAGTTTCTTATTATTTCTTTTAGATTACATTGGTGTGAAGTCAGTTCTTCACGTATAGTTAATTGGATATTCTTTATATACGTTGAAAAATTGTTATCATTTAAATACAATTCATTTAGATATGAATTGTTTCATAGAGTATTAACTTTTTTCATAAGACTCATCTGGTTTTTCTCAGTCATATCTTTTAATATTTGTAAACAATACTTACCATAATGATCAGCTTTTTTGTTTTCTAAATGTATCGAAAATTTGATAATACTTATGTTAGTTTTTTCCTTCAGTGGTAGTCGTCCAAGTTCATTTCTGCATGC
Source organism: Porites rus (assembly GCA_964035705.1). Lineage (NCBI taxonomy): Eukaryota > Metazoa > Cnidaria > Anthozoa > Scleractinia > Poritidae > Porites > Porites rus. Next base: position 27,181,886 of record OZ037995.1, read on the forward strand.
AACATTTGGACTGTTAATTCACACCTAGGACTTCTTTACAGAACTGAATTTGTGTTTTCTCTATTATATCATTCTCCCATGAATCATAATCATCTTTATCGTAGATGCTCCAAACCTCAGAACCATACATCAGAATTGGGAGATACAGTGCATTAAATAATCTGTTAGAAATATCTATTGGAAGTCTAAGAAAGTTAAGGTGCTGACGAGTTGCAATATATGGATCTGTAATATTTAAGTCATGAAACTACAGCATGAAAACGAACCATGTGCTAGTCCTCCAAGGAGCCTGGAACCTAATATGTTACAGGATCTCTTGGCTTTGTCTTTTAGGATTGCTTTGTGTTCTTTAAAACTACCATTTGTGGAAAATTTTACCCCAAGGTAGGTGTAACTTTTCGTGATTTCGATTTTTCATTTTTAATGTAACATTGGTGCTTTAGAGTGGTCGACTACAGTCAGACTCGTTAATACGGACACTCGGGGGGGGGGGGGGGGTTATATGATAGAAAGTGTCTCTATTAACGGGGTGTCCGTATTAAGAAGTATATTTGTACTTTACTTTGCCTTCTGCGTCCGTTTGTACTTTTGGGGGTTACATGGAGTAGTGAGGGAAGTCTGCATGGGTGATGCTGTGGCTAGGAAAATGATGTCTGCCCTCAAAGTTGATTTGCCTGGCTCAACAGGTCCAGAAGGGGGGGGGGGGGGGGCAGCTGCCCTCTCCGCCCCCCGCTAGCTACGGCTCTCAGCTTAGAGGGTGTCCATTCTTGTCTGGCGGTGTCCGAACCATATTGATACGTATACGATGTTGGTTTGGTGTCAACGCAACTTGGTGCTAACGGCACTGTGAAAGCTTCTCGTCCCCCAAGTGGTGATATTTTGCGCTTTAGTCTTCTGTGAGTGTCCATGTTTACATTGGTAGCTTTTTGACTGTTTGTCTTGAGTTCAAGAAAATTTAAGTACAGTAGAGCTTGATATATTTCTTTCTAGCGCAATAGTTTTAAATTGCGCAGTAATAGAACAAATGCCTGCAGTAGCTACATGTTCTACATTGTAAGAGATCACTAGTTTGGTAGTAGGCCTTCCCTCGTACGGTGAGTGAAAGCAGTGCCTCAAGGTATATCGAGCTCCTATCTCGAACATTTTGACGTCATTTTTATAGTCATAAGCACCATGGAAAATTGTTGTCTATTTGTCAAATAGAGGTCTTTCATAAAATTCAATATCTTCTGCAGAGCGTTTCAATTACTGGCCTGGTCCAGATGTCATATCTAACAAATGTTTCTGTTTAAGGCGGAACTTCCACCGCGGGCTTGTTCTGCGTTCATGGTAAAAAATAGAGTCCATTCATCTGCATACAAGTAGAGATCTCATTATTAAAGAGTTCCTTAGGCAAGTCACCAATAACTGAAATATGTTGAAAGGGCCAAGTATCGAGCCTTGGGGCACCGAAGCCTTGATTGTTGAAGGAACTGATCATGAGGACTAGCTTGCGTCGGCCCTCCTCGTCGCACTAGCCAGAGAGAAACGATATTTTTGTGATGGAACGGTCTGCCTAAAAATTTTGATACCCTTCAATTCACTGATTAAGGGTTTGGAATGAAGCCTTCTAGGTTAGAGAGTCGTTGTGAAAAGTTCGAACGAAGATGCTTTGATATCTAACTCAATACAGCAGAACTCTCCATCTTCGACAAAGATGTTATTCTCTTGTCAGAGGGGAGCTTGTCCAAAGAATAGCTGCATGATGTGGTAGAGCAGGTTTGGTCGTTAAAATTTTTCAAGTTTTGTTTCATATGCGACAGCTTCGAGTGAGAAGAAAGGGAACATTAAGGTTAGCTACAGGGTGGGTGTTAAAACTAGTAGTTTTAAACATGACAGACAGAGTCTTGGATTTGACCGATACATTAAAACAATCAGGATTCTGCAAATCCTATGTCAAGCAAACACTTTGGAACAGGCAAGCGATGTAAAGGCGGATTTTTGTTCGGCTTGCTTTAGAGAAGGGCTTTCTCTGAAAAAGCCAGCCAGTTTTCCCTCATGGACCTCAAAATGCTTGTCCTCTATGCCCACCCACCGGCCCGACTCAATGTAAAGGTCCCCTGTCTCCAGCTTAACCCAGCTGTGTAAATGATGCCTGTGATATAATTACCAAGCAATACGGCGCGCATAACAACCCATACCACTGAGGGAGGGATAGCAGTGCCTGTAGGTTGATCTAAGTGATCATTCAGCAGAAACCAGGATAAGCTTTAGCCATGCTGGTCTTTTAGTCCGGCACAGTGGGAAGGAGAGAGCTTCTTTGGCAAACGTTGCCATGACGCGATGTCGAAAGTAATTTATTCACAGACCAAGGCGCTTACAATGTCCTGTGCAAACAACACGTCATACAGGCCAACAAAAAGGGCTTTTAAACTCGCATGTATTTACTGTATTTAAAACTCACACGTGCAGTAAAACAGCTGAATCGTTATTGTTCGATTGCTGGCTTTAAAGGCAGAAATCTTTTTGCTAATTTACTTCGTAACTACAAAAAAATCAACTTTGGATCAAGCAGACCGTCGTAAATGCCGATAATTCCACACGTCTAAGAGTGACTGAACTACTAGGCATGTGAGTACGCATGTTCGGGATCATTTTTAGTTCAATAAAAATGTGAGCAAAGGGCATCGACTTAGTCTGGCCTCCTTGACTACATTCCAAGATTCTGGTAAGTTATTGCAGCAGCCATTAATGATTCAAACAACGTTTTGTGACTCAACTGTGATGATTTACACTTATATAATGTATATTGTTTAATATCAGATGTAGTACAAATGCGCTTCTCAAAAAGCTTGGCAAGGATGTTTTCTTTCTTGAGAGAGTTCCACAGTTGCGTATGTGGCATTAAAGCTGTGATCATCGAAAAGATTACAATCCAAAAAAGAATTGGAACGGATTAATAGACAGAACTCTAAAGTCCCGGACTTTTCGGTTTTATGTACACTTGTAATCTCGCCTTTGTTGTTACATTTAGCATGTTGTAAACATAATGGGCCCACACATGAATTCGCGGCAAAGGTTCTAAGGAAACTGCCAAAAACTGTTAACGAAATGCCATCGGTTTTGTGTAACATGCATTTGCCAGTTTGAATAGCAAATCTATGGTGAAGAAAACTTATCCCGTGTTAATGAAAAGGTTACTTTATTCGAGTGAATCTTATTAAGATCATCCGCTTAAAACAATAGTGTTATCCCGACTGTAAAATGTTGTTCGCTATTACGCCAATAACAAAACAGTTCAACATTTTTCCGGCATCAAAAGTGAAATTGCTTACAAAGCTGAAGAGTACAGTATGATCTTTACGGGCGGATTGGCGGAGACGAATATGCATATTCCACTGATTGAAGTAGATTGGCGACTACGGCTCGAGTCATCTTAATTCTGGCAAACTTTGAGGTGCTAATTTCCCATAAACTTCCAGTAACCACTAGAGCTCGTTAGCACAGGCCAACTTTATTGTTGCCGTTATCAGCCGAGTTACGGACAATGCTCAGAGTTCTCAGTATTTCTAACGATCAATTCTTGCAACTAAAGCCAAAATGAATATGTAAGGAAAGTTTACTTACCGTTTGACAGTGCTTCACTTGCTGTTACAGGCGCTGTCAATGGTGCACTCAGTGCTAGCAATTTGCAAAGTTGTAAGATGAAGCATTTACTTGAATAAATAGCTTAAATTAAAGACCTCTTTCAGACTGAAAGATTGAACGAACTGATTAAGACACTAGGCTGGGCTCCAGATAATTAGAACAGTAATCTTAGAAGTATAACTAGAACATGATTAAAAGAAACATTTCTTCGTAGATTTCATTTTATTTCGCCACAATAAAGCTTAAAATCAACTTTGCAAATTCCTTCATCCAGGTTGAATTCAGTATGGCAGATGAAGTACTCCTTTATTTAACAAAAAGACGTGAAACTCTCAAATAAAACTCTAGACGAAGAACTCTTCAAGAACTTTCAAGTTGAATTTAAATAACTGACGTACGAGAATCAGTTTAATATGCAAGGGGGTAGTTTTTAAATAGATTTTAAATAAACATTTTTTTGCGGTCCCCCTTTAAGTGATCGTGGTATTCGGCGAAATAGTAAATATTTGCTGTTTGCGGATGCAATGAAAACATCGGACGCATTGATTGTCATGAAATGCAGCTTAATTGTGTGGATTACAAGCATTAACAGCCTGTTCGGTTAAATCGACCGGAAAATTCTCACCTTCAAGGAAACTGGAGCAAGGATTTAGCCCAATTAGCTCTGCGGCTAACTGCTAATTCCCAACTCACGTACACTACAAAAGTCACGGTCTGTCAATGAATACCAAAAGTTTTCAAACTAAATTAGCTACCATTAAAATTCTTTCCCTGAGACGTTTAACACACACGCTTACCCCCTTTGTAGATAATAGAGCATATATTAATTGTAGGTGTAATTAACTTTAAGTAAAATTTAGGCTGTTGTTATCGTACTGTTGTGATCGAACCCCAGCAATCACAAATCCTAAGAGGTGAGGCAAACTTTCCTTGACATCACTGAATAATGATAAATTAAAGATAACGTTGTTCAATTTTGAACACACACTCGGAAAAAGCAAGAAACGCTTTTTACCGGGTAACCGGCAACACTTAGGGAATCCTGCTTTCTTTTTTTATTCTTCCAATTACTTTACTCAACACAACATACATTATCGATCATCAGTGATCATTTCAAAGTAGTCTTCGTTAATTGTTCTTTTTTTTTCGATTCGCCCAGAATTCATTAGAGGAAACTAAACAAACGCATGGGTATAATTTCCCAGACGTGGCCGACTGCACATCCAGAGTGTTCATTATACTGTGGAAACACAGCCTTGACAACACTTTCCTGACAAGTCCCTCAATTAACATTGTCTTTGGGCGTAAACATCGTCCAGAAAACAGGAGTTTCACTCAAAAGCCTATCTTAAAAATAGCCCTCATCGTCAAACAACCATCATGATAATTGTGATTCAGTTGCGGCATTACAACGCCATATCGTGAATGAAGGCACAGTAGGTTTAATAAGACCATTTGCCCAAAGCACTATCTCAGTTTAACAAGATTGGCTAGTAGTTCTTTTGTGATGCGTGTTGATTTTTCAGAGCAGCAATTTTGGTGTTTATTAGACCCTGGCTGTGGTAAAAAGTAGGATTACAGGATTTTTAATTACTTTTGTGATAATTATCTCGTTGTACAAAGCGATGGGGTAAGGGTTAATCCTTTTTCGCCGCGTAAATGCACGATTAATAGGCTCTTTAAATCGCACGCGAAAACTAGCTATTCCCAATGGAGATGCTATCAATTAATCTCTGAATGGACGATATTTGCTATTTGAACCTTTACACAAATTGCTTTTAAGCCGTCTAGCTCAGTGTTGGTGTTAACGGAACAAAACAACTGAAACTGACGCGGATTTTGCTGAGAGCCAATCAAAACGCTTTCCCATTGTGTCAAGATATTTAGAACCGTCAGAACTGAGACATCAATGTAATTGATTGAAAAAGAATAATTATTTTGTGGAAGGAAGAAGACGCCTTCTCTTAGAAACACCTGCAATTTCAGGAGCGAGAGATTTGTCTTTAGTGAATATAATTTGCTAGTCATGTTTTCGTTTGGGATTGCTGTCGCGTGATTTTATCGAATTTCAAACAAATTTTGTTCCTTTGATTTGCTCTTCGTTGTGATTTTGGCAGCTTTTTAGGTATTTTATTGGCTTGTGTAAATAAGATTTCTTGTCTTGATGCGTTTTTCGTTATTTGCATATTGGTCTTTTAGAATACATTTTTTATTCTTATTTTCCTTGCCTTTCAGGAAACTTCGCGAAACATCTCATGGCGGACGAGCCAACTAACTAGATGTTCGTCGGCGATCAATTGGTTACCCGCCAAGAATTAATAAGGGAATAATACTTCCTCGTCAATGTCCCCCGCGGTGAAAATTGCTTACATTAGATTTGAAAACATTGCTACTAGGTACGACAACATTATTATTCTCAAGTGGTTTAACCGACAGAACTGAGTAAAGCAATATTCATAAGCACGCGCTTCCTTGGAGTCGAATATTTCAAATTTTCAAAGGCCTCACCTACAATGGATCCTGGTAAATTTTGCGATTTGAGCGACGAGTTTTTAAAGAAGAAGCTCTATGACTGTATGATGAACTCGTTCCTCCCAGATAAGATATCACCATCCCCTAGGGCGCTGTTAAATGGTTATTTTGCGGAAATTGTAACGATTAACACGGCAGCGAGCCCAAAATATCTACGTTCGCCGCCGCTTCAACACAGTCATCAACGCAAGTATCACAAACATTCAAAAGACTACGCGTTGCACCACCTTCAAGAGCAATTCCTTGAGGATATTCCCGAGGAACAACCCGAACTGACGAGTGTCCTCGGAAGCTGTCCGGATCACCAGAAAGAGAAATTGAAGTATTTCTGTGAGACATGCGATGAGCCGATTTGTCTTGATTGTACGTCTTCGGAGCATAGAAAACACAAGTTTTCGTATCTCAGAGACGTTTATCACAAACAGAAGCACAGCATGGCTAGTTTGCTCGGACAGGGTAAAAACAAAATTGAAAACACGCGAAAATCTCTGAACGAAGTGAAGACTTTGTTGTGTAAACTTCAGGAAGAGCGTTATTCAATGGAAGAGAAAATTCGCGAAAATACTCAAACTTTAATAGCTACTCTTCAACAGCAAGAGGAAAAACTGTTGGATGAACTGAACAGCGCTTTTAGAACCAAAGAGAACTCACTTCGAAAAGAGAAGCAGCATTTTGAGTCAATTCTTGAACGATTAAGCGGTAGTTGCCAATACACAGAGAGGGCGGTCAAATTCGGCAACGAACTGGAGATCTTGGTCATTCAAAAGCACTTAAAAAGACGGCTAAACGAAGTTTCGAACACTCGAAAGGATTTCAAAGCGGCAAATTTGACAAACGTGTATTACTTCCCCGACCCGAACTCAAACGAGATTGCCCGAAAAGCCCTCGGTTACATTGTTGTTTCCGATACATGTTCGGAGTTATCAATAGCAAGTGGCGATGGACTGGTAAAAGGTCACGTGGGCGCAGCGGCTGAATTTGTTGTGACTGCCAAAGGTTTCGACGACCATCCTAAAACCCGAGGTGGCGATATGATAACTATCGATGTCCGAAGTCCTAATAAGGCAGCTGTTTCGTCGGAAGTCGTGGATAAGGGTGACGGAAGTTATGCAGTCGCTTTTACACCGAATTTAAACGGCGAGCACGAAGTGGGTATCGCAATTCACCGTCAACCCATAAAAGGAAGTCCGTTTAAGGTGATGGTCACCAATCCCCGAATTTATAGCAAAATAACTCGTCCAATTCTGTCCATTGGAAGCCTGGGAGAAGTTCGTGGGAAGTTTAAGCTTCCTTGTGGCGTTGCTGTCGATGGCGAGGGCAAGATTCTAGTAGCGGATTGTCACAATCATCGCGTACAGATTTTTGATTCGCAAGGAAAGTTCGTCAAGAGCTTTGGAAACCTTGGAGAGAAAAACGGGCAGCTAAATAACCCGACTGATGTGGCAGTCGATAAACATGGAAACATTGTTATCTGTGACAAAGACAATCATCGAATTCAGCGATTCACGAAAGATGGCGTCTTTATCAACAAATTTGGTGGCTATGGTGAAAATCAAGGAAAGCTAAAACGCCCTTGGGGAGTTTCCCTTGGGAATAATGACGAAGTCATTGTCACCGACCGCCGCAATAGTAGGATACAGATATTTAAAGAGGATGGCAGTCTTTTGCGCGTGTTCGGTCGCCATGGAAACGCCCAAGGAGAGCTGGATCAGCCGTACCATGCTATCATGAATTCTAAGGGAGAAATTTTTGTCACAGACAGTAACAATCACGCAGTAAAAGTATTTGATCCCAACGGCAATTTTGTACGGGAACTCGGCAATGGGGAGACTAGCCAATCAATGCTAAAATATCCCACTGGTATTGCTTTTGACATGGACAATCACGTGATCGTATCGGATCAATATAACCACCGCATCCAGGTTTTTAACGAAGACGGGAGCCTGGAGGCAACGCTTGCATCTGGTCTTAACGGACTAGGACAGAAGTGCTACCCCAAAGGTGTGGCTATCACGCCGGGGGGTTTCATCGTTGTCGCAGACAGTGACAACCATCGAGTCATTATACTGTAATAAATGTCAGCAGAACGACCGGAGTATCCTATTTATTCGATTAAACGCCGCGGCTGTCGAATAAACGCCGCAGATGAGAGCAGAATCATCAATAAGCGCAGCCCTTGAATTAACGCTACACCTAACGAGAAATAATGCGGCGTTTGTTCGAAAATATCAGTTCCGTCTTTATAATCTACAATGTCCAGGCAATTACGATTCTATCTCAGGAAGAAAGCTAGGGAGTTTTGAACATCTTTCTGTTTTGTAAAATATTTACAAATGATGAATTTTTCCTAATTGTTGTCAGTGATTTAAGAAATGCGATATTTATACAATCGCCGTCGTCGAATAAACGTCGCCTTTGAAGAAGCGTCGCATCCCAAAGGCTAATTTCTTTTATAAAAAGCAGCGGTGTTTGATCGAATCAATAAGATAGGCTGAATACGCGCAATTTAATTTCAAAATTACGCGAAAGAACAATACGCAAATTCAGTTTTGATATTCCTGAGATCCTGCAATAAAGCTAGGGCCGGAATTCAAATCTATTTTTTCGTACGATATCGATCGAAAATAAGATCTTAGAATCTTTAAGTAGAACTTTGATTTACCATGAATTAAAGAAGACCCCACCTGGTATATATAATCCACTTTTTAAACTTTTAAACTGTCTCATAGTCCTAAATTAGAATATCGGTCACCAATCCGATTGATGCTAGATTCTTGCCGGTACATTGCAATGTCTGTAATACAAATCTTTATAAAATTATAATATATCTTTAATATATTTTGATAATCATATCTTATTAGGCTATTATTCATATATTAACGGGCATATTTTAGAAATATTATTACTATTATTATTATTGTACAGGAAGACGGTACTGTACATTCGTTTATGTGTTTACAAGAATATAAAAAGAGTCGATGTTTGTCTCGATGTAAAGTCAAAGCTCTTTAACCCTTCCACTGCCAAAGTGTTTGATGGAATTTTGTAAGGTGACTCTAACTTTTGAGTCTGTGGACCAAATCCTTTGATGTGACCATTCAAATGAAAGCTCTCTGCATGTACTTCCACATGGTGCTATTTGTTTTTTCAAAATTTCACAAAATGAAATTTCGAAATTTGGTCGAAATTTGCTTTTGGCTAATTTTGGCAGTGAAAGGGTTAAAGGAACCGAAAGATTGACTGTGATAGCTAATAGGTGCCTTAAAGGTGTCCACCCTCTAGAGAGTCAGATCAAGAGGAATGACTTGAGAACATTATTGATATACACTAAGTTTCAATCCTAAGGATGAGTCCTTTTCATAGTGGTGTTCTTGTAAAAAGGAGTGTTGGCTCTAGAGAAGATTGAAATATATTCACGCAGGAGAAATGATAACGATGAAGTTCACGGGAAACCCAAGATCGATTCTTCTGCGCTCCCTGTTTTTGTTACAAACAGAATTTTTTGTTTTGAGGCCTTCGCAAAGGTTCTACGGGCAAAAATGTAGAATAAACTTAAACTGCCTGAAAACACGTCTATCGATTATTTTCTCTATGCAGTTTAATTTGGGCGTAAAATTAAAGGAAAGCAGCACAAAACGAGGCGGTTTCGGGAAGGGTATTAATTTTTAGTATATCCAAGTATCCCGGGGGGAGGGTCTTCCTGTAATGGTTCCGCCCAAAAGGGGTACCTTGTTAAGGCTTCAGAAATCTGATCATGAAAGGGTAGGGATTTCACTAGTTTAAGTATATAAAAGGCTATGGAAATCTGTCATTTCAATTTGTAAAAAGGTCCAAAAGGGCCAACAGATGCATCTTACGGCTGTGAAAGAGATAAGAAAATGATCTGGTTTTGTGATTGATTCATATTTAAAAGACTGTACATTTACAGCAGTTAAAAGAGATGCAAGAGTGAAGTTCTTAACTGGGTATGTGAAAGGGATACCATCTTTTAATAGAAGGTATACGAAAGGGGTGCCTTTTCTTTCAAAAATGGTCTATACCGTATTTATTCGATTAACCGCCCTGAGCGCTTATTAAATTTTTGGACCTTGAGAGTGGGCGCTTATTCGAGGCTTGGCGCTTATTAAATTTTCACCATTACCAGCAAGTGAAGTATGTTTATTTTGCAACAAAACAATCAATGCTAATAACAAAACGCGAAGAAGTAACAAAGCAAGGTTTCTGTGAAATACTCTGAAGAAAACTCCGTACTCGAGTCCTCGGGGAAGTCTCTTATTAGAATTTATTCACTGAAGTGGATGGGGTGGGGGTGAGAGCTTATTTGAGTCTCATTGGGAGGAGGACGGGTGGGCGCTTATTCGAGGCTGGGCGCTTATTAACTTTTTCTGCCTTTAGGATGGGCACTTATTCGAGGTGGGCGCTAATTCGAGGTTTGGGGCTTATTCGAATAAATACGGTAAAAGGGTAAGTCGCTGGACCGACCTTCGGGTGGAGCCCCCTGTATACAACTCTCTTGACTATCCCTCACCTCCCAGGCAAGTATCACTGTCAGCTGCCAGAAACAAACCCCATAAATGCATTATTGCGAGAGTCTCTGTGTATGGGTTGTCGTTGCTTGAAAACTGGATCTTTACCACTTTTATCTTTTTTTGTTTAAAACCAAAAATAATTGGTCTAAAAGGCGAATAATGGTTCTGGCTCGCAATAGTCGCAACATTTTTCAAAGGTCGATGTTGCAGACAGTTTGGAACTTCCTAAAAAGTTGCAATGAGATGTAACGCTTATGCGTTGAGGAGTTTTTTTAGCAGAGCATTCAGACGATGTGCAAACTGAGATAAACGTCAGCTCTATTTACGTCGATCGGTAACTCGTAACAGCACATCAGAATGACAAACTTGAGGCCGGACGGAGCGTTCATTTCCTCCCCTTAAGGCTATACGAGGAAAGAAGTCGCCGAAACAAGGATCTGAGGTCAGAACTGGGAATCGAACTCGGAACCTTCTGCACAGACGACCGCGCACTAACCGACTTTGCTAAACGTATTTTCATACAAAGGATCAGCACCAGGACCTGTTTTGAAAACAACGCCATAGGTAAAAGCCCTCATTCCTGCGTACCTCAGACGATCAAAGTTCACCACCAAGACTCGTTGTGACTGATTGTGAAGTTGCGAAGTGAATTTCCAAGGCAGTTAGTGGTTGAAAGAAGAGTGCAAAAGCGACTAATTTTGCTTACAAACAAAGCTTAACGGTGAAATTTGCTCCTCTGACATAGTCACGCACTAGGGCCTCTAATCAAAATGTGACTATGTCAAATCACAAAATTAGACACTGAATTCAATGAAACAGTCTTTCATTTTAATATTCCACTTTCTATATACAATAATATCATATTAAAAAACTATGACTTAACCTACTAAACCAGCGATCTAGTGTTGAAAAAAAAAATTAAGCTGAAACAAACGAACATAAAACATTTAGCTATTTACATATGTACAACAAATGTACTGGCAGCTTCTCGTCTGCTGCATGGGTCTCGTTGTTTTAAGACATGAAGTTCATAACTGATCAATTCAACCGTGCTGTTTCACTTTAATTTGGAAGACGCAAAACGCGGCGGAACCAACGCACAAAACAAGATGACTTATTGTTGTTCTGCAAATGAATAAAAAATGAGAGATATTGTATAACAGTGCTGATTTCTTCTAGGTAAAGACTGGCGTAGTTAAGAAACACTAAAACGCACAGGTTACCCAGGAGTCGGGGCGTTTGAAGCATTAGCCTACAGGCTTTATGTGCCTGATCGTTTTGCACCCGATCCTTCCCTTTTTCTTTTCAACGTTTGCCCAGTCTCCACCCGGTTTTCTTTTCAGTCTCTCCCCAGTCCCCACCCATTATATTTTCACTCTTTTCCCAACGTCCCTCTTTTATTTTGTGTGTTAATTCCTAGAATCCACCCGTTTTATTTTTACTAGTTCTCCAGCCTTTGCGAGTTTATTTTTTTCACTTTCCCAGGCCTCTCGGTGTGTTTTTACTTTTACTTTTCGCCGCCTTAGCTGGTTTTGTTCTCTTTCATTCCCCTGACTTTCGCCTTTTTTTCGCCCCACGGAAGGGAATCTGTAAAACGTACTCAGTGTATTAATACAGCTTTCACTGTCAATCTATGACACTGTCTCCCATTAACATTTACCTTCTTCTTTGGCAACTTTTGTCCAGCACTCCTTCCAAAGCCAGAGGATATATTTGCGATAAAGCTATTAAATCTGCGGCCAAGTTTGAGAACATTCAATCTTCCTGACTTAGATTTGCAGTTGTCAGTTTCAGAGTCCCGGTTTGCTGGTTGACAGGTGTCACTTTCAGGTGCGGCGTCTTCTTTGGCCGATTCCTCTTCAAAGTCGTCTATGGACTAGAAAAAGTCAAATACGTGTTGTGCTTTAAATTAGATTTATCTCGAAAATGTCTGAACACAATTAAGGAAGCAGTACTTCTTAATAATTATATCTTTCTTCTAGGCGTAGAAAAAAATATTAGAACGTAAAAAATTTCTGTCAACTTTTGGTGTGTACCACTGATCAGTGCTAAACTACATCCACCGTTTTTACACTCCCCATAAACACTTTGTTTAAACACGTTCTTATTGAGGTCAAATCCATGCACAATCAAAAAGCTATTTGCAATCGAAAAAGGAAATCTTTGTTATCATTAGCTATTGGTCTAAGCTGCTTTTAAAATTATTTTTGCAGATGAAAATCTATAGCGTGACTGTTTGCAACAACGAAACTCAGTTGTTTTAATCAGGACTGCTCATCAAGTACTTTTCCACGATGGGATCACTAATAATGCAGCTGTTAGCTTTAAAGTATGGGAACGAAACCGTGTGGTGTGACTGTCACACGAAACCTTTTCAGGGGCTCTTTTTGCAGGTTGCACAGTGCTCCTATATCTACTGTAAGTCTGCCAATGAGATCCTGTGGTCTGCCGTCTTAATTATACTCCCTTCTACAATATTTTTCTTTCAGACAGATAAAGGAATGAGGATTTTTTGGGAACGTTTTGTTGTAAAGGTAGCCAACGGCGAAAGCGGGTTAACCGATCGAGTTAAGTCTTAACTCACCTTTTCGTCTTCGTCAATTGTCTCCTCATAGTCAAAGAAGTCATCATCTTCGTAATCATAACCATCTCCTTCAGCTTCATGATCTCTCTCTTGTGGTCCCTCTTCTTTATAGAGAGTGGGATCCTCGCCTTGAAGAGCTCTCTCCAAATCCTCCTCTAATTTCCAGAAAGGAAAGATGACCATCTTGTCATAGTCAACCTTGTAAAAATGCTCCAGCCAGTAAATATCTAGATCTACATCCTCGAAGCTCATCCGAAGGTCTTTGATCTCTTCGGCTATTTCTGCCTTTTCCTCCCTTCGAGCCTTTATCACTTCGGCATCGTATCTAATTTCCGACATATCTCTTCTTTTACTTCTAATACTCTCTGCCAACCGCCGTGTTTCTTGATCGAGTTTGGCTTCTAATTCAAGATTTTTGTTTTCCATGATTTGGGATTCGTTTTTCAGGTTTTCATTTTGTGAAATCATTTTATAAATGTGCTCTTTCACTGCGGATGACTGTTTTAAAATGGAAGCGTTTAGGATCTTCTGTTCTGAGATTTCCTCGTCTATCGTGAAACGTGTCGAACGCAAATTCTGGATGTTATTAAGAACCGTGCTCCTTTCCTGCAAAGAAGAGTAATAACGATCAATTATTGAAGTTTGCAGTGGTTGCCTATACTCCTTTTCAAGTGTGTACGAACAGTACCACTAAGAGAGCGTTAAATTATTGGCAACCCAGGTGGCTGTCGCTCTACATACTGCTTAGATCCGGGTGAAACAAGCGAACTAACTGGCGATAAAATGGGTAAAAGATGTAATAGGGTAATCAAGTAATACAAAATAGAAAAGAGTTTATTGATTCTGTTACGGTGTTTGTAATGAGCAGCGAACAGAAGGATAACTGTCTTAGATGATTTCGGAATTTTGATTTTAAAGAGCATTTTTTATGACCTGTCACCATACCTGAACATTATTTCTTTCCTCCGGAACTTCAGAAAACCAGTTTGCAGGCGGACCTGCGAAGCCTATCTGCGCATGCTCACTTTGAGTCCTTTCACTTCCGGGTGAATAATAATCTAGTGGAATTTCCTGCGCGTACCATGAGTTATTCTTCTCAGGCCATGCCTCGGTTGGAAACCGAGGCTTGTAGCTGTTTATTGGCTGTTGCATTTCTTGTTGTGTGAAATCATCGAAGTCATCTTGAGACATTTTTTCATTGAGGGTTCCAAACAATTGATAGGAACCTGCATCGTTGTCTTGCGATAGCTGCAATGGCTCACCGTTGTCGAACGAGTCGTACCACATGGCTGGAAAAATTAAAAACAATTATTATTATTGCTTGATCCAGAGCACTTGGTCGACTAGTTCTAATTCTAGTTCTAATTCTAATCGTATAATCTGCAAAGGGTATATCCCATCACGGCAGATGGTTGCACTGAGATTGGTCCTTTTGCTTGAGAGAGTGTGTTTTACCCAGTGAGTATGTTTCAGTCAGTGTCAGTTGCAATATAGTTTTTTAGTTTCCTCCTTTTGGACTGGTTTTTCGAGTGAGCGAAAAAAAAACAAAACAAAACAAAAAAAAAAACACCCACTAAGCAAACCACAATTGCGTCGAATTTTTTGCATGCTTGAATTTTGTTTTAACAAGCTATGACGTGAATCGAAATTAACTTATGCGACGATTAATGTAAAACTGGAAGCACGATAATGGATTTTTCTTACCGACTCGAGGTGTGGCCCTAAACATTTCTCCGGGCGAACATGAATAATCGTTAAAAAGAGTAAATGACACGATATTACGGTGCGCTGGGCAGGCAACAGGGACACAGATGAAATATTTATTGAATCAAAAGCAAACACTAAAATATACACATGACTTTAGTTGTGTTTAATTCCGTAAGAATGATCATAAGAATTTCATTCTGTGAGAATGAGTATTTAATGCCCTCTTTTTTACGAGAGCTGATGGTTCCGTGGCTAGTGCTGCACGACCACCTAACCAATCAACTTAGTGAAAACGCATTTTCATAATGAACAACTGGGCTATATCAAATAAATGTTAATTAGATCAATTAGTTCAGTTCTTTTTGCCTTCAAGGACTTAATTAGGAGGGTAGATCAAGTTGACTTTCAATATCACTAGCTTTGTAACGGATCAATAAGCCATAACTATATCGCTATCAAATTTTTCAGCTTACCTTAATTTAACTGTTCACAAACTTGGCTTTTAAAGGCTGATTTCACTGACTTTGAAACTGTCAATCACTTTTCTTCGCAGAATTGGCAGCAAAACCAAGCACAGTACCAAACGATTATAACTGTAAACAAATCTCCGTGCTTGTAAATATAACTGGATTACACCGTGAACTAAAACCTCGCCGCATCAAATACTTCTCTGACTGGTTTGTTTACACCTTCTTCTTCTTATTTCCATAGTTACACGTTTTTGAGGTCACAGCGCGCGCTCTTTCAAAATGCACGCGCGCGTGCCTTCAGCATTTTTTTTTAACTTTTTTAACTCAAGTGATGAAAGAACTAAGTCTAAAACGTAGAGTAAGCTTATGAAAATGAAAACATGACGCTCTGCGGAAAGAAATAATAACATTTTTACAACCGGACAAACGGTCTTAATAAACGCTCAAATTATGCTGTCAGAAAGCCAAAGAAAATGCCTCAAGTAAGGTAAAAGGATACGTTCTTCAACGACTGATGAAAGATCTTCAGTACACTTCATGGTCGGCCACAGCATCGCGTCGACGTTTCCGTTTTGACATATAATATGAATTGTAGTCGGGACACATCCAAAACGTTTCTTCAAGATATATTCTTTTCCGTTTAACAATTTGTCCACAGAAAACGATCTGGTATATATACTTAAATCGACTTCGACTTTTTTCAAGCTGAAATCAATTGGCGTAGAGTCCATATTCGTCATTTAATTCGTCAATGCTTTTCGTGATTTGCGCGCGCATAATTAGAAAGTCAGCTGACACTCACTTTGGAGAACTGGCCCCAGTTGTTCAAAACGCTACCCACTGGATAAATCTCTATCCAGTGGATAACGCAATCGGTTTCCCCACTACTTATCCGCTGGCTGGTGATTTACCTGGTGGATAGTGCTATCCAACAGTTAAACAACTGAGGCCCGAAGGCTATATCCCGTCATCTAGAGACTGGTGCTCAGATATCGAAAAGTACATTTTATAGCTTTGTCAGGTCGCTGACTAGTTGACTTTCGTGTGCGCCTTTTTCCGGCCTCCCCGCCGCGAAAAAAATCCCATAACGGGACTTTGCGATGTAACAGTGAGCCAGATTACTTGCAGAAAGTATATGAAACAGGCCGTTCGCTCGAGGTAAAAATCCGTGTGTAAAGAAATAAAACACGCGATCATTTGCCTAGATCGGCTCCACGTAATGAAATCCAACACAGCCTTGGATCCTGTATTCCACGGATTAAGGATTCCATTCACTAGATTTCGATTCTTTATCATTGGAACTAGGATTGCGAACGCTAAAAGTTCTTGGAATTCCGGATTCCTTGAGAGGTATTCCGGATATTCCACAAGCAAAATTTCCCGGATCCCTGATTCCTGAAGAAAAAATTTCCTGGATTCCGGAATCCGCATTCCCTTTCACGTTTTTTTTTCAATTTTTCTTACAAACATGTACCATGACACAAGACGAAAATTTTCTCTTTTGCGTGTGTGACGTAATATAATCAACTGAAATTACAATAATACGTGTAACGAGCCTACATCATAAACTCATTTGAGTTTTCTGAAAAGAAGAGACTTTGATATGATTGTTTTTTTTCCCGGGTTAAAAACAGCAAACAAACCAAAAGGAAAAGAAAAAACAATGGGATGAAAAATTTGCAACTTGTGGTAATCGACGTCATAGACGCCTGCATTTGGCCAGTGGTTTTCCGATGGCGGTAAATTTGTGAGACCACCATGTTGGCATCTTTATCGTCTTTTTATGACAATATTCGCTCATATTCTCGGTCTGGGAGGAAAGCAGGTGATAAAAGACGAAGGGAAAGGTATTCTCTCATATTTTATGTTATAATAACCTTTGTAATAGCGAGATGGGTGGCGTAAATTGTGTTTATAATTGACTGACAGTTCGACCTCTGGGGATGTAGGAAGCAAGTCAGTAGTGTTGTACGATCAAAGAAATTTTGAAACTTTGCCTTCAGAAATCGTACTATGTGTCTTACTCGGAGTGCAGTGAGAAGTTATAAGCTCAACTTATATTGCACCGAAGATAAGGCGGGTTTGATTTGTGCGGTTATTCAGGGTTCGTACTGGTAGGTCATGGAAAACTTGGAAAGTCAGGAGAGTTTTCTCGAATGTCATGGGATTTAATTGTTGGTCATGGAAAATTGAAGTTGTTTGTCAGATTAGTCACTGCAGACGTCAAAACAAGGGCAAAGTGAAATATAGAAACAGGTAATTGGGTTAAAGGTACACAGCTTGGTGGACAGCAAAGATATATCTGTTGTACTATGAGTAAGGTCAAAAAATACCCTAAAACGAGGATAGTTTTGATAGTTTTTGAAAGTGACAGCTACACTGTATACCTAATATCATTGAAAACGGGAAAAGGTCACAGAAAAAGTCATTGAAGGGCTCAAAAGAGATTACAAACCCTGTTATTAATCCTTAATTATTCCTCACGTACGGTCACCTAGTGTGGCATTTCTGCAAAGCGAGTGACACTCAAAAGCTTGAAAGACTACAAGAAAGAGGACTTAGAGCGGTTTTCAAGGATAATAATTCTAGTTATGAACAACTATTAGATAAGGCAGATCTGCCCACACTGATAAATAGTCGCTTACAGGATCTGTGCATCCTTATGTATAAAGTAAAGCATAAACTGTGCCCTGCATATATAAGTAACATCTTTAAAGAACCAAATAGTAATTACAATCTGAGGCAAGCAGATTTCTCTATACCTAGGTATGAGACAGTCACCTATGGCAAGCACTCTATTAGATATCTAGGGCCTAGGCTATGGACAAAACTACCCAAGAGTATAAGGGACGTCACAACCCTAATGTTGTTTAAAAGCAGGATACGCCAACTCAATATAAGTGAACTTTTAGATGATGGCTGCGCAGGCTGTAGCCTTTGTTCATTTTGACTTCTGTATGTTTTTACTATAAATCTCGTAATTAGATAACTATAACTGTATACAGTTTTTAGTTTGTATATTCTCCTTATCTATCTATCTATCTAGCTAGCTAGCTAGCTAGCTAGCTAGCTAGCTATCTATCTATCTATCTATCTATCTATCTATCTATCTATCTATCTATCTATCTATCTATCTATCTATCTATCTATCTATCTATGTATCTATCTATCTATGTATCTATCTATGTATCTATGTATCTATGTATCTATGTATCTATCTATCTATCTATCTATCTATCTATCTATCTATCTATCTATCTATCTATGTATCTATGTATCTATGTATCTATGTATCTATGTATCTATGTATCTATGTATCTATGTATCTATCTATCTATCTATCTATCTATCTATCTATCTATCTATCTATCTATCTATCTATCTATCTATCTATCTACCTTGTACTGCTGGTAATCAATTTGCTACCGTGTGTAAGCTGTCTTATTTTTCTCTTGCAAGGGACGATGATGATGTCATTATAACGGATGTGCTACAGGTTAGAATTATTTTGCCCTCAGATTATATAGAGGGTATTACATGGCCGCGCAGAGATACAAAATTTCTCTTCGAGTGTTGAAAAATATTTCACGAGTGAGCGCAGTGAACGAGTGAAATATTTTTTCCAACTTGAGAAGAGAAATTTTGTATCTCCAAGCGAACACGTAATGTTCTATTTAAATTCTATTTATTATATAAACACCAATGAAATGCCAAACCATTTTACTTAAATAGTTTTTGGTCTGAAAGGTGTGGTTTATTATGAAGCCATAGCAATGGGGATATTTTCACATGGGAAGATAACATGTTATTTTCACATGTGAAGATACGATATCAAGTTTTCGCACAAAAGCTCACAAAAGCTATTTCATTGGTGTTTATATAATAAAGTCCTGTATTAAAATAATTATGTGCTCTCAATAGTTTGCCACTCCTCATGACTGTCATTGTTGACCTTCTTTGCATCGTGTGCATTTGATTGTGAATTCCAGATTTGCTGGTTTTAATTTGGACTGTGTTTTGGCCAGTTGAATGTAAAATCATCTTTTTTATTGTGTCTGAATGCCTTTTTTTTATGCCTAAACATGCAAAAGTAAAAGCCATTATACCATTATGCCATTTTCAAGGAATAATCAGTTACTGTGTTCACCACCTTATAGGTTAACCCCCCCCCCCCCCCAACAAATAATCAATGACTGTGTTCACCACCTAATAGGTTAACCCCCTACAAGTTTGTCCCCTTTATGGTGAGCTAGCCCCCTATTTTCCTATTAGTAAAATGGTTGTGTCCTAGGGTAAGCGAAGCAAGTGTTTGAGTGACCCAAGTGAGCAACAAAGCAAAACCGCATGACTTCAAAGGACCTTTTGAAGGTCCAAATTGAGTTGTGCCCAGGGTTGTCAAAAGTAGAAGGCTGCTGGCTAAAATTGCTGCCTATGTGGTTAATATCAGCCGGATACCCTGCTTAGCATTCCTTTACGGAAAGCGCATTTTAATTAAAATATCCCTGGATTAGCCGCTTACAACTCCGCTGTCTACTTCAAAACTTTCTGACAACCCTATGCCACTCATAAAAATTAACCTCTCCTAAATACCAAGCTATTCTTTTAGGTTAATTCACATAGGGTAATTCCCTTTAGAGTGAGCTTGATTTCTTACAGGGTTAACTGGACTACATACATCTATGTGTATTATGCTAATTTAGAGACTTAAAACTATTTGAGTGTGAGCATTTCATAATTTGTTGCATACAAGTCATGTACATGTAGTCTTGATAATGGCATCATAGTGATGCTAACACATCAGTTTGCTAATTCATGAAACCTCTGTTATACTAATTTAAAGACCTTCAACCATTTAACCCATTGGGGGGAGGGGGGAGGGGGGGTATTTGGGATTTCAAGTGATGGAGATAATCGAAGGAGTTTTTGGGTTTGAAAGGTTTGATTCCAGGGCTTTTTTGGGATAGTTAAATTTGACAAGAACTGTTTGTATTTTTTGGGTGGCTTGAGTTAAGTAGCAATTTTTTTGGATATTCAAAACAATGTTAAGATGAAACAGAAGAAGCTTTTGGGCATCTCGAGCATCATTAGATTGATTACCAGATGCGGAAAACATAACTTCAGATGGTATGATGAATAAACAAACACAGACATTCAATTTCTAAAATTATGAAGTTACTGCTAGACAATAAACAGTACTGCTGTGGATGCCAAAAACAAAAACAAAAAAGTCACTTTTTGTAATATTGTACATGTAATAATAATAATAATAATAATAATAATAATAATAATGATAATAATAATAATAATAATAAAAATAGTGGTAGCAATTTGAACTGCTTCTTATTTTCATGAACAACACATCTTCAAGAGTTCAAGGCTGTGCCCTTAGAAAAATTGAAGGGAGCCCAGTGCTCTGAACTTGTGAAATCCAGGGTGCCCGGCGTATGAATTCTATGAAAAAGCTAAGATTTTCTAGTTGCCGAGAACAAAGGTTAGGCACCAGGGGCCACTGGGCTCTGCTAGAACACAGCCTTGGAGTTCAATTGAAGAGCTATGAAAGCTTCCGTTTTTATCCGTTCTCTGTTTAACTTCATTTATTTAGTTTTGTTTTTATATTTAACCTTTCAGACCCCACCAGCAAAGAGGTTAAGGAATATTGAAGGAGGTGAGTACGTTTTTTAGCAAAGTAAAGTTAGGGGTACTGTCTGTTACATGACATGTAAAAAATCAAAGAATCAAAGGTTTTTCAAAAGTGCACTTTTTTGCTGTACACTGTTGGTAGTACATACAATTGTAACCCAATCGCTCCTTGGAATTTTTCTGCAAAATGCATTTTGAAGCTAGTCAAGCCATTTTCTGGTCATTGCCTGACCATAAAGACAGTTACAAAGAGGCCGTTTATAGGTTGTACACTTCGCAGCCTTCTGTTTCAGATGCAAACTGTCGGCTTCTAAAGTTTGAGTGTGCATAGAAAGCAAAATCTTGACTCAGACAGTTCTGGGGTTTAAAGGTGACACATCAGTCTTGACTTCTACTTTTCACTTTCTCTCCTCCCCTCTTTTTTCTCTTTTCTTGCCTTGTTTTTTCTGTTTGCTGGTCATTTACTAGGCTTTGTTTTGTAAATGTAATAAATCAGGAGACATTACTTGTATATATGAATCCCGAAAAATCTCCTGTAGTATCAACCTAGCCTCAGTGTTACATGGAATGAGGCATAGTATTGGAAGAAATCCGCCATTTTCTCTTTCACCTTGATTGAAGTGATCAGATTGGCATTTGAACACTACATTATCTGTATATGTATTGTTTGTAAAGACTTACTAGCTGTAGGGTATACATGTACATGTAATAAATGTAAAAATTATAAATGTATTTGTTTCTGATTAATTTGCTTGTTTATCCAGCTGCATGCACAAGAACCAGTAACACCCCCATCCAAAGCTTCACAGATTTTATTAGAAGGGTGAAGAACTGGTCTGGCAGATACTTTTGGAACTATGTAGTGCAAGGGGAGACGGATGAT
Source organism: Porites rus (assembly GCA_964035705.1). NCBI lineage: Eukaryota > Metazoa > Cnidaria > Anthozoa > Scleractinia > Poritidae > Porites > Porites rus. Next base: position 27,203,858 of record OZ037995.1, read on the forward strand.
GACAATCCATCTTCCCTGAGCAGAGATTTGGGGGATGCTGAGGAAGAGATGGAAAAATTTCACAGTTCTACAAACACCAGGCTTGCTAGTGTGAGTAACTATAACAAACATAAATATTGCTAATTTACTGCAATATTATCTGAAAATAATGCCATTTGCCTGTAGCTGCAATAGCTACATGATGATCATGTACGCTTTCTTCTATCTTTTGTGTCTTCTTTCCATTTGTTGTACTTTTGTGACACTTAATTATTTAAATCTTTCGTTTTCATCATTTTTTCCCAAGTCAAACTGTTAGGTGTTTTCATGCAATAAAAGATAATGAGTTGGAAGTTTATGATCTCACACCTCTCACTCACATAAACTGTGACTTATAAGACCTGGGCTTATACGTCTTTGTGACTTGGGGGTTTAGGAGGGTTTCGAAATGGAGAGGCTTGTCCGAGGTGGCTTACGTGTAATTAACCGGAATTGAAATGGCACTGTGAAATTAAAAAGCACCAAAAAATAATCTATAGTAGTGCTGATTATTTAATATAGCTTCAAAACGTCAAAATATGTCAAACTCATTTTAATACACTTGGAACAGAATTAAGGGGAGGCATATATCTGGTAGGGGTGGGTGGTGGGGGGAAGGGGGGGCTTGTGCTATAGCTTATGGTAGTGGGAATCGGCTGAGAAACAAGGCTGTGCTTATGGATGATTGTGTTTTGTTTTTTCAGAGCTCCTTATCCAGTGGATGGTCTTATCAAGGACAGTCAGGTTTAACAAGAAAACCACTGTTTAAGGAAAACGGGCCAGAGGCCTCTGCAGCAGCAAGATCAACCCGCAAAGCATGGGCAGCTCCAAAGCAGCCAAGTAGAAGTGTGACAGAAAATTCTGGTAGAATTTATGACGGTAAGTATTTGTTTCGGTAAATGATTGACAGGTAAAATTATTTGTTCTGTGTAATGTATAATTTATGCTTTTCAAACATTAAATTGAATTTTCAAAAAATTACCCATGTGTAATAAAATGTACAAGTACATGTACAGCTGTACATATGTAGAAAGTTGCATCATTTGCATTTTGATTGTGAAATTTGAATTAAGGTGACATGATGGTTTTGTTCCATTGAATCCTATACCAATTTTATAGAACATGTCAGGAGAAGCCATCTACAATGTGGGCACAAGTTACTGGCAAGACATACCTGTACATGTATTATTATTATGAAATGTATGAAAAATTGTGTAAATTAAATACAGGCTACTGCAACAAGCAAAGAATGTGCATGGCTTACACCATAAATTAGAAAATTAAACATAATTACATTGATTATACAAATAACCACACTAGCACCTTGCTTGCATCAAGCTTACAGGAAGTGGTTTATACATTTGTACACCCTGTATCAGTGCTCACGGTTGGAAAGGGGTCTCAATATACAAGTAACTTGGCAAGATTCTGCTGTAATGGAGTTGATGGGAAGTCACTTTACTTTGTATGTTATATCTAGTATTTGCAAGCAGAGTACTATGCATACATTGTAAAATAATGACAGTTTGCGTGTATAAAGTTTTGTGTAGATCATCTATTTTATACTGAACTTTTTAACCACTAATTAACACAGATTTTAATAAAGATCAGAATCATTTTCATTTCATTTTCATCCGTTGATGCGCACAACAGACACTTGTTTCTTGTGCAATCAACAAATTCTTGTAACAAGTTAACCTGGCTAATGTGGGCACTTATGTCATTGTCAACTGTGTTTTGTAATAACCTTTCTTTTTTGAAGATAAAAAAACCTTCAGTTGACACCCTCAGTGTCTGTATTAACAGGATTTGACTAGAAAGTCATTATAATTTTATGTTCTGTGTTTTATGTCCTCACTCCATTTTACACATGCTATGTGTTACTGTTTTTCCTACAGCATCAAAATATAGAGACATTCCACAAAGCAAATCCCACAAGCCCTCTCAAAGTAAGGGGGAGTGGCCATTGGCGTCAAAGAATTCTCAGGGATCACATCAGACCAGCAGATCACCATCTCGAGCAAGAGGACAAACCCGTCCGACCACAGGAAAGAAATCACCCGGTGACAGAAGCAGATTTATCAGCACAGCAGAGAGGGTATTGTAATGATTATTATTTAATTGTTGTGCTTGTACCACCTTAGGAGCCATGTTTTTATGCATTAGCATTAAACATTAACAGGGTCCAAAGAAAGTCAGTTTTACAGCTGGTCCTTTGGGCAAACATGTAGGTAGCATTTCCTAGCCTTAAAAATGACGAGCAGAATTTATTACAGCTCCTCTGCAATTTGAATTCCCCCCCCCCCCCGACAAAAAAAAACAAAAAACAAAAAAAACAAAAAAAAACAAAAAACAAAAAACTTCACTTGCCTGTTGGGCAATAGAACAGAATTCACTAGCCTTAGGGCAAAATCCACTAGCACTGGGCTACCAGTCATGACTTTCTTTGCGCATTGATTACTATTATAATAATATATACTTTTTCAGTGCACCTACACATTGTAGTTCTCAATGTTACAACTATACACAGAATCAACTGGACATATCAAACAGAGAAGCCTTTTGTTGCTGAAGTTTGGCATAGTAATAAAATTACATGTATAATATATAAACAACATTACATTGTAAAAACCAGTGTAGTATTTTATGTCCAACAAAGTCCAAGCAGAATGGTGATGTGATCAGGCACTGTCATCTTCCTTAAACAAGGAACTGTTTCTTCCTTAAACAGGTTGTTCGCTTAGATGAGCGGGACAGATACAAGCAGCTGGTGGCACAATTTACTACTCTGCAGACAACTGATCACACAGAACAGTCATGGAATTCAACATGTGAGCAACCACTAGAAGTTCAAACTGATTTTCTTACCAAGACAAGATCTCATGCAAGGTAAACAAAGTTCTTACATCAGGTCATTAAGTTATTATTATTTGTTTGCTGTTAATAAGTGAGGGCAGACGACAGGGGTCTGAGACCTGGGATTTCACCTTGTTGCCAGCTAATTTGGTTCTTGAGAATCTGAAATGTTTTTGTTATTTTTTCTTTTCCACCTTGACCATGTCCAAAGGGGCATCCTCTTTTATTTCTTGGGGCTTTTGATGTCTGTTCTATGTGAATCTTGATTGTAGATTAAAGCATTTAAGATCTTTTGCTGTAGATGTGTCACTACCAGTCTAAGTAAAATTAGTTCATTTATTACTTAATTATCTCCAAAGGGGCATCCTCTTTTATTTCTTGGGGCTTTTGATTTCTGTTCTATGTGAATCTTGATTGTAGATTAAAGCATTTAAGATCTTCTGCTGTAGATGTGTCACTACCAGTCTAAGTAAAATTAGTTCATTTATTACTTAATTATCAGTTGACATCATCCCCAATAACTTTCCCACCATTTTATTTGACAAGGATTATTAAAATGACAGTGATTTTAATGTCAGAACATAAATAATCATAGGTGATAGTCATTTGAGTTTTTTTTCTAAGTCATGGCCAATTTTTTAATTTTTGATTTGATTTAAATTCATTGTACCTGTCCACACCCATAGACAGTCGTAAAGACAATGTACATGGAAATTGTAGCCTTGGTGACCTTGTCTCAAACTCAGTAGTGAAATTCAGAATTTTTCTCTCCTCTGTGGTAGATCGGGTGATGGCAGTATTTTATCACCAAGATCAAGATTGTTACCACCCCCTGTATCATTCACTGCTCCAGCCTCCCCTCCTCAGTCACCTACAAGGCTGCGAGTCATGGCGTCACCGAGGAAGACTGCTAATAGGTCACACAAGCCCACTCCGGATGTTAGTTTATATTCCAGGCCGGGTGAGTACACTTTTGATGCTTGTGTCCATATTGTTTCACTAGCAGTTGAGACAAAAAAGAATTCAAACGAAAACAAATGAAGAGTGATCCTCACAGTTGTGAACACAATTTATGCAATTACACATAAAGAAGCCCGAAAAAAATTTGGGACATCAACGGGGTTTGAACCCGTGGCCTCCCGATACTGGTGTGATGCTCTAACCAACTGAGACCTATGAAGCCACTGATGTTGGGAGCTGGTCAATTATTTGTGTTCATATGTTCCTGTGAAAGAGATGAATGTAATAGATGTAACTATATGAAAATAATAAATCATAAAGAACTGCGGAAATGAAATCAAATGAAGAATGATCCTTGCAGTTGTGCATGCACCTGAAAAAAAAGAGAGAAGCCTACTTTATTTCATATACATCTATCACAAAAAAGAATTTATCAAAAAAATAATTAATGAATGAGCAAAGGTTTCCAGGCAGTGTGGAACTTATGTTTTAGGTCTTAAACCCTCAGGGTCAAGAGTGACCAACATCAATAGCAATGTCACTACAACGTAAAGAGAGAATGTTATGAGAGTTATAAAAAATGGTCATGAAAGGGAAGATGCTTACATGTAGATATTTTGTCAAATTCTCTCATCACTCTCGAAGGAAATGTATTGAGATCAGTTTGGAGAATTTCTGCCCTTGACATCTACATGTATTTAGAGGGCTTGTTTATTGATAAAGCCACCCCCCCCCCCCAAAAAAAAAAAAAATAAATAAAAAATAAAAAATAAAAATATAGAGACACTTTCTTAGGCTGGATGGTCTTGTCGTAAAACAGTGTTGTTGATTATGTACTCCTTGTCAAAGATTATTTGTACACAGTGTTAAGAAAGTGCCACACAGTTTATCGCTACCTTAAACAAAGAAATAATTATTTCAAAGTGAATTTGCACATTCAACTGGAATTATTCAATAATTTTATCCCATGTACTCTTCAAAGTATTGAGTCTGACTGTCTTCTTGGGTGCAATTGCAGGTGTAAGAGATACCTCTACTCCACACAGCAATCTTAAATCAAGGTAATTGAGAGCTGTGCTAAGCCAACACCCATGGGAGTGTCATTAGTGTATTATTTAATGGATGCCGCTTGTTTATTGAAGGGTTTAGGAATGAAAGTTTTGGGCTCAATAATGCTCATGTCTTTAGGTTTCAAAAGTGGCCAACATCAATTTTCTCCCAACAACTATCTATATGGAATTACAACAAAAGGTTATAAGAATTGATAACATGATCACCAGAACAAAATCTATTGATATTTTATCAGAATATTTCTCTCAACTAATTCTTTAAGGAAATATATGGATATCAATCTGGGAAATATGTAATTTATTAATGAATCAAACACAGTTTTTCACTGTCTGCACACTTGTGGTGGACAGAAAAACCTCTAAAATGTTTTAAACTCATATAAAACTGTAAGCTGGATAGAAGTCCTTCCGCTGCAAAGTTTTGATTTATTTATTGTGGCTTGTGTATGATCTTTATTTTTATTTTTCTCTCAGAACACTTGACAAATCCGCTGTACAGAGTCCGTTTGATGAGGCCTGGACTCAAAAATGGTAAGTGTAATGTTCAGTTTAAGGAATCGAGAGATTTTTTCAGACATAACACATAAAGGATCAAACTCCTTCAGGCCTCCAAAAAAAAAGGAATTCCAGCTTGTCCTTTGGGCAAGCATCTCTCTCAGTCTTCTTGCCCGTTTTATTTAATGATTTTGTTGGAAGAAAACTTTCTTGAACCCTTGCCAATTGGACAAGTAAGCTTTAGAAGCTACTTGCCCAGCAAGAAAATCTAGTACTTTGTTTACAAGCAACAAGCAACTTTATTAATGGTAATCTGTCTTCATTACAGAGGTTAAGCTTCACGTTTACGACAAACGGCAAACGCGAATTTGTGCCAACTGTTTTGCAAAAATTTTAACTTTCTAATCATGCATGCACAATGCAGGCGAAGTCAAATGAATTGGAGAAGCTTTACCTTATTATACATGTTGGCAGCTGTCATCTGTTATTGTTTTGTTTACAGGAGAGATGTTTTGTCAGATGACAATTTATCAAGGCAGCGGGAAATTTCTCGTGAAGAAAGAAAGCTAAAGGCAATAAAACAAAAGGTGAGTTCGTTAACACAAAATCAGTGCTAAACTCATTTCATTGGATTTCACCTTAGCAATGTGTTTACAGAGGGTAGGAGGGTGGGAGCCTTCTTCACCCTCCACTGCATAATTGTACTCTAGTTTTAAAAGGTAACTTGTGCCTCTCCTTGCATGCCATTTTTCATTGTTTTCTTAGAATGCTCCCAGCTCTTATTGTAATTAGTGTTAGGGTTAAGGTCAGGATTGCCTTGTTTCGTGCGAACGAACGAGGTAAGCCTTGACTTGAAAAGAAAGTGCAAGGAGATGCCAGTTTCTCGCTCTGACAAAGGGTTATCACTTGAAATTTCAGCTCTAAGTCGCTTCATGATGGCAATATTACTTTATCTACTCACTCCATAAAGCTAGATTTTTGTGTTCTCTTTCTAAAACAGTTTCATAATTGCCGCCACAAGATGTGATTTGACAGTTGTCCAAACATTATTTAGTGCAACTCAGAAGTATGTCAGTGTTCGGACCCTTAAAGTTAGGAAAAACGGCCTTCTTTGAGACTAACACTTTTATATCGTCGTTTCTTTACCTGCTTATCACAGCGAGACGAGGAAACACAAGCCCTCAAGGATAGAATTCAGCAGAGATTGAAGAAGGGATGGGACTTTGAAGATTTAGAAGAGGTATTCTGCCCTTTGATATCTAGCTTGCGAGCGCAGACGTATTTCCGGTTGTTACTGGGAAACTGCTCACCTACCCCTCCCCTAAGCTAACATTTTGCCGTAAGTGAGAAGTAATATTAATGTTGGCTTAGGGGAAGGGTAGGTGGACAGTTTCTCAGAAATGTACAATGATCCCTTCTCGCTTGGCTACTTGTCTAACAGTCACGTGATACACCTGTGCATTGTACATTCATTCTCTGAGCTGAATCTTGCGTTTATTTTCGTTAGAGCGGTTTTCACTTGACTGTCGAATTGGGATTGGTTTTGGTTTTGGTTTTGGTTTTACTACGTCCTTTGGTTGGCTAGTGTATTTACTCTGGTTTTGGTTTTACGACAGTCAAGTGAAAACCGCTCTATCTCATACATGTATTTACGCTGAAATATGTATCTGGGCACAAGCACGTTTCAGTACAATGTCTTTTTACTACATACTGCTGAAGTCATGTTTTATTTTGGTAAGAAGTGAAGACCGTAAGAGACCATTCCATGATCTGTCACCTTCACATACAGTACTGTTGATTCCCCTTAACTGTTTATTGGGCCCTTTTTAGAGTGCCATTCCACTAATTCTGGGATTAAACACCGCAACTGCTGTACAGAAAAAGGGCCTTTCACATCAATAGGAATTGTTTGGATCATTCAGGAAGATGCTGAAAATTATTTTTGTTCTTTATAACAGACAGAAGAAGAAGCCGAGGAAATAACAGAGTCGTTCGTGGTGCTCACGCCTGACATGGATCGAAAGGTAAATCAGGTTTATCATTATAGTGTAAGTTTTGGAATTTGGGCGTTAACTCTCTACGGTTCAAAGCTCACTGACTTTTATTGGATCAGACTGTGAACAGGTTTTACTGTTATGATTGGCGTCTAGCACCACAGAAGGAGACATTGGACTATTTATCTACATTTTGAATGGTCGGTTACAGACGATAATCGGCTCCCAATTAATGTTATCAGAATAAGGGGTTTTCGGTAGCATTTGGAAGTACCGGATTCAGAGATTCAGCTGGCGGACCTGCACCGTTCGTGTCTCAGGCGCGAACGTTGAGTGCCGGAGGCACGAACTTCGAGCGGGGTCTGGGAGCATAATCACCAGGGAAATTTTTAAAATTGGACTCTCTAAAATGCAATTTCTTGCGTTCCCTGGGCCGGAATTGATTAATCGGAAAGGTCTTTTAAGACATTCAAAATGCTCGCCAAAAATGAAATATTTGATTTGACAATCATAATTATCGGATCGCAGGTTTTCGTTTTCTTATACTCATAGGGGTAAAATCTATCTTTGATTAATAAAAGAACAAAAAGAAACGATTTTCAAACTTTACATGTCGAATAATGGGACGTTGCGTTCGGCATCCGGCCTGAAACGAAACCCCTTAACAACATTTTTTCACCCATCCAGGGGAGAGTTGTTGCTAGGGGCGACAAGGTGGAATCAGACATGGCTCAAGACAACTTTTATTTGTTTTGACCAGGTGGACGCCGCCTTGGCTCCAGGCTACCCTGATGATCCGCTTGTGGAAGGTTTCCGAGTCACTCTTAAACGCAGTGATATCGCTACACTTGGTAATCTAAACTGGCTTAACGACGAGGTATGTTTTGAAATTAAACGAAACAAATCATCGTATTTAACTTTTCACGTAACTATATGTAGAAAGTCTCGGGTCTCAGGTATTATCCTGTATTTATTTAAGTCAACGATAATTATTGTACTCTAAAAGTTTTATTTCCTGAATTAATTTGTTCCTTTTTTTATAGGTCATCAACTTCTACTTCAACCTGTTAGTGGAAAGAAGTAACCAACAAGGCAAAGTTAAAGTGCATGCGTTCAATTCGTTCTTTTATCCCAAACTCATCAAGTCCGGCTATGCAAGTCTTAGGCGTTGGACAAAGAAGGTAATGCGATCTCCAGCAGTGAATTGCTACTCTGTGGTTGCCACAGGTCAGCAGATCCTGAAAGGGTATTCCCAGGACCTGGGATTTGACCAAAATACATACGGGGTTCGAGAAAACGTTAACAGGATACGGGATTGGCAAGTAAATAGGTATTCGAGATAGTGATGACAAGTTAGCCGCAACAAATGAACTAGTGAATAGTTAACAATTATTCTTTGAAATCGAGGTTAATAGTGGCAAAATATTTACCGAGCCACGAAGTGGCGAGGTAAATATTCCTAAAGCCACTATTCACCGAGATTGAAAAGAATAATTGTTTTAGTATATACACACGAAGTGATCTCAATAAAATCAGAGAGGAAACCATTCAAAAGTACGATTTGATTGACAGATCTGGTCAGCTAGACACGCGACAGTTTAAAAATAGATCTTTGTAGAATTTTCAAACATGGCAATTCACAAGCTTATCACTTCGCAAACAACAGCGTAATGACTTAAATGGAACCGCTAAAAGTTTGAATTGTTTCCTTACCTAAGAGGAAAAGAAGAGCTTTGATGTTTTCTGTTGACTTGCCAAGTTTATAGCCGAAAAGGTTTGTTGTGTCGTTCTTCGCATGAAGTGCTGACAAAAATGGCGATTCGGTTCCTCGAGGTAAGACGTCGTCTTCACGTAGCATTCTTTCTCGTGTTTACTTGAAACGTAGAATTTCTGCAAACATTTGCTTTCAGATTTGTTTGTCATAGAGAAACTTCGTTTTTGGGCCAAATTTTTCTTGTTAGGAAACGCTGAGTTCACGAAACGGCCTCTTCTAGGCGAATAAACAATCCATCGACCACAAAATTCAACAACAGTAAATGGAAAAACGCCGTTTTGAATCCTTCGAAGTCTTTTCTTGCCTGAAAAAAGTCAACCCTAGGATTTTGTCGACTTTTAAAAGATCTTTCTCTAAGAAAATGGGAAAAAATCCGCGCTCACACATTATCCACTCGCTAGGAGGTGAATATTGTTGAATAGCCCGAGATAGCGAACCAATCAGATTGCTTAAATCACCAAGATCACTGAGTGTGTATATACTAATACTGGATATCCGGAGTTTGAGTAGCCAATCAGAGCGCGCGAAAAATACTATCCACTGTTTAAGTATGTACTAACAACATAATCAATAAAAGTCTGACGGGCTTTATAACCATTTCACTTTATTAACAGGGAAACAGTGCAGTATATAACTCTATGCTTTACTACGATTATACATGTCTCACGAGAACAGGCTATGGTTATAACTTACTTATTTATCTATCTACTTTATTTCCAGGTTGATATATTTTCTATGGATTTAGTCCTTGTTCCTGTTCATTTAGGAATGCATTGGTGTTTAGCGGTGAGAAGTCACTTTACTTTTTCTACCTTCAGATATGGGGGAGGGGGGTTGCGCTTATGACCTTTTGAAAATCCAAAATCGGAGTCGTATGTAGAGTCATAAGCGCGACGGACTCGAAGTCGGAAGAAACAGAACGTTTTCATTTTCTTGCAACTCCACTTACGACTCCGTCGTTTACGATCTAGTGAAAACCAGATTATTTTAGTGTTTCGCAAATTAATGAAGTTATTTTTCGTTGAAAAACGTTTTCCTCCCGTGCAAAATAAGGTAAGCAAATGGTGCCAACTATAACGCTTAACACTTGTAACTTTTTAAGTAATCTGTTAAAAGGTTTGGGAAATTTACAGCGCATTGGATCAATTTAAACATTGAAAATAACAAAGCAAGAAACCTTTGCTTACCTTCTGCAAATTTCTCTCGTATGACCACGATGAACAAACCTCCCCCTCCCCCCTCCTCACCACCTTCGCACACTTCGTCATTTTTCAGTGTTTTTTTGTTGTCTATCGCAGGCAGTTGATTTCCGGAAAAAGTGCATATCATATTACGACTCACTGAAAGGCTCTAACAATCAGTGTTTATCAGCACTCAGGTGAGAGACTGTTAGTGTTTTTGATAGTGTTGGCTAACCTTCCTTTATAAACGGGTCGAACGCGTTTTGAGGTTTACCTGAAGTAGACTTGGCTTCTGAGCTCCTTGTAGCCTGCAAGCGAGCTCTCCATATATGGGGAGCCCCTCGCACTCGCGTCTACTTTCGCGTGTTGCTCTCGCGTGACTTCTCGTTAGCGACTTTTCCAGTAACCCTTCGTTTAGCACTCGTTTAATAATTGATTGATCAACCTGGTAAGTAGTGCCTGCCAATTAATCAGTGTTCTAGATCACGGACGAAGGACCAGGATTTAACTAAGTCTGAGTCGTCCGTGTCTGTGATTGATTTGGCTTTTATTTGCAAAGGTTTTATGATCTGGCGAGTTTGGGCAAGAAAGTCCCCTGTGAGCTAGAACAAGGATTTGTACGCTACCTCGCAGACGTGTGTTGTTAGTTTGCTTCTAGATAATAGTATACTGTAAAGTTGTGAACAGTTAACTATAAAAAAACCTCCTAGCCTGACGTTCTCTTTTTACAAAACTTGTCTGACAGATCTTACCTAAACGATGAATCAGTGGACAAGAAGAAAGTGCCTTTTGATTTGAACGGATGGAAGACGGCATCTCCGAAGGTATCTGCACCTGAACTCTGAAACCAAGTGTATTCTTCGGGTACTCTGGGCTTTTCCTTTTGCTCGAAAAGCAACACTTCCAAATTCCAACTCGACTTAGAACGCGCGAACACTTATAAAGTTCTTTTGTTAAAGCAACTACATTTCTATCTTGTTCACAACACTAATTAAAGAGTGAGGAGAAACCCGAAAACACTACGTTCATTTATTACTTGTTTCGATTCTTGTTGTTTTAGAAGTGACATTTAGTACGTTAAAGTGAACGTATGGTCTGGTTGTTCTTTTGTGTGGGGTTTGGTACTGAGTCATTGTGTTTGCCTTGTACCTGCTTCGATTATGCAGCCACTAGACTAGCGACGATGCTCTCTTGGGTGGTGCAAGGGTGTGAGCACTCGCCACTCACAAATTTGGCCTTGGGCTCGTACCCCCCGAGGCTACGCCGCATGTGGGGTTAATGTTATTCGTTCTCGCTCCAAATTTAATGCATAATGGGTCAAATCTATTGTTCATGCTCATTTGCATTAGATTCGGCACATGTGAAATCCGATTTTTTTAACCAGGCCTTATAGTTGAAGGTTTCTACATGGTGCAGCACTTCACTATACCAATATGGCACCGCTAATTATATGTATACATATATAATTAGTCCTTCTTTTTCTCTTTTGCCGTCTAACAGGATATACCTGAGCAGCTAAACGGATGTGACTGTGGAGTTTTCGCCTGCAAGGTATGGCTGTGAGAATACTAACAGAATGTAATGCGACTGGAAGCTCTCCTAACGGACACTCTCATAAGCGGAAAGCTCTACCTACGGCCACCTTCAAAAAACGCCGTTTTTCTCAACCACTATACAAACTCTGTATTTTTACATTCCCGTAAGCAGCCAGCCCTACTTACGGACACCGAGAGCTTTTTGTATCAAACAAAACGCGTTAGCAACACATATGACCATGACTGTAGAGTCGGGTTGTAACCTTCTAACTGCTGGGATAAAACTTAGAGTTGCATACATGTAATTTTTAACTTGCCACCCTTTTGACAAAATACTTACGATAGGCTTACGATTGGGGTCCGAAGCTGTCTTAAACATGACGACCGATCGCGCGGCACGAGGTTTTCCTTTTTTTAGATGACCGAGAGTTAAGGTATTACCCGATTGAATACGTTTTCCCACTGTTTTAGAACCAGCAGGTCATTATTTTCTTCTTTGAAGAGGACAGAAGGTCATTATCTATGAAGGTAATGACCTCTGTTGTTACTCCTTAGCTACGTGCTCTTCCTTTTATAGGAAAAAGGCGCATTAAAACAAATTGCTGGGCGTTATTTTGTCGTATTTTGGTTGTTTGTGTTTTCATAGGTGGCACTGAAAAAAGGTGTGTAATTAATAGCTAAGCTTCTCTATGGCTTGTTCTTTTTCAGTATGCCGAGTACCTTTCAAGAAGGGCAAACTTCGATTTTGATCAGGTAAAGATTGAACAAATACAAATTTTATGAAGAGAATAGAACGAACATATAATCAAAACATCGTGGTAGTCGAAGCTCCTTCAACCTGACAGTTGATTTATTTGTTGTTTTTGTATCTTTTTCAGAGACACATGCCTTACTTTAGGCGACGCATGGTATACGAGATTATGACCAAACAACTTTTGTGATGCGTTACTACAGAGACCACCTCGTGTCGCTATTGTTCCCTTGATGTCATGAAAAAGGCGTTACTCTGCAACAGAAGAAATCTTCAATATCCGATGTAAAGATTTTTTTACAATACGGCAGCGCCGCCAAAAAAATAGCTGCTTTGTAATATTGAACTAAATGGTCATATTTACTGAAAAGTTAATAATATGAAGAAAGTGGATCACTTGTTTTGGGCCTCCTAACACAGATATAGCCCAGATGCCAATACCCCAAACCCAACCCTTACCGACAGCTCAGATAAAGTGTGAATTGTTTTTGCCTTTAGATTAAACAATATTTAACAAAGAGACTGTTTATTGCCACATTGTATTGTACAGTTCACCTTTGAACGATGTTACATTACGGTGTTATTTAAATTCAGGTTCAACGCTGATACGAGTGACATTACCAGGAATGGCACTACAAAGAGGGAATGTTGTTTACCATTTTGATAGAGAGCTTTAGATTCGAGGACGAAGACGACAAATAGGACGAAATTTGATTTTAAGTTTTCTCGCGTAGTCTCTGAAACATATACCCTGGAATTTTTCTAGAGCACTTATTTTATTAGGGGAGCTTAAGACATCTGAGTATGTCGAGGGTAGTCCCCTTGTCTGATTATGCTGGACTGAGAAAGAGATTAAAATAAACTTTTGTATGAAAACAATGTTTGTGGTATTTTTTGTAAGTCACCATTTTCACATAGACCATATTGCACCTTGTTGGCTTTTCGGCGGCAAAAAAGGGTTAAAGTCTAGCTTTAACTAGCTAAACGTTTTTTATTCTCGACATTTTTGACCAACTAATTGGATTTTGCTAAAACAATTATTCCTCTCGCCCTCATGGCCTCTGGGTCAATAGCCATTCGGCCTTCGGCCTCATGGGCTATTGACTCAGAGCCCATTCGGGCTCGAGGAATAGTTGTTAAATAATGATGAGCAAGGGGAACAATTCTTTAATTATAACTCACATCTCGTGCAGGCGCGGTTGGCCGAGAGGGTTTGGTGAACCAAATGCCAATCCTTACACTACTTACTTCCGTCTGAGTGGATTCCAATCCTCGCTCCTACTTATTCACTTCTGATACAGTCTGAGTAACTGTTTTTACTGCACTAAAGTGTCAAACCTAACCTATTCGATAAGTGACGCTCCACTCTAGAGATCGGTGCGGCACGGTGCGGCGCAGTTTCGCTCGGTTGCAGAAATCGCACCGAAATCATTGTTCCTACGTGTGAACAGAATCCCTATCGGGTATGGTTTTCGTGCCAGCGCAAAAGCTTTCCTGTTTGGGGTGAACATATAAAGCCTCATACTATTACGTGTATGATAATTCGTTTTTTTTATGCTCAACAAATATCACTTTTGTGCTCAAATAGCATCAATGTTATGCTTAAATATAATAAACATAAAACTGCTCTTTTTGCACGATTTTCCTGGTTCAATTGTTTAGACGTCTCACCACTGTCAATCTAAAAAACAAAAGCTCCTGGGAGCCATGTTTTTTGATAATGTTTCGCCTGGCGTGGTCTGATAAAACTCTCTAATATTTGTTGAATTTTTAAGCGCTCCCGAGCCACTAAACTGCCCTTTCAAACACAACCGGTTCCAGTGTTCAATGAAAACCACACCAAGATTTCTTTTTTACTTCTTTATTTAAGGACAAGTCATTATTTCCACGGAAATGACCTCATGATAGTTGTCACTTATTTCTATTACGAAGGTTTCAATTTCAGATCAATATTGCGTCTTTATTTTGTCTTAAATGTCACCAAAACACTGCAAAATGTCCAGCTGAAGTAGAATGTAGTCATGTGACTTAATTATGAAGTGTAGTAGAAGCATATAACCCTCTGAGTGTAGACAATGGCTTAGAGGGATCTTTTGTTTATTAACCAGACCATTCCCACAATGCAAAGCGAAGATATAACCGCCATTGCAAGGACAGCGGGAACAGTAACACCTGAAACACAAACGCAAAAATATAAAACATGATTTTTTTTGTTGTAAATATATTTACTTACTGGTCAGCGTACCTAAATGGGCTTGTGGGTACGTGTAAGTGCTAAAACCAGGCAAAGTTATGTGTTCAACTCTGCGACGCAAATTGACTGTATTCTGGATTAAGAATACATTCATGGATGAAGACTAAAAATCATTTGTTTCAGTTTTCATTGCCTAGTAAAATCTAAAAATTCCTGTGGAAAATTCCTGAATGTTTCTTCCCCGCCCCCCCCTTCGGTGCTGATCCCGTTCCCCGTTCGACAGGCTAAAGAAATTTTTCACAAGATGATTTTATGCATATTCTTATCCCTGAATTGGCTTTGATAGATTGTGCTCGAAAAAGTAGCATAATATGCTACTAGCAGTGCTCGTATATTTCTAAAATTACGCCAGAAATTATTATAGTTTTTGTAAATTATGCTTATTTTAGCAAAATATGCAGAAATTATGCTTCTGACTTTTTACTTCAAAGTTGGTAAAAATACCTCAATAACTATCCAACAAACAAGAAAATGACAAACACATTTACCATATTTACATCTAGAAACCTCGAGAGTACATAATTTGCTCTCTCAAAACTATAGAAATTCAACCAGTAAACCAGCAAACGGGCGCCTTCTTGGGTAATCGAGCTAGTCAGTTATGCGCATGCGTTGAGTTCTGTGAAATCCTGTAGGACCCAAGTCCCATGAATGCGACAATAAGCAGACAAAAAGAATTGATTTTGTTACTCTTAAATTTGCCCGTGATGACTTATCCTGGGTCAAAAAAAATTGGATGGTTGCATGATTAAAAAATGACATAATTGAACAACAAAATTAGCCAAAAGTGCAAATTATGCTAACAGTACTTTTTTCAGGAAATACGTGAGAAACATGCTCGTAATGACGAATTATGCCAAAAATTATGCTAGCACAATCTATCAAAGTCTATCCCTGAATACGATCAATCGCACACACCTTAATTCAACTCACACTATATGGATAATGTCATTCGTTTTCTGTTTACCTTGCAAGGCTGATTTTCGATCCGAGCTTAGGTTCATTGTCACATCACTGCTGATTGTGAGAGGTCCCTGTGCCAGTGGGTACAATACGTCATCATTTCTGACGTCACGCCTTTTTCTTATTTCTGTGATACAACCCTGTACACATCTGGAGTTTGAATTTCTTGCGTCACAAATCCTTATTTCGCAGTGGACAAACACGAAGGGGTGATCTGCAATAAACTTGAAGGCTTCAGTTTTGAACCTTGCCTTGCTCACTTTTATCGACTTCACGACGGCGGTGGTTTTATCGACGGGACAGCTGAAAGTTGAAAGCATCAAATTATTGTAACTATTTATTGCTATTCCCTGTCGTAAATACAAGTTATTTTATAATAATGACTGTTTATTAAGGCTCATTGCAGCAATATACAGAATGGCTGAATTACAGAGCTATTTACAAAACATAAAATACTAAAATATAATACAATAAATCCAATAAATACTAGAAAATATAATTGTACAAGCCACTAGGTATACTTATGCGTGACAAACTCTTGCGTGCGCTTGGTCCTACACGTAGGAAGCGTGGAGCGGCTAATGCCAGATCTAAGATTATAATTATGCACAACAGATTATAATTATGCGCAAGTCTAATTATAATCTAAGAGCGTTCCTAATATCTATCTCTGTTAAAAAAAGACTGCCTTGGATTCCATTACATAGGGCGACCTATTTCTCATAACCGCTGGCCTAAAGTTATTCAAAAGTGATTATACAGATTGCCGTAATCAAGAAGACCCAACGAACAACAAACGAAGGACGTTGCACCTGTTCATAGTCAATGCTATCTTGATAATATAATTTAGTTTTTACATTACGTGTTACTTGATTTACCCGTCCTTGATGAGATAATATTTGTCATCATGATTTCTGTTCTTGGAGTGTGTAGCGTAACAGTTCTCAGCCAAAACTGACAGAGTTTTGTCCTTGGTTTTCACAGATGCTTGAAAATAAAGATGCTGTCTCAACTTGACTTCCACAGGGTAATCTTTTCGAGTAAAGGCTGAAGAAAACCTAATGAATTTAAAATAAATATTTTTATTCATTCGAAATACTCCTCCTGTTCTGAGTGGCTTAGATTCTTCTGCTTGAATGATCCTCATAACCAGCTTGCGTTGAATAAATTTGGAAGATGTCCACTATTATTGTACGATTCTTGACATCAGTCACAAATATTGGACTGAAACAGGGACTTCTGACGTCACGCACGGCGGTAAGGCAGCTCAGCTGGGAAGGGCAGGAGTCAGAGAGATTTGGGGAAGGGGTTACGTCGTGGAAATGTCCCAGTTCAAAATAATGCCAATCGTTTCTTGTTTCAAAAGGCTAAGTATATATCCCATTCCACTGGTTAGGAGTACCTGTACACTCAAGCCGGAAAAAAGTCTAATTATAATCTATACTACTCAAAATATTAAACCACAAGCGCAATGAACTTCCTCATGGCGGTCTTGTTTTCCTGTTGTAAATTTCAGTACTTGCTTCGCCATAATCCTCATCATAGTAATACATGGTATTACATGAAGTTGCAAAACCTATAAGTTAATACTTCGAGCGACAATTAGTCCTAATATTTCCAGTGAGTAACACTTACCTTTCATCTGGAAACATGTCCAAAGCAACTGTGAAATTTCCTTTTCCATCTTCATTAAAAACCAGTTTCCTGGTATCAGGTTCAACTCCAACAGCAAAGGCTTGACCAGAGTTCTTGTAGTAACAGCGAAAGGGGATCTTAATCTCACGAACCCTTGTTATGATCGCGTCACCTGCAACCGGTATCTCCATGACTGTGTTACTATAAACCGTTGCCTTTCCCCTGTATCTGGCGATCGTGTCACAGCCCGTCAATGTAGTCGTGAGGGTGAAATGTGTGCTGGTTTCCGTGGCAACACAATTTTCATCGCGTAGAGTGAGATGCTCGCGGTTTAAGCCGAGGAGAAGCGATTTAGGGAGGGTGATTGCCATAACTTTTTCACCACATTGCACGGTCACACCATTGGCTACAAGAAAGTACAAAGGAATATAGTTATCTGGTGTACCGTTTCTGCTGTTTATAAGCCCTGGGATTATACATCTTTGTAAGAAGTTTAGATGGGGCTTATAAACGGAGCGGCTTATATCCGAGGGGGGCTTATAAACGAAACAGAAAAAGCGATTCGAAACTAGCTGTAGCAGTGGGTTGTTTTCAGTTATTTTATAAGCTTCAAAGCATAATAATTCGAATTCAGGGTGGGCTTATAACTGAAACTAGCGGGAGCTAATGATGCATTTTTTCGTTAATAGGAAGATGGTCCAATTGCAGGGGGGAGGGGGAGGGGGCTTGTAAGTAGGGGACTTGCGCGGCAAGCACTTGTACGGTATTCGTCCGAGTAGTCGCTCCTTTTCCTCGTGGATAGCAGAGCGAGTGAATCACACAAGCGCGAGTGAAAATCGCCACACGCGAGGAAGGTGACACAATCCTTCCTCTGCGTCCCTCTCCTTTCCTCGCGCGCAGAGGAATTTTCACCTGCACCCTCATATTTCGTTTGCTCAATTATCCCCGAGAAAAACGAGGGAATACTCTTTGTCTACTAACTGTCAATATCTCAATGCAAATGTGGTTGACCCTCCTTGAAACACTAATAATTTCTTTTTACTGATAGTTCCAACATTGACGCTTGAATGCACGTATTTGTTTGCAATCATATTTTTTTCTTTATGTGCGTCGATAGCAAAAAATCTGCGATCGTAAAGACCTTTCTTTCCTCACTTTTACACACTGGTGATTAAACTCTTGTTCTCAGTAAACACAACTTCTTTTGAAACTTCTTATAATTCATCCATCCCTTTTTTCGCATGATTCTTTCAAATCACGTGATAAAAGGTCGAATAAGAAGCTTAAGAAGCTACTGTTATCAGAATCGAAAGCTTCGAAATCAATTGATAAATGAATTTGTAAGAGTATTTACTAACATTAAATCTATTCCGCGGACTCATTCTCTTTGCGCCTATTATCTTCATATAACCCCCCTTATTTAAAATCACAGGGTACTCACCAATGCATGAATGATTATCCGGTGCCAAACTCAGCTCGGGGTCTGGGCACGAGCAATGGTAGCTGCCATTTGTATTTTTGCACTTGTGTGAACATCCGCCATTGTGATAAGCACACTCGTTAATGTCTGTACGAAAATGATGCACGACACTTATTATTTCTAGTAAGTCCTACAATGTACCAGAGTCCACTTAGCCAAACAGCCATTTATTATGTCTGAAAATACAATTCCACGTGGGAGGGCTGTCGATGGCATCATCAACTGAACTTGCCATCGACTCGCATAGCAGTGCACAAATTCCTGTCTATCAGTAATAGCAGGAGTCCCTAACTTTGGTAATAGAGATGTAGCTAGGAAAAGTCCGTTCAAGCTATGATCGGACCACGGAATTTGACTCAAAGCATAGTCGGTTTATTTAAGATCCAGAATGTAAACCAGCGGTTGAAAAGAAGACATAGTGCCCCCGCATTCCAACGGTTTTTAACAATATTTAAGTTTAACGAGAAATTTGTAGGGAAAGCAAGTAGTAGGTAAAATTATTAGCATTTCCTTCCTAATTGTATTGAGAATTACACGTTATACAGGCCATTTCCGAGTTCCCCAAAACTCTCATTTTCGTTATTTGCAATCCCTCAGGTAATATATATTTTTTCTTTTTCCTTCGAATTTATAATACGCCGGACTCTAGAAGATGAGCAAGGCAATACAAAACCTTCAATACAATACCCGTCTCGCAGTTGACTCCTTTGTAACCAAGTCTGCATGTACATTCGTATCTCTGTGGAGTTTCCGTTTGTGTGCAAGTTGCTCCATTTTTACAAGGACTGGATTGACAAGTATTAACTAGTGAAAAATGATGGCATTCCATCAATTACTTTCAAGCAACTTTTTAAGTTTTTTTAAATAAATAGTTTAAGCAACTAAATATTTTAATTGTTTTAATGCCCATTTTCCTCAGGGGTGGTGGCGGTAATGGTGGGGAGAGGGTTAGGGGGATTTTCTAGAAATACAAGTAGCATTACCTGGGTCGGGTTTGGAATTAGGTCTGTGCATTTATTTTTTTATCCTTTTTAGCTTGAGATTTTAGTCTTGCTGGATTACTCCAAGCTGACAATACTGCAAGTATCTCTAAATGAGTATAGTTTAGTATTTAGCCATGCTGAGTTTAATTTTAGTCCAATACAATCTCCAATCTGTGAAAGGTTTGAACCCAGGAGTCATTTAATAAGTAGGTGGTAATGATGGGGTGACCGTTGTAATGGTGGTGGTAATAGTCGTCCAGGTGATCGTAGTCCACGATTGTTGTTGGCCGTGACTGATGTTTCGACAACCCGTGCGGTAGTCATTGTCAGAGTCAAAGCCAATCTACAATATCGAGAAATCGTTTGGACTAGCATTAGGCTAACATCTAAGTTGCTTTTTGGAAGCAGTTGTTGATCTTTAACAGTATTAAAATTGATTATTACTTTCAGTAAAACGGTTATGTGCTCTGCAAAGGAAATGAAACTTCCATTTTCCTCCCAATAAGGCAGAATAATTCTATCAAATAATGCCCTCCCTGGTACTTACGTAGGGTTAAAGTGTAGAGGCTATTCAAAAAACAATTAACCCTTAAAAACATTAACGGGAGCAGTGGAATAGAGATTCCTGTAAAAGCTTGGATGCCTACGATAAGACAACACAACAACCAATCGGTACCAAAACAGACCGCTGAGGGGAACTAATGATGCCAACCACAGGCAGCCATGAGAAAGGTTCGTGGTACTCCAACCACAATCAGCCACGGTGGTACTAATAAAAAGGACGTCTTTTTAAAGATTCATCGACGCGAGAGCAACGAGAAGGTATAAAAAAGGAATTGGTATTATAAGCAAAACAACAACTTTATTTGCACGTGGAGCACGCTTTTTACGACATTTCTTTGCCGTTTTTGCACGACTACGACGTAAAAATACCTAATTTCGCGTTACATGGAGAATTTAAACCAGCAACGGCGAAGTTTTATTTCCCTGTTGAACTTGGATATAGTCCGTTGGAATTCAACTTTAGGGGTTTTTCACCGCATTTAACGAACTAAGTGGGTAGGAATAATCGCGATAAAAACTGAAATAACGCTAATTCACTGGTTAAGCAACGTTGTTGTTGCCGTCACGTCGTTGGATCTCAAAGTCCCTAAACACACTCAGTAAATCGACACTATGGAATGATGGGAAGGCTAGCAGTACGAGGTCGAAACGCTGCGAATCAGTTGCTAAGTGGCTAACGTGGGACAAACGATAAACAAAACTCTTTATACACATCCCGGGGGGAACTCTCATATGAAAGGGGCGGGGATTCTCGTCGTCTTGCTTAGGGGTGTAAATGTCGGATTTTGGTCTAACTTAGGGTGTTCTGGCAAAACGCCACTAAAGTTAGCCGTAAAGGTATCTTTTCGGGTTGCACGCGAAGAAATATAAAAAAATTATATATTTTCAATTCGTTTTATTTATTCGATTCACGTAATCAAAGTTTTTTACAACATCGATACCAAGAGAAGATTGTAACAAAATGTCTTTGTCCACAAAATGGTCTCTTTTAGGGGTCAAAAAGAGGTCGAACCACGCTCAGACTGGTCTCTTTTAGAGGTTTAATTCAAAATTTCCGACTATCATCCCCGCCCCTTTCATATGGGAGTCCCCCCAGGATACACATCCACGGCCAATGATATCTTTCATGACAATCTTACCAAGTTTTTCAATGAAAACATGCGGTGGGTTAGCGAGATCACTGGGATCCCTGTACCGTCTCATCCATGATGGCTGGGTACATTCAAAGCACAAACCGCCAGCCTTCGTCCACCACTCTACTGCTTTGCAGTAAGGATTTAGCTTTACACATAACCTCATGCAACTTTCGGACTTTGGTACTGCTTCTTTTGACAGCTTCTTTCGGCCATATCGCGTGCACCAGGATGGAGTGAAATCGAGCCAGGTGACTGGAAACCAAATTGTCAGTGTAAATACGCCACATCTTGTAAGCAAGTATACGATAGCAAACTTTAGTCTCGTACACATGAATTCGCATATTTTTTACAGGAATTAAACTTTCCGTCCACTCGAAACCAGTGAATCACCCCGAGTGGGGTACTTTAGGAACTTTTGGGAGGGGATGTGCCGCTGGGACCCTGGAACCCTTAGCCTATACCAGGGCTAGTTCAGCTGAATTTTGCTACCTTATACTAGACTGAACTCCCCAAATCCCCCCTATCCTAGAGAAGCTGATTTCCGGAAACTACTGAGGTCACTAGCACAGTCCAGCCAAAACAAAACCGATTTGACTTTTATATTTTTGAGTGGCAATTGCCGGTTTCCCTAGTCTAGACTAAAATCTTCGACCAATTAATCATTACCTGGAAAATGATACGCTATTCTAGACCCAAACGCTCTGATTTATATACCCTATCCTAGAGTAAACTGCTTGAAAACCATACCCTTCACAGCGGCACATACCTATATAGCCCATGTATGGCAGTACCCCCAGCCCCCCTCCTTGCTCCTGGGGAATCTGCGCACAGAAACTGCATCTTTTTGAAGCCGCTCTCAACAGGTGGTTTAAGTCCCCGTCCGCACGATGATCCGGGTAAAAAAGACACGGCTTTAATCATGTCCGGATTCGTGTGAACAGCGCATTATTTTCGCAGTCATACAAGTAAGTACAAGTCCGTGAGGGTTTTCAATTTGAATAACATCATTTGTAGCAAAGGCGTCCGATAAATTTTTCTTTGTTCTATGTTATTTGCTGGGACGAAACGGTTCAACTAAGAGGCGTATTGCTAAGACTTTTTTCTTTGGCTTGTTTAATTGAGTGAATTGTTACGATGTTCACATTAAAATTTAACATCCGTCCTTTTCGTAAAGTGTCTGAACGTACAGTACTATTCAAATTCTGCCATTGAAAGAAAGCAAGCGGGATTGGGTTTTGCCGGACTGATCCGACATCCCGACCCTTAGCATGCGTAGCTGGCGGAATTGTTTTTGCCCTCTGGGAGAAGCGAGCGCTGAAGGCGCGAGGAAATTTCGTTTCCTTCTAAATTCTCCGCACGGTTTCGCAGTTCCCCTACTAAAACTCTGCTTGCACTAAACAACAATCCTGCCGGCTACGCAGGCTAACGACCCACAAATTGCCTTACTTTGCCATTAGAAACGTCACTGACATATATAGAAGGCTTTACCATGACTACGCTGCACGCCGGCGTTGCTAGCGGAAAAACCTCTGTGTGAAAGTTAAGGTAACTTGTCAATTTCCTGCTGACTAGAAACATCACTTACCACCGTCCAATGTTATTTCTTTCGGTTCAATGTTAACTGCTTGAACAAACACCAGGTTAAAAGGGTATAACAGTAGGAGGAAAACGCGCGAAATGGACATAACCATCGATCAACTTTGACTAAACGCACTCCTCAACACTGCAGAGAAATCAGCTGATTTTTTCTATTCCGTTCACTGTAAAACTTGAGTAGAGTGATTCAGGAAATTTATTCATTGCAGTGTTAAGTCCTTGGGGTCTTCCTTGGTTGTTTTGACTCCTTTGTTTTCACTGTTTTTCGTCATGCACCTATCGTCGTTTTTTACACCGAGTACTGTGTGTCTCATTACTTTCCAAATTCCTTTACACAAGGGTGGAAAATTGCTAGTTGTGAAATTGTCAAAATCAAAAGTTGTAAGTGATAAGAAAACAAGAAAAAAGAACAATCAGCACTGACTGGATGAAATTATATCTTAAAAGATTTCAGGAATAAGTAAAAATCTTGAAAAACCTGCCCATTTTTTTCCGTCCGTATTTTACCTTAAATTGGCTGGAGTTTTATCAAAGAATAAAAAGAATAAACATCATACAAATAAAGAATTGAAACAATGCTACATAATTTTCGAACGCCTATTAAACTGTGAAGCATTTTAAAGAGAATGAACTCAAAACTGAATAAAAGCCACTGAAAGCGATGAAAATGGCGACAATGATTGCATCATCTTCCATGAATGAAAACTGTCCTAAATTTTTCTCGAACATAAAGAAAGACCTAAGTGACAACTGGACTGAATAGCTTTTAACATGTAAAACGTTCTCTGAAAAATCGTAATACATACAATACAGTTTTTAATTGGCACAGATTTCCTAACCCTGGATCGTGATATGTCGCCTAAGACAGGTTTTCATACATTATTTTCTTGACATAGTGCATTCCGGCATAATACTTTATCCCTATAAAAGAGCCATGCAATTTTTTCTCCGGCTAATTCTGAAAATTCAGTGAAAGAGGAAGGAGTTTGATATCTTTTTGAAATTATCATGAAAGATTTGACTGTTATAGTGCTGATTCTTTGTTCAAGCTTGTCTTCGATTGGAAAAGTCATGTCTCGAAAAACTGTATACGCAAATGACAAACTTGTAGACAGCCTCGAAGAAGAAGTCGGTGACTTTCCTGATGGAGCCGTCTTTGAGGAATCCTCTGGAGGTTAGATGCTAAAATTTGCTATGTGACGTAAATTTGTTTGAGATTTAAATCTGTCAAAGATTTAGAGTTTCATTATGCAGGACACGTCTAAGAGTTCAAAAATATATATTTGAATGCTACTTCATGAAATATACTCTCCATTGTTAATGAGAATTCACAGCCACATCAACTGATAAGAAAAATCCATGCATTAGTAATGAGCGATTTAATTGAATTTTTTTAAAGTGACTTCATTTCGAATATTAGATAACATAGCATCACATGTGATTTTATTTTTTCGGTGCAAGCGGTTTATCTCCCTTCTTGAATGAAAAATAATACATGAAAAAGTTGAAACTATAAGTTCGCAATATTATTACAAATAACTGAGATTTAAACTCCAAACGTTAATGGTGGCAGTTAATCCATGTTCCCGTGATCTCGTTGCGCATTCTCCAGATAGACATTACAGACATTTATTACAGTCATTTAAGCAGGTAAAAACACTTCAAAGTAGTTTTTTCTTGATAACCCCGGCATGAAATTACTTATTTCTATGTGAAAGTAACGAACAAAAAAGGGAAGTAACGACAAAAAAGGGAAAAATTTTTCACTTGGTACAACTTCACGTTTTGCCGTTTGCCGTGAGCGTGTTTCTAAGTCTCTCTTACTATTATTTCGTCGGAATCCGGAATACAACTCAAGGAGTCCGGAATTTAAGTTCCACGGACAAAGAATGAGGAATCAAGTACCTGGAATCCGGAATCCACGGCGTGGAATCCAGAATCCAAGACTGTGTTGGATTGCCTTATGCATAGGGGCGACGTCGGGTTCCTTTTAATAGATTTAAACTTGGTGTGACAGCAATAGATTTCTTTTTATTTTACAGTCAGTCCATGTAGCAGCGATCCCTGCAAGAACGGAGGGAGCTGTCTCGTAGCTGTAGGCGACAGCTTCTCATGCAAATGTGCAGCAGGATTTAAAGGAGATACTTGTGAGGAAGGTCAGTAAAAAAATACTAGCTAGGTTGAGCTTATCCGGGGCAGTTAATCGTTGGAGTGATCCAATTTTTATAATCGCGAGTATACGATTGCACACGGACCTGGACGACTCAAAAAATGATTTTCTGTGATTTTTCATTCCGTAAGAATACTTTAAATGTGAGTTACCATTTATGAAAATTTGATATTTTGTTTTATATACATGTAAACAGAGGATAACAGAGGATCTTTCGAGATACAACTGTATAGTTACTGTGGGCGCGACGACGCGTACTTCCTATTTAATGATGCGGCAATCAGGGCTGTTGACAGCCAATCGGGTTATCGGATATTTTTTTATAGGTATGATTAGACACGAATTCACCATGTATGCGAACTTAAATGAAGCACCGTTTTAGCAGCATCTTACTTATAGCGCCAAGACATTTTGTATTTACTGATATTGTTTTAATTAGTGTTTTTTTGACACTGTTATTTAATTCAACTGGCAAAAGACTGTTAAAATAAGCAGCGTTGCAAACGTGGTTTTTTTTGTCATCTCGCAACAAGCAAACAGAATTTCTCAGAACTGTACCTATGGAGCTGATATCACAGGTTTCTTTTCATCATCAAGTATGATATCGCTCCCCAGGGGTGGGGGTACTCAACAAAGTTTTTTTTACAGGGAGGCTCCGCCCTGAGGTCCAACCGCTTACCCTTTTATATACCATTTTTGACACTAAAGGGGAACCAGCCTTTTCAGAGAAATGGCTGGTTCCCCTTTCGTATACGTTTTACTAAAAAACGATACCCTTTTCATATACCTACAACGTTTATTAAGACTTTTCATTCCTTTTAACTGTTGTAAATGTACTGCTTTAAAATATGAATACATCACAAATCCAGAACACGTTTTCTCGACTTTTCACAGCTATCAATTAAATGCATTTCTTTGCTACGTTGGGCCTCGTACAGATCGAAATAATAGATTGCATTAACCCATTCGCTCCTGGAGATTTTGCCGAAAAACGCGTTTTGAAGCTAGTCGAGTGGTTTTCTGGTCACTGTCGTGCTATAAAGAGCTAAAACTTACCACAAACCGGTTTACAGGTCGTACACTTGGCGGCCTTCTGATCCAGATGCAAAATATCAGCTTGCGAAGTTCGGGCATGCGCAGAAAGCAAAATTTCGACAGTTTTTGGGTTTAAAAGTGACACAGCAGTCTTGACTTTTACTTTTCGCTTTCTCTCCTCCCTTCTTTTTTCGCTTTTCTTGCCTCATTTTTTTTTCTCTTGCTGGGCATTTAGTAGGCTTCATTTTGGTGGGAAGAGTTTTTAGGAAAGCTTTTAGGATCTTAGGATTAGGTGAAAGGAAAGGTAGGTGGGTAATGGAACAAGATTTTCATGGAGATTTTCAGGTCCTTGTCACGTGGTTTTTTGCTTCTTTCTCCAGTGTCCTTGACTGAATTGTGCTCATTCTGGTATGGTTTGAAAGATCTCTTCACTCTGCACAAGTTAGCGAAGAAAGTTGTCCTTGACCGTTAAAACTGATGACGTCACAAAGGGTAGAAAGGACCTGGATCCGCACGGGCGGTTACGGGCGGTTCAGGGGCGAATGGGTTAAAGAGTGCAACTTTGAAGACAGTAAATAAGAATTTTGTGTGATGGGAACCTACAGGGAGTGTAAATTGGATTATAATAAAACTAAGAAAATGGCACGTAGATTTGGGTTTAGAAACTTTTAGAAAGCGCGCTCTATTTAGGAATAAGCCTTAGGATATAAGATATTTGTAGCAGAAAAGTACATAAAAGTACAACACATAGTGGCTACAATTAAGGCTAAAAATATGGACCGCGCTTCTTTTGCAAATCGTTTTGCATTGCATTGTGCGTTTAAGCTGAGGCTTTCTTCACACTTTTAATAAGGTAGGAAAAATTATAAGGGCGCCAAAAAGTTGAAACGCCGTCCTACTCTCACCAAGGCTGAAGTGTTGCCTTTAACGCAGGGTATTGGCACAACATAACTCTGTTGCCTCAAAGAGTTGCAGAACAACATTGGACCATAGAAAAATCGATAATTCTGAAAATATACCTACGCAGATATCGACGAATGTGCTGTGCAGAATGGTGGATGCTCTCACGACTGTGAAAACACACCTGGCAGTTACGAGTGTACATGCCCAGATGCAGAGCTCTCATTGGCTGCGGACAACCACACTTGTGAAGGTAAAGCGACGCAGTTAAGATCCGCGTCAACTCGCGCATGAGTGGAAGGGCTATGATATGCCAATTCGGAGTTTCATAAAAGCCTTCTTCTTTAAGACAAGGCCAGGAAGTTTTTGACTTAAAAATGTTTTTTTCGTTTTCGCATGCAAATAAAACTGAATTTCTAAAATACTAATGCGTTCCTGCACTTAGCCTTACTTAAGGGGAAAAGAGTTTTTAGGATTTGTGTTTGGGAGGAACATGATGCAAATATACCTCGAGTACAATAATAAGTATTAAAGATCCAAGAAGGTCATACTTATGTAATGTTTTTTTTCGGTAACACCCTTCATAGCTTCCGATTTTAAAGATTGTCATTAACGGAGCTTATTTTTCTCCTTTTTCTTATATCTCTATTTATCTCGAGGGAGCTCTCAATATAAACTGCAGTTCCATTGCTTTCATCATTTTTTTCAGCTTTCATAACCAGTAAAGTCTTTTTTACTCTACTAATATATGGTTTGTTGTTGTTGTTTATAGCAAAGGGAGTCATTGTCAACTGCCTTCAAAACAAAATGTCCATCACCATCCCTAAAACCATTCTCAAAGGAATGGACCGACAGCATATTCGACTCCTGAAACCGAAATGCGGAGCAACTGAGACTTCCTCGCACTTCACTTTAAGAACACCGCTGACCGGATGCGGTACCACTCGCAGACACACGAAGTCTGCCGTTGTATACAGCAACAAAGTGTTGGAGATTCCGCTGAAGAGCTCAGACGTCGTAACGCGCATTCGAGAGATTGAGATTCCTTTCAGTTGCTATTATTCCAATTCAAGAACAGCCACCGCCGTTGGAGTGAGGCCGGAAAATCGAAAGCTGGTTTTCTCAGAAATAGGAAAAGGGAACTTCACGGTTGTACTGGAACTGTACCATAGCAATAGGTATGCAATTGATTTTGAATTTTGAAAATGCTCCGTAGAGGGTAGACTATGCCATATCTCGATAGTTACAAAGGCAAACGAAAAGTGAAATCAGCTACTAAAATGAGTGCAATTCAGAGTTTTGCATGCTAAAATGAATGCAATGCTGCTAAAATGCTGCTAAAATGACCGAATGCTGCTAAAATGAATGCAATTTAGAGTTTTGCAGGCTGAAATTCACTGCACACGCGCACACACCCACCCACACACACTATGGATTTACTAATTCTTAGAATCAGGGCTCAGAAAATGCCATTAAAACAAAATAATTCTAATTACAGTAATAAGTTCCAGTTTTTTTGTTGTTTCCTGGGATTCACTGGTTGCATTGTAAAAGGCCACAACAGTCGTTTCGACTGTTCATAATTCTAGCCTTTACTCTTCAATGAAATCATATATGATCTGGATTTTATGTTTACGCATGGCAAATAGTCTCTGAACGTTAATGATCGAGTCGAAGTCTCTTGACAAGGGCTTAGTATTAAAGTTTTTTTAATTGCATCGAATTCTACAAGCAGCCTATCAAAACTTTGCAACCACCCATGAAAATTCTCTTGGTAAGGTATATGTTAACATTTATTCTCATTTTTCAAAGCAGTGAAAACTATTCTTTTGTTACAATATACCTCTGTCATGTACCTAAATGTTCAGGCTGTAATTCTGTGTTACACGTTTGTGTGTGTGTGTTTTATAGATATCTCACAGCGTACACTCAAGAAGACTTCCCTCTTCAATTAAAGCTCCGACAAAATGTGAATTTGGAAGCGAAAGTTGAAAGCAAAGACAAACGACTTTCAGTGTTGCCCGACACGTGCTACGCTACACCAACACCCAGCCAAAATGACGCAAAGAGAGTTTTAATATTGAAAAACGGGTAAGGATCCCTATAATTCGTAGGAAGTGTGAAAGAAGAATAACTGTTTTTGGATTTGCATTGACATGTTCGGTAAAGAAAATTCGACCGGCTAAAGTCGTCCACAATTAATCTTTTAAAAAACACTGAAAATGGAGCGAATAGATAGATACTGTAGCTTTCGTTCTGCATTAAGTCACCCTGGCTATTTTGAAAAAAGAAAAGCCCAAAAAGTGTGTTAGTGAATGTACTAAGTATAGTCTTGCTAAAAGTCTACCTCTCTTATTGGCGAAGACGAGCGAAGCGAGCTTCAATGAGGAGCAAGCGATGAAGTTTCTCCTGAATGAATTTGAATCACATAAATTTACGCGGGAAGAATGATCGACATGTTCTGTGTCTGGACTCTGGAGTGGCGTCAAATATTGTTCACTCTCCTATTGGTCAATTGTCATGACGTCACTGTGGAATTTATAAAACTTTCGGAAAGTCTAACTAAAGCACCAACTATGTTCTCTTTTTCAGCTGCCCTGTAGATGACACCTTGAAATTCTACCGTTCCCCCACAGGAACGTATCGTTTTGGTTTAGAAGCCTTCGAGTTTGTTGATCAGCCTTTTGTCTTCATTCACTGTCACGTGATCATTTGCAATGCATCTAATCCCCAGTCAAGATGTGCCCGTGGATGCGAAAAGAAAGCTCGGCTGCGACGCGAAGTCGAACATCACAATCTGTATTCCTTGGCGCAGGGACCAATCACCCTGGATCATGAGATCAAACTGGATCAGAATCACGTGGAGAAATTCTCAGTCAATAATATTGACTCTGTTGGTGAGAGAGAAGTACAGCTTGAGAAGTTTAACATCCACAAAAAGGAGTACATTTACTTAAAGTTTAGGACTCTCTAGATTAATTAGCATTGTGTAATTTTCAGACGCTGTGGCAATTAGCCATTTGCACGATAGAGTCAATAAGGGAGGTTCGCCCGAAAGGGGCGCCATTTTCAGGTTTCCCGAGCCCGAAGGGGCTCTGAGTCAATAGCCCATGAGGCCGAAGGCCGAATGGGCTATTGACTCAGAGGCCATGAGGGCGAGAGGAATAATTGCTTTAGTAAAATCCAATTAGTTGGTTAAAAATATCGAGACAAAACAACTTTAGCTAGCAAAACGCGATTCAGCGCCATTGGTTTTCAAAGCCGGCGCTTTTCGTTACTAGTGGGCTATAACATATAGCCTAGTAGTAGCTCAACCAATCAGAATGCAGCATTGATAATAGTCCTCTGGTTGGATTTTACTAAAAAAAATTATTGAACAGTACATAAAATGATAAGAAGACTTACTGTTACTGTTAGTAAGAATGTAAAGACGGACACCATTTAATTATGTAAACTGTACGAAAAAGGTGTACCATCTCATTTTGCGGAGCGGACCCTTCCCGCGCAAAGCGCTACCACTGGTTTCCTCGCCGGGACACCAGTGGTAGCGTCGCCAAATGTCGGCTGTTTTCTCAGGTTACAAATAAACATTTTTATTTACACATTTATAATTTTACAGCGGCATAAAGTCAGAATCCTCTTCCAGTATATTTTTTCTGATTCATTTCTTCTCTGTTTTGCTGACAGGGATGGACTCCTCTCTACTTGCAGCCATGGCCGTTGTGACAGCGGTTACTATATTTGGTGTGGCGTTCGTGATTATGAAAAAGAGATCAAATCATGCTGGTTATTTTCGAGTAAAGGAATGAAAATTTTGTAGAAAGGAAAAATAAAAGAATGAAAATGTCGCCTTGAAAAATGTCCGCTAATCGCGTGGTGTAAACTTTCTCTTTTTAAAATGGTACGGACCTACTGAAAGGGAATTTCACCTCAAATTGCCAGTTAAAGACCTTTTTAGCTTGTATGTTTTGTAGTACAACGTTTTCTTTCAAATCTTGTGCTAACTGCGTATTCATGATTCATATAAAGACCAAAGACAGATTCCCTTAAGAACGTCACGTGGTCTGAATTGGGAAAATGACACGTTCACGCTGAAAAGGTCTAACCTTAACCTATTCACCTCTAAGAATTTTGCCGAAAAAAGCATTTTGAAGCTTGTCGAGCCATTTTCTAGTCCCTGTCTAGCTATAAAGAGTAAAGACTTAGCACAAAGCCGTTTACAGATGCAAAGTAATAGCTCCTGAAGCTTGGGGTTGCGCAGAAATCAGGCAGACTCGGCAGTCTTGACTTTTTCTTTTAGCTATCTCTCCTCCCCTCATTTCTTTCCCTTTTCTTGTCTCAATTTTTCCCTTTTCCTAGGCACCTAGTAGGCTTAATTTTGGAAAAGTTTTGGAATCTTAGGATTAGATGAAAAATAAGGTAGGTGGGTAGTGGAACAAGGTTTTTATGGGAATTTTTCGGGTCAAAGTCACATGGTTTTTCTCCCTTTTTCTCCGGTATCCTTGACTGAATTGTGCTCATTCTGGTATGATTTGAAAGATCTCTTCACTCTGCACAAGTTGGCTGACGAAGTTGTCCTTGACCGTTAAAACTGATGACGTCACAAGAAGGGACGTGGATCCAAGCGGGCGGTTAAGGGGCGAATGAGTTTAGTTTACATAAGTATTGTCTTTTATTTCTCTTGGGACGATTTAAATACCCAAGAGAAACAAAGGTTGTGCAAAATTTCGGGGGGTAAAAAAGCGTGACGAGTATGGCAATGTAAAAGTGGTGAATATCTCTTGAAAAAGCTCAACCGTGTGGGGGTGTGGGGGGAGGAACTCCCCAAAGTTTTATTTGGGAGGACACTGCCTTGAAGTCCAGTCCCTTGCCCTTTTATACACCATTTTTTACACAAAAGGTACCCCTTTCGTATACCTTCCATTGACAAATGGAACCGCTATATCATGGGTAGTTTACAAGTTTACAACCCTTTTAACTGCTGCAAATGTTCTACATTTTAGTCATGAATATAACACACTTAACTGAAACCGAAAAGTTCTTTCGACTTCTTCAATGTCATAAATTGCATTATTTTGTTACTTGGCCTTTCGAGTCCTTGCACACGGAAATGACAGATTTCCCTACCCTTTCATATACCTGAAACCTAGAAAAGGTACCCCTTTCGGGTGGAGCCTCCCTGTAGAGGCCAAAAGAAGAAGTACCCCCCCCCCCATCTCTCTTCAACAAATATCCCAATATTGGTTTCCTTGTGGAGAGTGATGATATTGTTGGAGAGCACTATATAAAACATTTCGAGACTTTTGAACAAAAGGAGCCTGGCTAGTTCTACGTTTCATTTTTTCTCTTTCACCACATGCTCTTCTTTAACAGAATCTTTCGATGAACAAAAGCAACAGCTAGCTGTGATCGCTAGTCTAAATGTCTTCAAAATATCCCTTAGAGTTTCCTGGAACTCTGTGTGCTTAAACGCGTAAATAAAAGGATCGCACGCACTGTGTAGATAAATGGCCCAGAATGACAGCTGCCCCAGAAAATCGGGTGGATTTCCCAAGTCGTAGGTCGCAAGCACCAAAAAGACGAAAAAAGGCGTCCTGCAAACTACAAAGGTTAAAAACACTACCGACATTGTCATGCACAATTTTGTTTCCAAGGTAACGGGTGATCCGGCAGCGGGCGCCGGAGATATCGACGACGTATAAACCGCCATTCGCGATTGATGTTTGTGCAGCGCTCGTAAAACGCTTAGGTAGCTAAAAAGCATAAAGGCACAAGGAAATAGATATCCACAGAGCATCAAAGTGATATTGTACGAAATTTCTGCTTCTTTGGTCGTGTGGTAGTATTCGCAGTTGAAAATGTTTGATGTGAACTCGTAGCGGCCCCAATACAGCACAGGTCCGATGGCCAGAAAGATCGAAATTGTCCATGCGCACAACACCATAACGAGGCAACGGAAGTTGGTGAGGGATTTGTTCAGCGGTAATACAACGGAAACGTACTGATAAACACAGAGAGAACAAATGGTAAGAACGCTTGCCAAGGCAAAGAACGTGTTAATGAAACCATTGAAATAGCAGAAGCGTTTTCCGATTGTCTGAAAGGAACAAAAATACGAGTTAGAGTTTTATTGTGCAAAAAGGACAGCGGTCTAACTGCTTCAGTCACTGAGTTTAAATTATGATTTAGCCTGCGTATCAGGCGCTAATTTTGTTAAAGCGAAGGGACGGGAGCGCACGCGGGACTGTTCCTCCTCGCGCGCTCTTGAGGCGTTCAGTCACCATCGCTATAAATTTTTCCTTTCTCATCCTAACACCCTGAACGCCTGGAATTGGACGACCCTGGAATCACCAGGTTGCCTCAAGGTTTCAGATACCCCTTTCCCAAGGAAGAAATTTCAAGATTAAAGGAATAGAAAAAATTATTCAATCGTAAAAGTGGAACACATTTCTGAATTTTGTATCTGTGGATACATCCTACGGCGTGATCATTCAAATGAAAGCTATTCAGCAGTACTTTAACATGGTACTGTTAATTTAGAATGTAGTTCTAACTTTTGAATCTGCTGATGAAATCGTATGGTATGATCATGAACATTCATATGAAGCCTCTCCAGCAATACTATATTTTGTAAGCAGCTCTAATTTTTGGGTCTTTGGATGAAATCTTATGATGTGACTTTAAATGAAACCTCTTCAGCAGTACTTTCACATGATGCTATTTGATTAGTATGCAGTTCTAACTTTCGAGTCTGTGGATGAAATCTTATGATGTGACCATTCAAATGAAACCTCTTCAGTAGTACTATCACATGGTATTATTTATTTAGTATGCAGTTCTAACTTTCGAGTCTGTGGATGAAATCTTATGATGTGACCATTCAAATGAAACCTCTTCAGTAGTACTATCACATGGTACTATTTATTTAGTATGCAGTTCTAACTTTCGAGTCTGTGGATGAAATCTTATGATGTGACCATTCAAGTGAAACCTCTTCAGTAATACTTTCACATGGTCGTACTATATACTTAGTATGCAGTTCTAACTTTTGAATCTGTGAATGAAATCCAATGGCGAGACCATTCAAATGAAATCACGTCAGCTGTACCCTGACAGTACTATTTATTTAGTTCTAACTTTCGAGTCTGTGGACAAATTAGCATCCCCTACCGGAAAAAATCGTTAGGTTGGTTGAAAGCGGCAAGCGGAAAAAAAAGACAGCCGTGTTACCAAATGGTGAGGAAAATGGTCACGTGATCATCTTATGGTGCTTTATTAACACTCTCTCTATTGTGTTTTACTTTTACCTGTTCGTGAAAAAGAACTGTGGCCACAGCAAACGGCATGCAAGACGCAGACATACCTACATCGGCGATGGCTAAGTTCACTAACAAAAGGTGAAGCTGAGTCCTCATGGAACGATTCCAAAACACCACAAGACAAACAGAGATGTTACCTAGGATACCGATTAACGTGGTTATGCCCAGTAGAATTCCAATGATTAGAACAATGCCAGATAGCGGCATTCTTTCCGTTATTTAAAAGTACAGCTGATCCGCCGGACCACCGAAGATAAGTAGCCGAACCGAAAGATCTTTTCAGCTCGAGAGATCTTTTCCCCTGCGAAGAACACCAGGTATATATAGAGCTGCTGAGGCCGTCAGATTGCGAATTTGGTTAGAGCACTTCGACAAGTCAAGGTAGTCTTTCCAGGCTTGTTTCATGAAAAGAGGTTTTTCTTTTAAATGCCAAACCAAAAATGTTAGCCACCCCTACCGAATCTCTGAATGGTTTGAATTTACCGTCCTGGTTGGAGTGCTAAAGATCGTTCAAGCTGCGGCGATAGGGGGTGATTTTCCTTTACTTCGAAGCTTGGTGAAATCTCGGTTGGTTGATGATTTATGTGGAGTTACCTCATCCGTAGAATCTTGTTTAAGTACCTTTCTAGATGGTTTCTGATCGAACGGACTTAACCATCATTAAATTTGTTGACCATCTAATCACAATTGCGTGTTGTTAAAATTGTTACCATAAAATTCCTCGACATCGAAGTAGAACCCTCCAATCAACTGCGATCACCCGGTGATATTGACTGGGATACGCATGAATTTCTTTCACCGTCGCAGTTTTCTCAGTGATATACTTTTCTCCAGGTGTAGTTCATTTTTACATACATATTGGAATAAATTTGATTTTTTGAGAAATTTGTTCCGGCGTCTGGTGATATCGATTGTATGATTGTTTTTTTAGTAAGGTGGCATACAACCTGTTGGTACCTGTTTATACTAATTGTCTCTCGGGCTGGTTGTTAGTTTTCACCCGAAGACAAGACAACCCGTAAGATTTTGGTCGGAAAATTTCCAGTTGTGCCAACGCTTTTGCCCAGTTGTCCGTGCGAGAGAGTTCTCGGCGAGTCTCTGTCGATGATGTCACAGCTTACGGTAGAGTCCAGGATTGACCGAGCTGAGAACGTCTAGGGACTAGGCTTTGCCAACACGAAATAAATTAAGGAAAAAAATTAACAGGGAATAGAAGGCCCCGGGGCGGAGGGTACTCCCATATATGGACTACAGGGATATGTGCCGCTCAAACGGGTATGCTTTTTACCTCTCTGAATCTAGATTAGGGTCTATAAATCACCCTTTATCTCTGTAGGAGGGATATATTTTACTTCATTTTGGTCTGGAGAATTTTTCCCCCCATGATCCCTGATTGTTCTTGATAAAGCTTAGGTTTGGAATTACGTTCCCCTAGTAGTTTTATCAGTAAGCGGGCCACAAGAACAGGATTCCTATCTTTATAAATTTCAGTAATTATTGTCTGGAACAGGGTCGCAATTCATCTGTTTTTGAGCGCAGGAGCGAAACAGGTGTAAACTTAAGTATCAATGACTAGCCGCACACTGCAAGGAGGTGACAAGAAGTAACAGAAAGAGAGACGAATTTCTGGGAAGAATGAGCACTAAAGACTTGGCCGAAATTTGGAACCACGAACAGAAACTATTGGGAACAAGGTGATCCATTTTTGAGGAAGCTGCACGTCTACAGAAACCCGGGTTCGGTTAAGAGAAGCGACGATTTGCAGAATCCGGAGATTCATGGGACTTGCATGTGGCGAAGGACACACTGATAGTGTGGGATCTATGCAACTAAGGATTTAAAAAAAAATTAAACACTGGGCTTTGTTCATTTTGCCCTTTATCCTCGGGGATCACAAAAATGAAAGAAGTGAAGTGAACAGTTACCGATAACCACTTAGCTTGAGGCATAAGTCGAGTTAAGGGAAAGAGAAAAATTACGGGCTTTTCAGGGAGACCATTATCCCGAGGGGAGAATCCAGTGTAAAAGTGACAGGGATACTCGTTGTCTTCAATCGTAACATTAGAACTTGGATCAATTAAAGGAACAACGTCGACATATTGTGCTTGACCTCCTTTTCACTCTCCCTTTCAAAGTTGACCTCAAACCTGGACTAGTCTACAGAAAAAAACATTTACAAAACAACATTGGAAGAGAGAAAGACAGGTATCAGAGCAGTGTGACCCAAGTTGAGTGTCCTTGATTGTAGCTTAAGAATAGGAATTGCAGATTTTGTTCTCACTTATGATGTTCAGGACCAAAAGGTGTTGTTTAGCATAGAAATATCTATATAATATTAAAAGATATCAGTAAACGCCATCGTACATAGTATCGTATTGTGCAGGTGTATGGTCCCCTTTGGAGGTCAAAAAAACCCTGAATCGAACCACACTCAGGTTAGTCTCGTTTAGGGGTTTAATTCTAATTTTCCGACGAGCGTCTTAGTACATTATTCATAGGGGAGGTCTCCCAGGGCTCATTATCTGCATATAGTGAAACTAGAGACGCAGAAACACTCCGGAACACCCCAAAAATGAAACCAAAGAGAAACCCTTGCCCTAAGCAGTAACATTTTAAAATATATTCCTATTAGTTTGATTTATTTGACTTAAGTCTGCATACGGTGGAAGGCGTTCTTTGTCCCGGGTTTGCTACATGACTAAGGAACGAAAACACCAGTTAATGTCACATGCCGAAAAAAGGAGAGCCTAGTGTACTTTAACTTGTCACAGTACTACTGTCTACTCCATGTAGTCGGGCGACTTAAATAAATTAAAGCTGGAACATTTGGAAATGGTTTTTACTCGATCAGGCTTCATCAGCCAAGAGAACCATCAGCTGCCATATGTCATGTGTACCTCATGTAAGATGTGAGGAACGGTTACAGTGCAGCTTAAGCCATACACGATGTCAAGTTCGATGGAGTAATGTCCTGAGAAAATTAATCAGGTTTTTCTTTCGTTTTCACAATCTTAAACTGCGAAGAATTTTCAGAAAGTGAATCGGATTCTGAAACTGAAGTTTGCCGATTTTTGTTAACTTTAATCAAGCGTTTTATGTAATGGAATTTAAAATATATTACTACTAGGAAAGCATTTGGCAAATGTTGATTAAACTGATCCTTAGTCCACGTTTAAAGACTCACTCTTTAGTGGCATATAGCAAAGGGCTGCCTTTTCGTTAACCTTCCGTAAATTTTGCCATTCATCTAAATGAACAGGGTATAACTCTCCTGGTGGGATTCTAATGCCACTATCAATTGGAAATTTGTTGATGATGAAATAAACTCTCCCCTCCATTTCCACGGCACCAAGCTTGTTTGGAGGAATTCGGCTTTGATTAATAACGGACCACGTGTTATTTTCTTTGTCATACACTTCTACAGGTGCAGGTTTACTATATACATTTGGCGCACCACTTTCTGAAACAGAAACATAACCCCCTGCAACGTACAATTTGCCTGATACTACAAAAAGAATGGATCCAAAGTGAGGTTGACAGGTTGGCCCTTTTTTCTCCCACCTATTCCTCAGTGGATCAAAGCAATGTAGGACTGCATTCTGCATCTGCCAGGAGGACTTGAGTTTCATTTTATGCCCATAAAGTACATAAAGGTTTGAGTGCATTGCTGTTCCTCCACTGTTATAGAAAGAATTGGAAGAATCTTCTTCAATGTTCACTTTTGCAAATCTTTGCCATTGACATTCAGCTACGTTATATCTTTCAGGAATCTTGCTGACACTGGGCAGGATTGGATACATGTAATCTTTGAGTCTGCAAAGGTTACTGATACTTCCACCAGAGTGACAAATAGGAAATTCCCATACATGTTTTTCTATGTCATAGCACCGAACCCGGCTCCCATCACCAACATACACTTTACAGCCAAAGGACACTGCGTAAAGGTAGGTTGTATTCATTCCAGGTGCTGGTGTCAAAGTTTTCAGTAGTTTCCATGCTTTAGCTTCTATATCAAAGTACTGCATTTGACTATTAGAAGTGACAGCAACCAAGACCTAACATGAAATAAATAAATAAATAAATAAATAAATAAATAAATAAATAAATAAACTTAAGAATGCACAAAATTAGCAAGGATAGTTTTGCCACAAAAGTGTAAAAGTCACCTATGATCATCGTCTGGGGGATGTTTTGCTAAAGAGAAAAATCTATGTTTTGATGTTTTTAATGGTTTACTGTTAAGTTGTACAATCGTCCCAACTACTTTTGTCTTAGATTGTAGCCATAGCGTAACATAAAAATAAGGCCTTTAAACGCTACTGGTCGAAGATAAAACCTTCATTATATTCCCTAACTTTTTGCTTTGTTTGTCAAAAACATATCGTTGCTCTCAAAACTATATCGGATTAAACACAAAACTGGGAATTTTGAAGTTCAGTCGAAGCTTTCGTAAGCGACCACCTCAAAAATTAAATTGAAGAAAGGTGGTCGTAACTAGAAATGGTCGCTTACGAGAATGGGGAAGTAAAGGTGGCGCAGTGGTGAGAGCACTTGCCTCCCACTAAAGTGGCCCAGGTTTGAATACTGGTGTCAATGCCATGAATATGTGGGTTGAGTTTGTTGTTGGTTCTCTCCCTTGCTCCAAGAGGTTTTTCTCCGGGTACTCCGGTTTTCTTCTCTCCTCAAAAAACCAACATTTCCAAATTCCAATTCGACCAGGAATCAGGTAGACGAAGAACCACTTTGACCATGGATATGCTACTTCCAGAATCATTATTTAATTATTTATTTTATTTATGAGCTCTCGTAAGCCACTGGTAAAACAATAAAGGAGCTTCAAAAACTCTATAATAATTCACAAAGGAAAAACGTCAAAGGAGCTTAATTGGTAATCGTGTGTGATGGACAATTAATATTTCTGTTCCCAGTCATGAACTTTCATGTTCCAAGCCTTTACAATTACAACCCACTAGTTTTGCAAGACTGAAAGAAGGGTAAGCTCACTCAGGTGTTTTTTTTCTCATTGATTGGGAAAAATAAATTAGACAGAAAAGCTGAAAAAAAAAAAAACAACTTGGAAGTTTTTTTCGGTCTCTTACCAGGCCGTTCGAGCGTGGCATGATTTTCTTTCCACCAAACGTAGAGCTTGATGGAATTTGGTTATATACGAGTGATTCGAGAAGAAGATTTTTAATCTCCGGCACTTGTTTCATCTCCCCTGTATTGAGTTCTCTGATAACATCCTTGATGTCCACCAGCCCGAGACGAATAGCTCCGAGAACTTTGGCGGCAGCCGACATTCTCTCTTCTTTTTTGTACTTTATCCACTGCATCACAGATCTAAAAACAAATGTTTCTGAAGGGGAACACAAGTCGTCTCGAAGTAAAAGGTTTGAGAGCTGATCTGCATCGATATGGGACAAGAAATCTTCACTTTCACAAACTTCCTTGTACCTCGACGCCATATTGCGCTGTGTCGCTTCTTGTAGGTCTTTCAGACCGTGTCGATCAGCTATGGTGCAGATGCGACAATACGTTTCCATGTCAGATCGAAGCTGAACAAATTCGGTCTCAAGGTATTCACAACATTGTTGAACAACACTTGTAACTTGGAGGTGATCGGCTACAACAAGAACTTCAAAAACGTTTTCATCGTTGACTGCCGTGAAATTTCCGCTGTAGATGGAATCAAGCACGTTCTTTAAAGCAGCGGCTGAAATATTTTCGTCTTTAAGCTCGATCACCTCCTGGTTTGCCTCTTTCATGCCATGAACAAACATGGCGTGGAAATAATCGCTACTGGCAGCGAGCACAATACGATGAGCTGAGAAAACTTCTTCTCCCACTTTTAAGCGAACGTCGATGAATTCACCTTGTTCTCGAAACTGGGCGTACTTTGCCAAAAGCAGCTCGGAATAGGCAGCCATATTTGAAAGTAGCTAATGGACAAATGATAAATCAGTTCCTGAAGAAAAGTCTACCCTGAAGGTACAGACGGTGTACTTATTTTAATTTATACTAATTATTTATGTCAGCTCAAACAATGCTATTATCATTACGGTTGAATAGCATCCCTGAAATGTTCAATATCTATTGCGTGATAGACAGTGAGTAGCAAATGGGCGTTTTCAACAAAAACAAGACAAGTTCTTTCAAAATTGGTTCATGCTTTAATAACGTGAGTATATCGCATTATGGATGCACGCGGGAAGTTTGGAGAGCACGAGATACGCTTCTTGAGTGTCCTCCAAACTTTACAAATGCATCCGCAACTCGATATACGCACAGCTACAGGGGCGTACTACCTGCACGCACGTGCATACCTAAAAAAGTCGAAGGTAACAAAATAATGATAAAATACGAGTAAAGAAGTGAATAATGAAAACAAAGAAAAAAAATGAAAGGATAGGATAAATAAAACAAAACAATTATTTTAAGAGCACAGTTTGGCTCAATTTATTTAACAACGGACTTTCAGTTTAATTTTTCTTTTTATTATATAGATACTGATGAAATACCAGGATTTTTCCTTTTACTAAAAAATCATATCTTCATTGCGCGCAGTGAAGATACTATTTTTATCTTTCACGTGTGAGGATATTGGTGTCGCCATGGTTACGAACATTAATTTTGACTTTTTTGGAGCAGAAAATCATAAGTATTATTGTCGTTATTTCTTCTTTAACTTTATATCCGAGTTTCATAACATTTTTGTGACAGGCATTTACGATAGGTGACCACTTTAATTGCACTATTTTGCTTTTTCCAAAAAGAATTCAAAAAAGTTGTGTTTTTTATAGGAATTTCATCAGCATCTATAAAATAAACAGCCCC
The DNA here is from genome assembly GCA_964035705.1 of Porites rus. Lineage (NCBI taxonomy): Eukaryota > Metazoa > Cnidaria > Anthozoa > Scleractinia > Poritidae > Porites > Porites rus. The sequence goes on from OZ037995.1 coordinate 27,245,361, forward strand.
TAACAACCTACTGCATTACCTGCTCCGTTCGGTTTGTACCGTCGTCACAACCTGAACTCGCAAGCAGATTCACGTTGCTTAAATCGTAAATACACAGGCTATGTGAGCATTTCACTTTTCAGCTTTTTCGAGCGCTAAAAAGAGAACAAACAGTACGTTGCAACCTGCGTTGGATAACCTGGAGGAGAAAACCTCACATGACGAAAAAGATGAAAACAAACAAATAACCCATTTGAGCTCATTTGGACAACGATGATTTGTTCTTGAATTTGCTTCATTAGCTTTGCACAATTGTTACTTTACTAAAATACATATTTTCATACACGGCCGAGTTACCTATATACACGCAAGCTGATAAGTCAGTACAAAATATCAAGCAAAGAGTTTTCTTTTAGCAGTCAATTATTTTGATCCTGTACACCACTATGGGAATGAGCTAACTCGTTTTCTTAAACACAGCTTAAAGGGGCAGTTCCTTTTAACTTGCAATAGTTTGAGGCAACTACTGCAAGTTATGAACTGAGTTAAATCTGCGAGAATATATGGCCAAAGGGCGAACCACATGAAGCGATTTGTTTAACAGTGTTTTTCCGTCACGAATTGCAACCAAAACAAAATACAGTAAATCCACTATCAAGCCCGACCCCTTTTTTCAGGAGAATAAAGTTAATAAGCCCCCCTCCTTCCCCTCTCCTAATTATTCTTCCCTGATAGACTGTGTTAATCAATCACAACTGTAAACATGACTTCGTGTGGACTGATCCGGGATGGTTTATTTGCCAACTGGAAGTACCTCCAACCTTCTTGTTCTTGAGCTCTTCTACTTTGTATTCTAGTTCTTTAGGGAGAACTAATACCATCGTCTTTTCTGAATTAGACAAGTGCCCCCCCCCCCGGCCCCTTAAATAGGCTTGAAATAAATAAGCCTCCAAGGGGGCTTAATAGAGGATTTACGGTATTAAATTTAAGAGGCAGTACAGTGAAATAGACCGTTCCAGCATACCTAAGGCACTAACTCGAGGCTTGCGTGGACAAAATACAGTGATTTGTATGAAATTGTCCACCCGAGGAGCCTCGACCTCATTTCTTTGCATTTGCTCACTGGAGCGGAATGCAGGAAAGGTCTACACGACTCGCTAAACTGACCAATCAAAGCGCACTTCTAATAAAAATTATCTGTCTTTACCAAATTGGAGGATAGCTTTTTTCGCTCGATTTATCTCGAAATATCCTTGACTATTCACTGTTTTGACGTCCCATTTTGCAACAGTTTCGAAAAACGACATTTAATCGACAAATGAAACAGATGTACATTTTCCAACAAATACCAAGAAAGCTAAGAAGATTGGCTTGCCAGTGTTTACTTGTAGGTAAAAACTATCTTCTTGCTGAACTTGCAACAAAGTCTTGAAAATCGCTTGAAAAATCCCCGAAACATTGTCAATAAAAAAGTAAACGAAGCTCTTACTAAGTCACGTATTTTTCACACAAAAATCTACTTTTCATGTTTATCCAACTGATTTGGTAAATATGAAAACTATCCCCTCCTACTCAGGGTCGGTGCACAGTGCTAGATGTTAACCTCGACGCTTCGCGTCCCAGAATATATATCCACGTTTATTCCGGCACACCGCTATGTATCGGGGGATGGTTTTACACTATACTAGCACTGATTGAAAGAATTTTTAGCTGAGGGATGGTCGGAAGCAAGTGGACTAAAACGTTGAAAACGCCAGGCCGACGAAGGCCGTTGACTATGGTTTGTGACACCAAGATTATTCATGTCTTTATCTCTTGTTTTTATACAAGTTCAAAGGTCGTAGTTTCATAAATGCATCGTCGATTTCACGATCAATTTAATACTGCCTCTGACTCTCTTCTTGTTGCTCAGATTGCTTCAGCTTTGAGTAATTTAAAGATCTTGCTCCCTGACCAATTTAACGCGAGTTTATTGGATGAAAGTGCTGAAAAAAAAGAAGAAAAAAAACAAGAAACAAAATTACTCATCATCATCATCATCATCATCATCACCACCATTATCTTGTCCAACTGAGGGAAATACACTAGAACTTCCCCCAAGCGACAAACAAACACTGCATTTTAACCTCCCAAAAGCGACTACTGTTCCTCAGACACCTCTCGCTCACAGGAGGTTCAACTAATTGCATAAAGTTTACCAAAACGGTGCTTAGTATAGAAATTCCAAAACTCAGAGCAAATATTAAGAAAAACAATGCCCCAGAGAGGATTACTCTATTGTAAATTGCTAGTAGGTCCACAGAAACGTTCGTGTTCAAGGCGGTGGTTCGAGGCAAAATGTAAATATTGGTCTGTGTGGGTATTTGCTCTGAGTTTTGGAATTTTCCAAACTAAATGTAAAAACGTTTACGAACACCTTTACTCCTTGCCTGTGCACGGACAAAACTAAACTCTGGCTAAGTTCGTCTGCGAAATAGCGCCGAAATCCTAGTTCTGGGCCCCCACCTGTTTACCAGGATTTGAGTACGCACCATGATTGACCTGTTAAAAGAGCCATTGTCGATTTGCCAATCAGGATGAAAGGAAATTCGAAAAGCATTTTCGGTAATTCGTCAAGTCCGTTGTAGATCCAGAACAAGGATCTCGGCGCTGCTTCGCATACGATACTTTTAGAAACGAGGTTAATCAATGGCATATTTGCTTGGAAAAGAGGGTGCTTGGGCAATAGTGAAGTCAACAAATGGCGTTCACGGCTATCCGAAAACGAAACAGCGGAATTTCTGGCTAAAACGGAAAGGAAGAAATGAAAAAATGCGCGAAACACATTGCTCGATGTATGTTACCTACTTTACGAGGAGTATCTAAAACCGTGGCCTTCTAAGAGTTCAAAAATACTTCGAATGAATAACAAAACAATTATTGAACTCGGCTTTCGTATGATGTGAAGAATTATGCTGATCTCGGAGGGTGTTAGGCACCGAGGCTGTTATCCATCCTTCTTGATCTGCATAATTCTCCGCATCATGCATACTCCGCCTCATTTAATAACTGTTTAAATATTCCCCACTTTGTCTACAGCTATGTTCCGTAACCTACCATTGAATCTCCCTCAAGAAACTGTCGGGCTAAAGGATTGATCGGCCGTACTGTGTGTTCCATTGATTTGACCAAATAGCTTTGACTGACAGCCATGTAGGAGGCGACCTCCATGTCGAGTAGCGTTTCTTGGGCTTTGACCTTCGCTGTTGTGAAGTAAGAGGACGCCGCTGGTCGGAATGCACTCGTTAAATCATCAACAGCAGTAACCTCATCCCAACGCAACCGAGAGCAAACCTCGTCGGCACCGCGAGCTAGGGCGGCGTTTCTCGAAGGCAAGCTTCGTGGATTTGAGGACGATAACGTCGACCTGAGAGATAAGTTGTTTGAATGCATAGCCCTTGAATTGATCAGCTGATTTCCTTTAGGCAGGGAACCGTAACTGCGTAGAGGATTAGGTATAGTGATGACAGAGGAAGTTCCTTTTACTGGAGTAGGGTAGGCCAACTGAACTGGTGGACAGAAACTGGAGCCATTGTCGAGACTCGACTGACTTCCTTTAGGCGGGGAATCGCAACTGAGTAGCGTATTAGAAACAGTGCTGACGTTTGAAGCTCCTTTTATTGGAGTAGGGTAGGCTAGCCGAACAGGTGGACAGAAATTGGAGTCATTCTGCAGACAAGTTGAGGTGATATTACCTGAACAAGAGTGCTCTTCCCAAGCTGGCTGTTTGGAATTGAAGGCAGGTGGAGGTCGAGAACAAGCCTGAGGCTTCTTTAAAACAGAATCACGATCATCTAAAGCTTTCGAGACATTCGAACAGAATACTTCGCCTTTGTCATCGTCCACGGACTTGGAATCTTCATGAATCTTACGATCAGAAATTTGAAGAAGTCCAAGGTCCTCCATTGCTTGGCGCTCAAGCTGCCTGATAACATCGTCTTCCTGTCACAAAGAAGGAAAGAAGAGAAACTACCGTTTCAAATTGATGACCATGCCAGGACTTTCTGAACCTAACGGAACTTTATTACAGCAGCTTTGAAAGAAATAGACAAGGGGAACGATCATAAAAGACAAAGAACTACTTTATGTATAGGTAATAGCATGATTTGTAGGTGATATTTGGCATAAATACCACTAGTGATATTTCAAAATTGTTATACGTAATTTCACGAGCCGTTAGGCGAGTGAAATTTGAGACAATTTTGAAATATCACGAGTGGTATTTATGCCAAATATCACCTACAAATCATGCAAATATTTGTTTATACTACTACCCGCAAAGTTTTTGTAATTTTCACATGTAGGTATTTCAAATTAAGCTGAAATACCACTGCTCTAAGCCAATCAAATTGCAGAAATTTCTAATGTAGAAGTATAAAGGGAGTAATTTAACTCTATTTGAGAGAAATTAACTTTAGTTAGTCGAAATGCATTTTGCCTAACCCAGGGCATGAAAAGCGTTTGTTTGTAGTGGAAGTACTCTCAGCTGCGCTGACTAGTTTACATCCACTCTAATCAAATAATTTGAAACAACTAATGGAGATGGATCATCGAAGAACAAAAACGGCTCATACGGCCTGTAACCTACAAGAGCCGTAAAACAAAGGAAACCGGCAAAGTATTAAACGCAATAGAACCTAAGAAAACAACAGGTACGAAAAAAAAAAAAGAAGTGCGCAGGCAGGGTGCAAAGAAAGTCATTTTTAAAGCTTGCCATTCGGGCAAGCTGCAACTAGCCCCAAAAACATTTTGATGAGCAGAAATGATTTCACAGTTCTTTTGTAATTTGAATTCGTCAAAAAACTTCACTTGCCTGTCGGGCAAGTTAAGAAAAAAATTCACTAGCCCGATAGCAAAATCCACTAGCCCGGGGCTATTGGACACTACTTTCTTTGCACGCTGGCAGGGGACGATAGAAAGAACGAAAGGCCCCTTGCCATCGTCCCCCGCGGACTTCCTCTGTGCCTTTGTGGCGCGGGGGAATGAGTATAGGTGAGTAGTTGAACTCGAGACGTACGACAAACAACTCCTCTAGACAAAGGGGGACTCAAACCCAGGAAAACCTCTCTAAACCGGGATTCTACGGTATTACGATCAAACCAGCCGACGATACCCAAGCTAGCCGATATATTTGAAAGTCTTAAGTTTGACTCCCAATCCGCGGGAAATTTAAAACCTACTTATAGGTGTGAGTGGAGACAGCCAGCGTTGTGAGCAAAGGTCTTCCAGAATAAGAAGTTAGAAATTATAATGCACTGTGACTGAACGCGTTTTAACGAGAAAAAATGTTTTGGATGAACTCAATCCAACCAATGATAGCTTGAATAAGAAAATGTATACCCTGATATGCCAACCAGACACAACACAGTGGTGCGTACTTTTGTTTCATTAGTTACCTGGTGTCCCATGGGGATCGGTGTCCGCTGTGGTAGCCTGACCTCCGTTAAAGAGGCAGAAGCTTCAGCTTTAAGCGAAGGTTGATAGCTCGAGATTTGAAGCGTGGAAAGTTGCATTTTCGAGCCACCGGTCTGGCTCAGAGGAGTACAAACCTCTGGTTGAAGCTGATGCGAGGAAACACAGGGAACTGGCCTAGATGCTGAAGACAGCGTCGCTGCAGAGGAAGGAAAACTTAGCGTTCGCGTGTGGGAGTATTGTGAGTTCAGATCTATTGTGGAACTAGGCTGAGGAGGCCAAGCTTGCGTGGCCATGGATGTATGGTGCGACTGCAAATCCACAGGCTGAGGGATTGAAGCTTGCCTTGTGAGCAGTGTTGAATTTGGGGCGGTGGAGTCCACCAAAGGGTTTCTCCCTAAAGCCACGGAGGAGTTTACGGCTATTATTGGTTCTTGCGGCAAGCTGTAGTTTTTATTGACGGATGTCACTCTCTGTGGCGTACACAGTTCTTCGTCTAACGCCTCCTGTTTTCTAGGGGTGCGCAACGGATCGAAGGAAGCCTGAGAACGAGTTGCTTGCGTTTGAGAAACTCGTTGTGGTGTTAGAATGTCTGCCCAGGTTGGCTGGTCTTTCGCAGAGGAGGGTTGGGTCCTAGAAACCAGTATCCGCGAGGGTGTTGAGAGTGGAAAGCTTTTAAACGGTTGTGAGTCGGGTACACGAGTTCTCGTTGACACCTGCGTTGCAGCTAAGCTGGCAATTGGATCGTGTCCATCTGAGTAGAAGTAAATACATTTACAGTTAAGGGTGTCCTCATAATGTGGTTTACTCACAAGTATCCTTAATAGACCTTACAACGGTTTTAGAAGCTATCTTGAAGGATAGGCAACCGTATAGCAAATTACAGTGTTTGTATGGGAATTTAATGTCGGAAATTTTAGGCAAATGATAAACGTCACGTACCGTTCCTACAGAACAAAAGTTCCCAACCAAAATTTCTGGATTTTTTTTTTTATAGATGGTAAACAACCTAAACATCTGTAACTAAAGAGTGATGTCCGAGAGTCAAATAGAGGCAGTCAAAAAAAAAAAAAAAAAAGGCTGGGACCACATCTAGGTGACCGTCAGGAAAGAGCTGACAGAAACACAATTTGTTGATCATATATCTAGCAAGTCGCTACACACTTTGTTTTTGCACAAGTGGTGGTCTTTCTCTACATCAAGAAAAAATAGAAAGCGCTACAGCCTAAAGCAAAAGTTCATTATTGTCTGTTTTGATGTTGTAAAACGTACGGTAAGCCATACTTCACGATTACACAAATAAACAGTTCCAGGCGTTTAGATAGTGAGGAAATTGAATGCGAAGTAAACAAAGCGGGGAAAGAAATAAAGGGAGAGAGAGCTTTTTCTTTCTCTGTGCCGTCAATTTTACTCATTGAGATGGTTCGTACCCTCAGCTTCCTCATCGGTAGTGCATGGTCGAAGCTATAACTGCGGAACTCTGGTAGCGGAGTAAATGTCTGCCAAAACAAGTTTCTGTATTGAATTTAAGAAAAAGAAAATTGACAACTACCTTGTTCCTGTAGCTGGCCTTGTCTTCCAACAACTGTTGTTAATGGATTATATTTACCAACGGCCTCCGTTGCTTGTCTTGTTCTTATCATGGATCCCCTGGGGCTTGGCCGGATGCGTTTCGGCCCCGTGTAATAAATAGAGGTCCTTTTGATGGTGGGTTCCTGGTAGCATGCAGGGTAAAACATACACCTAATTAAGGCATCCTTTAACGAGATTTAAGCGCGCGCAGATCAACATATGGCGGCTTTTGTCGTAAGGCCGGAGCTATCTAAAGGGGTAAATCTTCATTTTCTCTGAAACGAGAATGGTTATTTATCATTCGTTTTATTTTTTTGTTGAGTGGCAACTTTCTTTTTCTAAAAAAGCTCCGCGCTCGCCGATGTTTTCGAAAGAAACGAAAAGAAAAATAAAACAACGGCTGTGTACAGGCTAAAAAATCGTGGGCAACGTGTTTAAACCATGCACTCGTAAATCTGTCTGATTTTGGAAAAAGGTACCTAACAACTCAAGAGAGTGTGTTAAAAATGCATCTCTTTTCAGTGGTCTCCATATTGACTTAACCTCTAAATTATCACTGTATTTTGAAACATACCTCCCTAAATGCTTGACGACTTCTGAGGTATGGTGTAAGTCGTCCACCTGCAAGAGTAACTCGACCGGTATTTTGAAGTCGCATAAGGTTATCATTAATTCCAGTGTTATTTAAAATGCTCTGCAATGAACTGGCGTCAGGCTTGAAGTCGAACGGATCTTTCTCACGGGCTGAGAACAAAGTATAAAAAAGAACGGCGCTTTGAGAAAGTTAACACGGATGGACCAGAGAAGTAGAGCACTAAGCTAGGGTACGTTTACACTACAGGACATTTGTCCGAATAGATGTTTTTTGCTCCATTGATGTGTGTAAACGCCTGCAATTTCGAATATCCTAGGATAATTTACGAACTGGGAAAAAACTCTTCCGCTGTAAACGTAGTCTTAGATTCCGGACTAAAACTCCCCGAACACGCAACTAAACCTGCCGACAAATTCGGTACCAAAATGTTACGGATTCATGAAAATCTCGTCCAGTGTAACCGTTGCGTATGATTAACCTTCGCTCTTTGTTTTGCGGATCTAAAGGTTCGGTAGAACGGGCACGAAAACGTGCACCCTGTTTTGCGACATTGCTGCAAAACGAGTTGAATAGCGATTTTGCGCGTTTTGCAACCCACGAATCAGTTGAGTAGTTGATGTAGTTAGAGTAGTTGATGTAGTTAGTGTAGTTGATGTAGTTAGTGTAGTTGGAGTAGTTGATGTAGTTAGTGTAGTTGCTGTAGTTTGGTGTAGTTTGTGTAGTTGAATAAACTCTGTTTACCTTGATCTGCCCAGGCTACCTTTTTCTTGATACAAGAACCAGGCTGGGAAATAGCAGAAGTGCTGTCAACATTGGAAGGCTGTAGGGGTGTTAGAGGAGGCCGAGACTTAATTGACATGTCACAAGTCCTGGGAGCGATACCTGATGCCGTCACATCACGCTGAATCGTGGGTCTGGTGTAGTAAATTGACGTTCGAATCCCAGCTGTTTGACCAGATATGTCTGACTCACTGTATGAAAAAAAGAAAAGAAAAGAAAAGAAAAACAGCACAAAACTGAAAAATGATTTACTTCACTCTATATGTGTACTTGCGCGTGTTACCTGAAGTTTTCAGTGTTTCCAGCGCAGGAAAATAAACCGACAGTCACGGGGATGTCAGCGGTAGAAGTGTTTGTAATTAAAACGTGGCTTAATACCCCCAAAAGCGCTTTTTTAGGCAATTGCTGTTGCTGAGGAGTCTTGAAAAATCGCCTTGCCTGTACACTGAAACGTATTTCCAAAAATGCCCCCTTTCGATTACACTTTAGGTTAAAAAGTACTGCAACAGAGATTTAGATATAGTGGGGAACGAAGAAGCGCCTCTTTACAAGGGTAGACAATCAAGTAAAGTTTGGAAGCAAGTTGTATTGAGTTGTGGGGTGGGATGGGGAAGATAATGCTCTTTTCTCTATTCAACCTTCCTCAGGGCTAGGAACTTGCTCGCAATGCGCATGCGCCACCTAGACTGTTCTCACTGGAATAATGGTTATCATTGAATGAATGATTCACCATTCACTCTAATCCCCCATGATATTAACCTGCGTTCACAGAAGGACCGCCTGATCGCGAGTTGGCAAAATACATACCCACAAACTCCGTTTGCTCCTAGCAAATTTTGCATAACTATTTTTTATAAATGCTCCAGGGAGGACTTTATCTTCCAAGAGAAGTTGAAAACAATAGTGTATGCAAAGTTGGGGCAGGGGGGAAGACAGAAAGTATTATGGGGAGAAGGTTGGATCAGGGGGCTACGTATGTATGTATGAAAGAATGCGGGACAACCCACAAATAGTGTGCAGGATTTCTGGCTACATTCCTTATAGGCCGCTACCCCAACAGCCCCCATTATCCAACAGCTGCTAGTGATTCAAGTACCTCAGCTTCACTAGATAGTCACTTATTTCAGGCTATTTAAACTACACCGAATAGCTTTTCGTGTAGTGTAGACACAAAAAGCTATCTGGTACATGATATGAACTGCGACGACCCAGGACTAGAGCAAGTCATTCACACACATCGCACATCGCGCAGAGGGAATGGCTGAGAGGATTTGGTGCGCTAAATCTCAGTCCTCACTTTTGCGCATCTACTTCCGTGCCAGTGAGTTCCCATTCACGCATCTACTTAATATTCACCTCCGCTACGCTCCGAATACCTGTTCACATTGCACTAAAAAGTGACACAGAACCTATCCGATATGTGACGCTTCACTTTCGAGATAGGCGCGGCGCTGTTTCGCTCCGTCACAGAAATTGCACCTAAATCACCGTCCTTATGAGCGAACAGAATCCCTATCCGATATGGTTTTCGTGCCGGCGCAAAAACTATCCGGTATGGCGTAAACATTAGCGTTAGTCAAAAAGATATTACCTTGAAGGTGAAGCGGCAATTGTTGCCCTTCCATTAATTTTAAGATCTTCATCCTTCAAAAGAAAATATAGTTCGCATTGGTTTAACAACATACTCTCTGTTTTCGTATAATTGTGGTAAATGTACAGACGCCCCCTACCCCTCTCCTCAAAAATAATCGCTCTCCGCAATTTTTTCCTGAGGAGGGGGGAAGGGGGACGTCCGTACACAGGCTATGATATAAAAAAAAGTGGTTAGAAACCTCAATCAGAACACTGACCCGCATGGGCAATATGCATATCGTAACATTTCAAGAAGGCGTGCTTAATATGAGATGGAAAACATGCCTTGCTGACATTTATGATCTCATATCCCTCAACCGCGTGTGGAAAACTTGACATTTTTAGGTCCGTTATGTTTGTTACCCCATCTCACACCACGTAATTTTACTCTTTAGGACTGTTATTTTATACCATTTAATCTATTAGGCATCCTACTGATGAACAGTTGGGACACGCAGATATGTTTTTTAGCAACGACTATAATTTGCAGTCTGTCTACTTTGAATTTACCTGCGCATCAGTGCATAATTAGGGCCTGTTCACTCTATGCCAGATAAATTTGAAAACGCAACGTTCTTTTAAGGCTAGGTCAACTGTCCCGACACAAAAAACTTATCGAGAACACTCTTCAAAATAGTTACTGACGGATTTTAAGAGAAAAGGCGGACTGCAAACGGTCTACTCCACAGACGGCCACTTTCTTCTGTCCCAAGGTGGCCGTTGTGGAGAGGTTCAAATTGAACGTCTCAAAACAGAACTTTAACCATGGTGCACGATTTGTCTACACCAGTCCTGTACCTTAATTCCTGTGTTGTTCAATATTCCTTTTAACGCTGTGCTGTCAATCTCGAAGTCATCGTCACTACCAGAAACAGCATCACCTTCATCTTCGCTGATGTAAGCATACGGCCTTTTGAACTTGTGACCTTGCTGGTCCCCTTTAGTGAGGTTAAAAGCTTCAACCTGGATAAGAACGCATGTAAAAAAAGTCAAATGATGTGGGACATAGACCAGTGGCAAAGCGACAAATTAGGCACTGGGAGTCGAGTTCAGTCCTTTCCGCGCGCTTTCCCGTCGTCAAATGACGTTTCCGTTCTGTTGCTAAATCCGGCAGCGTAATGAAGGGCCAAGCGACCGGCAAAACCTGTTCGCTATAACGAGGTTCTTTTCCATATATTTCACTATTACTGGGGTAAAGAAATCGTTGATTACACCAAAGACTTCGTTGTATATAGCTCCGTTATATCGAGTTTCCACCGTTTTAGCTCCCGAAGTTTGGGCATGCGCAGAGGTAAAAATTTCGAGATACGCTCTCTCTTTGTACCGATTTTCCCTTTTGCTGCTCATTGGCCGGGTTTACACTAGGGACGGAAAATCTGTCTTGGTATTAATTCGTGCAAAAAAATTGGCTAAGAAAGATTTTTGGTTCGGAGGAAGGAGAAAAATAAGTAACATTGTCCTCAAGTCAATACTGAGCAGAAATCCCACTTCGTTTCCGTCAACAAGTATCAGGCCCCGGCCACAAGCATCCGGATACTTTTGAATCCGCAACTTCTTCTTTGCCCATTCAAACTACGTCCACAAGTAATGATGACCCGCTGTAGAGTTAGGATTCGCCTAATTGGTAGACTACCAGCAGTTTCTCTTTTTTCTTGGTCCGTCGGGAAAAAACGTGTGAGACACGCAAATGACACGGCGCGTGACTGAAGGCGTGTCCCGCTCACTATCTGAAGAAAAAGAGAGACTGCTCGCAGTCTGCCTTATTTGATTGGGATCATCGGCCATTGGGATTACGGGATTGTAGGCTGTTCACAGTCCCCTGTTTTTCTGTAAGCTGTCCCTCTCGGTAGATACAGGTGTAAGAAACCAAGATGGCCGCCCTTACCGGTACTCGCTCGATCCTGGCGATCTTATGAAAACAAAGGGAACTGAACAGTTTAAAGGGATTGAGCGAAAATTTAGGTCAAGATTACGGGATTAAAGGACCCTCGGGGCCCTCTATAATGACTCACAGTTGTGTTTTTCTTCTTGGACACTGCCTTTCCCTAAAAAACGAAAGGTAGAACTGAAGTCAACATTGGTCATAATAACAGAGTTGTACATGCACAAAAACATTGCACCATAAAATGCTTTTACAGGATCTTTTACAGCTAAGGTTATAATAATAACAATAATAATAATAATAATAATAATAATAATAATAATAATAATAATAATAATAATAATAATAATGATAATAATAACAATAATGAGCAAACATCTTTATTAACAAATGACTTTACATTCCACTATCATAGACTAAATTTTTGATGAAATAAAAATATTAAAAAGATCTTAAAATACTAATTTACAAGCTCACGCCATTATCACTTTCTAAGTAATAACAATAATAATAATAATATTAATAATAATGATGATTATAATAATAATAATAACACATTACAAAGACAAATATTATTTATGTCATAACAGTCCAAATTCAACTGGTTTTTTAGCCTGTTCCAGGGGGTTCAGGTAGTGAAGACTAGTAGGCAGCGTTTTCTGCAGCCTTATAGCTGTCGAAATTTTTTTGCATGTGTGAGAGTTTTGGTTTTTGCCGTAAAAAGCGAGCAAAGCGAGCCCAATTCTTCGAACGGCTTTGCAGCTCCTCTGCCAAAACTTTGCTTGTGCTAAATAACAATCCTGCCGACTAAGCAGGCCCACTACATTTTCTACCAAGCCCCACCACTATTTTCTCCGCTCTCACTTCACTTTACACCTTCCCCACTATTTAAAGAACTGCAACAGATATTTAACTGTTTTTAAGTAGCCTGTTCACAAACCCTTTATTTTCTCTTCAGAGTCTGTTGAGCGCAGGCAATAAAATATAAACTGCAGGGGATTCTTTAACCGCCAGCGCAAGGGGATAGTGGTGGGGGGAAGAAGAAAATAGACGTAAGCTTGCCGATGTTTTTGAAAAGAATGAAAAGAAAAATAAAACAATGTCTGTGTACAGGCTAGTTTTTAAGAGTAGTTGTTAACTGTTACACTAGTAAATACAACTTTTTTTTTTCTTATAATAATTCCTCATTGTTTTGGTGCTTTCAGCCCCTTAAGGTTATTTATAAGCATTTATCAAAATAAATACATACATATAAGTTTTGTAAAGTTTGATTTCAGTTACAATGTAAAATATTTATATTCACCTTGGACAACTGACTTTCCCATTTTTTGTGAAGCTTTGAAAAGTTTGGAGCTTTTTTAACCTTGCTTGACCTTTTTCCAACAGTGCAGCCTTCTTTCTACAGCATCAAAGAAACACAGTCATAATTAGGTTTCAGTATTTCTAGCTACATTGTACTTGTTCTTACAGTTCCACCCTTCAATAGGAAAGGCCTGTATCTGTTCGCATGACTGTTGAACATGAGTCTCACAAGCAGTCAGCCTCCTTTCGTCTTCTTGAAAAAGGAGGCTCTGCGTCAACCGTGTTAACCCTTTCAAGTCACTGTCGCCAAAACTTCTACACCGCATGGTCAATATTGTGTTTTACTGCCAAACAAGTACGAGCATCTGTTTATTTATAAACCAATGGTCATTACATAGCCCACTATACCAAGTACACAGCTATTAGGCAAGGGTTCAAAACTACAATAATCCTTAAGCTAGCAACATGCAGTGCAAGCTCAACAAAAATCTTACTTGACTTAAGATTTTTTTGGGTATGTCAAAATTGAGCAAGTGAAAGAAAGGCTCTGCTGTTTTGCTGGCTGCAGGGTGTTGAACATGTACGTCGAACTGAAGTTTAGGTGAAAATCAGGCTTCAAGTTAACATTCTTCCAATTGGTAGAAAGTCAAGGACTATAAAGGACCGCTTGTTCAAAAGATGGATAGCGTTATTCACTGGATAAATCACTATCCAGTGGATACGTAATCCACCTTTAGAACAACTGGGGCCAGGGCTCAAAATAACTGTCAGTCAACGGAAAATGTCTGGCCAAGATGACCATTTGTTCAGATAAACTTTTAGTTTGCCAGTCATTTTGACTGGATTTGAATGAACTTATAATAACTAATAATAAGTTTCAAGTTTGCCTTTTGTGCAGGAGGAATATTATATATTTTTTTGGTTGCTAAGCCATTAATTTTTAAGCTCCTGGTTTAAATCATTATTGTATTATATATGTTTATTATTTTGACATGACCAGTCAAAAAAGAGACCTGACCAAGCTGAAATTTCTTTGGTAATTCATTGCCTAGTCCCTATACGGCATTTTCCCAGTCCCTCTTGGTCAATTCATTTCGATGACGTATCCGAGGCGAACGGGCGGAAAACGCCTAGACAAAAACAGAATGCGCATGCGTGCGTTACTTTTTGAGATTCAAAGATGAAGTTAATGTTGTGAGCAGCAAACAAGCAGGCAGCAGGAGATTTTGGTTATTAACCACTCTTGTGGATATTTGTAGGATCGACTTTTGCCGACTGGCTTTGAAAAGTCATCAGAATGTTATTCATAGTCCTATGAAGATTTATACTGCTCAATCTCATCTCATTATTCCAACTGAGCTATCAGAGTTTGCCGCTCGCGAATTTTCAAAGTAAACACAATATTGACCCGTGTGTTGTAAACTTAGACCTCAAATCTTGAATAATTAGAAAAACCATACTTTCAAATAAAATTCATTAGCTGCGTATCAAAAAGTGCCCAGAAACTGAATCTAAAAGTAAAAATCCCATAAAATTCGCTGACATTCACAGAAGTGATGCGCGTATTATAAATGTGAGAAGCATTAAATTCAACTTGCATGTGTTGTCTCAGGATCGTGTTTTGAGCAAATGTTAATCAATGAAAGAACACACAACAATAGACAGAGAAATTATTAAAAATTTTTGAGAAATTTTCTCAAAAATTTTTATTCAAAGGCCCATAAATTAGTCCTTAAAAGCAATTTGTGTGACACAAATTTGGCTCGTGGATCCGTTCACGCAAGTAAAATCGGCTGAGCACATGGCAAAAAGTATTCAACACAAATCTCAAATCAGGGCGCTCAAGCCGATCTCAAAATGTATAAAACGTTAAAGATAAAATATTCACAAATGCGTAATTTTCTTGACTATGGAGTACAAAATGTACCTGAAAATTCTTCAAAAACTTCGCTGCTTGGTGGTGTTTCAAAACAAGCAAAGCGCTCCGATCGGCCGTGATAAAAAGTTCGTGTATTTTAAATTCCTCGAAGGACAATTTTATAAAGCTGCAAAAGCCTTCCTTTGTCAACTTGAAGAAAACTAAGGATTCTTTTGAAGATTCCTTTCCCATCTCTGTGTTTTAGCGATGTATTTTTAACTTTGAAATTCGAAACACTGGTCTTGTTTACCATCGCCGTTGAGCTGTCTCACTTTTGTCTCACTTTTGAGGATTTTTGTCTAGGCCTCACATTTTCGCATGGACCACGTTACCCGAAACGCTTTGGCTGCGAGGAAAAATGAGGCCTAGGGACTAGGCAAGGTAATTCAGTCAAAACATTACTCTGAACCCTGAAGGACCAACACCAGAAATTAGACTTCTGGGTTTTCAAGATGTTTATCGGGGGCTGCAGTGGGCAACTATTTTTAGTAAACTATATGTTCTGAAAAGCAAATATTGCCTAGAATTTTTCTGTTAGTTGCGGACGGCTAAAAATTTCTAGATGACCATTCCATTCATGTACAATTTTCCACGCTTATCTAATAAATTAATTTTCATTTTCACTACCCTACAAGCAGAGGCTTCTCTCTTGCATGGCTTAAAAAAGTCATTCGCCTGGCTTACCTGTTGCACAGTCGGTTTGTTTACGCTCAGACATGCCATGCGAATGATATTGTCAATGCTAAAAGCCATGCAAGAGAGAAACCTCTGCTTGCAGGGTAAATTTTCGCATTTCACTTCCCAACAGGCCATCTGATATTATGCGATGGTGCGATTTCGCACAATTGACCTCAAATCGCATCCGATGATTCGCACAATTTGAGAAAATCGCATAATTCGTAAAAAATGCTAAATTCAAGTAAAGTAAGCGATGAATTCTAACTTTAATTAAACATTTTCCCAATCTGAATGTTTTTTAAGGTGATTTACCACTAAAAAAAGCCTTGCAAGACATCTGAAACCTTCGATCGCTGTATCTGGGCAGCCATTTTGATTTCAGAGACAAGCAGTGTGGTCAGTGGTGTAACAGCATCACGATATGTTAAACAAGTGTCCTTTTTCTTTTCCGGGACAAGATAATCATACAAATTTAACTATTTTGTTTTAAAATAGATATTATTCCTTTACATTCAAATTGCCTGTTAAACAAACTTAAAGTGGTTTTCTCCTTTGAAACCTGGTAAAACAATGTAAATTAGCCCTGAAAAAATTGCATAATTTATCGCATAATACATGTAGTCCTATCTTATTGCACAATTTCTGTTTTTTATCGCAACCTATCAGATGGCCAGTCCCACGTTATATAAAGCTATTTTTCATACAACAAAGGAAATCTAAAATTTTCGAATTAAAAAAGGCGATGGAGAGAGGAATCAGAAAATGCCACACTTTCGTGACATGTCAAATTGCATCTAACAATTTCGGGAAAAAATATTATAATACTTAAGCCCAGGTAATTTAGAAGAGACTCAAGTTGACCTAGGATTAGTGCCCCGTAGAATGCATTTCTAGATATCTAAAATTACTCTGGATAGCCTAAAAAGTGTTTTCACTGTATTTGGGAGGAAACCATCTTTGGGTACCCCTGGTTTATGAACCAGGGCTGTGGAATAGGATTACTGTAAATGGTTAAGAAACGCTTAAAATAATGTGGTAAAGTAATGTAAATGTAATTAAGGTGTACTGTACAATACATGTCACACTCACTGGATTGGAATTTTCCTTTCCTTTGGCAGCACCTTTCTTCACTGGAACTGGAACAGAACTGAATTTAACAGGTTGGTGTTACAATAATGCAGGCCAAGGATTGATACCGTTAATTATTTCCAAGAAAACAGACACTTTTTCTGGGTCCCGAAACCATGGACACCTTGGCATTGTTGTCACTGAATATCACAATAATGTTATGGAACAGAGGAAGCTTTCACACACTGAACTATCTCACTTAAATTGATGTAATGCATTTGTGTGAATTTAACATAAACATGTACAGTCGACTCCCGATAACTTGAACCTTCAATGGAAATAGAAAAAAGTTCAAGTTATCAGAAGTCTCTGTTGTCAAGAGTTTGTCAAGCAATTAGCCAGTATAAAAATTTTAATCACACCTAATTGTAGAAATTTTCTGAAAATTGAAAGTTACTTCTGTAGATTATAAATCAGGGCCCAGTTGTTCGACTAAGGCGGATAAGCGCTAACCCAGGGTTAAATTTCAACCCAGGTTTCATTTTCTTTTGTTCGAAAGAATTGTCTCGGATTATTTTCTCTATTCTTTTTAGGCCATCCAATCATCAAACTGTTAGACAAAACGAATAAAACTGATTTTGCTTTTTAAGCTTTGAAATCTGAATTTAAATTTTGCACTAATCCTTGGTTATCTTAACCCTGCTTTGAACAACCCAGCCCAGAATTTAACCTTACAAAACATAGCCTAAATAGAACATACATTTTACTAGTTTTGAGATGTACAGCTGTTTCACGTTAGATTTGTGATAAACAACATCAGCCTCCACTGGTTAATGTTTCAATGCACACAACAAGTCAATGAGAAATTCAAAATTCAAGTTTCTGGATGCCACTTTACAAAAAACTTTCTTAAAAAACTTAGTATAAGGGCAAGATAAACAATGTTACCAAAACAATAACAGGGCTATCACTTAGATATGAACTTGGGACTACCGAGAACAAATCCACCTTGTGGTCAGGGTAGGAATTGAACTCTGGGCCTCTGAATTACAAGTCCAGCACTTCAACTGCGCCGCCATGCTGCCTCCACCAAAGAAAAAAAAAAAACAGGGGAAAACTCTGGCCCCTATTGACAGAGCAAGAAAGAGTCAAACAAACCTTAATTTAAAGTTGCTTTAGTGCCGAATAAACTACAGATTCAAACAAATGCTGGGGTCCACAAGCCATTGAAATCAACGTAGAGTGTGTGTCCAATAGCGGCAAAAATCCGTTGTAAGTTGTGACTTGGATTTTTTTAAAATTTAGCGATATCATGTAATAACTTATACTCATACCTTTTTCCATTGTTAGGGTGTTGTGTCAACTTGGTTTTAACTGCCAACAAAAGAAACAAAAATTCTCTAATAAACAATAAGGCAAGTCAACCTGCGTTGGTGCACATGCAGCAACATAATTATATGTCCGTAAAATGTTACTTTGAAAGCATCTCTTTAAGCATATCAAATTATTATTAAATTTGCTCTACAAAGTTGAGTCTATCCAAAATACCAGCTCTTTTAAAAGAAATCCAGGTAAAAAAATGCCTAAAATACATGTACCAAGAAGCTCAAGCCCATATACATGAACAGACAGAAAAAAAAAAAACTTAAAAAAAAGGTGAGCCATTATTACTGACTGCGAAAGCAAAGAACTTGCAGTATTAAAATCCAGAAACAAGCAGCAGAAACAAAATAACCGGGCTGTAGCAAGAAGAAACTTCTCTTCCTCCACCCCCTCCATAAAATAAACAAAATTAGGAGAGAGAGAAAAAAAATTGATGTAAAGAATGATGAAGCATGATATATAATTTTTTGCGAGGAACAAACAAGGAACTTTTTACTATTAAGAAAGGCAACTGCCTTTGTTAAATAATTATGTTGCCATAATGTATACACATACACCTCGGCAATAAACTATTGATAAGATCTGATTACTGTACTTAAACTGCTCTTCATACATACCTTGTGCAGACTTGTTGGTGGATATTTTTCCCTTCAAAGAAACTCTAGTGAAAAAAGGTAACAAATACAGTATATAAAGAGACTTTCAAAAGCCTATTTCAATAAGTGATTGAAGACTTGTGGAAAGTTACAATGTACCCGACAAAACACATTTTCTACTACTGACTATTATACACTGTAGTAAAATACGATGGCAAACACAACAAGAAGCAACAAGCTGAGTACGTTAATTACAACTAAAGCCAAGCTTTTGTGTATTTTAGCCTCTTAAAATCGCCCTCGATCGCTTGCTCCTTTTCTTTCGCTTTATTTCAGTCCGTACATGTAAGACTCTCTAGACTCCCTGGATGAGATAGTCGATCGTCTGAGAACAAATTAAAATCATGGTCTCCTTTTCTCTGTTGATTACAAGGCTATAGTAAATTCATCTTCCGATTTTAACACTACATCAGCTGACTAGAACTCGCAAAAATATGTACGCAGTGCTTGACTACGGATCGTCGTCCAAATATAAAATAAGCTTATTAGAAGACCAAACAGTTTTGGATCGTGCATCGCATGAATCACCTACCTATCTTGTGAGGTTTTCTGCTCTGAGTTTGATTTTAGCCTAGCTTCCCCAGCCGTTGGCATGGTTCTCGCTTCACATGATTTTCTTCATAAACAAGAAACAGAAGCCCACAAGTAGATGAAGAAACCGAAGGAAGAACCGTCTATACACCTCTGCTACACGGCTAAAACGGCTTGCCCAGCATGTCTACTTTCGAAGCGATCCGTGTGTTTTCGGTCAGCGTATTCGCGATCGTTTATTCTTAGCCAATCAGAACCTTCGAAAAATTCAAAATCAAAATGTCCCGGATTAAAAAGCGTCAGTTGCAGGTAACGCCTGGCAAAAAGATGTCTCTCACCAGGTTCCTTGCTAATTTCCGACTTTTTTGTTGTTTTGCAGAGCAAAAGGCAGACTTGCCAAGACTTTGTCGCGAGTCTCACGATTTCACGACGTTTTCTGGAAAAGTAAAACTCCAAATAAAAAAATAACTGTAGGGTTCGTTTCCAAGTTAGACTTGAGTTAATAGATAGCCACTAGTCACTCTGCTCAATCTAAAGAAAACAGCGGCGGTCGCGTTTGAATACATTCTCTCAGTCTACCGTAACTTGCCGCTCCCACCAAATTTGCAGACTTACTGTTTCCCTTTTCCAAAATGAAAACATTGAAATTACAAAAGCTAAATCATACAATTGATTGTGATGTTTACTGCTGCAGCTTTAAAGTGATATGTGACTTTAAATACCCATAATCCCCACTGGAAGGCCTTCCACCTAGAAATGTGGGACATCTCATTAATTTCTGCGTTTGCCTAAAACCAAGAATCCGGAAAAAAACCACACCAAATGCCAATGACGGAAGTGTAGTGATTAGCTGGTTAGGAACCTGACTGAATCAGGTTCCATTTAGGGTCATTATACTGGGCAAACTCACCTGAAACTTGACCTGAAACCGTAAATCCTCTATTAAACCCCCCTCTCAAATAAGCCCCCCCTTTTCACGGGAAGAAAGTTAATAAGCCCTCCCTCTCTATTAAGCCCCCCTCCCCACCCCTAATAGGCCATTTCAGAGTTCCCCCGGGCCTCTGTTTCAAAACGAGGTAGGTGCTCAGCCTTTGATATGGAAATCACTTTTCATTCTCATGGAAATAAAACTCATTTTTACAAGAAAGGTTGTGCACCTAGCCTCATTTTGAAAGTGAGGGTTTTTGGAACTCGGAAGTGGCCTATTATTCTTCACTAATAAATGATAGACTGTATTCGTTTGGACTGATCCGGGATGGTTTATTTACCTACTGGAAGTTCGGATTTGATTCTGATCCTCGGCTGCATTACCTAAAACTTCTTGTTCTTGAGCTTTTCCACTTTGTATTGTAGTTCGTTCTGGAGAACTGATACCATCATCATCTCTAAATTAAATAACCCCCCACCTCTCAAATAAGACCTCGTCTCTATTAAGCCCCTCCTCAAATGGGCTTGAAATAAATAAGCCCCCCAAGGGGCTTAATAGAGGATTTATGGTAGGTGGGTAAATTGATTAAAGTGGAATTTTTCCAGAAAATTTCAATATTTTAATCTGGGGGAGAAACTGAAAAAGAAAATTTTTTTACAAGACCGTTGAAAACATAATTCAAAAGTCACCCAATACAGCCATTTAGAGAATTACCTTGCTATAGGAAACCATTAACTTGTGTACATTTTTATTTTACCCCTCAGGTTCTTTATTGTTAAAATTAATAAAAAATTAAAGCCCTGTCTGTGCTGATAAGCATTATCAAGCATTTTAGTGACTTCTTTGGGGAAGACATTTAAGCAGAAAACATGGAGCATTAGGGTGGGGCATTTTAGTGGGGAAACAAAAGCATAATGTAAAAAAGCCTTAAGATGTTCAGGATTTTCCGTCCACACCATAAGCAAGACACAATGTTAGTGGCAGCAATTAAAACCGTGATAGCATAAAAATTACTAAGCCAGACATGATAGACATGAAAGCACACTAGGATCCTGTTTATGTATAAACTGACACCATAATTATTGGACCAGAAACACAAAAAAGCACCATATTAAAAAGGGCATCAACTTCTCCTCAACTAATTTTGATTTTGAATTTGAAAAAAAAATAATGCACGAGTAGTCAACTAAAAGTCGGAAGTGAGGGTGTGTGAGGCTTGCATGCTCTCAAATGCTGGTGCTTCATGCCTTGAAAATTAAATCGATTTTAAGAAAAACCAACAGTTTTGCAGTCTAACTTAACCTGAGAAACAGTGTCCATTGCAATTAGTGCCAAATAGTAACAAGTGCACCAGAAAACAAAGCAATAGCCTGGCATTTCTGAGTTCCAAAAACTCTAACTTTCAAAAAGAGGCTAAATGCAAAACCTTTTTTCGTGGAAAATACGAGTTTAATTTTTTGCATGAGAGTAAAAAATTATTTTCTTGTCAAGGGTTTCACACTTAGCCTCGCTTTGAAACAGAGGCTTAAGGCAACTCAGCAATGACCTATCAGATTTTAATACTACATATCAGTCTATGATTATCTATTTTATGGGTCAAATAAAATCACTGAAGGACCCAAAATAAAAGTATTAATTGACGTTCTGGGTAATTGACCACGTCTTACCCCTGCCCTAAGTCACAGTAATTTTTTGCTAAGTGAGAAGTAAGCGTAAAAATGTTGACTTAAGGGAGGGATAGGTAGTCAGCCTCAATTGATCCAAATAAAACCCCCGTGGACAAGATGGTAAGGCCATTATAATAATAATTGTGATCTCAGGGTTACACCCAAAAAAGCTTCCAGGCTGATATAGGAAAAACTCAGTTCTGTTTACTAAAAGGAAAAAGAGAGAAAGAAAGAAAGAAAAATACAAAAATACTTGTAAGTGTAATGCCCCTCTCTACAAACTAGGATTAGGCTGCAATGGAATTGCAGGTATGCCTTACATTCAGTGATATGGATAAACTGAGGAAATTTCAAAAACTCCATTTTTGTGTTGAAGGAAAATGTTTGCCATTCATTCAAAGTCAAAATGCACCAGCACTAAATTTAGTTTTTTAATGGAAAACATATGAAAAGTAAAAAATAATGCTAAAGAAAAAAAGAACAATAACACAGTCTTATTACATGAGCCAACACTGTTCAGTGACTGTTATCTAGGCATGATGAAAAAAAGGGCTATTTGTTAAAAATGTTTCTGTTGTGCTCATAACACACAACCATTTAATTGATCATCAAGGACAGGTTCATCTCTTGTGTTGAGATTGCGATCACTTGTATCAGAAACTATTCTAGATTCCTCTTTCTTTGCAGTACATTTGGCCTGATGTTCTTTACGTGACCGTGCTGTAGCAAATCTTTGTTCACAAAATTCACACCCATAAGGGGCCACAGTGAAAGAGACTCCCTCCACTAAGTTCAAACCATCAGGCAGTTGTGTTGCCTTCTGATGTGTTGATTGTGGTTTAGATGTCTTGCTGACACCATTGAGTGTTTGATGCTTTCTTTTGCATTTCTTAGCATGAGTTCCATGACACTTGTAACATGCATTACACTCAGTCTTCCGTTTTTTGTTTCGTGCCATAACTGTGTGTCAGAGCCTAGTATTCAGTGCGGGTTAAAGGCCAGTAGGATTTTACTCTTGTACTGTCAAAAAGCAAAAGTGTACGATAGCAAATATTAGAAATCATTTGAGGATTAATTTAAGAGATAAACATCTCAACTGAGACAGGATATTCTTGATATTAAAAATGATGTTAGATTAATAGTCAGGCTTCTTTACGCAATTGCATAAATTGCGTTCACTGCGACAATCATTTCTTCATTTTCATTTCATTTCCGCAGTTCATATATGATTTATTTCATATATCATTAACGGTCATTGTCTTGTTACATAAAAGCTCCACATTAGGACACACTGGGTTTTAGACTGGAGTTTCTAGTCCAATCAATCATTCAATCAATCCTTTATTTGATGATCCAGCTGGTTAGTCTACATTGACAGCAAAAGAGCACTCAAGGTGGCCTTTAATAATCGCTTCCACAATAAATTGTTAGTTTCAGTTTGGGTTTCACGTTATCCACCCTCTCCAACATCTCGCCTTTGTATAGCCTGCAAGAGCATCCGTTTTTTTTGGCTCAAGTTTCTAGTTTCACCCGCCGAGAAAAACTGTCTGTGAAACCAAACCAAAAAAATATTTCCTTGACGTCAAAGCTTTTGTCTTGTTGTTGGCCAATAAAATTCAGAGATAGAATACGACTCTCAAGTTCACACGCGATGCAGAGAGAGACGAGGGAACCAGCGATAAGTTTAGAACTGGCATTTGTTTGAAATGAGTGCTGGTGAAACACCGAAAAAGATTTCCATGTCTGAGGTTTTTTTCCTATGAAAAGCAAAAGTTTCCAGTGACGAGAAGATAAAAGTGGTTGGAAAATGTTCTCTGAAAATTCACAAATTAATTTGCATTCAACTGAAGTTGATCTGTCTGCTTAATATGTTAAAAGTGATGCTGCTGCCATTTGCCGCTCCAAATGTTATAATCGTTTGTTTTGCTACAAGAGAGCTTTGAATAAAGTAGCAGAAGGAAATTAAACAAGATTTTACAAATGATGGCCCGTTCCATGTAAAACAACTCGCTAAAGAGCCAGGACAAATGCCAGAGGCGACAAAAGACTCTGAGCTTTGGAGGTGCGAATGTAAACAGTGTAAATAATCGATCACATTTAAATGTCACGTTTGCTTCGAGCTTTGGTCTTTTGTAAGCCCTTCTCTGCCTCCCATTGTCACTTTTGGTGCTGTAAGCCCTTGTCCCAGTAGTTTTGCTTTCACCTCATCGTGCTCTCATTCCCAATGGTTTGCTTCAAAATGCCTCTGGAGCAGTAGCCTCGGGCTTCACTGATCAAGTGTTGACCTCTACGCTGAAGTCGAAACAAGTCAAGTTACACAAAGCAGAACCACCCATTACAGAAGTTATAGTGGAGGCTAAAGTACATCTCACTGTAGCATATCCAAGCAAAACTTTTCACAAGGAATTGAAAGTTGGCAAAGCAATAACATTATTGTCAATGATATATGAAATAAACATCACACTCATTAACACTCATTTCTTTCACGGGAACATATGAACCCACAACTGACCTGCTCCCAATGTCAGGGGCTTCACAGCTCAGTTGGTAGAGCATTGCACTGGTATCGCGAGGTCACGCGTTCAAACCCCATTGAAGTCCTGAATTTTTTTTTTTCAGGTTTCTTTATGCAATTGCATAAATTGCCTTCACTGCGATGATCATTTCTTCCTTTTCATAATAACATTATTATCAACGGATCCCCACAGAGAATTGCAAGACCTGTGCTAAAAAATATCACACTTCAAGAGACTGTTGTCGAGAAAGTGCTTCAGCTGATGAACATGCAGTTAAATGACATTTGCTCCAGAAAACAGCCATCTATTTTTAGAGATCTCAGGTTCTATAACACGAAGGATGAAATCCTGAACTTTGACTTCGAGGCTTTTATCGGAGGGTGAAACTAGAAACTTGAGCCGAAAAAACAAGTGGTCTCCCAGGCTAGCCTGTGTACTCGTGTTTGAAATTGAAGCCAACACATAACTTTAACATTTGAACCGGTCAGAGTAAAACACAGATTGCGGACTGTAATGTTTTCACCATTCAAATGAGAAGGTGAGAACAATAGTCCCATTGTTTTCTAACCCTAAAAACAATAGTCCGCATTCAGTCCGCAGCCAGCATTTTACAATGCCCCTATTTGAAGTCAACACCTTATTCCAAATCAGATTAAACTGGCTTTATGCTCGTGTGATTCTGTTCAATTGGCAAGATTTTTGGGTGAGTTCGATTATGTTCGATTACCGAACCCAATCGAAGTCAATAGAACGATTGAGTTTGATTGACTACGCCGGAATTTTCGGTGTATTTTAGAGTCTACTAGAACGACTGATAAGATAAAACAACGTAAAAGGTAAAATTCACCGGGTAGCAACCTTCAAAATCAGTAGAAAACAATCAAATCTGGTCAAAACAAAATAAATGGTTTTAAATGGGAAAATTAAAGTGTTGTTAGTTTCAACTAACTTTGTTAGTTTGAATCGGTTTTTAGAATTCCCGTACACTTACCTTTACTCAGAGGGAACCCTCACACGCGACTAAAATTGCAGCTTCTCTCTGTATAAAGCCTATCTTGACCCTACAGCTAATGCCGCCATTATTTGCCTCGTTTTGAAACGTCATCATGACACGACATCACGTGCGACCTTCTTGCGTGACAGTGTTCTGTTTTACTTTTTGAGAGAGGAAAAGTGATGATGTCTCAAACATTAAATCGCGAAATAATGGTTGGGGTTAACATATAACATGTGTGAGTTTGTTGTTTGTTACTCCCATACATTACCTATACGGGTATGTGCCGCCCAATGGGGTCGTGATTTTGAAGCTCCTGATTTAGAACGGGGTATCCATTTCAGAGGCGTTTTCTAGAACGGGGTATAATATTTCGAACGCACGAAAGCTCCAGTACTCCGGATGATTATGAAGAAGCATTTATTTGATGTATAAGTCGAACAAATAAAGAAATATCTTTTAAAAAAACAGGGCTATTTCAATTTACAAACTTTCTAGAACGGAGTATAAAAAATTGGCCCATTTCTAGAACGGGGTATCAGTTTTAGGGCGAATTCTAAAACGGGGTATAAAAAATTAAATTGGCCCATCTCTAGAACGGGATATCAATTTTAAGGGAATTTTGTTTTAGAACGGGGTGCCAATTTGGAGTCCCGGGCGGCACATACCCACCCAAAAAATACCCAAGTGCCCCCCCGGGGAAAGAAATTAGAGGGTCTCAATGGGGTTAACCGATAGGCGTAAAACGGCCCGAAATTTAGTCGATAGCCGTAAAATTTGAAAAATTTTAACCGTTAGCCGTAAATAGGGTAATTAGAGTTAACCGTAAAAAAATTAAGTTCCTCTAGATTTGATAATTTGAAGAAGGTGCTAAACTCACTTAGGACGGTTGTGTTTCTTATTTCGCGGCTACTTTGACTCTTTACGTTCCCGTTTCTGCTAGTTTAGCCTGAATTTCATCCGATTACTTCGAGTCGTTATTACTCCCTCAGTTGTTGAGAGGACAGAGAGGAGAAAACGACTCGAAGCAATCGGATGAACTCCCGGGGATGAACTTCAGGCTACTGCTAGTTTTGCTTTTCACGAAGATTCTATTCAAATAAACTGTTATGTCTTTTATTAGGAATGGTCCTTTTCATGGCTCACAAAAAATTTTAGTTGACTGTCAATAGCTAACCTTTTGTTTCTATTTTATACAAAGAGTTCATGTCATTTTAAGAGAATGAGAAAACTGGGGCAAAGATCTTCAAAGCCGCGTCCTTCTCAGCTTGGCTCCGACACTTGTACATGTGAGAGTCATAGAAATGTTCGAGTCTCAATCTGTATGCATGTTCTTTTTTAGTTCATGTTGTACAATCTGTTCTTCAGTGGGGTAAAGACCCTATCGTGGTAGTAAAAAGAGAAGAGGGTAGCAAACACAAAGCGACGCGAAGAACGAATCAGTAGCCCCTGAAGAAAAGGAAATCACGCCAGGATGCAAAAGATGACAAACTTCTTCATAGTTAACATTTCTATCCGTAAAATGATATTAGAAGTGGAATACTCTAAAAGCATGATTTATGAAATATTAAAAATTTTCAAAAGAATAACTTATTTCATCCCGAGATGATCCTAAGACATTTATTTTGCTTTAAAGATACCAAAAACTACAGGTTTATTAATATTTAACTTTTTGAAACAAAGAAATTAATTTTTAACTTTAGAGTTAACCGTAACTGAAAAAAATTAACCGATAGCCGTAAAAGAGCCAAAATTTTAGCCGATAACCGTAAATGCCACCACCCCATTGAGACCCTCAAATTAGGGTAGAAAAGGTATTTACGTAAACCCGTTAGTCCGCTAATGAGCTCTGAGGCATCTTTGGTGGTAAACTATTCAGTATTTGTCTACGAATTATTCCTTTTCTATTTTAAATCTAATTTTTTCCAATTTTCCATAATTTTAAACTTCCCCTCAATCTTAGTTCCTTAAAAGTACTCAAAAATCATCAAAAAATTCTCACGCATTTATTTAACCAATAAACAACCTTTGATTGAATGGAATACTGGCTAGTGATTTGAAGGAAAAGGGCAGAAATAAATTAAAACCTAGGCTTTGGCCCAGAATCCTCATCAATTTTTCTTGATCGTTTTCACTCACGTGGTCAGCAGCTATGCAAATTTCTTGGAAGAAAGGAGAGTTTTTACATGGGAAAAGAATTCAATCCGCACAGGATTTTTTTTGTACTCCAAAATGGCCCCCGTATCATTGTTTTGTTCACCAATATGGCCACCGAAACGTCATGTAAATGCCAACGCGTGATAACGCCGGTAAAAACGTCATATTTTTTGACGATCATTCGGACCATCATCTTCGATGTAAAAACCTGTGAAGTTTTTCTTTGTTTTCTAGCAATTATTTTCCTTGGCTCTATTGTGTTGACTTCTTAGGGGCTTCTTTTATATCAATTGTTTTATGTCACTCGTCATCCTCGGAGACCCAGGGGCATTTAGTGGGGGCAAGGAAAAGTCTAAACGGGCGGAATCGTTCTTTACTTTTCTTCGCGTCATATTTTTCGGCCCGTTTAGACTTTCGTTCCCCCCCCCCCCCCCCCATCTGCCCTGGGTTCCCGAGGATGGTCACTCGTGAGCCAGTCCACAGGTTGTTACACCGAGTATGAGCCGATAATTCCATCTCGTTGACGTTCAGTCTTTTAAAAGTTGGCCAATTAAGCTGGAGCTGAAGAGAAAAGATCCCTGTACATGTTGTAAGTTCAGAGAGAGGCAGTAAAATTATTTTATTGCCTTGTCGCTTACGTTATCAAGAGAACTTAAAATTTTTGTCATTTCATGTCGCAGTTGTACGTAAACGGCAAATCATTTGACAGTAAAGCATGAGCAAAGTCGTTGTACGTTTTTTGCATAATCTGACATAACAATGACCTTAAGGGTGGCATGAAATATATACCTGATTCAATAATACAAACGTGAATGCTTGGGGCATTGGGTAGCCCTGGAAAGCTATTGCTTGAAGGTCACTCAAGAAAATCATTACATTGAGTTCCGTAAATCCTAAACGCCCAATTTGCAACTACCAATGACCAACTGCTAAAGCAACCTTTATTGAATAGACCTTTCTCGCATTCCTGTAAACAAAGGCACCACCAACTCGAGGCAACCTCGTCCCCAGGGCTTTTCCCTCGAAAGGGAAAAGCTTTAGGGACGAGGTTGCAACTCGAGGGTCGGGTGGACAAAATACAGTGATTTGTATGAAATTGTCCAGCCGAGCCTCGTCCTCGTTTCTTTATGTTTGCTCACTGTAGAGTAACGCGGAAAAGGTCTATCAGGTATATACATGCGCATTGTGCTTATGACTTATGGTGAGTTTCGTAGGAACTAGACAGTAAGAAAAGCAAACCTGACGAAAGATTTTTCGAAATGGAGGGAAATAAGCTTAATCCTAATTCAGATTTCTGGAAACGTAGTTCCGGTAAGTTTGCTATTCAGTGCTTTAAAACTTTGTACACAAAAGCAGTGCATTCTGTGGGCAGATCATCTCGCTCATAGTAAGGAACCTTCCTTTCTTTGACTAGTTTCCAGTGCCCCGCTGCCTCTAGCTCCATCATCTTGCCGTAATATTCTTTCAGCTCATCGTTACGAACTGTACAACAAATAAGACCCCCTGCGGGACATTAAAAATACAAGAGTAAAGATTCAAAGGATGATTACACAATGAAGCTAAATTGATAATAAATTGATAATAATCGACGCTATGAAAAACAAATTCTAGTAAATCAAGTAAAATACTTCTACTGTTTAAAGCAGAAAGAAACAGGAGCCCATAAGCATAAACAGAGCATTGACTAGCTCAGTTGGTGGCTTGGACGCCAACCGTCCTGTCCCAAGTAGGAGACATAGAAATAATTTCCTCAATTTTTTAGCACTTTTAAGCTAAAGACATTGGCACTGTCAAAAGGGTGCGTTTCTTTTACAGGAACGTGCCAGTAGTTTAAAACGAGAGGTAATCATTGATTACGGATCCGCGTTCGTCACTTACGGAAACGAAATCGAGTCGAAAGGAGTTCAGTTTCCCGGTCGAGATGCCCCTGATAAGATTAATAGGGTCGGCTAATTTGTAGTAGCCCGTGATAGCTCAAAAATTTCTGCCTTTGTGCCACAGGAACAACAGATTGGGATGCGTCCTGACAAACGCGTTAACAAAAGCAAAAACAAAAAACAAACAAACCAAAGCACCCCTTTCCCCCCGATACACAAGCACTTGGTAAAGGTCAGGTCAATTTTATCGGAAGCTGTATCCATTTCAGTTTAGCATTGTTCACCGAAATCAGATGACAAAAATTTTTGTAGTATTCCTCATAATCATAGTAAGCAAATGAGGCCAGCACATGGAAAAGTAGGTGTGTGAAGGATTCTTTAGACCCATATTTTGACTAACAGAACCGGTTTTAAACTACAAAATTCATTGCGGCATTTAGTGGTCATCACCACCTACAACTTTTAAGTGTTATGGAGCGGTTAAACGCTTGAACGCTTCTTTCTGACACAACGAGTTGGAATACCTTAGTTGTCCTGTAGTACAAAAATTGCCGAGTCAAAGCCCTGAAAGAGAGAAGCTATTAACTTCTGATCACTATTTTTTATGTCCGGGACTTCACCGTCCGAGTTGCTTATTAATAAGCAAAGACGTTTTTACCGTTTTTGCGCGACGCAAATCAACCGGAAGTCGATAATTTGCATTCTTGGGCAGTGGTTTTGCCTTAATCTTTGGGCAAATCATCTTTTATAACAGTAAAGACACTTAGCAATACAAATGTAGTGGCATCAAGGAATATTAAAAGGGAAAAAGCGTCACTTCCGTTTGATGTGCGCGGCTCAAAGACGCCTTAATCACTTGTATAAAAAAACCCACCTGCTTTCACCATCCTTATCAACTCCATAATAGCCACGGGAGGGACATGCGCAATAGCGAACACTCCAACACAGATCAAAACGTCATATTCTCCCGTTTCTATCGCAAGAATCCGCTGGTCACCCAATGCGGCGCAAATGAATTTCCTGTATACGTTCTTCTTCTTTGCTTCTTCTAACATTCCTGGTGAAATGTCAAGAGCGTCAATCGTAGTAAAGCCAAATTTATGAAGTTCAACGCCAACCAGACCTGTTCCAGCTCCTGCGTCCAGCACCTTAATATTTTCTTTTGTTAAGTCCTTTAGTTCTTCTTGGACCGCATCATCAAGCGTTTTCACAATTGGACTGAAACCCTTAAAGCGAGCTACTTCAAGGATATCCTGCAAAACACGATCGACATCAACAGTTCTAAGTATGAGATTGCCCAATTTCCAACCCCTTACCCAATTTAAGTATAACAGTTAGAAAAACAGAAAAGGTACCTGTCTTCTATGAATTCCATTGACAATGGTACCCCTTTGGCATACCTAGTTTGGAACTTTGCATCCCTTTTAACAGCTGTAAATGTAATGTCCTTTAAATATGAATATATCACAAAACCAGAACCTTTTAACAGCCAAAAAATGCATCTGTTAGCCTTTTGGACCTCCTTACAGACCAAAATGACAAAATATTTCCCTACCCTTTCAAATAATTCTGACTAGTACAAGCCCTATCCTTTATACCTGGAGCCTGAAAAAGGCATTATATGAAGTACCTCCCGGGAACACAACCACAAAGATTTTCAAACTTTTCTGAATAAACTGTTGCTAAAACATACAGAAGTACCTCGTCATACTTTGATGCCCAATCATCATAGAGTTTTCTAACTTCATCTACCGTTGTTTCATCTGTTAATTGCTCTAGTCTGTTGGAAAATACTGCATTGTAACCTGCCTTAAACGAGGTTGCTGCCATCTAAAAAGAAAACATAATAACAAATACAGTGGAACCTCGCCTTACAGCCACCTCGGTAATATGGTCACCTCTTTATTACGGGCTTAAATTTTCTTGTAAAGAACCCTCATTAACGCAGTCACCATTAGTAGGGCCAAATTTTTTGGCCCATTGTATTGGTGACCATATTAAGGGGGTTCCACTGTAGCCAAAAAAATATATATGTATAGACTTCTCAGCAGGAAATCTTCTAGGATAGACAGCACCTTATCTTCCCTCCCCTCCTGGTGACGTTAGAAAGTTAAAAAGCGACGGCAATGAGGAAGTAAAAAATGCAAAAGAGGCTGACTCATTTGCTCCTGGAAAGTTTTCCAAAAAATGCCATTTTGAGACCAGTTGAGCCTCGAACCCAAACCACCCAAAACATTGTTTTTGGGTTAGGCACTTGGTTGCCCTCTTTTCCAGATGCTAAATAAAGGCTCACCTGAAGTTCAGACATGTGCAGAAAGCAAAACGTATGCATAAAACCTATGCATAAACACACTACATTATTAAACCATTGGGATAAGATTATTTAAGACAATAATTATAGCCTCCTATGCAGCTGTTTTTGGAGTCGTCACACAATGCTCCTCCCCACAGCAGCATTGCATGACAACCCAAAGAAAAACTGCAAAGGAGACTAAAGGTGCTTTCCATTATGCCAAATTTTCCAGAAATTTTGGTCCAAACTTAAATGGAATGGTTTGGCCCAGGTGGAAATTTTCCGGTCAAAGTGGCCCACCTCCTTTGACCGGCCAAAAAATAGAGCAAAACCACATCACCACAAACCCTTACGCCCTCCTCAGTCTTGTGCATGTGAAAGAGAGTTGCTCACTTTAGGAAGTTCCATTCTTTATCTCTCCCCTCATCCTTATATGGATGGAGCACACTCCTATGTGACCACCTAGCCTTTTGTTGGAAAATCTTTTGACAAATCTTTTCTGCCTGCCTTGATATTTTTGGTAGCCTGGGATCAGGCTCTGAAGACCTTTCCCAATCTTCAGTCCACCACTAGGTTCACTTCGCTTGATGATTTATTTCATTTTGTTTTTCCCATTTCTTGCCTTTTTCCCACCACTACAGAGCCTGGTCCCAGCCTAGACTCTTTTGAAAACAGAGTCCTACCAGTCATCTGCCCAGGATCCTCATCCATTAAGAAAAGATGCGTGGTGGGGTGGGGGTGTCGAATCTCTTTATCCATGTAGTTTTTGCGGCACACCGATTTTGAAAACTTTGCAAAAATGTCAAGGTCTTACAAGCAATTTTTCGGTGTATTTGTTTGTTGCTTTTGGAAAAAAAATATGTTAACAAATGTTAACTCTGCAGGGCTCGGTGGCTCCTGGGGCTTAACAGTTGCTCTTGGGTGACTAGAAAATGTTAGTTTTTTCATACAAATCATATGCTGGGTGCCCTAGGCCCGGTTCCTCAAAAGATGGTTAAGTTTAACTCAGGATTAAGCCAAATTTTAAGCAAGGGTTTCTTGTCTAAGGTCATGTAACTCGAGCTTACAAAATACTGTTGTGCCTCTTCACTTCAAAAAGGAAATTATAACTTAAAATGTTACTCTAGGCGGCTTAACTGCAGAATACCCTGCGACTTTAAAGCAACCCCCCAAAATAGGTTGATACGCGGATACTCAGTCACTACATACCTGCGTATCCATTTTAAAAATATCTTTTAAATGATAGTCACTGCGTATCTGCAGATCCACTTCAATACACACTTAAGACAGCATAAAAAGCATATAGCATGTCTATTTGTCGTTCCTAAAGCCACTGAAGGTAGAAAAGCGCATAAAAGGGATAACTGCGTATCCACGTATCCGGCTCTTTTAGGGATACAGCTTTGAAGTGGCAGGGTATTCTGCAGTTACCTCTGAGCAATGCATAGAAGATATATAAATACAAAAAGTGGACCAAACTTTAATCCTGGATTAGCGCTAATCGGACTTTCAGAAACCGGGCCCTGGATTTTACAGGTTCATAGCACAGGGCTCCCTTCAATTTTTCTTGGTCTGTATATAAGCTAGCCTGCGCTTTTCGCTACTAGTGGGCTATAACCAGGCCATCTGATATTACGTGATGGTGTGATTTCGCACAATTGACCTCAAATCGCATCCGATCGCACAATTTGAGGAAAATCGCATAATTTGTAAAAAAATGCTAAATTCAAGGAAAGTAAACAGACCATGAATTCTAACTTTAATTAAACATTTTCCCAATCTTAATGTTATTTAAGGTGATTTAACACTAAAGAAAGCCTTGCAAGACATCCGAAACCTTCGATCGTGGTATCTGGGCAGCCATTTTGATTTCAGAGATAAGCAGCGTGGTCAGCGGTGTAAGGGCGTCATGTCATATTAAGCAAGTGTCCTTTTTCTTTCAGGGTCAAAATAATAGGACAAATTTAACTATTTTGGTTTAAAGTAGATGTTTTATTATTCCTTTACATTCAAATTCCCCGTTAAACAACATTAAAGTGGTTTTTCTCCTTTGAAACCTGGTAAAACAATGTAAGTTAGCCCTGCAAGAATTGCATAATTTATCGCATAATAGTCCTATCTTATCGCACAATCTACCCTGAAAATATCGCACAATTTCTGATTTTTTATCGCACCCTATCAGATGGCATTTATAACATATAGCCTAGTGGTAGCTCAACCAGTCAGAACGCAGCATTGATAATAGACCACTAGTTGGATTTTACTAATTAACAATATTATTCCTCGAGCCCGAATGGGCTCTTGACTCAGAGCCCATTCGGGCTCGAGGAATAATATTGCTCCTCATCCGTGATAGCGATGGTCAGCGTGGTCCCTGTTCCGGTCGATAAAATCCATACATTATTTAGCAGTCATCCCAAACTATTCTTTCAGACAAATGGTAAGCATTTACCAGCTCTGAAAGACTTACCTTGCGATGAGACTCCAACTGGCGTACAACGATCGAACTTCCAGACGCGTGCGCCGAGAATGCTGGGATTTGTTTTTAAAATTACAAATCAATTGGAGCGGACTTCAAGTTCAATTGCTGAGGATTTGCTTTCAAATTCCCCATTAGGCAACATGTCTTGCTGATACCATTCATACTTGGCTCTGAGGTTAGGAGGAATAAAACAAAATCAAATTTATTATATATTCATTGCTAAACCTCAAGATGATTTCTTTTGTTTTATTCCCTGAGCCTTGGTACCGACTCGGAAATTCAATTTATCGAAATTGGTCTACTGATTAAATTTCTTTTACCCTCTTGAGGATTGACAACAATACTCATGTTAAATTTTGTGAGGTGGTTTCATGAAAATTGACTCAAGTGGCTTATGATCAGTATGGACAACAGTTCTTCTACCGAAGGTAAAGTCATTAAACTTCTCTACTGAAAACACGATTGCCAACATCTCCTTTTCAATCTGCGCATAGCGAGATTCCGTCTCTGTTAAGGCTCTGCTAGCGTACGCGATTGGGTGACCATTCTGCATTAAAGCTGCACCTAAACCACTCTGGCTGCTATCACACTGGATCTCAAGCACTTCAGTGGGCTTGTAGTAGGCTAGAACGGGTGCTGATGCAATCAATGTCTTGACATCATTCCAAGCCTTCTCTTGCAAATCATCCCAACACCATGCTGCATCTTTATGGGTAAGATCTCGTAGAGGCTTCATCACATCAGATAAGTGAGGTAGGAAACGGCTAAGATAATTGACCATTCCATTCAGGCGTAAAATATCACCTCGGTACTTTGGGCGTGGCATCTCAACGATTACTCTCACTTTCTCTGGATCTGGCTTTAGACCCTCTGTGGTTAGCAGGTGCCCATGAAATGGAACCTCTTTACACTTGTACTCTAACTTCTCGGCATTGAGCTTGATACCTTTCTACTGACATCTGCGCATGAATCCATCTAGATTGCTGTCATGATCAGCCTCGCACGTGCCATGGATGAGAATATCATCTGCGATACACTTTACACCCGGGAGGCCTTGTAACTCTTGATGGAGACGTTTCTGAAAAATTTCACTCGAAACACTGAGACCAAACGGCAAACGGAGCCAACGATATCGCCCATATGGCGTAGCAAATGTCGTGAGCATACTAGACTCGCGATCTAACTCCAGATGCCAAAAAGCAGAGGCTAAATCAGCCTTTGTAAACACACGTGCATCTGTCAAGTCGGGCAACAAATCATCAATGACGAGAATTTGATAACGTTCCCTCTTCAAGACAGTATTAAGTGGTCGCGGGTCAATACAAACACGCAGTTCGCCGGACTTCTTTACAGCTACAACAATCTGACTAACCCACTCGGTCGGTTCGTCAACAGGAGTGATTACTTTAAGACGTTCCAACCTTTGGAGCTCTTCTTTGAACTTCTCCCGAACAGACACAGGGACTTTTCTTGCTGGAAGGATAACAGGCTTGCAATCTGGGTCAACTTGTAGGCGAACTTTTCCTGGAAGTGTTCCGAGACCTTTGTTAAAGACATCCGCGTAATTAGCTGTAAGATCATCATTTGCATTCTCCACGACATTAATGAAGTTTTCCTTGTGTACAGTTAACAGCTTCATTTTCTGCGTTGCATTTAAGCCAAGCAGAGGGGTCAAATCCTCTTACACGACAAGAAACCGGACCTTGTACTTCTCATCAGTTTTCGGATTCACAACAGGCAACGCACAGGAACCGACAGGCGTCACTTTAGTTCCATTCCACATGACAAGCGTTTGCGAACACGAGTCGAGTTCCTCGCCCTCAGCGTACTTCAGAGGTAAAATATTTGCACTTGCACCACAATCAACTTGAAATTGCACCGGTTGCTGCCTAACCAGCATTCTCGCATACGCACCTCTCCCTCTCAAAGCCTGTACTGTTACAACGCTGATCTCCTCTAACTCCTCTTCGCTCTCAATATTATGGACAGGAACTTTCTTACACTTAGTAATTGTCAGTAACTACAAAGTCATATACTATCAAGCGATTGACCTGGCACTAGAATATAGACGGGTATATGCTATCCGTTTCTCGTCAGTACCAGCTGTCGCTACTGATTAGAAAAAGTCTCCCTTTCTAGCGAGTCCAGAGTCTGTAGCGAGTCTATCTTTTTGTTGAGGGTCGAGGGTCGAGGGTCGAGGGTAACATTTTTTTTCCAATTTTTTTTTTTGGAAAAGGTAAAACAAATAAGAAGAAATTAAAAAACAAATGGCGCGTGAACATTTTCTAGTTGTTGGGTTGGGGGGGAGGGGGTGGAGAGAAAAGCTCCGGGACATCCCAATTTGTTTTCGAAGAATTACATTTATAACACCCCGGAAACCCATACCACGAACAGAACACGTTACTTGAAAAAACTGATTTTTAAAAAAATGTTGTAAACAAAATTTAAAATGTCGTAAAACAAGAATGAGTGCGTTGAATTTCTGGTCCAACCAACAAGAATGGAAGGAAAAAACTCTTATTGCGTTGTAAAATGTGTCATAAAATGTGTCATAAACGAACAATGCAATCGTTGGAGTCTATCTTTTTGCAGAGCTATTAAAATGCGCGAACGCGCATGGAAATCGCCACCCTTTAACGCAGAGGTTTAAAATAGAATAATGCCTGGTAGCGACTTTCGGTGAGGTGAACATCGGCATTTGCCGACGCTTTGCCATTAAAATACCATATATCTTCAGTATCTTTCTAGGCCACAATCGGTCATATTTATTTGTGAACGTGGGCGTGGTGGCCGTGAATAGGAAAAAAAAAACAGACGTACGGTCCATGTCTCCCATTGATCCAATTAATTGTTTTACATTTGAGACATTTCTACTAAAGATCTGTTGTCCCGGGTCTGTTGTTTTGCCAAGTTGGAGATGAATAGGAAAAAACGGAGTACTGCGACAATGCCGTTTATCTTGAACCGTGAATACAAGTTTTTTATTCCCGAAAAAAAATCGACTGTGTTGCAAATTCTGTTTAACTGTTTGAAATGTTACAATGTCACACAAGGCCATTCCTGTACAATTTTTCGGTCGGTCGGGCAAGAAAAAATGGCATTGTGGCATTGGGTTTGTGGAGTGATTTTTGGTTCTGTTTTGAGGATATTTTCCCTGGTATTTCAATTCAATCTTTCTCTGTGATCTATTTTTCCGTGGTTTCTGATGTAAATTTACTACTTTTAACATCATGCAAGAAACTGGACAGTGTATTCCGAGTCTGTCTTTTGCGGAATGTTTTTTTTCTTTAAATATTCATATAGTGTACACTCTTTTTTTCTTTTTTTGAAAGTTCGCATAATCGGTCTGCTTCGATCTGATCGCTGTTCGTGAATAAAAGCTCTCCTTTCCGTGCAAAATAGGAAATAATCGCTGAAGCCGTTGTGAAGAAAGTTTTTGCGCAGTTACCTCTGATTTCTGTTTGAAATGCACACTAGGGATAAAGATGTGTACAAAATTAGTTTCTCCATGTCCCAGTGCCGCCATCAACTGCGCCGGTAAGTGTTGGTTTTGCGTTCCTTTTGTGTTTCAGGGTGTTTCAAATTTCTGCAGTGATACACTTTTTAAGCTGCAGAACATAACGTTGGTAATTAAAGGAGTTAATTATTGCGGCTCGACTCGGCCGATAGCATCAACCATCTAAATTATCACTCTAGCTACGCACCTACGTACCTAGGTCACGATTTCCGGTGTCGGTGATTATCGATGACTTGTATTTTAAAATTTCATGGCGAGTTTCTACTTCATTGAAAGCACGACAATTCGGTCGCATACAGTGGGATAGCTTAAAAAACAAGAATCGGTGAAATATCCATATTCAAACTACCCCACTGAACAGCCAAGCAAGGCAGAGAAGAGGCAGACGTGACTGAAATATAAGCCGCGAAGCAGGGGCACCCAACCACGGTTACCTCCTAAATGCATTGAAAACACTTTTTCTCTTTAATATCCAGAGTACTTTCAAATCTCTAGAAATGCATTCTAAGCGGCGCTATAAAAGTTGTATCTGTTCGGTCGTCCTAGGGTAACTTGAATCTTTTCGAAATCACCTCAGTATTGTTTTACCGAAAATTTTAGATGTAATTTTAGGTTTTACGAAAGTGAGAATTTTTCTGATTCCTCTCTCCATCGCATTTTCTAATCCGAAAATTTTAGATTTCCTTTTTCAACGAAAAATAGGCTAAGTTGGGGGCTGAAATGTGAAAAAACTAAACTTAAGAAAATCGTAGGGAATTAATTAGATAAGCTACGAAAACTGTACATGAATGGAACAGCCATCTAGAAATTTTTAGCCTTCCTCAAGTAACAGAAAATTGTAGGCAATTTTTGCTTCTCCGAACAGATATTTTACAGAAAACAGTCGTTCGGTGCCCCTGCCTAAGCTCTATGACATTTTTTTTAGGCACAACCTGTCTATCTTCACAGGAAGGGAGAAGGTTCTTTACTTTTAAGCGAATTCGAATGTCCACGTGCTATTTTAATTAAACAACAACAACAACATCACATTTTCTTTATGGATGTCCCGGAGCTTTTCTCTATTCCACCCCCCCAACCAATAACTAGAAGATGTTCACGCGCCATTTGCTTTTTAAATTCTTCTCATTTGTTTTAATGACATTGATTGCATCGATTATTACCTTTTCCAAAAAAAAAATTTGGGAAAAAAAAATGTTACCCTGGACCCTCGATATGGCACCCTCGCCCTCGACATGGAACCCTCGACCCTCGACCCTCGACAAAAAGATAGACTCCTTTCTAGCTCGACTGGTTGGCAGGACGCAGTTCGATTGTACAGTCCAGTTTTCACTATGAAACTGAACAGAAAGCTTAAAGTTATTTTTAAATTAACTGCACGCCCTTACCTTAACTCCTTTGCTGGACCAATTTTCCACTCAATGATTCAATTTGAAGCTCCACCAGGTCTGAGCTGAATGGGAATACATGTAATTTTAGTGAATAAGAAACACTAAACTAAAACATGATAAATATTTCACTTAAAAACTCAAAAATTGCTATTAATAAAGGTTATAAACCACGGCTAGAAAAGTGGCGAGCTCAGTGCGAATTAACAAAGAAGGCATAATTTGCCCGCATTTTCTAACATTTACCGGGCGGAAAACTCTTCGTTATCCGATGCTTAGTTCACTCCGGTTAATTCGAGTATTCGTTCAGACCGCTCACAACACATACAAATACAAAACTGGTGTACGATGTATCAGCTACACTAGAGTATTTCAATAAGAGAACCTTATCAACTGTGCTAATGCAAGACAACTATACTTATTTTGTCGGTCACTGGCAAAAAGTGAGTTAGTAAGCAAGTATTAGTAAGCACTTACCGTTACAAAACAACACTAGGCTGTAATCCCCAGAAAATGCGTACCACGATTCCGAACGAGGAAGAAATAGCGTTAAAGCATTCCAGTTTGGACAGCCAGCTCAAAACTTCCGCCGCTCTCTTTCTTTCTCTCTGGACATACCGGTCTATGCGCAATGAATGAAACAGTTGATTTTACACTGATTGACAGCCACCTGTCAGATATTGAATAGAGGGGCGTAGAAGAGTTTTCATTTAAACAGTTTCAGATGTCATCCGCACGTCATATGATCGGCGTTGTACTGGGCGTTTAACTGCTTGACGTTTTTCCCAGGAAAGTGATAAAAATAGAGCGTGTGAGCCAGGAAGTGGGCGTTGTGTGTCATCTCCCAGCCAAAAATAATTTAGGTAGAAAAAATCGCCAGCAAGCTATTATTCTT
This sequence comes from Porites rus, assembly GCA_964035705.1. NCBI lineage: Eukaryota > Metazoa > Cnidaria > Anthozoa > Scleractinia > Poritidae > Porites > Porites rus. The sequence continues at coordinate 27,285,499 of OZ037995.1, forward strand.
AACTAATTCCCAGCCAAATTTTATCTAAGATGCCATACTTCCCAGCCAGCATCACGATGCCTGAGGAACGGCTTTTTTGAATATCGGCTCCACTGAGCTCTCCTGCTTCTTGGCAAAATGATTCTTTTCCTTGCATCACTTGCAATTCTTTCCCCATGCGGGGCACATCTTCCTATCAGGTTGATGGTCATAGCCACAAAATTTGTAGGAAATTTTCTTTGCCGACCGCCCGTCCACCGGCGTTGGAGCTCGAGGCTTTTTAGAACTTGACTTTACTTGATTAATGTTATCCACCGGCCCAGATAACGACTTCATTTGCAACTCAGCAACTTCCTCGCTGCGACACACGTCGATGCAACGATTCAGAGTAAGATCTCTTAAACTATCCCGCAAACAATCGCAAAAATTACATGTTTTGGCCAGATTCCTCAACTCGGCAACAAAACTATCAACCGACTCCGTTGGAAGCTTGTCTCGCATATTAAAACAGTATCGTTCGTAAATTTCGTTGACTTCGCCGATGCAATGCTTCTCCATTTTTCCCATTACAACGCGCCAATCACTCGAGTTCTCCCCCTCGGCGTAGTTGAATGTTTTGATGACTTTCAACGCATCATCTCCGATCGCATGTTTGAACATCGCCAACTGAAACTCCGGGGTTTCCCGATCCAATGCAAACGAGAAATGACAAAATAATTGGTATATTTCTCCTTCCAAAGCTTCCAGTTTTCGGCAATTTCTCCACTATGTTTCAAGTCAAGGTACTTCGGCGGAGTAATCTGATGAAAAGTCGACGATGGCGACGCTACCGCACCAGACTGTCCATTGGAGGTATCACCACCGGGCATGCTGTAAAACGTAGACGGTTAAAAACGAAGCAGAGGCGCCCACCGAAGCGCCCAACGCGATCCGTTGTCTTCAGTGCCGGACGCACCTAAGTCGCCCAATCCTTTACAGGTACCGAGAAGGTCCACGCGCGTCCGTCAGCCACCTAAGCGTCTCACAGGACTATGTGCTTACTTAAGCCTAAGAACTCTTTCCAAAGAACTGAATTTCATTAATATGTGCCTAGTCGTTTTTGAGGCACCAGTCTCTTCGGAGGCGTGGGTTCGAATCCCACCGCTGCCACCATGTAATAACACAGCGAACCACACGTTCAAGCGGTTACTGAACAGACATTTTAATCTCTATCAAGTGCCCCGAAGGTACAAACGAAACTGAATATATAATGAGTCTAGCAGCACGTGCAAATGAAATTCAACACAGGGCGTGAAAATTACAATATTATAACAAAGAACTTCGAAGACCTAGGCGTTACGATATCGAAGGATCTCTCATGGGATAATCATCTTAGCATAACCATAGTTAGTAGTGGCCGGCCTTTTGAAGTTTGCCGGGTTTCATAACCAGTCCCCCTCTACTAACTATGGCATAACTGTGAACAAAGCTAACAATCTATTAGGATTAATCAAACGCCCTGTTGGCACCAACAACGTAAATGTTTTCTCAACACTGTATTTATCTCTGGTACGACCAACACTTGAATACGCTGTACCCGTTTGGTGCCCTTACCTCGTCAAGGACATCCGCGCCTTGGAGAGTATACAAAGAACAGTGAAAGAAGGGCATCTAGATTAGCACTTAACCAACACAAAGGAGAATGCCTTATGTCGATCGTTGTAAATTGTTGAAATGGCCGTCGCTATCTGACCGTAGAAATTATCTATCTTTAAGTGAGTGCTACAAGTTCGTCTTTGGATCTATCATTTGAATTTTTATGATTTCTTCGAATTCTCAAAAGTTGGGTCTCAAGAGCGGATCACCCCTTCAAATTGTATGTTAAAAGCGCAAGACTTGATTGTTACAAATAGTTTTTTTTAATTAGAATAGTTTCAAAATGGAACGATTTGCCAAGAGACATAGTAGAGGCAAGCCTTCATCATTTTAAAAATAAGCTTCATCATTATCTATTCAATAAATTTCAAACTAGAACGGTGCTTTAATTAAGGCCTTGAGTTTTGAATAATTGTATTGTATTTGATTTTTATGATTATTATCATTTTAATTAGCATTTTCTATTTCTGTTTGGGAGTTCTAATATAGGGCTAACCTCTCACCTCCCTTTTCAAGATGTCTTTTAATATTATGTTTTTCCTGTAAATAAGCTTGTTTACATCTTAAATAAAGTTCGTATGTATGTATATCGCAAATAATCCGCTGAACAATTTCGCGGCTTCGTTTTACCATTTACAAAAGATGTCCGCGGAAAATCTGAGAGAAAGAGTAAATTGAATTGGGCTTTTTGTGTCGTTCCAGTGGAAAGTTTACGGGAGCGACGAAACATTTGTTTTTCCGGACAGAATGTTTCAAACGGAAAGTTTCACATTAAAACCCATCTCTAAGGCCCGTTTCAAACGTCGTGCTTCTGTCGCGCCGAACTATATTGATCAAAGAATCAAATACAATTCCACTTTAGCACGACGGCAGTGGCGCGACGTTTGAAACCAAGTCGTGCTACTGCCCTGTTTTTTACCCTAAAAAGGTCACCTAGAATTTTCGGGAGCCTTTTTCCTGGCTGACGTTTTCGAAAAGGTAAGTTTTGATCCCTATAATTCTCGGATCACTAGACTTTCAGCTAGGAAATCCGAACCGATGAAAAATTTTTAGGGGATAAAAACATGCCTATATCTACTGTTTAAATACCAATATACGTTTAACAATGCTATGTTAAAGTGGTTTTGAACTATGTTCTCGTTAGGTGCCCCTGACCAGTTTGCCCTTGTAAATGCATGGCAAAGAACCCGTGAGTCTACATATTGAATTTGCTTGCCAGGTCTGGTCTCCACATTAGCAATTTTGGATTGACACAATTGAAAGAGGGTCTCAATGGGGTTAACCGATAGGCGTAAAACGGTCCCAAATTTAGTCGATAGCCGTAAAAATTGAAAAATTTTAACCGTTAGCCGCAAATAGGGTAAAAAAGAGTTAACCGTAAAAGAAATTGTTCCCTAGATTTGCTACTTTTAAGGAAGGTACTAACCTCACTTATGGTTGCGTTTTTTATTTCCCGGCTAGTGTGACTCCGTACGCACGTTGGGCGAAGCGCCTTTTAGGTGTTGACCAACGGGGAACTATTTTTTTTCCATATCGAAAATGTGGCTTCTTGCTGGAGATTAATATTTGTGATTTTCAGGAAGTCGTGCCCTGAGTCGAAACACTATTGAAACAACACGCAGACATGTCACTGTTTGTAAAACACGTTGCCGATAAACAACATTTCCTGTATTTCTCTGACGCTACGGTTGACATTGCCATGCCTAGTCCCTGTACGGCTTCTTCCCACGCAATCTCGGTCAAGGCATTTCGGTGGCAAACTCGCTCGGACCACGTGACCCGAAACGCATTAGCCGCGCGGAATAATGGGGCCTACCGGACAAGGCAACGGCAGACGGTCATTCCGTACAGTCCTTCGCTATCATTAAAAACACTGGACACGGGAATTTTTGTGTACAGTCACGCGGCCCCCTTCCCGACAGACACCCCTTCTCCGATTTTTTCTGGGGGTGGGGGCGACTGTACACAGGCTATCTGGAACGGATAATCCCGTCTTCAAACTGTCTGTCGAAATTGACGGATAAAGTCAGGCGGATTGTTCAGTCAAAATTAAAACTATTCCATTTTCAAGTTAGGCCGTATTACATATCTGACGTGAGTCATCAAACGGATAACCCATCTCACACGAATAATCCTTCTCTGGTGTGAATACGGCCATTTCTGTTGTAATGAATGTCTCGCCCCGGCCTTGAGTTGGGCGTTCGCGTGTCTTCTTTTAAACTGACTATTGACATTTCTATGTGTAAAATAATACAAGAAGTGGAATAGTTCTTAATTAAAAGTACGATGTATCAAATGTTAAAATTTTTCAAAAGAATAGCTCATTTCATCCGGATATGATCCGAAGACCTTTATTTTAATTTGCTTTAAAGATACAAAAAATACAGGTTAATTAATATTTGACTTTTTGAAACAAAAGAAGTTAATTTTTAACTTTTTTGTTAACCGTAACTGAAAAAAATTAACCGATAGCCGTAAAAGAGCCAAAATTTTAGACCCTCTTGAAAGAGTTCAACGGAGAGCTACAAACTGATCATAAAGGACAGCCCTTATGGAGAGAGACTTCAGGAACCGAACCTTCTTTCCCTGGCCTCAAGGAGGCTTTTTATGGACTCAGTTTTCGTTTTTAAATGCACGATGGGTCTATACGATTTGGATCATAGTGTCTTATTATCTTGTGACAGCTGACAATTTTATTTATAATCTCAGACATGCCAGTTACCAGTTTAAAACGAGTACTAATGTTTTAAAATTTTCTTATTTCTTTAGAGCAGCAAAATCATGGAACTCTCTGCCTTTAAATGTAAGAAAAACTGAATCTTTAAACGATTTTAAGTATCGCCTGAAATCTTTTCTGCGTTTGAAGGATATTTCTACATTCTCTAAATTTATTTTTCTTACAAGTTTAATTATATTTCTAGTTTAATATTGTACATAATTTCCACTTGTTTAGGTATTTATGATTCTTTTTCGCTGTTTTAATTTTCATTTATTGTGAATTTTTAGGTAACCCTTCAGTGAGGGATCTAGTTCTTCTACTATCTTGAAGTCTGGCACTGGCTAATTCCTTTGGAGCCGAGGCTGATTAAGAAAAGCGAGGCACCGGAAAAAATGAAAAAAAAAAAACAGAAACCATATTTTGATAATCACGAGAGACTTCTCTTTTGCTTTTATGACATTTATGGCACTTTTAATACACAGCTATTGATTTTTTTGGAATTTTTGTCAATGCTTCAGAACCTTGTAGACAAAAGCAGTACTCTCTGTTGGCATGTCATCTCGGTCATAGTAAGGAACTTTTTTCTCTTTGACTAGTTTCCAGTGCCCCGCTGTCTCTAGCTCCGCCATTTTGCCGTGATATGCTTTCAGGTCATCGCCACGAACTCCACAACAAACAAGACCCCCTGTAATAAAGTTGGAAAAAGAATAGAAAGAATGTCATTGGTGAATAATTAGCAATTATACTTATTGGATGAGGCCAAGTATGATTGGATAAAACCCTCCACGTGAAATCTGCATAACCCTCAAGAGCATATGAAGGATTTATCCAATAATTGTCAGTTTTTTCGTTTCTCAATTTCCCCTGCCTTCTCTTGACTGTTCGCTAAGGAAATTGTGGATAGGAAGGGATTTTTGGCCTAGCAGATGCTTTTCAAATATAAGACGCTGTTCGTTGAGTTGAATTTTTGCTGTTCTTGCTATGTTTTTAGGCATTAGTTCGGCTTTTTCCTTATTTGGAAAACGTGTGAAATTTTCTAGCATTTTCTACAGTTCTACCAAACTAAAGCAACCTCGTCTCCAGGGCTTCTCGAGTGCCATTTTCTGGCGTTTGCCCAGTGATACGTTGACGTCGGGATATCGTAAACGTCTTTCGAATTCGGTCAACGTTTAGCTGGCCGTAAAAAAATTAGCCGGGAGACCTGAGTTACAATGAAAAGGAGAAATATCTTTAATCAATATAACGATCCACATTATATCCGGTCAGTTAGACGAATTATGTCCAAAATAAATTGCTCGTTTGCATGTGGCGTCACGGCGGCCATGTTGGAAGTCAAGAACTAAGGCATTTCTCTCCTCTGGGAACTAAACTCTATTTTCATGCAAATTCTTTGAGAAAAAATTATATTGTATTGACCACCAAAATAGCCACCACGTGGTTACAAGCCAAGAATATGAGTGACTATTTGGTTACTGTACATACGGGTGGGCCATTAACATTGTTGAGGTCTTGTGTGAAACCGGGTTAGTGTTTTGTTGTGTTGCACTATTGGCCTTTTTGGGCGACAAAATTGGACCCAGTTTCCTATGCGCAACTTTGTAATAGCCGATAAAAGGAGCGATAGAGTCCTCAAAAGAGTCTCACAGTGCGTGATTAGACACAATCCAATCGACACCAGTTTCACTAGTAACCTCGAAAGGGCCCATTAACGACGAGTGCTGCCTTATATTTTTTTCTTTAAAATGAAGAACTTGTATTCATTTATTCAAGTCGTTCCACATACCTGCTCTCACCATCCGCATCATTTCCACAATAGCCACGGGAGGGACATGCGCAATAGCGAACACTCCAACACAGATCAAAACGTCATATTCTCCCGTTTTTATTTCAGAAATCCGCTGGTCACTCAAGGCGGCGCAAATGAATTTCTTGTATATGTTCTTCTTCTTTGCTTCCTCTAACATTCCTGGTGAAATGTCAAGAGCGTCGATTGTACTGAAACCGAATTTTTGAAGTTCAATTCCGACCAGACCTGTCCCAGCTCCTGCGTCCATAATCTTGATTTTGTCCTTCGGGAAGTCCTTTAGTTCCGCTTGGACTGCATCATCTAGGGTCTTCACAATTGGATTGAAGCCCTTGAAGCGAGCTATCTCGAGGACATCCTGAAAGTCAACGCATCGTGTCATCCATATTCAGTCAACTTAACAAAAATATTGCTTTTCGTTTAAAAATCGATGCGGTTGGAGGAAAATTAAAAACAACTTGTATTATAAAGAACCGCTGGATACCAGCCATGAAGTTTAATTTCTTTCCAAGTTTGCCCCAAGTCTGTACTGTAATAGCCAAAATCAACCAAAGCATCATTTTCACTGATATTTGAAAACTTGATAGTACCATTTATACAAAAAGAGAGGCGCAAGGGGGTAGTTCGGAGCCTCTTGAATCCTCCAACGGGTGTACCCTTGGACACTGTTTTTAGGAGTAAATGTACAATTACTAACCCACCTTGTCATACTCTGCTGCCCACTCGTCATAAAGTTTTCTGACTTCATCCCCCGTAGTTTTGTCTGTCAAATGCGCTTATCGGTTTGAAAAAGCATTGTTATAACCTTCTTTGAAAGATTCCGCGGCCATCTGTTCTGCGAAGAAGAAAAATTTCAAACCACATTACCAGTCATTCTTTGTGAAATAACCGTCGGTTCCACGAGAGCAAGTCCTCACCAGAATGACCTACCACAGGACACCCACACTCTTATTTGGAACCTGCAAATGGAATGAGAGATAAAAACTTACCTGTTCTGTTCTTGAATCTGCTGCGGAGCAAAGTGAAATGGAAGTTGTTCTACGATGCAAAAAACGATGCTTGTGTCGGCACTTAAGTTTGGCGGGGAATTTTTTTTAAACATAATTATCGTCAGGCTTGTCACACAACTTTATCGAACTCAATCGAACTTAATTGAACGATTGGGTTCGATGAGTTCGGTAATGGAACACAATAGCACCAAAAATTTGCTTGAGAGTCCGATTAAGTTCGATTTCCGAACACAATCGAACCAATCGAACTGAATCGAACGTTCTAAACCAACACTCAAAATAGACAAGAACAAAGCAACAAAACAACCAAGGAAATTAACTAAGATCATGAGGAATAAATGTTCCGGGTTTATTGAATTTGCTTGATTGCTTCGTTTTACTGTAGCGCTGCTTTCCCTGATCCACGTGGAAGAACGTGGAGGAGGTCTGCAAGTGCCGATGCGATTAACTTTGACGTTACCTACAAGGGACGCTGTAAGGTTAAAAATACTCTTTAACGAAGTACAAACATTAACCACAAAGGACTGCCAAGGACCGCAAACGAATATGCCGAAGAACGTAGGATCTATAAAGACCTGATCAGTAAAAATGTTTAATTCTGCAAGCAGAATGCTGCAATGCTGATGAGGGGTGTTACGAAAACTAAGACCTAAGACCCGTCTTAGTTTTCGAGATTACGAAAACTAAGACCCCCTAAAATCGAATCCGTCGAAATGTAAAGTCAAATTGTAAATGAAATAGGTCTAATCTGTCAAATTATCTTCTGTCCGATTCTTTCCTCCGAGTTTTTGGTCAAATTAACGGTAAATTCAGGAGTCTTAGTTTTCGTCATTACGAAAACTAAGACCCCCCCCCCCCCCGAAAAAAAAAACGATCCGTAAAATATATATAAAGTCGAATTACGACTGTTCAAAGACTATAAACCGTAAAACAACCAAAAACTACATATCCGCGTGCTGAGGATCCGCTTCTTCTAATAATTTGCAGCCATGCCAGTATTGAGGCTTTAAAAAGAGGATGAAAGCCATAGACTACCTGTGTTTAATTGTACTCTGAAAATATGCCTTACCCTATAATTTTGGTAATTTAAATTAGCCAGGGTAGTTGACCTTCCGCTTCTTCTAATAATTTGCAGACATATCAGTATTCTCGTTTCCGGTCAGAGTCATCTCAATGTAGCATATACTCTTTTTTTTCGCCTTTTTTAAGAAAGCATTTTTCTGGCTATAGCCTGGCGAGAAAAGGAAAAAAACCGTATTTTTGTGTGATGTTTGACCGATAACGCCGTAATGACCATGCACTTGACGATCGGAGTAACCCTATCAGGGTCGCGGCCGGGATCGCAGCGACATGTCAGCCGGAAACGAAGACAAAAATCCATCTCCAGTGGAAAGCCAATTTTACGATTTTTAAAGACAAACAACCAAAATTATAGACCAATCGCCAGGGTAAGGCATATTTTCAGTTTACAATTATACACAGGTAGTCTATGGCTTTCATCCTGGTTTTAAAGCCTCAATACTAATATGACTGCAATTTTGAGAAGAAGCGGGTCGTGATGATGATAGCTTTTGGTTGTTTTACGGTTTATAGTCTTTGAACGGTCGTTATTCGACTTCATATATATTTTACGGATTGATTTTTTGGGGGGTCTTAGTTTTCGAAATTACGAAAACTAAGACTCCTGAATTTACCGTTAAATTTGACCAAAAACTCGGTAGAAAGGATCGGACGGGAGATAATTTGACAGATTTGGCCTATTTCGGTTACAATTTGACTTTATATTTCGACAGATTCTATTTTAGGGGGTCTTAATTTTCGTAATCTCGAAAACTAAGACGGGTCTTAGGTCTTAGGTCTTATTTTTGGAGGGTCTTAGTTTTCGTAACACGATCGTACTACGTGAAAATTAACTCTGCAAGACATCAACACGACACCGAAAGAACGCAAAACAGAGCGGGATTGTAGCCATAGACAGCTGTTTCGCCCTCTTTGGGGCTCGTCATTATGGCTTAACAACCAGAGAAAGCTCTGATGAAAAATATTCGCGCACTCTGATTTAAGCCCTAACCTAGAATTCTCAACACCCACAGAAACACGCCATGCCACGTGTCTTCCGGGGGCAAGAGTCCAAGTGCCAAGTTGATGTCTCGCAGAGAGAATAAGAATTGGACAAAACCAACCTCTAAAACATGGACAAAACCATGCAAGAATTACGGCATATCGGATCTATAAAAGATCTACGGCCCCAGCATAATATTATATCCACTCTGTGATTGAGGAGGTTGATTAAAGGATAAAGTTGTAGTATGGAAATGTAGTCTTCTTCTTCCCTGGTGTTCTTGTATATATAATATTTTCGCATATTTTACACTACACGGTACACGGAACACTGATACGCTACAACCACTCCCCGAATATACTCAGTCGTAGAACTCCCTAGAAAAAGGGACCACTCTACAAAACACGCGCAATTTTCCTGCATAACGTCCCATTTTTAATCGAATGTATGCCAACTTCGACCATCTAATTATAAATTTATTGGACTCAATCAAAGTTCAATTGGCTTCGATTACCCAAATTGTTTTGTGAGAGTTCGATTGTGTTGGACTACCGAACTGAATCGAACCTTATCGTTCGATTAAGTTCGATGAAGTTCGATTAAAAAAACGTTCGATTTGGTTCGAGTGGTTACGCCAGGAAAATTTACAGTAAAAAGTAGAAGCATAATTTCTCCATTTTTTGCTACTAGGGAATGAGCATACAGTCGACTCCCGGTAACTCGAACCCTCTATAACTCGCCTGGGAGAGGTACTTAGGTTAATTTTTGCTGGCTATCTGCCGCTGGCATCTCAGTCAATCCAGTCGTGAAAATGCAACCCCATCCAGCGGCACATCCCCATTGGCGTCTTATAAGGAAGTAGCCCCCCCCCCCCTCCGGAATAACTCGAACCTCCCGCTAACTCGAAGCAATTTTGAATTCCCTTCAGATCATTTTCAATATAATTTTACCCTCGATAACTCGAACTTTTTCCTATTTCCCTTGAGGGTTCGAATTACCGGGAGTCGACTGTAATTTATAAAAACTAGCACACTGGCAAAGTTTTAGAAACATACGAGCACTGCTAGTAGCATATTATGCCACTTTTGCGAGCAAAATATATCAAAGCCTAGCATACCCCCACCAAGAATTCCCAGGAGTACCCCACCGGGGATCTCAGTATACCAGCATGCCTGGAAGAAATACAGTGAAACCTCTGTTAAGCGGACACCTTCGGGACCTTTCCTAAATAGAGGTTGTAAAAATATAATTGCGCAATGTTTGTTAACGATCAACACTCAACGGTTACTCTGTGCTGTGATAAAGTTCCATGTTATGAAGGATGCTAGGGAAGCTTTGCTGTGCAAGGCTTTTAGGTAAACGTTATCGCGGATGACTATCATACGGCCGGATATCGGTCTAATCTACAGTTTATTGACAGCTAAGTGTAATGATTTATCATTATTCATCGACTACTTACATATTTCAAGGACGTAATCCAATCATTGTCAATTTAGTCCAGTGTTTAACAACAGAGGTTTTTAACAACAGAAATTAACCAAATACAACTTATTTTAGTGTCCGCGTCCGCTTAATAGAGGTGTCCGCTGAATAGGGGTTCGCTATAAACGGAAATATATGAAGGGGTCCACTTAATAGAGGTTTTACTGTACAATGTAATTTTAATCCTAACCTGAGATCAGGCCCAATTTGAGCG
>OZ037995.1:27306403-27353903 GCA_964035705.1 Porites rus
GCAAGTGAGCTGTGTTAACTTCGAAAGCGGATTATAATGGCATGGCGACTTCTAATCAAGGATTTTTTTCCGATTATTAGCACCCATGTCCTTTTGAACTGTGACGAACAAAAGTCTCTTGGTTTCCAAACTAAAGCTTACGTAAATAAAAGTCATTGCAATTTATCAAAAAAACACACAAATACTAGTTAAATGACCTTAAAAATTGACATGATCACAAATTTAAAAAACTCAATCTCTGATCCTTTGATTCCGCTCGGCAAATGCGTTACGACCATGTTGCAGATTAAGCCCTCCATCTTAACAACGCTTTGGGAATTACACCAAAAAAATGTAAAGAGAACTGAATGGTACCTAATGATTTGAATTTTTTGACGCTGTGTATCAGCTAATTAACGTAAGGTTAAACAGAGTGGTATATAACTTGAAACGAAACGACTTACCTTGCTCTCACAATCGCATTCACAAATGTAAGACGGCTTTAGAAACACTTGTCCGTATGGGGTTTTGATGGAAAAGCTGATTAACACAAGAAAAAGGACAATTATTATTCTCAGAAAAAAGTGCCTTTTAATCAGATAAAATTAACAACAACAACAACAACAACAACTAAAATACCGGGGATTCATAATGATTCTGCCAGAACCTTTGTTCCTTAGACAGACTTTGGCAGGATTTGTTGATTGTTGGAAACTATTGGGACGATTTATGACGTCATAAGTAACAAGCTTGCAAGCCATACTTTCAGGGCTTGTCAAAAAGCATCAAAAGCAGAAAAATGAACATTCATAAAATATTTTTCGCCTCAAGCATGAAATAGGCTTAGTTCCTAAAATATTTGCATAAACTTGATTTTTTAAGTCAGATCCAAGATGGCCACCACTACACCCCCAGCAAAGCCACACCACATATAATGTTTATATCATCTTGCAGACTCGTCATAGATTGTTTAGCAGCCTTCCTAAATATAATGATCCTACAGCTAGCGAGAACCCTAATACCTCTTTCCGAATTTTCAGAGAAGTCATCGCATGACCCATAATGCTTTAGAGTTGTACATGTGTACGAGTTGCAGTTTGTATTAGCCAATAACGTATAACTGTGGGGCTCACGGTTACCACGTATTAATCACTTTAATTCACTGGTAGTTTTCTTTTTCTTTTTTATAGTAGTTCAAGTGTCTGGGGCCAATCAGAAAAAAATGCTGGCTCTACAAAAAACATACCACAACTGAATGCGAGTACAAGTTGCCGACATCAAAAGCGCGGGAAAACACCTGCAACCGGCTGGTTTGGGCTTGCCTGATTGCTTGAGAAAAGGGCGCGAAAATTTCTAGCCAGCAGTAGGTAAAAACAAAAACATGAACGAATTACGTTGAATAGTTTCATAAAGTACTCACTTTCTTGGTAATTCATGCGAGCATTTACTGGTTGATACAGACACCTTAAAGGAAACCTACAGACACATAAATCAAACACGACAAAAAAAGAAAAAGGACTGAGATACACACTTACTGAATTTAAATAAACGCGATAAACTGTTTGACTCGAAAGCCCAGGACAGACAGTCTAACAAGTTTACTTTCTCCTTGGTTGCTGATTTTCAAGCATGTAAGGGGATTAAATTTCAATTCTTTTTCCTCACAAGTGAAATAGTTAACGCCCAATGCGCTTATTACTAGAAAACGTTACTCATCACGCTTGTAAATAGTAATAAAGCAAAGTTTAACAACTACCGTAAAGTTCCCAAAGTAACGACCCTTCGAAAGTACTGATAAAATTTCACAGGTGTTAGCAAATGCCAAAAGTAGCGACCCTCCGAAAGTAGTGACTTCAAAAGTGTTTTCCCTTCTTGCTAGAAATAAGGGAAATTATACATAGTTACAACAAGCTTTGCCAAACTGATCCGAGATTTATTTTTTAACGGTTCTAATGATCTTTGCTATTCCGATCTTCCTTTATGCACTCAAAAGGTACATTACATCTTTTTTTTTCTCAAAACGTTTTCCTTTCGTTTGTGAAAACCCACACCGTAATCGAACAATTCTTTTGAATATTTATTTAAAAAGCAATAACATAAAACTAAAGTAAGTAGCTTTAGTATGTGTAATCAAATGGTGACGGGTGAAATTAGGCAAGGATGTCAAGCGCTTTTTGTTAGGATTGGACAAAACGCAAGTGAAACTATTCCCTAATTTCACGAGATATTTGAATGCTTATTTATATCATGGGCGACGAATTGCGTTCGCAATCATGGGTTTTTGACTTGTTTATCCCTCATGGTTTTATCGTATCGATCGAGAACTCCACGCTCTCGAGAGTTGACTTAAGTTCAAAATTTTCCGAATGTTTCGACAAAATACCTCTTAGAATCCTTCATGATGTGCTCTGTCGTGTGTTTAGGTTTTCTAAAGCTTCTTTTAATGCCCTCACATCTCAATTCATAGAATTCTAAAACTTCGTCGTTGTCTTGGCACTGAGACGTACCGAAGGTTGCCATGACAATTCTGTAATTTAGCATGTGAAATTATAAATTGACGCTGAAATTTCACCCCAAAATTAAGGAGAAATTCGTCATCCATGATATTATCGATAAAATACCATTTCTCCTAATTCAACACCAGTGCACGTTCTTGTGTTTTCGTAAACCTCTCCTTTCCTAAAATAAAACAACAAGTAAAAACATTTTGTTAGCTGAGGACCACAAATGGAGGCTGGCGGATTTGTTTTGCATTGTTTAGCTTTAACTAATCTGGTAAAAAAGTTAAAGGAGGAAAAAAATTGCAATTTTTTCAGGTTTCCTTACAAACTTTAAAAGTAATTGACCTTATCAAATTGGTCTCTGAATATGTTTTGTTTAAAAGGTACAACTGTACAGTACCGTAAATGATCCCCAGATCGCAAATGATCCCCAAAATGGACCGCAAGTGATCCTCGACCGCGAGTAATCCCCATTGTCGACCGCAAATGATCCCGAGAGGAAAATCAGAATGGCCTGGACTCAAGTTATAGGATCATCGTGTCACGTTTATTATCGCAACAAAAAGTATTGATTAAACTGAATTCACTTAACAAATAAATGCCAAAACTAAAAAAAAAAAAAAAAAAAAAAAAAGTGTAAAACTACATTTAAAACTTAGTTCAATAAATTAAACGCAAATAAATGCAAACAAGAACAATAACTTAAATACTATCAGTGAAACAATAGCTCTTGAACAGCAAAGCAGTGTCTTGCTTCAATTGCTGGTTAGCATTAAAACTAAACTGAACTTAACTTCACATACTGCATTTCAATTACATACAATATTCTTAACAACAAATTCCTCAAATCTGTCCATCTTAATATACCTCGTATCAACTTGAGAAAATGATAACTTAGTGTAACGGCTCTAAAATGATCCAAATAAAAGCTCGCTCTAATACAACCCCATTTGGGGAATTCTTTGCTTATTGATACAAATTTTCCTCTTAATCGTTCCTTCGTTTCTGTTTCCCTGATTTGTATCTTTATAACTGTCTCTGTCTCCAGCAGACCCGACATTTTCACGAGCTGTAGTTGCTAAGTGTATTTCGAAATTAACCGGAAACCTCTACAGGGGTCATATTTCCCTATTCTTAGGCGTTAAAATCTGAAAGACAAGTTTCGTTCTTAAGGTCCTTCCTGCCCTAAATTTTCACAGCAACGAAACATCAAATGCTCGAAAGAAAGGATAAAAAAATGCCAAAAGAAACAGTTCGGTTATTTATCCTTTTATTCATGTCATTACTCTACGGGTTGCTCAATTTTTCAGCAAATTTACCATCCATGCCTGCAATCCATTCTGTTCCTCTACTTTTCACGGGATCTCTTGCGGTCGACAATGGAGATCATTTGCGGTACCGGTACTGTACCCCCAACAGGCATGTATTTGTTTTTGTGAAGTCACTGCTTCCGATGCTTATTAACACCCTTACCGTCCTCAAGGAAGAATATAAAATATATCTCGCATCTTTACAACAATCAGATATCCAAACGTGGAATCCATACCGAAATTCTCCTAGGGAAAGTTAGCTAAGTTGATTTTCCGCTCTAGTTTTTAAACCAAATCCTTATGATGTTACCTTTCAAATGAAACCACTTTAGCAAACGTTTGCATAAGAGCATATTTACTAAGGATTTTACAAAAAGAAATTAGGAATTTACTAGTACTTTAGTTTTCACAGGGTTATCTCTAGAGTTAAGATAAAATAACTCAGAGAAATTTTATGTACAGTAATATACTTACATGAAGGACTCTCTTTCGCATGTGATAGAGTTAAATTGGATGAACTTACAGAAAGGGTAAAAATAACTCCTTTAAAAATGAATGTTAATCAGTGGGTGTTAATGAACGTTAATCTGAATGTAAACACATGATATTTGTTTAAAGCAAATGGTTTCGACCCAATTTCTCCTCGCGCAAATCCGCTCTACAACAAACTGCCTTCACTAGGAGCACTAACTCGCTGTCCGGGAAAGTGGGGGTCCACAATAAAAGCAGTTTATCACACTTTTGGTGCTTGAAATCCAGTTAGGTTTACGTAAGCCCTTCCAAAAACGTTTTTTTTTAATCATTACACAACGGTTCTCGTACACAGATGCTCTCACAGCCACCATAAGCACCTCATTGTTACTTGGCCAATGTTTCCGCAAAGCGCTTAAAATTTCCATTGAGAGTATTAGACACAAGTTTTATAGTTAGACTGCTTTCCTGTTTCGTGTTAGAACAAACAATTTACAACTCCTGCGATAAGAAGAAAGAAAATTTAAAAATTTGCATGTTGAAATTGTAGGAATATCCGTTTTTATCTAAAACGACATTAGTTGCATGAGACGGTTTATGAAACAAATATGAACAATCCTGAAATCAGACACTATACCTGAACATCTTATAACCATGCAAGCAAGAAAATAGAAAATACTGTGCAGTGTTCGACGGAAGTGAAATATATTCTTTTCAAGCATCTAGTCATTAGTGACGCTTCATTTTCTTTAGACTCAGTTAATTAATACAAAACGTTTCCGATTTTCTCCAGGTTGAAAAGAACAATTCACTTTACGGTTGTCTAAGGCGCATGCATTGAGGTTTCTTTTTAGTTACTTTGCATATGCTTATTAATCAACAGCATTGTTGTCGAATGCTTCAAGACTCACCTGCTCAAATAGATAAGCAGTATCCAAACAAGATTATACTACCTTCGCTAAATGTGTAATTATTTTATGTTTGAACTCAGCTTGGAGGGTAAGTATTTATAAATTTTATTTAGATTATCTTTGTCCAACAATATTAGCTGAAAATACCAGGAAATTTTAATTTATCCTGCTGGTATCTAAATAAGCATCTTTCAAAACTGTGCCTTTGAAAACGAATACTTGTAACTCAAACGAGACCTAAATGTGACAGGCAAGACAAAATAATACGATAAAGTCGCTAATAGTTCGCGATGACAGTTAGACATAGACTGTGGCCGGCTCAGTCGCTACTCATAGATTTACTCATATATTTCCTCGAAACAAACTTTGATGGTTGAGAATAAAAGATTTACCGGCATTAAACAGACTAGTATTTTCCTACATGGTTTTCAAAACCTGATGGTGTTCATTTTTGGCCAGATTTGCAAGAATATCCACTTGAGCAAACCAGGATAAACAAAATTATTTGGGACAGTTATTACATATGTACGAGTTGGTAGCACGTTCAACATTATGAATGTCGTGGTTTTAATTTTCCATTTCAATTATGGTTTTCTATTTTCTTAAATGGAGAAAACGAAAAATAATAATAATGATGATGATGATAAATAGGCCAACGAAACACCGCGCAACAAAATTAATACTGACTCCTGGTTTGCAATAAGCCTGTAAACCCTAATGTTAAGCCTGATGTTTCCCTCGAATTCGTCTCGGAAAACATCAGGACTCTCGGGAGAACAAAACTGTTTCCCTCGGGATCTGACATTAAGTGCATAATATTCAACATACAGGTTTTTTTGGTCTCTTCCAGGAGGGCGTATAGGACGCAAAAAATTGCGAGGTAGTAAATACTTAAATTTGCATTTTTTATTCGTTTGAGCTCAAACTTTGCAGGATGGTAGAACTTTGTATTCCAAAAAATACTATGTTTTTTGTTTTTCGATTGTAACGCTTTTTGGCAGGAAAATGTCGTCACAAGATTGACGGCAAAATTAAAATTTGAAGATATAGCAAAACAAATTAAGCTCAAACGAATGAAAAATTCAAAATTAGTTTCTACCTCGCAATTTTTTGCGTCTGTTTGCGTCCTATACGCCCACCGTGCATTTTAAAGCTTAGGAGGTCTACTTTTCAGGAAAAAAAAATAAAGATTTATGGTGCGCCAATGAAGCCTTCCGAATTATTTTGCTTCAAAGACACAGTAAACTTTGCGGCGTTATTATTTTTCTAAGCAACAGGCAATAAAAAATTCCAGCGGGCAATGATGCAAATGAATCCACCCGACGATTGATTGAAGACGCAATGAGCACGGGACTCGCAAACACGCAGACGGCTCGTGGATGCTCTGTTCTGTATCACGTGTTAGCTCGAAAACAATGCACTTTCTCTTCTACATTACGTCATAAAAGCTACCTTACACTTCCTTATGTTACATCGATTAGAGATTAATTCTGCCTCAGTTGGAACTTTCGCGCGCGGCTTTATTAGGCTGTCGCCTCGCAGCCCGCGTCTTCGCGAGGCTGCTGACGGTGGGCAATTATTATTATTATTATTTCTATGTCGGGCATTAACTTCGATATTGAAACAGGACACACATATTCGGTTAATAAGGCATTGAGAACGCTATTTTATTTTCTTCCTCTTTAGTAATCAGTTTCCTAGTAAGAATGCGTTTATCATTGAAAATATATTTTTTTTCTAATCGAAATTTGAAATGAAATGTTTTTAATCCGAATATTTTTGACTGAATAGCTTTTTAAGCGAATTTTCTGTAAATAGGATTGGTAATAGTTAGCATTGGTATCAATAAATTTTTATTGTTTATTTCTTAAAATTCAAAACAATGTTATTATTATTATTATTATTATTATTATTATTATTATTATTATTATTATTATTATTATTATTATTAGTATAGAGTGCGGCACATCCAAGGGTTCAATTTAAATTGATATTTCTTAGAGCAAAATTTATGTCTTTGCTTCATCATCATTTACTCTTCTCTAGTTTCATGATTGTAGAAAATTGTAATAACGCTTTATTAAATTAGCGCGAAGTTTAGAAATGAGCGTTAATTTAAGTCACGTTCATCTTGTAAACCTTAATTTCCGCGACCTTGGTTTCCATTATTTTGGCCCCAAATTCTCAACACTCTTTGCACATTCTTGACAAGGCTAAGAAAGGGGAGTATTTTATCAGGATGGAGATCCGCCAGCACCAGTAAAACCCTGATGAACCCTCGAACTGGCCAGATTTTTTCACTTGCCCCCCTTCGTACGTTTAGGGAAAGTGCCACGAACAAAGTTTCCATTACGGATTATACGTTGAACTTTGTTCCTGTTGTCTCAACAAGGCTTTGTTCCTTTGTGAACCTCCCGTTAATTTCCTTGATTTTGAAATGTTACCCTTTCTATTGTGTTAATTTCCTTCATTCGACAGTCGCTTTCCATACACTGTCATTCGCGCCAATTTAAGTGGTGTTAATTTCCAATACCTTAATTTCATGGAGAGTTACGTTAATTTCCTACAATGAGGTATTTCTCAAAAACAATCAAGTATTCTTATGCAGAACTGAGAGCAGAAGATTACTGTCCCATTATAATTGAACTTCCAATTATTTCAACGGGCCGGAGTCGTTTCCAGGACAATGAATTTGGACCAAATGAAAACAAATAAATATACAAATTTCCGTCATTCACCCTCGGCAGTATTTATAGCACTAATGATAGTGGGGCCGAGCAAATTCCTGAAACAAATAAGTTGAATCCAACATAACAGGGTTAAGGATCCTAACTGACCGGATTCAAACCAGTTGGCCTTTTACACTGAGGCGTGGTCGAGCATTTAAATTTGGGACTAGCGAGAACAAATCCAGCTAGCGGTCAGGGCGGGACTTGAACTCGGGGCCTCCGAATTGCAAGTCCGGCGCTCTAACTACTCGGCCACGATGCATCCCTAGGAACACACAGAAAACATAAAGGTCCTTTACGCTCTCTTGTTTGGACCGATTCTCTGCCCAAAGAAGTAAAGAATTCTGAGACTTTACTGTGATTCAAAAGAAAATTGCTTGAAAGTCTTCTTAGACTTATAAATTAACCTAATACTTTCCTTTGTTTCGCATAGTTATAATGTATTGGACAGTATGTGACTGAGACCTCTCGTGTAAACCTGGCGGCCGGGTTTTCGGTAGTCTCCTACACAGCCGTTTTTAGTGTCGTCACGCAATGGAGGAGCGTTGCGTGACGACACTAAAAACGGCTGTGTACATGGTGCAGCAGACTAGGTTTTCGGAGGTCTAGGCCACTTGCACGATAGCGTCGTTTCAATACTGCGACCAGAATCCTTCAGGGTTTTGCTTCCTTGAGCAAATTATCTTTTGTTATTTGATCCTCACTGGGACTACCAAATTTCAATATGAAAGGAAAAACAAAACGTTCTGGGCTAAGTAGTAAAAAGACGTCATCATGAAAATGGCCCATTCTGGCGTGTCATATCTGTTTTGTGCCAAACTATGTTTTTTCTTCTCTTTCCCACTGTAAATTTATCTATTCGGAGTAATATTGCATTTTATAAAATAACTAAGATAGTACGCGCGCTCTGATTGGCCGAGAGGAGTGTTTGCATGAGAGTATGTAAACATGGTTGTGGCGTCAAGTTGTTTGGCTTTTCGCGCGCTAATCACGCAAGCATGAATTTGAAAAAGTTTCCGCGTTCAAAACTCGACAAGTTTACTTTACTTACCCATTCCTTCGTCGGCTGAAACATGTAAAATCGTTGCAAAGAAGGTGAGTCAATATTTATTCGCTTAAGTTGACATTTTAAGCGAGAAATATCCGTATTTTGCAAACCATCTTTTTGCAAAACAAGAACTGATTACGCGTTCAAGACCTCGCAGACAAGATTTTGCGACTGGTAAGAATTTCTCTTTTAATCAGTGCCATACAAAGAGTTTTGCGTTTTTTTCTCGGGAAAGTTATTGTATAAAAGCAATAGAAAACAAGAGCAAGAAAGAAGGATCCAAAATATTCGCCAAAAAATAGCTTTATATGCGCATTCGCCAAAAACGAAAAATTACAACCAGCTAGGAAAATTTTCGCCATTTTCATACTAATCCGCGGAAAAAAAGATCCAGAAAGGAGGGTCTGGTAAAAATGGGGTTTTTTACGCTACTTAAATTCGGTAATCCAAGGGTTTCCTTTGTATTTCCTCTATGATTTACTAACACGTTATGTTAGCTAAAACGTCATACATAAGTTGTTAATTTAATTTTTCTTTCTTTAACAGAGTGGCTTAAACAGGTACCGGATACTTGGTGAGCTTCCTGGCTGCCTTATTAAACTTCGCGGGCTGAGTATAGTTAACCATGAACAACGAAACCATATTCCCCACCCCATGGTTACCTTCAAAGTTCTTTGGAAGCAATTCAGCTCAATTGAGCAATCACACAAAGACACTGGGTCTAATCTACGTTTTTACGCCGGCTGGAAACATCACAAAACGTGTTCTATGCGTCGTTTCGATATTTCTTGGTATAGTGGGATTTCTTGGAAACTGTTGCATTTTTTACTTTCTCGGGAAAAAGCCGAAGAGAGGTGTTATCCAAACGAATCGCTTCGTTACCAATCTGAACTTATACATAAGGAGCTTAGCTCTGTCAGATCTCCTTAACTCGGCAGTCTCCGCACCTCTGCTCTGCATTCAAATCTCGTTTGATGTATTTCAAAGAGGGTGGGCTTGCAAGGCGGTGCGGTATACTAACTTCTTGTTCTCAGCTGTTACCATCAACACCCTTTTGGTGATAAGTATTGAGAAGTATTTAGCGACTCGCACCGTTTTTCGCACAGTCTCAACCAGGAGCATGCGCAGAATGATCATTTTTGCGTGGTTACTGGGAGCACTCTTCATGCTACTCCCTGCGGCGACATATGACGGAACAAATGTGGTCCTTAACGACACTCACTTCACTGTCATCTGTAAAAATTACGAACATTTCTTTCCCTTTAGAGTAACATGGCTCGTTCTTCCAATACAGTACATTCTTCCAGGGATATTCGTCACGTATGTCAACCTCTGTTTGATGAAAACCGTATGGGACAGCGGAAGACGACAGGTTGCCACGGTGACGAAAAAAGATTTTCAGGCCGAGCTACGCCTCAAGAAGATTAGGGGGACCACACTTCTCGTCGCATTAACATTCTCCTTTATAATTCCTTTTTTTTTCTTTTTAGGAAACGTTGCATATACGCAGATAGCTAAGCCACAGCGTGACTTTGCAACTGATTACGCGTGGCGTTATGGAACGGGTTGTGTCGGGTATTTAAGCGCTTTATTGAACTTTGCAATCTACTTTGTCCAAGTGAGAAACTTTAGATTGTTCTTTATTGACCTGATTCTATGCAGACGAGATGACAATAACCATCTGTCTGATATTGTGGTCTCAAGCGAACCAGCAGTCATTTTTAAAGCTAAAAGCGGAACGCACAAAAGAGAAGAAGAAATTATAGGGATAAAATATACAAATCGAACTGAGTAGAAAGACAGACCTGACTTGGCGATTTGGAAATACACAGTACTATGACATTCGGACTTCGCTGGGAAGAACAACCTCAAACATACCAGCGCCATCTAATAAAGCTACGGTAATTCGATGGAGTATGTCTAAGTTACAGATCTAGGTCTCTGACCGAGGAGAAAAGTACAGCTCAGAGACAAAGTTTGTACTTGAGATAAATTAGGGGGTGTTAGGTTAAAAAGTAAAAATTTATGAGACACTAATAGGGAAGGGGATGCACAGGGGTACCCGAAGACTCATCCCAACCCCGCCACCCACAACCTCGCAGTATTGGCTCCTTGAAAGGGTAAAGTGTATCGGAATTATAATTAACACGACCTAATTCTCTTTTTTAAAGTTGATTTCAATATATTTTTTAAAAAACTAGATTTACAGCTCTTCACAGAAGATGACTTTAAAATACTCTTCGGTCAATCGTGGAGAGATGTAGATAAGGTAAAATAACTTATCATGAGATAACTTTTCTTTTATCAGCTTACTTATCAACATCAAGTAAAATGAAACTTGCATGAAACAATATAGGCTGCTTTTATGTGTCTAAACATTTTAATTATCTGCACAACCCAGTTTTGCCCTTAAACCACTTAAGAGAGTCGCGTGATGTAATTCTGAGAGTAAGCTGTTCCAAACCGAGCTTAACTGTCTCTTAAGATAATCAGAGCGAGGGTGCGGAAGGGCCAGTTTTGTTTTAAGGATTCCTTGTAACTAGTAAACTTCTCGTTGACGCAAAAAAACTTGATCTTAAATATTTTGGTGTCGTTCCATGTAAGGTTTTATGCATCATAACAGATTTCTTTTCTTGTCTTTTGAAGACAGTTTTCGCCACTCTAATGCCTAGAGGAATACTGTCCTGACTTATAGCGGAACTCTGGCGCGCGAAGCGCGCCTGCAGAGCACCACGGGTAAGTAAATCTACCCATCCCAGAAAATTCAGAAGGTAATCACGTGACCGTACACCGCCCGCCCGCCCGTCCGTCCGCACCACAGGGCAACCAATGTTCAATCTCACACTTTCTAGCTAGTTTGGGAGCACAGGAAGACTGATATTGCACACATATTGCACATAAATGTTGTGATCAATTGACAGCTGTTAAAACAGGGTATCCGCTGACCAGTATCACCTGACCTTATCGCCGGCTCAGCTGTCGACCCATCGAGGTCGAGTATCTTTTTGAAGTTATCCACTGACAAGTTACTAGTTTTCAAATGATTGCAGGCTCAAGTTTGATTTTTTTTAATTCGTGTGAAATATGTTCTATTTTATATGTGCCCCACAATTAAAAGTTTGATTTCAAACTGACCTCGGAAGCTAAAATTCAGCCAGTTTTTACAGGCAGAGAAGACATGCCAGTTGCTTTTGACTTTTTGAGCGTTGGTCACGCTCTACATCCAATTTTTATACTCTGATTGGTCAACATAGTATTGGTGTTATGTGACTGTAGCGTGGAACATTAGATATACGCCAAGCAGCTGCATTCTGCAAGCGTTGCAGTTCGAGTAGATGAACAGTGGGTAAACCAAATAGAAGGCTGTTGCAGTAATCTATACGACTTATGATAAAAGCATGGACCAAAGTTCGTGCAGACTCCTGGGAAGGATATTTTCGGATACGCCGAATATTGTACAAATGGAAAATCCCAGATTTTCAAGTTTTGTGGATCTGTTCCTTGAGATTTAAATTAGAATCGAACCATGTCCCTAAATTTCTTGCCACAGCCAGGAGCAATGTCAATGCTTCATACGGTAAGGCAATCAATATTTACTTTGGAAAGTTGTTGTTTTGTACCAATCAACATGAACTCAGTTTTGTCATCATTAAGTTTAAGCTTATCCGTAAGCATCCACGTACGAATGTCCGATGTACAGCGTTCCATGGCAACGACCGCACCAGTCTGATTTAAGTAGCCGAGTCAGGACTAAACGACAGGTAAAGCTGAGTGTCATCAGCATAGGCATGTGATTCAGGTAGATGGTATTTGCTGACTTCAAACAGTTTGCTGGAATAAATGGTAACAACAATGGCCCCAGACACTATCCTTGTGGAACGCCATAAGGAAGCTTAAAACTTAAAAGGCATTTTAAACAGGCCAATCATGGTGCTTACTCAGGTATACAGGTTGTGGGCCCAGAACAAGGATTTTGGCACTGCTCCGAAAAACGACGTTACCAGTAATTAATAACCAAACATGGGCTTCAGTTAATTGTGCACTGTAACCCAAGAGAGAACAACTCTCCTGGTAAAGTGGGCGGGGGCGGGGGGGGGGGGGGAGAGGATTACTCAACAAAGTTTTATGGGGAGGCTCGCCCTGAACTCCAACGCGATAGCCATTTTAAGTATACCAGTTTTGACAGAAAAGGTACCCCTTTCGTATACATTCCATTGACAATGGTACCCCTTTGGCTTACCTAGTTTAAAGCTTTGCAACCCTTTCAATGGCTTTTCATGTAATGTCCTTTAAATATGAATATATCACAAAATCAGAACCTTTTAACAGCCAAAAAATGCATCCGTTAGCCTTTTGGGCCTCCTCACTAAAATGACAAATTTCCCTACCCTTTCATATACTTCTGACTAGTACAATCCCTACCCTTTTGAAGCCTGAAAAAGGTACCTCCTTTAGGCGGAGCCTTCAGTTCCCACATAGGCTTTATATGAAGTACAAGCCAGGATCACACAACCACAAATATCAAAAGCCTCCACCCCTTAGTGACAGCCCTGTTCTAAATAAGCTGTCGCTAAAACAAGCAGACGTACCTTGTCATACTTTGTTGCCCAATCATCATAGAGTTTTCTAACTTCATCAACTGTTGTTGCATCTTTTAGTTGCTCTAGTCTGTTGGAGAATACTGCATTGTAAGCTTCCTTAAACGAGGTTGCTGCCATCTTAAAGAGAAAAAAAAATAGAAAAAAAAATAAGACTTCTTCTCAGCAGGGCTAAAATCTTCAAGGATGGACAGAGCACCTTATCCTCCCCCTCCTTCTACTGACATTAGAAAGTTAAAAGGTGATGGCAATGAAGAAGTAAAAAACACAAAAGGGGCTGATAAAGCAACTAACTGCAAAAACCGTGGACGAAGATCCTGGTGGTTATCAACGTTGGATCTCTAGAAAAGAGATCTAATCAGCTAAACTATTAAGAACCAAAAAACGAGAGGACCAAAGACTACTGCACAAAAGGCGCAAAGCACCTAGAGAACTAACTAAAGGACTAAAGAGCCACCCACGACCCACCCCCCCTTCCCCCCAAAGATGGTCTTGATCAATGATCACTGAAGCTTGAACGAAAATTCAGAAGTCGTGTTGAAAATTTTCAAGGTGGAATTTGAATCGAAATATGACTTGGCAAGTGTAATTTGATGAAGCGAGTTGAAAATATACGGCGAACAAGATCAAATTTAAGAGTTGAGTTTAAAAAATAAAAGACGAGTGTAAAACGTTTTCCAATGATGCGAAGTCTAAAGGAAGAGTGTAAAATTTTATATTCGGCTATAAAATTCAAGTAGAAATTTAAATGATGAATTTAAAATTCAAACAATGAATTTTGACGGGGATCGTACGCCATACGTATCACAGACACAAGGCCAAACGAACACCACCTGATCCGCGATGGCGAGTCCCACAGGTACGCCAAGCTCGAAATATGAGCGGCATCGGCGAGCATCGACGGCATTTGCGTAGCATTCGAAAAATAGGGATCTGTATGGGGAAAAAACATATAGTTTCTGTAACCTACGAAAATTAAAGGATTTCAATAAAAAAAGCTTACCTTACTTGAAATGTGTGTTACGTCTCTCCACGGGCCGATTTATGGCCGTTTTATGGGTTATAGAGAGACAAAACCGTTTACATAAAACCCATAAAACGGCTATAAATCCCGCCCGTGAACTACACAGGAGAGACGTAACACACATTTTAAGTAACATAAGCTGTGTTTTTTCAATTGAAATCCTTTTCATTTTCATTTTCGTAGGTTACAGAAACGATAGGTTTTTTCCCATATAAATCCTTATATTTCGAATGTTATACGCAACAATGCCGATGCTCTCCGATGCTCATATTTCGAGGCTGGGGTACCTGTGGTGGCCTCTGCTCCGGTTGGTAAAATCCATACATTATTCAGCAGTCATCCCAAACCATTCTTTCAGACAAATGGTAAGCATTTACGAGCTCTGAAAGACTTACCTTGCGATGAGAATCCAACTGGCGTACAACGATCAAATCACATCACGTCGACCTCGAGACGCGTGCGCCGAGCATGCTGGGGTTTTCTAAAATTACAAATAAATTGGAACAGACTTCAAGTTCAATTGCTGAGGATTTACCTCAATGAGCGATTTTCAAATTCCCCATAAGGCAGTATGTCTTGTTGCCTGCGTCGCAGACACTCCAAACCTTAGTATAAACTATACAAATGGCTTAGGCAAGTGCTTGGGCCGCCTGCAACGCAGGCTATATGTCTTGCTGATATATTAAAATTCATACTTGGCTCTGAGGTTAGGGGGATAAAACCAAATCACATGTATTATTCATTGTTGAACCTCAAGATGATTTCTTTACTTTTATTCCCCGGCTAAGCCTTGGTGCCAAGCCCGGGCGGGGGTACTCCCTTATATAAGTCATATAGGTATGTGCCGCACCTTAGGGAAGGGTATTTGCGCCGTTTTGGTCTGAAAACGGGTATACACTTTGTCCATTGTGGCATGAATCGGGTATGGTTTTCGGGGAACTACGGGAATGTATGAAAGTATTTATCGTTTCAATTCCGAATGAGTAAGAAAGAAGGAGAAATATGCGAATTCGAAATGGATTTGATGAATTTTTTTGTCTGCACTCTATCTAATCTAACAATTAGCTTAGCACTGGGAACGAGTTCGAGTTCAGACCTTTAATATTTAAAGTCATTTCTTCATTGATCTTTGAGGGGAGACACTTGCCAGTGATGAGCATAGCCTTGGTTTTACCTTCATTAATTGGCATTTTGTTCGAAGCTGCCCAATCGACGATTTCGGCAATTGACGAGTTTAGGGTTACCCTCTAACCTTCTGATAGAGCTATAGTTCGTACTGGAGGTCAGCGTTGTATCGTCGGCATACAAATCAATTCTTGATGAAGTGACGTAAAG
Source organism: Porites rus (assembly GCA_964035705.1). Lineage (NCBI taxonomy): Eukaryota > Metazoa > Cnidaria > Anthozoa > Scleractinia > Poritidae > Porites > Porites rus. The sequence goes on from OZ037995.1 coordinate 27,322,310, forward strand.
CGGTAAGTCATTGACAAAGACGATAAATAACAAGGGGCCAAGTATGGATCCCTGGAGAATACCATGACGAACAATAGCGACACTTGACTGTTTATCTCCCAGCTTAACAAATTGGCGTTTGTCCTTCAAATAAGAGGTAAACCATTGAAGGGAATCCCTACTAAGCCCATACACGTCAAGTTTCTTTAACAACAGGGTATGATCAATCATGTCAATTAACGCTTTACGATAATCTACCAAAACCATTCCACTGACACGGTCATTGTCAAGGTTGAATAGTAGATCGTCAATAATCTTGATCAAGGCAGTTTCAGTACTGTGCTTCGAGCGAAAGCCCGATTGTCTGATGTAGATTAAATCGTTTTCGCACAAAAAGCTGTAGAGTGCATTGTGAACATGTCTTTCCGCAATCTCAGACATAATGGGTAAAACTGATATTGGACGATAGTTTATAACATCAATGGGGTCTGCGCTTTTGAAGATTGGTGTTACCTCGACAGTTTTCCAACAACTGGGAAACACGTTTAAAGAAAAAGATATGTTGATCAACATTGTGATTGAAGATGCAATAATCGGAGCAGCTAGTTTATTGACTAGCAAATGAGTCATGGCCGTCGCTTTCACTATCTAGGGAAGAGAGACTTTCATTTCTAAAGCCAAGTCGCTCCGAAGGAGTGAAGGATTCATTGCTTAGTGGACCAGGATTTAGCATTACGTCCCCAGACACAAGTACGAGCTGTGAAGCCAAGAAAAGATTAAAAATCTTGAGCGAAAGATGTACTTTCCAACCAAGCGGAACGGACATAGTACTCAATTTCGACTTGGTTACTCTGTAAATTGATCGAAGCAGCAGCGCTTCTGTAAACAGCAAGTGACTCCAAACCCAAATCAACTCTCTTAAAAGGCAATTTAGGCAAACTGTAAATGGTACAGTAGAGAAGTATGAAAATAAAAAGATTAAACACGGCAGAGCGATAAACGAAGTGTGTACCTCCCGCCATGTAATGCGAAAAACAAAAATTGCCGAAGTAGTCTTGAAACGGATTTAGAAGCAAACAGGCACCAACACAAATACAAGGTAAAAGTCATTTTAATTTTAATTCGTTACAAAACGAACATATAGCAGACTGCTGAGCAATGAAAAATTTTACAATTCCTTCTGGACTGCGCCCCAACCTTTCAATTTTTTAACGACAATCCCGGCTCCTTTGCGTAGGGGTTATAACAAACTGCCCCGCCCTCCATCCACAATGACATTTGTATCGTGCTTTAAAGTGTCTAAAAGTTGTATAACTAAAGAAACCTGTTTGGATCCATGGAATCTGCGGGCTTAAAGTCTTTAAAGCGAACTGTTTGACGGGCCTCAGTTTATAGAGGTGACTCCTGGGCCATCCTTCTCGCCGAGTCAACGTTTCATTCACATGTAAACGGTTGGGCACGTTTTGTTAGGAAATGTATAGGGGCAACCAACGATGGTTTCCTCCTAAATACATGGAAAACACTTTTTAGGCTATCCACAGAACTTTTAGATATCTAGAAATGCATTCTAAGCGGCGCTATAAAATTTGTATCTGTTCGGTCATCCTAGGGGAACGTGAGTCTTTTCGAAATTACAAGGGCTTGAGTATTATTTTTCCGAAAATTTTAGATGAAATTTGACGTATTACGAAATTGAGACATTTTCTGATTCCTCTCGCTATCACATGTTTGAATCCGAAAATTTTAGGATCCCATTTTTTTCTACGAAAAATAGCCTAACTTAAGAAGTAAAAGGTGAAAATTAAACTTCAGAAAATCGTAGGGAATTTATAAGATAAGCTTCGAAAATTGTAAATAGCTTTAAATTAAATGAATGGAACGGTCATCTAGACATTTTTTGGCAGTCCTTAAGTGATAGAAAACTCTAGGCAACATTTGCTTCTCCGAACAGATATTCTACAGATCACAGTCGTTGAGTACCCCTGAATGCAGGATAATTTGGCTAACCCAGGGTAGCTCAGGTGGGCGAGAAACCCTTCAACCCGGGACAACTTTTCTCCATGAAAATGGGGTCTCAGACAAGTCTTAGACATTAAGTTATCAACAAAACAATGTGACATTTGCCAATTCTATGAATTGTTGATCAGTTGGCTAACTTGGTGGCTTCCCCCTAGTACTTGGCATGCTTTAACTTCGTTCATATAAAACAAATCCCGAATCTAAAGATCGAAGCTAAAGGGAAATAGGGCTAAACATGATGAAATATCATAGACTCTTGCTATATACTTTAACTCAGTAAGTCACATCCTAGTTTAGACGTGTTTAAAATAACTTAAATGTGAACAACACATTAAAGCTAATGGAAAGTATCCTTAAGTACTAAGCCTCCTTTTGAATCTTTCACAGTATACATTAGGCGTGATACATGGCATATTTATCTCCTGTAACGCAAGTTTAGCGTTCCTGCCCAAGGGATATCGCAACCGACCATTGAGTGGCGATGGAAATGGCGACAACAGCGCAGCTCTTAAAATTCTCGACTAACAGCACAACACGACTGATTTCATATTTCTTCATGTCTTCACTCCGTACATTGGGTTCATAAATGTTGTAGTTGTCGGTTTGAAGATCGGATTCTCAGCCTAGTGTATAAATTAAAGAAAAATAACAATCTCAACAAGAACTGAAGAAAGAAAAACAAGTTTTTGGTACTGATAGAAAATGGTAAGAGCTGGGTTAAATTACTGCGAATTCCACGTAAAATATGAAATGCCACTAATTATTTTCGCACACATATTTTTCTGGTTTTGGTATCCAATTCCTCTTAAAAGAAATGTTTTTGAACAGCCATAGTAAAAATGTATAATTTTATAAAACGAAAGAGTGTTTTGAAAACACTTGGCGAATCTTTCCTTTAAATTTGTTTAATCAGTAGGGTTCGTTAAGGTTGCTCTACCTAGATCTGATGGACCCATTTTAAAACAAAATACATAAATTCTCTGGAAACTTACCACAACACGCTTTGCATTCATTTGTTCCTTTTCAAACTGCGCAAATGCTCTTCGATCCTAGAAAAATCAACAATTAGGACTTAATTTAGGCGTCAACTGCAAGCACTGTTGTTAGCTCCTGTGCTTTAGCAGCTCGATTTCCAAAAAAGGTTCTGTTCGTGTTTGCACGACTTTTGAATGGCTTCTCAAGTTTCGTTTGATTTCAGAGGTCGTGCAGTGGTAGAAATGATGTTAAGCTTGCGTACAAGCATCTTCTTTTCATTGTGGTTAAAAGGACATAGGGTTTTTGTGAACCTCTTGCGATAAAACTGAGAAGAGACTATTTTATCCTCAAAGCTTAAGATATCTGAAACGTATTCAATCAGTCTTGATACCACACGAGTTTGAACTTATTAAAGCTATAAAATATTCATCTCAAAAGAAGTATGCCGTATTGTTTGGTGCTGGCAATCAGAGGCTAGTCTTAATTATAATCAGAGAACGTGCGATTCTATACAGGGTACAATCAATTTTTAAATTCTAAATTTTGACTTCAACTTTATGCTAATAATAATTAATAATAATAATAATAATAAATTATTATTATTATCATTATCATTATCAGATACTTAATAGTGGCAGCTCACAGTGAAGTGCATTTGACTCAAGCAAATCCAACTGAGCCAGAGGGTGTGGACGAACAGTGCGTGATATAAGCTTACCTGAATGGTGGCTAACACTCTCCATATAAGCAACAAAGCCAAGGCTACAGCTAAAACTGCTCCTATGACGCTAATAATTACTGCTATGGCATTCATCTCAGATGGACAGTCTAGAATGGAAATGCAACGAAACCATTTTTAGTAACTCTCAAGGCTTACAAGAAATAACCTTGCCATTCATGTGCAATAATCTCTCAAACTTCAAAGAGTGAATTATTTCAATCACTTAAACAATCAGACGCCGCCAAAACCCCAGTACTATTTTTGTTATCTTTAAAGTTGGCTTAAAGACCTTTATTTTTCTGGGTAAAAATCTTGAGTTGATCGTCTGGTCCTTCCGTGTAGGCGAAGGTCAGGTAACAGTCCTCTTCATCCAGAAAACGACATTGCTTACCCATGTCTAACAGATAAAAACAACAGAAAGAAATAAATTGTTTAGCGTACATCAGTATGGAAAACAGCATGGTAAGATTTTCACACAGTTCTTTTAGTACACTCATATCTCAGTTTAAGATGGCTGAATATATTGGCCAACTGGTCTTTCATGGTCTTGCTTTTCATGGACCGAGACGCAGTCGTCTACAAGTAGATCAGTAAAAACGCCAGAAAAAAAGTAGCATTAGAATCGCATGAAAAGTGTCAACGAGATGACTTACCAGGTGTAAGCTTATCTACTGGAGTAATGCTGTAGTCTTTGCAAGTTCTTGAACACTGGTCTTTGTCTAATTCCCCCGTGCCAAACAAACGGCACTCCACGCATGCCCGGTTGGCCTCGCAAGTTCCAGTGCAGCCCTGCAATACAAACAGGTCAACACTGTATTTTTCACAATAATACGAGACGACATTTTTATAGCGAAGCATTCTCTTGGTGGGATGGCGATTGTCGCTTACACTAGGGTCAATCGCTCTCCTTCCTATCTTTTCGGCCTCGGTAAATAAAATCCTTCTAGATCTGCAAAATTCCTCATATCATACTCAGCCCCATTCAGTAGCTTCTAATTGATCTATATTTAGTCGTGTTCTTGGGTTTGATAGAAGATGGTAACCTGTGAAAGGTCAGGAGCCGAGACTAGAAGGGTTCCCTGCGGTGCACTTACCACGCAATCATCGCAGAAAGTTCCTCTGTAGGGCAAAGTAGCGTTACAAACACATGCCCCGCACCTGCAGCTTCCTCTGCCGCTACAAACCACCTAAACCGATAGGAAAAATTTTATCGTTGATGTAAACATAATTTGAGCCTTTTGCTTTTGTTTTTTCTTCCTCACGGAGTTTTGACAACCAAGAGACCTGCAGGAATATTTTCTAATAAAGTCTAATAAATGCAAATAAAGAGACGACAAACTATACTAATTAGTTGGGAGATATAACCATTACGTTTTTAGTGAATACTTTAGGTATTTTTTGTTATGGGCACGTGACCACTTTCTTGCACCTTAGTAGCGAAGCTCCACACAGCACCATGGGTAAGAAAATCTTGTAACATGGATGCGTAAAGGCTGAAAAACGGTCCGTGGAGGCTTTTGGGAAAGGGAGTTTTGAGAAAACAAGGGATCTCTTGGGAGTAGAATGCCCAGTTCCCTTTTTTGGCGGGAAATCGCATCATGCTCTTTCGCATGACCGTCTTCGACTGGTTTTAGAATGATGAATTCATTACATTTAATGCTGAGTTCGTCATTGCGTGACTCTGTTTTGCACTTATTTCACGTATGTTAGTGGAGTTCCGCTTTTAGGTTTGCCTTAATAAAAACTTTATTTGCCTAACATAAAAGAACTTACTGTAAAACCTCTATTAAGCCCCCTGGGGGGGAAGGGGGGGGGGGTGGGGCTTATCTATTTCAAACACATTTGAGAGGGAGCTTAATAGAGACGGAAGGTCTTATTTAATTTAGCAAAGAAGATGGTATCAGTTCTCCATAAAGAACTAGAATGTACAGGAGGTTGGAGGTCATGCAGCCGAGGATCAAAAACAAATACGAACTTCCCCCTGGTAAGTAAACCATCCTGGATCAGTCCACACAAAGTTTTCCATTCGCAATAGGACTCCTGACAGCCGTGGTTGATACATACTGTCTATCATTTATCAGTGAATAATTATAGGGGGAGGGGAGGGGGGGCTTAAAAGAGCGGAGGGGGGGGGGGTGGGGGGCTTATTAGCTTTTTTCCCCTGAAAAGGGAGGGCTTAATAGAGGATTTAAGGTAAGTCAGACAAAAAAAAACAAACTGCTCTTCTACTTCCGCTTGACAAGTGCCGTAAACGTTTGCTCTTTACTTCTAATAACGACAGAATACATGTATGTTCCTTGTAATCATTTTTCTAGTTTAAGACTTACCCCGTCCTTGGTGCAGCTCTCTAAATCTGTACTGCAGCTACATGAAGGCCCTGTCCAATTCCGCCCGCATTTGCATTGACCGCAGTCGCAAACGCCGCGCTCTGTGTCACGTGATAAGAAAAGAAATGTAGATTTTTACATTATTTGGTGTTAAAAAGGGATCTACCCATAACGTCACATACATGTATATAAAACGCAACTGGCAAGGCAGGCTGTTTAGATTGGACAGATTTCGACTAATTGAATCGCAGTAATCGCTACAGAAGTTTGCGAAACACCATGGAGTATCCTTGCATTTTCTTAAGATAAATGTGCAAATCTTTTGTCTATTTAACTCCTAGACATCCTCGTTATCGTAATGCATAATTGATGTATGTAACAATGTCTTCTTTTCTCTCTATAAGCTATTGGAAAATAGAGTGTGAGTGCGATAGTCTGTATTAAGATGTAATAATAAAAGATGTTATTGTTGTTGTTTTTGTTTGCGTGTTTAAAACGGAGGCATGCTTACTTTGACATGGGATATATTATAATTTAGTGCATATGCTTTATAAAGTATATCATTAAAAACTTTGATTCGTTTAGGATAGTGTAGCCGAAAACAGAAGTGGACCAAAAAATTTAGAAAGGGGTGCTAGGAACACTTGCTAGTTATATTAGCTCGTGTTTATTTTACTCAGAAGTTTTGAAAATGATACAAAATTGTACAAAAAAGGGGGGTTCCCTCAAACCACTCCTAAATACGACTTCCATGGAAATGGTTGAAATAAATGTGAGATTTTTTTTGTTTCACTGAGTTATAAGGATATAACAGTCACCTAGTCTTTGTTCTCAGATAGTCTGAATTAGCTGCTCAAGCCATGTACGTATATAGTATAACAAGCTCCTCGGTATAACGAACAATTTCCTTTACCCCAGAATAGTAAAAAAAAAGAGAAGAACCTTGATATAACGAAACATCGTTATAGCGAACCATTTTTGCCAGTCCATTGGCCCTTCTTTACTTCGAGGTTTCACTGTATTACAATAAACGCTGTGATGTGAAGTATATATGAAATAATTCATTTTTGAACTGCGGTTGTAGATAAAAGTGAAGAATGATCATCGCAGTAAATTTTCCAATTTAAGCAATTGGAAAGAAAATGATCACTCTTCACTTTCATCTACAACCGCAGTTCAAAAATGAATTATTTCATATACACTTCACATCATTTCACTCCTCACGGGAGATATGAACTCAATAAATTGACCTCGCTGCCAGTGTGTGGCTTCATAGCTCAGTTGGTAGAGCAACGCACCGGTAACGAGGAGGTCACGGGTTCGAATCCCTTTGAAGCCCTGATTTTTTTCAGGCTTCTTCTTTCCAATTGCTTAAATTGGAAAATTTACTGCGATGATCATTCTTCACTTTCAATAAACGGTGTGGAAGTACACGCCCCTTGTCAAGCCTACCTGAGCCTCCACATATTTCTCCATTATCCGGGTCTTTGGGACAACTGAAGCTATCGCACTCACACTTGTCACCGTAGATCAATCCATTCGAAACCTGTATTGAGAATGAATGAATAATAAGCCCAGAATATTTTACTAGAAATTCCCGAGTAACGTAAGAGGGGTCTTGGTTCGTTTAATAAGCCCTGAACGACATAATCCAACGTTGTTAAACACAACAATATTAGACGATGATCTACCCTTCAATTTGGATCAGTTTGCAAAAGAATTGAATATAGTGAAGAAATATAAAGTCTTGGGTTTCTCGTTTGAAAGAGATCGGATTAAATTAACGGGGAAAAGCGAAGAAAGCGTGACGATGACATATTGAACTCTTTGGACGTTCAGTTATTACAGACCAACGCATTTTGTGATATAGCCTTTTGCCTAATATTCAATATTATGTTAGCAAATAGTAGTGCCGGATCCAGACCTTGAGAAAAAGGACCAGAGGGGGGGGGGGGGAGGGTCCAAAAACTCTTTTTCGCCCCTTTGGGCCTCAGTCTGGTCTAAAAATAAGGGGGGGCTGGGCCCCCCGGGCCCCTCCCCTGGATCCGCCACTGAATAGTAATTTAAGAAGTGGCTTTCATCTTGTCGTCTCCTGCTTACCGATCTTGTGATCACAATAATAAGCCTTTAGGTCGGTGAGGGATTGACACCAAATTTATCCAGGGGGAAGTGGTCACAATCCCATGCCCTTCAACTGCTTAATTAACGCGAATCAAGAAACTTTGGCCATGTGGGGCGAGGTGATTCGTGTTATAAGTGGTTCTCATTTCCAACAAAATTATAAGGACTTACCTCGCTGTTATTGCAGTAGCATTTTCCACATTTACAGGTTCCTCGGCCACTACAGGTCTGGCCACTACTGTCACTAGGATCAACACAAAGTGTCAATAGTATCAAAAGTATATTAGACTACGAACAAATAGGCAGCCTGATGTAATTTTTTCAAGGGTCTCACCTCTTTCGATTCGCAGATGGCGAATAGAGTTGAGAAGAAAAAAGACACTGCTACCGGAACTGGTTTAAGTAATACAAAACCAAAAATTGCAGTGGTATTTACACCTGATATTGTTGCGAAATTTAACTGATTGAATCCAACTATTTTTTTTCAATCCGATTCTATTAGTGTTATCATTATATTACAGGTGTGTGCTGCTTATTCTTAGTCTTTGCATCTGGAATAATATGATCATATTTCCTTATGAAAAATTGTTATTGCATCTGCGCGTGGCGTCTCTTATTGGAAATACTATGGACTCAACACGGAACACACAAAAGCAAAAGCTTACATTGGCAGTGAAGCAACCCAGTTATTAAAATATTGACGTTAAAACAGACAAATCACATGGTCCTATGATTCGGTCCTGAAGAAAGATGAATTTTGGCTAAAAAGAAAGCCGTAATCAACTTTTTCCAGGAAAAGTTACACTGCTAACAGTCTCTTATTTTTTTCGAAGTCACTGGGGTAGCCTGCGCGTGAGCCGCAAACCTCGACGGACCTAAGAAAAAAGGCGGACTGCAAACAGTCTAAGGTAAAGGGATAACCCAGCGTAAATCGTTTAAGTCGCCATGCATTGCTGTTAGTAAGGGAGTGTTTTTTTTTAAACAGGATGAGTTGCAGGTCGATTAAATGATTCAGAAGCTTTAGAGCACAAAAACAGAAGACTGAAACACTGTAGCAAGTGCTTATTTAAATTGGAGAGAAATCAAGTGAAAAATGAATACCTTGGACATCCTTTACCCTCTTCTTCTTTTGTACATGAACATTTTTCTCCGGCCCTGAAACAAGTAAAAGTAAAAAAGTAAAACAAAATATAAAGAAGTGAAATAAAAGACGGTCTACTTCAAAATCAAAACTTAAATGTATTGATTATTACTTGAAAAAGGCAAACTTGATTCTTTACTCATGTCATGGGTATATTGGAAATGGCGCATGCACTTAACAGCACTCAAATCTTCCATCAATTGATCTCAGTGGTCAGTGAAGAAAAAGACATGGAGCACTTTTCAATTCAAGACTCTAAGGAAGTGAACTCATCAACTCTGCTTTCATACATTTTCATTTCGGAATGGTCTCAGTCCTACAACGCAACAGCGTCTAGCAAATTAGCCTGACAAAACAGCTGACATTTGGCGGCGCCACCTCTGGTGTCCCCTCGAAATGACGTCTGAGAATCGAAACGAGCGCAGAAATTCCATACTGATGATGCGACAGCGCCCAGATCTTGAAAGTGCAAATTTTCAGCCAATCAGAACTACTTCCCAGATCTAGGTAGTGTCGCGTCATCAGTATGGAATTTGTGCGCTCGTTTCGAATCTCAGACGTTATTTCGAGGGGACACCAGAGGTGGCGTCGCCAAATGTCGGCTGTTTTGTCGGGCGATAGGCAAATCGAATTCTTTTTTTTTTTATGCACCCACTATAATCTAAAAATTCCTTCAGAGAGAAACTACAAGTAGAACACCCTGTATCTAATCATTACTCAGTAGACTTACCATTCCTCCTGACAAGAGCACACTCCACATTTCAAATCACCTCTCAGATTACACCCACTGCTATTGTGCTTTATCTGCAAAGGAAAAAGGCAATAAACCATTTTAACTTGTATGTTTTGTTTTCCCATTTCAGATCATGTAATACAATAGGGCCATTTATACGAGGAAAAATAAGGCGCGTCTTAGATAAGACGCGAACTGTACCATTTATACGAGCATGTCTTATCTTAGACAAGAACAACTCGTATAAATGGTTCGCGTCTTATTTCTGTTCTTGGCTCGTTTTCATGTGAATGTTGCTCGTAGCAACGCCAATCGAACGTGGCGCGCCTAAAATTTACGCATGCGCACTATGTGTTCGCGTCTTATGTAAGACGCGAAGGTCATTTATACGAAGTTTTTCTCGTCTTAGCTAAGACGCGTCTTATCTAAGAACAGGTGTTAAGGGCTGTTCTAAAATAAGACGCGTCTTAGCTACGCCGCGTCTTATTTAGTCTGACAGTTATGGATATTGGTGCATATTCCGGTAAGCTTCTGGTTAAAACCTTAATACTTTTTAAACTGACCTTGACGTAAACTAATGCGGTATTCTGCGCCACCTCGAGTAAACTCAACCGCTTCGATTATATGCCCAAAATCGAGTAGGCTTATTGTTTGTAATTTCAAGAAAGCTGAAAAACATTTTTGTTGCGCAAGCGAGCTGTGGATTATAATGCGATGGCAACTTCTAATCAAGGATTTTTTTCCCGGTTATTAGCACCTTCGTCCGTTGGAACTGCGACAAACAAATATCTCTTAGTTTCCAAACTAAAGCTTACGTAAATGAAAGTTGTTTTGATTTATCAAAAATACACACAAACCCTAGAAAATAATTTCAAGAATGCTGAAAAAAAATTTTTGCGCAAGCGAGCTGTGTTAACTTCGAAAGCGGATTATAATGGCATGGCGACTTCTAATCAAGGATTTTTTTCCGATTATTAGCACCATCGTCCTTTTGAACTGTGACGAACAAAAGTCTCTTGGTTTCCAAACTAAAGCTTACGTAAATGAAAGTTATTGTGATTTATCAAAAAAACACACAAACACTAGTTAAATGACCTTAAAAATTGACATGATCACAAGTTTAAAAAACTCAATCCCTGATCCTTTGATTCCACACGGCAAATGCGTTACGACCATGTTGCAGATTAAGCCCTCCATCTTAACAACACTTTGGGAATGACACCAAAAAATGTAAAGAGAACTGAATGGTACCTCATGATTTGAATTTTTTGACGCTGTGTATCAGCTAATTAACGTAAGGTTAAACAGAGTAGTATATAACTTGAAACGAAACGACTAACCTTGCTCTCACAATCGCATTCACAAATGTAAGACAGCTTTAGAAACACTTGTCCGTATGGAGTTTGGATGGAAAAGCTGATTAACACAAGAAAAAGGACAATTATTATTCTCAGAAAAAAGTGCCTTTTAATCAGATAAAATTAACAACATCAACAACAACAAAAATACCGGGGATTCATTATGATTCTGCCAGAACCTTTGTTCCTTAGACAGACTTTGGCAGGATTTGTTGATTGTTGGAAACTATTGGGACGATTTCTGACGTCATAAGTAACAAGCTTGCGAGCCATACTTTCAGGGCTTGTCAAAAAGCATCAAAAGCAGAAAAATGAATATTCATAAAATATTTTTCGCCTCAAGCATGAAATAGGCTTAATTCCTAAAATATTTGCATAAACCTGATTTTTTAAGTCAGATCCAAGATGGCCACCAACTACACCCCCGGCAAAGCCACACCACATATAATGTTATATCATCTTCCAGACTCGTCATAGGTTGTTTAACAGCCATCCTGAATATGATGATCCTACAGCTAGCGAGAACCCTAATACTTCTTTCCGAATTTTCAGAAAAGTCATCGCATGACCCATAATTAAATGTTTTAGAGTTGTACATGTGTAAGAGCTGCAGTTTGTATTAGCCAATATTGTATAATTGTGGGGCTCACGTTTACCACGTATTAATCACTTTAATTCACTGGTAGTTTTCTTTTTACAGTTTTTTTTATAGTAGTTCAAGTGTCTGGGGCCAATCAGAAAAAAATGCTGGCTCTACAATAAACATACCACAACTGAATGCGAGTACAAGTTGCCGGCATCAAAAGCGCGGGAAAACACCTGCAAACGACTGGTTTGGGCTTGCCTGATTGGTTGAGAAAAGGGCGCGAAAATTTCTAGCCAGCAGTAGGGAAAAACAAAAACATGAACGAATTACGTTGATTTATTTGAACACTCCTTGAATAGTGTTTCGTAAAGTACTCACTTTCTTGGCAATTCATCCGAGCATTTACTGGTTGATACAGTCACCTTAAAGGAAACCTGCAGACACATAAATCAAACACGAAAAAAAAAGAAAAAGGACTGAGATACACACTTACTGAATTTAAATAAACGTGAGAAACTGTTTGACTCGAAAGCCCAGGACAGACAGTCTAACAAGTTTACTTTCTCCTTGGTTGCTGATTTTCAAGCATGCAAGGCGATTAAATTTCAATTCTTTTTCCTCACAAGTGAAATAATTAACGCCCAATGCGCTTATTACTAGAAAACGTTACTCATCACGCTTGTAAATAGTAATAAAGCAAAGTTTAACAACTACCGTAAAGTTCCCAAAGTAACGACCCTTCGAAAGTACTGATAAAATTTCACAGGTGTTAGCAAATGCCAAAAGTAGCGACCCTCCGAAAGTAGTGACTTCAAAAGTTTTTTCCCTTTTCCTAGAAATAACAGGGGCACCCAACGGGAAATGTTGAGAAAAAGACCTAAAAACAACAACAAAGCGTGAATAAAGTTTTCTGAGACTATTTTGAGCATTTTGGGAGATTGCTGGAAAAAAAATATCTGTTCCTCACTCCCAGCAAGACTGATGGAAGAGTTCCCAGCCAGCAACCTTACAACCTGCAACCTGACTTACTGGGAAGTTTCATGGGGCACAAGATCTTGAGTGGTAAGTAACCCATACAAGTAACCCGTAGCAGCTATTCTAGACTTCAAATCCCCTTTGACACCCTGAATTATCTTTTTCCCAGCAACTATTTCCTTCCAAGGACTATTATTTCTTCCACATCTCCCAACCAGCAAAAATGTGCCTGAAGAACAGATATTTTGAGGAACAGATCCATTGGGTGCCGCTGAAATAAGGGAAATTATACATAGTTGCAACAAGCTTTGCCAAACTGATCCGAGATTTATTTTTTAACGGTTATTATGATCTTTGATATTCCGATCTTCCTTTATGCACTCAATAGGTACATTACATCTTTTTTTTTTTTCAAAAAGTTTTCCTTTCGTTTGTGAAAACCCACACCGTAATCGAACAATTCTTTTGAATATTTATTTAAAAAGCAATAACATAAAATAAGTAGTAGTAAGTAGTTTTAGTATGTGTAATCAAATGGTGACGGGTGAAATTAAGCAATGATGTCAAGCGCTTTTTGTTAGGATTTGGACTAAACGCAAGTGAAACTATTCCCTAATTTCACGAGATATTTGATTGCTTATTTATATCATGGGTGACGAATTGCGTTCGCAATCATGGGTTTTAGACTTGTTTATCCCGCATGGTTTTATCGTATTGATCGAGAACTCCACGCTCTCGAGAGTTGACTTAAGTTCAAAATTTTCCGAATGTTTCGACAAAATACCTCTTAGAATCCTTCATGATGTGCTCTGTCGTGTGTTTAGGTTTTCTAAAGCTTCTTTTAATGCCCTCACATCTCAATTCATAGAATTCTAAAACTTCGTCGGGATCTTAGCATTGAGACGTACCGAAGGTTGCCATGACAATTCTGTAATTTCACAAGTGAAATAACAAATTGACGCTGAAATTTCACCCCAAAATTAAGGAGAAATTCGTCATCCATGATATTATCGATAAAATACCGTTTCTCCTAATTCAACACCAGTGCAAGTTCTTGTGTTTTCGTAAACCTCTCCTTTCCTAAAATAAAACAACAAGTAAAAACATTTTGTTAGCTGAGGACCGCAAATGGAGGATGGAGGATTTGTTTTGTATTGTTTGGCTTTAACTAATCTGGTAAAAAAGTTAAAGGAGGAAAAAAATTGCAATTTTTTCAGGTTTCCTTACAAACTTTAAAAGTAATTGACCTTATCAAATTGGTCTCTGAATATGTTTTGTTTAAAAGGTTACAGCACTAGTCGAACAAGAAATTCATGCCGAAGCTCTTGGCTACACTGGGAAATTATTACACAAAACTTGAAACTGGCTAGAGTAAAAAGATTGATTTTTGCTGTAAGTTGTTATATTTCTTTAAGTAAGGGTGTATTCCTACTGTCGCTCAATTTTTACGTGCGCACGCAGGTAAATTTTACGCGCGTAAATTAAATAAAGAAAATACCAAAAAAAGTAAGTACGTGCGAACGCACTTAAGAATTAAGCGAGGGTGAAAATGCACCTAATTAAAGGATACTTACGAGCAGAAAGCGGTGTATCGTAAATTCAGGCCTGCAGAATTGACATCACGTATTGTTACTTTGCTGGCTATTTTCTGTTGGTAAAGGGAAAAGGATACATCTGGTTTCAGAACCGAGCGCCAACTGTCGGTTGGCGACGTTTAATCAAGTAAATACTGTATGGTATACCGTGACTGTACAGTACCGTAAATGACCCCCAGATCGCAAATGATCCCCAAAATGGACCGCAAGTGATCCTATTTATTATCGCAACAAAAAGTATTGATTAAACTGAATTCATTTAACAAATAAATGCCAAAACTGAAAAAAAAAAAAAAAAAAAAAAGAAAGAGAGTGTAAAACTACATTTAAAACTTAGTTCAATAAATTAAACGCAAATAAATGCAAACAAGAAAAATAACTTAAATACTATCAGTGAAACAATAGCTCTTGAACAGCAAAGCAGTGTCTTGCTTCAATTGCTGGTTAGCATTACAACTAAACTGAACTTAACTTCACATACTGCATTTCAATTACATACAATATTCTTAACAACAAATTCCTCAAATCTATCTATCTTAATATACCTCGTATCAACTTGAGAAAATGATAACTTAGTGTAACGGCTCTAAAACGACCCAAATAAAAGCTCGCTCTAATACAACCCCATCTGGGGAATTCTTTGCTTATTGATACAAAATTTTCCTCTTAATCGTTCCTTCGTTTCTGTTTCCCTGATTTGTATCTTTATAACTGTCTCTGTCTCCAGCAGACCCGACATTTTCACGAGCTGTAGTTGCTAAGTGTATTTCGAAATTAACCGGAAACCTCTACAGGGGTCATATTTCCCTATTCTTAGGCGTTAAAATCTGAAAGACAAGTTTCGTTCTTAACGTCCTTCCTGTCCTAAATTTTCACAGCAACGACACATCAAATGCTCGAAAGAAAGGATAAAAAAATGCCAAAAAACACAGTTCGGTTATTTATCCTTTTATTCATGTCATTGCTCTACGCGTTGTTCAAGTTTTCAGCAAATTTACCATCCATGCCTGCAATCCATTCTATTCCTCTACTTTTCACGGGATCTCTTGCGGTCGACAATGGAGATCATTTGCGGTACTGTACTGTACCCCCAACAGGCATGTATTTGTTTTTGTGAAGTCACTGCTTCCGATGCTTATTAACACCCTTACCGTCCTCAAGGAAGAATATAAAATATATCTCGTATCTTTACAACAATCAGATATCCAAACGTGGAATCCATACCGAAATTCTCCTAGGGAAAGTTAGCTAAGTTGATTTTCCGCTCTAGTTTTTAAACCAGATCCTTATGATGTTACCTTTCAAATGAAACCACTTTAGCAAACGTTTGCATAAGAGCATATTTACTAAGGATTTTACAAAAAGAAATTAGGAATTTACTAGTACTTTAGTTTTCACAGGGTTATCTCTAGAGTTAAGATAATATAACTCAGAGAAATTTTATGTACAGTAATATACTTACATAAAGGACTCTCTTTCCCATGTGATAGAGTTAAATTGGATGAACTTACAGAAAGGGTAAAAATAACTCCTTTAAAAATGAATGTTAATCAATGGGTGTTAATGAACGTTAATCTGAATGTAAACACATGATATTTGTTTAAAGCAAATGGTTTCGACCCAATTTCTCCTCGCGCAAGTCCGCTCTACAACAAACTGCCTTCACTAGGAGCACTAACTCGCTGTCTGGGAAAGTGGGGGTCTACAATAAAAGCAGTTTATCACACTTTTGGTGCTTGAAATTCAGTTAGGTTTACGTAAGCCCTTCCAAAAACGTTTTTTTTTTTTTATCATTACACAACGGTTCTCGTAAACAGATGCTCTATTAAAGATTGTTTCTTGGCTAGAAAAGCACACAGCGACCAGAAGCACCACATTGTTACTTGGCCAATGTTTCCGCCAAGCGCTTAAAATTTCTATTGAGAGTATTAGACACAAGTTTTATAGTTAGACTGCTTTCCTGTTTCGTGTTAGAACAAACAATTTACAACTCCTGCGATAAGAAGAAAGAAAATTTAAAAATTTCCATGTTGAAATTGTAGGAATATCCTTTTTTATCTAAAACGACATTAGTTGTATGAGACGGTTTATGAAACAAATATGAACAATCCTGAAATCAGACACTATACCTGAAAATCTTATAACCATGCAAGCAAGAAAATAGAAAATACTGTGCAGTGTTCGACGGAAGTGAAATATATTCTTTTCACGCATCTAGTCATTAGTGACGCTTCATTTTCTTTAGACTCAGTTAATTAATACAAAACGTTTCCGATTTTATCCAGGTTGAAAAGAACAATTCACTTTACGGTTGTCTAAGGCGCATGCATTGAGGTTTCTTTTTAGTTACTTTGCATATGCTTATTAATCAACAGCATTGTTGTCGATTGCTTGAAAACTCACCTGCTCAAATAGATAAGCAGTATCCAAACAAGATTATACTACCTTCGCTAAATGTGCAATTATTTTATGTTTGAACTCAGCTTGGAGGGTAAGTATTTATAAATTTTATTTAGATTATCTTTGTCCAACAATATTAGCTGAAAATACCAGGAAATTTTAATTTATCCTGCTGGTATCTAAATAAGCGTCTTGAAAAACTGTGCCTTTGAAAACGAATACTTGTAACTCAAACGAGACCTAAATGTGACAGGCAAGACAAAATAATCCGATAAAGTCGCTAATAGTTCGCGATGACAGTTAGACATAGACTGTGGCCGGCTCAGTCGCTACTCATAGATTTACTCATATATTTCCTCGAAACAAACTTTGATGGTTGGGAATAAAAGATTTACCGGCATTAAACAGACTAGTATTTTCCTACATGGTTTTCAAAACCTGATGGTGTTCATTTTTGGCCAGATTTGCAAGAATATCCACTTGAGCAAACCAGAATAAACAAAATTATTTGGGACAGTTATTACATATGTACGAGTTGGGAGCACGTTGTACATTATGAATGTCGTGGTTTTAGTTTTCCATTTCAATTATGGTTTTCTATTCTCTTAAATAGAGAAAACGAAAAATAATAATAATGATGATGATGATAAATAGGCCAACGAAATACCGCGCAACAAAATTAATACTGACTCCTGGTTTGCAATAAGCCTGTAAACCCTAATGTTAAGCCCAATGTTTCCCTCGAATTCGTCTCGGAAAACATCAGGACTCTCGGGAAAACAAAACTGTTTCCCTCGGGATCTGACATTAAGTGCATAATATTCAACATACAGGTTTTTTTTGGTCTCTTCAAGGAGGGCGTATAGGACGCAAAAAATTGCGAGGTAGTAAATACTTAAATTTGCATTTTTTATTCGTTTGAGCTCAACTTTTACAGGATGGTAGAAATTTGTATTCCAAAAACTACTATGTTTTTTGTTTTTCGATTTTAACGCTTTTTGGCGGGAAAATGGCGTCACAAGATTGACGGCAAAATTAAAACTTGAAGATATGGCAAAACAAATAAAGCTCAAACGAATGAAAAATTCAAAATTAGTTTCTACCTCGCATTTTTTTTTTGCCTCTGTTTGCGTCCTATACGCCTACCGTGCTTTTTAAAGCTTAGGAGGTCTACTTTTAAGGAAAAAAATAAAGATTTATGGTGCGCCAATGAGGCCTTCCGAATTATTTGTTTCAAAGACACAGTAAACTTTGCGGCGTTATTATTTTTCTTAGCGACAGGCAATAAAAAATTCCAGCGGGCAATGATGCAAATGAATCCACCCGACGATTGATTGAAGACGCAATGAGCACGGGACTCGCAAACACGCAGACGGCTCGTGGATGCCCTGTTCTGCATCACGTGTTAGCTCGAAAACAACGCATTTTCTCTTCTACAATACGTCATAAAAGCTACTTTACACTTCCTTATGTTACATCGATTCGAGATTAATTCTGCCTCAGTTGGAACTTTCGCGCACGGCTTTATTAGGCTGTCGCCTCGCAGCCCGCGTCTTCGCGAGGCTGCTGACGGTGGGAAATTATTATTATTATTATTGTTGCTATGTGGGACATTAACTTCGATATTGAAACAGCACACACATATTCGGTTAATAAGGCATTGAGAACACTATTTTATTTTCTTCCTCTTTAGTAATCAGTTTCCTAGTAAGAATGCGTTTATCATTGAAAATAACTTTGTTCCTGTTGTCTCAACATGTTTTGTTTCTTTGTGTACGTCGCGTTAATTTCCTTCATTTTTAAATGTTACCCTTCCTTTTGCGTTAATTTCCTTCATTCGACAGTCGTTTTCCATCACACTGTCATTCGCGCCAATCTAAGTGGCGTTAATTTCTAATACCTTAATTTCACGAAGAGTTACGTTCATCTCCTATTATAAGGTATTTCTCAAAAACAATCAAATATACGTATACAATACTAAGAGCAGAAGATTACTGTCCCATTATAATTGAACTTCCAATTATTTCAACGGGCCGGAGTCGTTTCCAGGACATTTGGACCAAATGAAAAACAAAAAAAATGAATTTCCGTTATTTACCCTTGGCAGTATTTATAGCACTAATGCCAGTCGGGCCAAGCAAATTCCAGAACCAACTGAGTGGAATCCAACACAACAGGGCTAAGGATCCCAACTGGCCGGAAGCAAACCAGGTGGCCATTTACACTGAAGCGTGGTCGAGGATTTAAATTCGGGACTACCGAGAACAAATCCAGCTGGCGGTCAGGGCGGGACTTGAACTCGGGGCCTCCGAATTACAAGTCCAGCACTCTAACCACTCGGCCACACTGCCTCTCTTGGAACACAAAGAGAACATAAAGCTCCTTTATGTTCTCTTGTTTGGACTGATTCTCTACCCAAAGACGTAAAGAATTCTGAGACTTTACAGTGATTCAAAAGAAAATCGCTTGAAAGTCTTCTTAGACTTATAAATTAACCTAATACTTTCCTTTGTTTCGCATAGTTATAATGTATTTGACAGTATGTGACTGAGACCTCTCGTGTAAGCCTGGCGGCCGGGTTTTCGGTAGTCTGCTACACAGCCGTTTTTAGTGTCGTCACGCAATGGAGGAGCGTTGCGTGACGACACTAAGTAAGATAAAAGTATTTTCGCTGACAAAATCGGAGCAAAACATTCTCCGTAACCAATTTGTCACAAATTGGCTTTTTTCGACAAAAGTTCGTCAAGTTTAACGTTTTTTTTTTTCGAGAAACAGGTTTTTTAAATTGGAAGAAAGACAATTCTCATGTTCAGTATGTTAACCCCATGGACG
The DNA here is from genome assembly GCA_964035705.1 of Porites rus. Classification (NCBI taxonomy): domain Eukaryota; kingdom Metazoa; phylum Cnidaria; class Anthozoa; order Scleractinia; family Poritidae; genus Porites; species Porites rus. The sequence continues at coordinate 27,342,072 of OZ037995.1, forward strand.
GATCGAGCCAATTCGGGCCAATTTAGAGCGACGCAGATTATGCATTTCTGAACGGACTTAGCTTTCAGTTGAAGTGATTAAGTTCAGTAAGCACAACAAATTAGGGAGGGATAGATCTTTGCACAAACACCTCATTTTGGGAAATTCTAACCAATCCTGCCAGAGTTTTACGAACAAAATTCTACTAAAATTTGGACGAAAATTGGCTGCCAATTTCACCATCCCCTAACTAGCTACTCTTTCTAGATAAAATTTCCTTCTTTCTAGATTAAAGATATTCAGCAACGATTCTACGAGAAAGAAAGACGATCAACTGACTAACAATACTACACATAGAAAATAAAGGAAAATGAAAAAAGAGAGCAAGAAAGAAGGATCCAAAATATTCGCCAACAAATAGCTTTATATGCGCATTCGCCAAAAAGGAAAAATTACAGGCAGCTAGGAAAATTTTAGCCATTTTCATGCTAATCCGCGGAAAATAGACCCAGAAAGGAGGGTTTAGTAAAAATGCGGGTTTTTTTTTACGCTACTTAAATTCGGTAATCCAAGGGTTTCCTTTGTATTTCCTCTATGATTTACTAACACGTTTTGTTAGCTAAAACGTCATACATTAGTTCTTAATTCAATTTTTCTTTCTTTAATAGAGTGGCTAAAACAGGTACCGGATACTTGGTGAGCTTCCTGGCTGCCTTATTAAACTTCGCGGGCTGAGTATAGTTAACCATGAACAACGAAACCATATTCCCCACCCCATGGCTACCTTCAAAGTTCTTTGGAAGCAATTCAACTCAATTGAGCAATCACACAAAGACACTGGGTCTAACCTACGTTTTTACGCCGGCTGGAAACACCACAAAACGTGTTCTATGCGTCGTTTTGTCATTTCTTGGTATAGTGGGATTTCTTGGAAACTGTTGCATATTTTACTTTCTCGGGAAAAAGCCAAACAGAGGTGTTATCCAAACAAATCGCTTCGTTACCAATCTGAACTTATACATAAGGAGCTTATCTCTGTCGGATCTCCTTAACTCGGCAGTCTCGGCATCTCTGCTCTGCATTCAAATCTCGTTTGATGTATTTCAAAGAGGGTGGGCTTGCAAGGCGGTGCGGTATACTAACTTCTTGTTCTCAGCTGCTACCGTAAACACCCTTGTGATGATAAGTATTGAGAAGTATTTAGCGACTCACACCGTTTTTCGCACAGTCTCAACCAGGAGCATGCGCAGAATGATCATTTTTGCGTGGTTACTGGGAGCACTCTTCATGCTACTCCCTGCGGCGACATATGACGGAACAAATGTGGTCCTTAACGACACTCACTACACTGTCATCTGTAAAAATAACGAACACTTCTTTCCCTTTAGAGTGACATGGATCGTTCTTCCAATACAGTACATTCTTCCAGGGATGTTCGTCACGTATGTCAACCTCTGTTTGATGAAAACCGTATGGGACAGCGGAAGACGACAGGTTGCCACGGTGACGAAGAGAGATTTTCAGGCCGAGCTACGCCTCAAGAAGATTAGGGGGACCACACTTCTCGTTGCATTAACATTCTCTTTTATAATCCCTTTCTTTTTCTTTTTAGGAAACATTGCATATACGCAGATAGCTAAGCCACAGCGTGACTTTACAACTGATTACGCGTGGCGTTATGGAACGGGTTGTGTCGTGTATTTAAGCGCTCTATTGAACTTTGCAATCTACTTTGTCCAAGTGAGAAGCTTTAGATTATTCTTTATTGACCTGATTCTGTGCAGACGAGATGACAATAACCATCTGCCTGATACTGTGGTCTCAAGCGAACCAGCAGTCATTTTTAAAGCTAAAAGCGGAACGCACAAAAGAGAAGAAGAAATTATAGGGATAAAATATACAAATCGAACTGAGTAGAAAGACAGACCTGACTTGGCGATTTGGAAATACACAGTACTATGACAATCGGACTTCGCTGGGAAGAACAACCTCAAACATACCAGCGCCATCTAATAAAGCTACTGTAATTCGATGAAGTATGTCTAAGTTACAGATCTAGGTCTCTGACCGAGGAGAAAAGTACAGCTCAGATACAAAGTTTGTACTTGAGATAAATTAGGGGGTATTAGGTGAAAAAGTAAAAATTTTTGAGACACTAATAGGAAAGGGGATGCACAGAGGTACCCAAAGACTCATCCCAACCCCTCCCCCAATCCCGCAGGATTGGCCCCTTTTCAAACCTTCCCCATTTTTTCTTGAAAGGGTAGAAAGTGTATCGAAATTATAATTAACACGACCTTATTCTCTTTTTTTGAGTGGATTTCAATATTTTTTTTGAGAAAAATAGATTTACAGTTCGTCACAGAAGGTGACTTTGAACTACTCTTCGGTCAATCGTAGAGAGATGTAGATAAGGTAAAATAACTTACTGCAAGATAACTTTCCTTTTATCAGCTTATACTTATCAACATCAAGTAAAATGAAACTTGCATGAAACAATATAGGCTGCTTTTATGTGTCCAAACGTTTAATCATCTGCGCAACTCAGGTTTGCCCTAAAACCACTTAAGAAAGTCGGGTGATGTAATTCTGAGGGTAAGCTGTTCCAAACCGAGCTTAACTGTCTCTTAAGATAATCGGAACGGGGGTGCAGAAGGGCCAGTTTTGTTTTAAGGATTCCTGCTAACTAGTAAACTTCTCGTTGACGCAAAAAAACTTGATCTTAAATATTTTTATTGGTGTCGTTCCAGGTAAGGTTTTATACATCATAATATATTTCTTTCTAGTCTTTTGATGACAGTTTTCGCTACCCCAATGCCTAGAAGAATACTGTCCTGACTTATAGGCAGTAAATGTCGGTTGTATTATTTGAAGCTTACCCTGTAGGCTTGTCCGATGGCCTGCACAATGTTGGATGAGCCCTGTTTCAGCTCGCCTGTTTCCGCATAAGTTTCGTTTCCTAGAAACCTGACCAGTTCCTGGAAAATGGAAGTCAAAAAATTTGTAAGGACTTACAATTGCTTGGTACATGCGGCAGAAAAGTAAATGCTTCAATATTCGCGCATGTCGTACAAACATTTTCGTGATAAAGTAACTTTGGGGAAACATTGAATTTACGATTACAGTTGCAACCTCTTTTGGAGAACCTAGTACGGGGGCAGAATGGTATAGACAAGGAAGGGAGGGGCAGTGGGGCTTTACTATCCCTATGGGTGCAGGGCTCCTCTCTAGCTCCCAATTAGCCTTTGACCATGCCCACCCTCCCCCGTATCAATACTGTGTTTGGGGGGGGAAGGGTGGCGCATTGCATAGAGCACCTGCCTCCTACCAATGTGACCGGGTTTTAATCCTGGCGTCCACACTATATGTGGGTTGAGTTTGCTGTTTGTTCTCTCCCTTACTCCGAGAGGTTTTTCTCCGTGTACTCCGGTTTTTCCCTTTCCATAAAAACCTAACAAATCAAATTCCAATTCGATCTGGAATTCACGGACACGTTTCAACGCGTACGAGTTCTAAGCAACTCCTAAGCGCTCCGTGGATAACAAATTACAACACAATTACGACGCCTGATTTCAGGTTAGCTCTCAAACAGATAACGCCTTCAAGCATTAGTGTTTAAAGTAGACAAAATCGCTTTTATTTTGAGTTAAAGGGTGCATGGGGGAAAACTGCTAACAGTAGCGAGAATTAGAGTCCACAAACATGCATTTTAAGCCACCGGCCATAATTTCTACAATCCGTGCAAGTTTCACATATGCTTAGTTGCAATGAAAGGTTCAGGGCGAGATGCTGCCAAACGGCAATCAACTTCTTCATCAGCAGGCCCCGGTTGTTCATACGTCTGATGACGCTATCCAAACGGATATAGCGAACAAGTATAATTGGGGAAAATAATTGCGTTATCCACTTGATAGCTAAAGATAAATTCAGTGGATAGTATTATCCACGATTTGAACAACTGGGCCCAGAAAGTTAAATACCCCCGAGGCAAAATCTGATTCCGTTTACTGTACAGCTGCTTGATGGAGGGCTATGTAATTGTTCTTTAAGCCTCAACCAAGAAACTATTCAAGGACTCTTTTGAGCTGATATTTACTGATGGATTCATGGAAGTCAGCTTTAGTCTCTAAATTAGAGAAGCCAAATTAGGTTCAAACTGTACTAAGATCTTTTAAATTACTGGGTATACTTTCAAATTCTGAAGGAGGTGACTCGGGCTCCTTTGGAACATTCTTAAGGATAATAGAGAGAAGAGGTTTAAATTTCTGCTTTGTGCAATTTCCACTCCTTTTAAAATCCTCCTGATGCTTAGTCTATAAAAAGCTTTCAAACTTAAACCGTCATTCCGCATATTGCTCTCTTTCACGCGCTGGGCATGCTACGAAAGACTCATCAATGGCAGTGTTTCTCTTTCTTCGTGCAAAGATCTGTAGTCTCCGAAAAAAAGGTCAATTCATAAAGTCTACTTTCGCCAAATTATTTACTGCGAGAAATAAAAGAATGACACCTGAAAGTTAACGCTTTTATCAAAACATTTTTTAATTCAACGCTTACCTCATAAGTTGGCTTTTCTTTAGCGGAGACGGCGAAGATTGGAACGACATTCGATTCCAGCAAAACCTCGCGAACCAATCCTGGTGAAGGATAATCCTAAAGAAAAGAGAGTACAAAATTATTTGTAAGTTCCCTGTTGTGTGGCGCCATAATGCCTGTGCGAGAGGATTATTTTTATTCAATGGTCAGCCCATCTGAAGAAATCCAAGCCAGTCTTGGACGAAATTTTTGGATCCCACTCTGTGGATTTCAGATTACAGGTACTGGATTAGATTCTTTCTCAGTGGAACTTGGATTCCGGATTCCAATCGCTAGTGGGATTCCGGATTTCACTGAGCTGTATTCCAGATTCCAAATCCCAGGATTCCGGATTCCATGGGCAAAAATTTCCAGGACACCGGATTCCCTTACATGTTGCGACAATGGTACGCCATAAACTCAAGCTCGCTGGTGAAATTTCCTTTCTCTCTTTTTACTCGGGCATGCTCTTAACTCTCTGTTAAATCTTCGTGTCTGGATCTAAATGAAATGCTTGGCTTATGGTGGAAGAGCACCTTCTTAGCTCTCCTTGTTAGTTTACAGTCATTCCACTAAAATAATTAGAAACAAAAAATAATACAAACAAAAGACATCAACTCTGGACGAGGAGTTGAATTCGTCACTCCCTGCTGGCGGAGCCTTTCTTTGACTATGCTCGATGTTGGCCTACTCAAGAAAGTCTGTAATTCTACAGTCTCTCTTTATTGAATATGTACTGCTTGTTGCTAGGATCAATTTTTTTAACCCATGCCCAACAGCTGTGGGCTTAGTACAACGGGCTCGGTTATGACATCCGTTTATCTCAATAAAAAGATTGAATAGTCCAAAAGTTCGGCCTTTAGCCTGCAAGCAAGCTCTCCGGGGTGCTCTGGCGGTTGGGCTGGAAAAGGAAGGAGAAATTGCAACTACGTCTCGGGAATTTGAATATCTACATCGAAAAGTCGATGCGAAATGCTGATCGGCGGAGATGACATTAGTAATGACGTCATTACCCTTGGCACGTGCTTTTCAAAGTTTGTTCCATTCGCGCTCGTTTCCGCTTCGCGCTGGCGGAAATCTGGCAGCTCAGTCAACAAGGAGCCACAGATGAATCTGAGGTGGAATTCAAATTCCAGAGACGTAGTTGCAAGCTCTCCTTCCTTTTCCCGCCCCGCCGCCAGAGCGCCCCGGAGAGCTTGCTCGCAGGCTATTCGGCCTTAGGAGCCTTCAAAGGCATGATGTGATTAAGGAAGAGCCTCCTTTTCTCGGCCTTACGCAATAAGACAAATGCTCGCTGTTTGACCTCGTCACTATCAGAAACAAATCTCAGCCAGTGGTCGGAGTTGGACTCAAACCAGCGACCTCAAGATTGCACCTCCCTGTAAGTATAATGAATAATGTTAACCTGAAAGCAGCTTTTAACTCTTCAACGTACCATATGTAATGATGCGGCGTATTCCTGCCCTTCAAGATGACAAAGACCGTCATTCGGAATAATCACTCCCCCAAGCTATGGAAGGTAATGCACTTGATCAGTTTTATCATATGCCTTCCGGCGAATGGGCAAGACATAGCAAATCCTGTATTCTGACTGGCTACCCGAGCCAGCAAGATGGGCCAGCCTTTGTCCCTACATCTAATTCACTAATGACCACACGCTTGACCAATAGCGCATATATACTATATCACGACCTTAAAAGAGAATGCCCTTATTTGGGGTGACAATAATAGGGAGCCAAAGCAACGAGGACGGCGACGTCAACGGCAAAAAACCAATAGGTTTAGAATGTCAAAACAACAACACGCCTTTTTTGTACATTTCATTGCAAGACTACGACGTGAAAATGCCTTATGTCACGTTTTATCACGAGGACGTGAACACAAGACAACGAATTTCTTTCTTATTTCCTGAACTGTGATAAAGTCTTTTAAAATTCAATTCAAAGAAGAAATTGCTAACATTTAATGAATTGAACGTGAAGTTTGAAGCAGCGTGTCTTCACTTTTTAAGTGGCGCTTTCGTAGCCGTCGACGTTGTTGTTGCTTAATCGTGTGTCCCTTTGACGTTGTGTCTTACACGTGCTTCTGCCATTTGGTTGGAGAAGGTAAAGAACGTACTCTTTACTCTAAAAAGGTTTCTCCACCAGAGAGTAACATAACCTTGCCTTTGTGGGATGTGGTATGCATTAGAAAGCCAATCGGATAACTCCATCGACCTTAGCAACTGTAAAAGGAGATGCGAATGCAAATGCCATCAAATGCAGCTGTCACGAATGCGGGTGCAAATATCAATGCAGGTAAAAAGTCGAGTATCAACGCAAATGTAACGCGAATGCGAATGCAAATTTCATGCAAATACAGCTGTAAATGCGGATGCAAATCCCATTGGAAGTGCAAAAGCAAGTGCGAAGGCAAATGCAACGAAAATTACAAATGCAAGTACTAATATAAGTGCAAATGCAATGCGACTTATGCAAAAACCGATGCAACTACAAAATGCAAGTGCGAAGGCAAATGCAACGAAGACTACACATGCAAGAATCAATATAAGTGCAAATGCAATACGACTTATGCAAAAACCGATGCAACTACAAATACAAAAAAATTAAAACATACCAGTCCATCTCCCGCACAGTGGTAACCTGCATCAGTTGTTAAGACCACCACTCTTCGGGCCTCTTCTTTGTTTTGCCAACCGATTTTCTACAAAGCAAAATAACCAGCATAATTTTCCAAAATGACCGTTACAGATTATGGCAAAACTGCAGTCAGACCCGACCACATGTGACCGCCTCTCTTATGCGACCACCTATCCCAACCACCACATTTTTCCCAGTGAAATCACTACAGTTACACTCTCACGTCAGTGACCGCGACCCACATTTATGGATGATGGCCTAGTTAATTTTCTATTGTTGTTATCTCCCTGTCGTATGGTTTGATCCTTGTGCTCGTTGTATGTAGCGCACTACTAAGAGAATGCGATCGATGACAACATGAAACTATGAATGTCGTAACTTGGAAACTACTTGCAGTGAATTCTCTTATTAAATTTAGATGTGTTCGGTCCTCTCAGGAAGAGATCCCCTGCGGTACAATTTTCGTGAGCTGAATACCTCCCGTAAGCGATCATGCCCAAAATGCCACATTGGCGCCAGGCGAGAGCTCTCACCAGTGCACGGTTTTTCGATGCCCCTCCGTAAAGGATGAGGCAAAACAATCATCAATGTACCTTTCCACAGGCAGCTACTTGAACAAGAGCGTCCAGGCCTCCTTCGGGACTGTCAATATTCCCAGACGATTTAAGCTTTTCAATGGCATACTGAAAACAATTATATGGCTTTAGTTTCATTGAATGTGAACACTACAGTGTTTCGTCACAGGTCACTTGCAGTGCTATACCAAAAAAAAGCAAAAACAGCAACACCAAGCGGAAAATAGACAGCAACAGCCTTGTTGGTGCACCAGGTCAGTCCTGTTAGAGTTGAACTTTTTTTCTTATGCATCAAACAACTTCTTTTGTTCCATAAAATTTCGCTGGCCACGCGGCGAAGAAAACGCTCTGATGTTACAGAGGCTGAGGAATGATTTTTGTCTCCTCTTCTTGCTTTGGAAACGCGTGACAAGGTCAGGTTGGTGGTAAAAATACAATCTTTTCGCAGAAATCATGTTCATGAAAACAGCTTTTATTCCCCAGCGAAGGAAAACGCTTTTGGTATTACCAACTAACATGGCCGCCATGACGACAGTTGTAAACCCGCCAGTTTAGCAAGAGCTTAAGCAACCACAATGACGAGGACAGTGAAATGTCACTTTAAAGTCGTTGTGGTCGCAGTTGCTTAGGCTTCCTATTGTCAACGCTGCATATACTTCTGGGTAGTTAGATACAGCGACCCTTCGGAAGACCAGAAGCCGATCGATCAAGTGAGCGGAAGTCGACGGGATCATTTCAGTCATATAGTAAGACGCCGCTGACATATCGATGACTCATCTGGTTTAGGTCGATGTTATCTAGTGCTTTCCAGTTTAGCAAGAGCTTAAGCAACCACATGACGAGGGCAGTGAAATGTCACTTTAAAGTCGTTGTGGTCGCGGTTGTTTAGGCTTCCTATTGTCAACGCTGCATAGACTTCTGGGTAGTTAGATACAGACTGGTCTCAGAGATTCAGGATTTCTTCTTCTAACACGCCGTTTTACAGTTAGGGTTGTGCTTAGTGACCTGGCAATTTAATCTAAGCGAGGTATTACAACGTACCTACCTGAAACAGGGAGACATTTTTATTCAGTGGAAGGACATTGCGATAACCAAATGTTGGAATGGAATTAGGATTTCCTGCATCAGGACGAGCAACCCTTCGAGAAAGTAAACGCAAAAAATATGTTTTCAAAAAGGAGACCTGACTGGAAGACACGCGATAAGCGTAAACCAAAAGATAAAGTTATCTCAGTTGCACGAAAGAGAACATATGTATATAAACAGGTGTATATAATTTATCGATTTGAACTGCGGAATATATTACTTAACATTTAAAGCGCAAAGTTCTGAGTTAGCTGTAATAAAACGTGTATCCAACAAGGGCTAATGGAACAAAAAAAGAATAATAAAAAAATTCTCGACCTTAGCCAGTCGCTCAATTTCATTTAATTTATGTATAGGATTAAGGCGACATCCAGTGAACCAAAGAAAAGGCTAAAACAGCATTACACGAGGTTAAGCCGGGGACGGCTTCGGGGTACAGGACCTTTTTTTTATGCCCAACAGAGTTGGATTAAGTGAAAGCACTGTAGGACGTATGTAAGGTACAGTTTTTCGTGGGCGGAAATAGGTGATCCAAACCTCCTACCTGCTGTACCTTGCATTACCGACTCTAATTCCCTTCTTCTTGGCTTCTGCAATAAAGTTCTTTTTCGATTTGGAAATATTAAGCATTGTTGCTTGATCTCCCCCTATTCCTCACGCCTCTCACCGTTTTGAAACTAACTCCTCGTGCCGCCCTTACCCGCTTATTTTCAAGAGCTCCCGACACCCTTGCCTCCCCCACATTTTCGTCCTTTTCCGAGAAGACTGAAAATTAAGGCCTAACAATTTGAAAGATCAAGTAAGGAAGCACTTTCTTCTCATTTATTTATGTTCCTTAACGTTGGTCTAGGGGAAATTGGGCCTACCGCTCTGACATTGTTTGAAGTCCAAATACAAATTCAATTACCTCTCTGGCTCAGAGTCCATGTAAGGGGATATCGGCTTATCAACAAACACACCGAGTCCAAGACGAAAATGAGACGTCAAGTTTGATATATCATCGGCTAAAATATAGAAAGAAAAATATGGTTAGGAAAGTGATTAGAGTGATTAGATTGCATGGAGTACTACTTCCATTTCTATGACCAGTTTATGGGCACCATAGAATTCCGAAAGTAACGCCCCTCCCCCCCTCCCCCGAAAAAAAAAACAATAATAGCGACCCCCGGGAATAGCGTTAATTTTTACCGTCCTATCGGAGCCCGAAAGAAAAGCCCCTCCCACGTTCCCGAATTAGGGCACATTCAGTGATTTAGGTTGGCAATTTGTCTAATTTGGATTAAGATACATTAGTAAGCAGATTCAAATGAGGTCAAATGATACTGTAATTATTACACTGCGATATGATAATGTAGCCATAACTTTCGACCTTCAAAACTAACATATGGAGCTTTTCCTGTTTAATTTGTCAAGCATTTTTCTCTGGGTAATTATTCCACAGCTAGTCAGTAACGGAATGACCATTCACCGTGGAAGCTGTCGTAAGAGGACACCCTCGGGACACCCTCGGGACTCGAAAAAGGTGTCCGTAACTGGAGCTGGCCGCTTACAGGAACTTAAAAAAACAGAGTTTGTAGGGAGTTAAGAAAAACGGGGTTTTGTGAAGGCGGCTTAAGTACAGCTGTCCGCTTACGAAAGTGTCCGTTAGGAGAACTTCTACTGTAATCTTATTTTGTGTTTCTGAAACGACTGTAAATTACAAACGTTCTTTAACTATCGCAAACTAAAACTACCTACCCTCAGCTAGTAGCAGCGCCTTTTGCCTCCTATTAATCCGAAAGTAACGGGGACCGTTGCTTTTGAAATTACCGGGTATACTTCTGGGAACAAAACAACCTGGATCCCCCTTCCATTACTCCCCTTTTCAAAGTTGTGTTGTTTGTTGTTTCCTAAAGATAGCTTATAAGGAGTGTACTTTACAAGGGGCTGGTAGTTAACGTTTCTTCTGCAGTCAATGAGGGGCATTATTTGTAAACATCCATTGACCCCTGCCCCCCTCCCTTCCCGGATCCTGTTTGTTAAATTTGCCTATAGTGTATCAGTTACCTAGCAACTGGCCAAGCCTCTTGATGGATTCCTTTTCAATGGATCTGGACACATCAGTAAGGTAATACAAATCAACTGGAAAGTCAGTCGGGGTGAGAACGTTGACAGTGATGGTTGTCTGTTGTCCTGTAAGATAAAAGTTAAACCTCAGCCTCGCAGAAGAAGGCCGGCAATAAATGAAACGTTTGCATTCACAACACTGAGGTTGAACCACAAATTAAAGTAACAGAACAGGCATCCATCACTACTATTACTTAGTTAGTGTAAAAGATTTATCCCTTTAATTTGTTTATGTATGCCATTTGATAACGGGTCGGCGCCGTGTCAAATTAATGATGCCTACGTTCACTCGGTAGCGGTCGAATTTTCGGCCGGTTGAAAATTTTGATTACTGCAGAAACTTTGTTCACACGGAACCGTTGAATATTTTTGCGCTGTTCACACGAAGCTGTCGAACCGTTATATTTCCAAGAAAAGCGAGTAATAACACGACTCGTAAATCCATGTTCGCAATCTTTCTTTCTTTTCTTATTTGCCTGCTTCAAATTTCAGGCTAAACAGGTTCTTATATAGAGGGTGTCTAACTAGCACATTTTAGCCTAACAGGTTCTTAAAATCCAGGTTCTTAGCCGTTTCCTACGCAACCTCGTAATGGCCAGTGAATTAGAAGCGATTGTGCCCCTAAACAGTCCCATGGCGTAGCGCCGTTCCTCCCGACCAACTGATTTCCCCTGGGTCTCTAAGGATGTCGCAAATTAAAATTATAACCCACACTCAGGCTTGACTCAACCACGAATTTAGTGCATTTTGATTTCAAGTAATGCCAGTTTAATCTCATTTTTGTGAAACTTGGCACACAGTTTTTATTTAGCCCTTTCCAGGCTCCAAGATGGTGGGGAAAACGGATCGAGAAAAATGTTCAAAAAGCTGCTTTT
>OZ037995.1:27358903-27483903 GCA_964035705.1 Porites rus
CTAGGATGTAAACCGAGGATCATGGCCGACCCAACTTATTATCTGTGTTTATTATTCATTCAAAATATTTCCCCGATTTTGATTGGCTAAAAGCACATGCATAATTCACCATAACAGCTACTGATGACCAAATTTGGAAGAAATTAGCGATTAATGAACCGATGACGACAAAAGTGCAACTTTCTTGCAGGTTAATGCACCGTTAACCGAGAAGACCTGGGGACGAGGTTGAGTTGTTTTAGTTGTGAAAACAAATGGCGGACATTTCACTCGTTTCAAGAGTAAGAACTAGATGAAATTATTATAATAGCTAAAAGCATGGCAAGAACAGCAAGAAGGCAACTCGAAGGGCGACAAATGCCATTTGGAGAATATTTGCGGAGCTGAACAACCCTAAACGTACACTATCGAAGATAAACTTAACATCCATGGAGATAAGCATGTTTTAGCTACGTTTTTAAACTAGGAATTATTTTGAATGAATAGTTAAACAATTATTAAATTAGGCTTCCAACTGTCCGTAATAATGAGGTGTCCGTATTTTGCGCCGGGGGGGGGGGGGGGGGGGGTACTAGGGTTGCTTTTTGCGGGGTATGTGCCGCTGGCCTCTTAGAGCCCCTACCCCATTATAGTCTATTCTGTGGCCAATTATAGACCCCATCTTAGTCACTCTTGGGCAAATATGTAATTTTCGCGATCCCAGCTTAGTCTCTTACTATTTTTATGAATTGAACCATTTTTTAGAGTGAATGAAGAACACTTCACTTTTCATCTACAGTGCAAACATTCTTGTACGTTTGCTAGCCGTAAATATGAAGAACTGTCTTACCCAAAAATTCAGAAAATGTGCGACCCCATTCTAGTAACTCTGTTGAAAATGCGACCCCATTATTGTCAATCCAGTCGTGAAAATGCGACCCCATCCAGCGGCACATCCCAATTAGCCTCTTATGAGAAAGAAGCCCCCCCCCCCCCCCGGGGGGAGTCCGACTGTAAAGCAGGGAGGTTGATAATACTTTCACCAACCTGTGTTAGAACTTTAAACATTTTGCGCGGGAAGGTCTAAAGACCGAATAAAATAAGACATTACGATTTTTGCTTAGTACTATCGTGCGCGACTAACATACGTCATGACTTCACGACAGATCGTGTCGTGTAAATTAGACACACGACATTCGTACGATACATGTGGATATCTTAAGTGAGAATTGTGCGCGTGTGGATGGTCAAAAGTCATGACATATGCTAGACGCGCACGATAGTCTAAATACGCCTTAAGTTTATTCTTGTCCAAAATGCTGGAACGCATGCAATACATGTAAGTCCTTGTTAAATTAATTTAAGGGTAAATGCTTCAGGCATGCACCAAACTTTACACTTACCTCCAGAAACACGTCTCGCAAAGACCCAACAGAGAAACACAAGGTAAATAGTCAGTATGGGCATCGTGAAGAACAAAAGAGTCTGCAATAAACAATAACATTTACAATATAGATAACGTTTTGCTTACAGTCCCCTGCCGCCCGCAGGCTAAGCGTATGTCCACTTTTCTAGTACTTCTACACGGGTGTGTTTTGTGGGGGTGATTCCCATTCGAAAGTAACGGGAAGGCTCGTTGGAAAATTCTAATTAAGGGAAAGTTCATTTAATATGACAAGGGGGGGGGGGATGAAGATATTGAGGGGGGGCTCCGAAAATTTTTAGACACCCGAAGGGGGGGGCTCTGAAAAAATTGTTGCGCTAGGAGGGGGGGGCTCCGAAAATTTGTATACTTCAAAACCAACACATGACATCATCATACAGATCGGATGGTTTTCAACTCAACAATTTAATGACCTGTGCAACTCAGCTATATCACGTGGCTTACAGATATAACAAATGTAGTCTCAGTAATTATTACACTCTTGTTCATCCTAAAAATGCTTTAGAAAATTGTATCACAACTGTATCTCAAGTTTGTCATAGTATAAGCCATTGAAGACAATAACGGTAAATATATTTAATACAGTCTAGCGATCTTTTTTCAGGGGAGCAAAGGAATTGAAGGAGGAGGGGGCGGGGGGGGGCTCTGAAATTTTTTCGACTACGAAGGAGGGGGCTCCTAAAAAATTGAACCGCTAGCGAGGGGGGCTGCTAAAATTTCAAGCTTCGAGTTTCAATATCTTCATCCCCCCCCCCCCCCCTTGTCATATTAAATGAACTTTCCCTAAAGAACGAAATCTCTACAGGAGACCATTTAGGTTTGGCTCATTGGCTTGTTCAACGCCTAAACAAACCATTCTACCAAAGTCAGCCAAACAAGGATAAATATAGCTGTTTTGCAGACTGAGATAAAGACAACATTGAATGCTGTCGTTTTCTTTTTTGTCTTCGTTTCTTGTTCTTTCAAACTAATTTCTTAATGTTAGCTGCGTGTAGACTCAAATTTATAGGTCAGCGTTAATTTCTGAGGAAGGGGTTATATCACGAGGATATGCCAGGTGTGTGCTGAAGCCATACACATCTTTACAAATACACATCTTAATTATCAAGCAAATCAGTTTCTCCAGGGAGCACTAACCATTATATTTTCTTAGGTAATTTTTGCAGGCATAGCAATGTAACTTGAAAAAGTAAAGTTGCCCCAACTTTTTCAAGTACAGTCGACTCCAGATAACTCGAACCTTCAAGGGAAATCGAAATCGAGTTATCTGGAGCTCGCGGAAAATAGCTGGGAGTAAGGAAAAAACAGAGTGAACGTTTTAATCACATTTAATTGTAGAAAGGTGAAGTGACAATTGAAAGATACTTCTAGATTATAAATCAGAACGAAACGTCACAAAACGTTGCCTGAATAGCGCATGCGATTTACTGTTCTGAGATTAGTTTTTTGACAACATCAGCCTCCACTAGTAAACTTTGTGCCTACAACACGTCGTCAATGGGAAACTCAAAATTCAAAGTTTCGGACGCTAGTACACTATATTTTTCCAACTTTTTAAGGGCTCAAAACATGGTTCGAGTTATCGAGAGTAAAATTATATAGAAATGATCTGAGGGGAAACAAAAATTACTTCGAGTAAGCGGGAGGTTCGAGTTACTAAGGGTAAAATTACAGTAAATGTATAACGGAAATCCAGGGGGAATCGGTTTCTGTTCGAGTTAGCGCGAGGTTCGAGTTAGCAAGGGTTGGAGTCATCGGGAGTCAACTGTATCAGTAAATGTTCATCCTTGCTATCCGTTGCAACAGACGACAGGAAACAGTTTCAATGCTTAACACTGAACCGTTATTTTTGGAATTCAATTGACGCCAAAAAAAGGTTTTTGCAATTTAAAACGTTAGCAAATAGCGCGACATGGACCCTTTGAAGGCGAATCGGCTGCTTCCCCATAAACAACTTCATAATTTTCGAACCGAACGTTGTAGCGCATCAGCTTGGCGTTCTCGTCTCCAGAGCTCTTCTTTATTACACCTGATATTAAGGACGGCAGAAAATCCGGCTCTGGAGTGGCGCCTCTGATTGGATGAAGCAAACTTTCAACCAATCAGAAGTCATACTAGATCTAGATAGTCATCATGTCATGCCACATGGAATTTCTGCGCTTGTTACTAAGACGTCATTATGCGGGGAAAACAATAACGGCGTCGCGAAATGTCAGCTGTTTTCTCAATGCACGGCTCTGTGTATATTGGGCTAGGTTATCGGATTGTTATTGCCTATTCTTTGCTCTTACGAGCCTGTCACTAGTCTACCACGGAAAATCAAATAAGCTTCTTTAAATAAGCTTCTTTGCTGACATTTTCACTTGACTCATAAAACTGATTCCTCGTCTATGAGAGCGTAATCTGACCAATTATGTTGAGACCACCGTTTTGAGAGAGTAAAGATCGGTGACAGCAGCTTTAAGCCGAGCCCTGTAGTATTGTAACGGGCCACTGAGGCCATGTACCAAAAAAACTCAGGCAATACTTACCGCTACACTCTCAAACACAACTCGAAAACCCTCGCAAAGATGTCATATGACTCCAGACTGCCCGGGCTAGGGAAGTCCCGGATATACACTTCAAGCCCGGCTCACGTCAAGCCAACATATAGTCTCCCTATATGTGTTCCACATAATTTACCTACTTGAGCTTACTTAAGATACATGAGTTACTTGAGCTGCTTTGCCCTTATGGTACCTGACATGAAGTACTAACCCACCTCCTTTTTGGTATCAGGCCTTCCATAGAAGATAGATAAGAAAGCGTATTCTTTCCCTCTCCCAACCCCCCCCCCCCCCCACCCCCTCGAAAAGCATGACGACCAAGCCAAGGTGTCACGGGTCAAGAAACAAACATTAGTACTGAAACACGAGTTTCATCTCGACGGGCGTAAACTGTATTACATTTCTTATCTTCATGTCTGCGTTTCAAAGCAAAATTTACAATCTTAACATGAAGCAAAGTGAGGCGCACTCGAAAGTTACTGCATGCAAGACGGAGGCACGGTTCAAATATCGAAGTGTTCATGTACTAAAACTAATCCCTCCAATTAAGTACATGAAAAGATTTACGTTGAATCAATGAAGCCCAACATGTCTCATTTGGGTCAACCCATGAATGTCATGAATTAATTTCGAGTGACCCAAACAGGAATTTCGAATGTGGTCGACTTCGTTCCAAACGTCGAACTCTTCTTTTGCTGAACCTAATGCATTAAGTCGTTACTTTAATCTATTTTGATTGATGACGCATTGTACATCATTGTACATCATGATACTGAATTGAGTCCTACTAATAATTTGGGTCAACCAGCCTCAACCCAAATTGGTATTAGTGTAAGTTCGGTACACGAAAAGTTCGATGTTTGAACTGGGCGCCCCTGAGATAAAAAATTTAGGAAAGAGGCTGCAGTGTTTTTTAAAGTGCACACAAATATATCAAGATTTCAGTAATTTGCTATTAATATTGTTGTTTATTACAAAAGACTGCAGTGAATGTTAAAAACAAACAAACAGACAAAGGCAAACAATAAACTGATTTGTTTATCAGCGGCTTTGAAAAAAACCCTTTCATCTCGCTTTTTAAATTGCGTTCTTTCTTTTAAGTTCCTTCAGTCTAGATCAGCCAAATACAACACCCGTTTCCTCCAGAAAAGAACATCATTTTCTACAAACAATAATTACAAATTCCGGCCCACCGGGGCGCTGGGATTTTTACTCGCATCGAATGCTGAAGACCTTTCCCAAAAAGGTTATCTAATTTGTCGGTCAGGAAATACTTTTGGTGAAAGATAAGACGAAACAAACAAACGTGGAGAACAGTCATAAAACTTCTACGATGCAGAAATTACTGCGTAACTTCAACAGACAGCGACACGTTCCCGTTGCAAGG
The DNA here is from genome assembly GCA_964035705.1 of Porites rus. Classification (NCBI taxonomy): domain Eukaryota; kingdom Metazoa; phylum Cnidaria; class Anthozoa; order Scleractinia; family Poritidae; genus Porites; species Porites rus. Next base: position 27,364,260 of record OZ037995.1, read on the forward strand.
GTTCCATTCAGTTACAGTATGGTTAATGGACGCTCATAAACTTGTCACGACGCGGTTGATCATAGTTCATAAATTGCTGCGAGAAGATCCCGGGGAACTCCCATATTGTGCCTACTGCGGAATGGGGTCTGCTTTCTTGGGTGACTGATAGTGTACGTATAAAACCACAGGCCGAAGGAGGAGAAAAAAGAGAATCTTAACTATAAACTTATTCCGTCTCTTTCCCCTCAAGCATTTCTTCATGTTAAGGTGGTAACAAGGCGATATATATTTTTTGCCTTATGAATGTTCACGAAAAGAAAATAAGCAAGATTTTCCCACTGAAACTGAATTTTGCGTTATCTGTCAGTTTCCTTAAAATAGCGTGCCAAATTTCAGGGGTCAACTGTCAATTTTTTTTTTCTTTTTCTTTTTTTTTTTCCCAGGGTTTAACCTTTTGGCTAAAGAAAAAAAAAACGAAAATAAATCAAATTTAGTTTTGAAAAAACTCCAAGGGAATGAAGACTACTATGCAAAGTTCTACTAAAGACGTTTCGTTTAAATGGAACACTTTAGGATTTCGTCCACAGACTCGAAAGTTAGAGAGACAAATCCATGATCTCGCGGATGTAGTCTTAAGCGAAAGGTATTAAAGTTTTTTCGCGCAACCTAAACTGGTCAAGGTGTTCCTCCCCCGGGGCTCGCCCGAAGAAATGAAATAGAAGAAATCAATCTCAAAAGGCTCCTACTGGCAGGTCACTAAATGAAGTCATGATGATGCAGCTAGTAAACGATATCTTTGTTGTTATCTTCAGTTCAAAGTACTTGAAAAACAAAATGCTTCAGAATTCTATCACAGCTAGGATTCCGAGCATTTGTTCTATTGTCTTCAATAAAAGGTTTATTTTGCTCAGGAAGAAAGATTCGGATTAAATTTTGAGTACGATGTAACAAAGTAACTACATCGGTCCGGTGAAAATCCTATGAATGAGTTAATTTAATCAACAACCAATGAATTATGTTGTAATTTAACTCAAGTTTAACTTTTATTGCATTAAAAATCATACGCAAAACTACCTGGTTCCTCGGGACAGCGTATTGCTGCAGACATACTGCGTATGTTTCTAAATTCAAGAAGATGATGAACTCGTGATAGATGTTTGAAATTTAGGATCGAGCAGGCGAATGTAAACTCGATGTTTGGGTGCATGATCGCGGCTAGGGTCACGACAGCGTCAACGAAAAAAAAAAACAACGTTACCCCAGAATGAAATTTTCGGTTATGTTGCTTCATGTCTGGCTGCCATGCTACATAGACAAACTAGAAATGACTGCTTTTTGTCACTAATAAGCCGGCTGATGCAAATTTCATGCCTCCTTAGTCACTGGAAACGATGATGCTAATCCATTAACTAAACGCATCGTTGATCCTGAGTGTGCTTCTTAGCCCTTAGCAACATTAAATGGCCCCCAAAAAGACACTAAACATTTATACTTACCTTTTTGTCGGTTTTTTGTAAGTCTTGGGGAAATTATCGTTTCAAGAGAAGCTTGCAGCGTCTATTGCATTACTCTTTGTCCAGCCATCTGTGATTATGCTAGTTACTACAAGCTTTTGTTGACATGATTGTGACGTCATGCTCCGTTCTTTCAAACAGAAGGTCAAAGCGTGAAATAGAAATCAAAATAAAGATAAGACAAAAGGAAAGTAACGGATCATCTTGCTTTTCTGCTCGCGGAAAGCTGTTGGTTTCCAAAACGTTTTCAATTTAAGCTTACTCCGCTTCACAGATCAGAGGTAGACAAAAAGACTCCGTCTGTATATTTCTGCTAATTATTACGAGATCCTTGTTTCAAAAATTGGAGTCAGCTTTTGCAGCAACAGGATGCCCGTCAGGGAAAGAAAAAATAGACAAAATACAATGTAGTCACGTTCAAAACTTTGTCAAGAATAGTTGTCATGATATACTCCACTGACAGAAGTTTATGCCGGCGCTAGTTATACCCACACGAGCGGAAAATTCGAAAACTCTGCAGGAAGAATTTATATGACGGACAATACTGACCAGGGTAACTTAAAAAGAAATGTTATTTCAGTCGAAGCGTCTTTTTTTCCAAAGAGACAATGGTACTAATCTCCTGAGAATATCATGAGATTTGCATTCATATAGTGAACAATTCAAATAATTGAGTGATTCTTCTGATTTCCTCGTTCAATTTTCAATGGACAAGTAAACATTTAGGTTGCGTTCGATTGGTGAAATCCGGATAGCGGATTTGGGAAACGATCGAAAGCGAAATCCGTTAATAGATTTCACCTTCGAGGTAGAAATCCTTCCTATGGGGAATTACATTAAAGAAATCCAAATACGAATCTCATGGATTTCCTTCTTTACCGTTCGATAAGGATTTGCAAAGCTGTTCTCGTGAACAGTGGTCTTTTTTTGCTACTTAGGCGTGCATGTGTAAGACCGCTGTTCTTTGTCGGATATGGAAAGAAAAGAAATCCAACAACAGATCATTCACTCAGCGTTGAAATCCGTTCACGGATTTCGCGTTCAATCGCAAATGCGACATCCGGATTTTGAATCCAGATTTCCCATTCGATCTCACCCTTAATTTTACACTTTAAAAAATGAAGTAAAAATTTTAGTTACAGGATAACTCCTTTTTGGGGGTTATTTTAACTTCTCAAAATCTGGGGTCACTTTTACTCCTGAAAAAGAGTTCGTTAAACTCCTTTTTGGAGTTAAAATAACTCTCAAAAAAATAACTTCACTGTAAGGAGTTAAATTAGCCCCACGAGAGGAGTTATTATAACTCCTTGAAAATTACTGTGCACCACACGGAGATAGTTAAAAACATTGTTCCTGCCACAGCATAACCTATGAATCTTCTCATCTTAGTGGAAGTGCATGCTGAAATGAAGTTGGCTAAATCTCAGTGTCGAATACTTTTAAATACTCAGCCGTTATTACCGTGTAATTCGAATGCTTGTTCACATTATTGAGCGGAAGTGGAAGTATTGATGAGAGAATTAACATAAATTTTCAGTAATCACAATATTTGTTTATTTTAGTTATATGTAATTAATCTCTTCGTATCAAGAATTAAAAGGAGTTTTCAAATTAGTAATTTTCTGTTAATTTTTTCTTTCGGTATTGTTCGATTGCCTTGTAACCAATACGTACTTAGTAAATAATGACTGCCGTATTCTCTGTGAGCACCCTAATTCAGCTGGCTGCTTCCTCAAATGTTCACATGATGTTGTTTCCAAGGTGATCAAAGGAACCGTTATCTATGCCTTAATTTTTTGCTTCAAAGAATATCAGCACGAACGTAACCAAAAGCACCTATTTCTGCCTCGTCACTTGCTTCGTTAAAGTCAGCCACACTTATAGTTCGTAGCAAGTTCACTGTCACTGAGTGTTAGCCAAACTTCATTCCAGCTCCTGAAACAAGATGGGAGGGTTCATAGGCCATGCTGTGGCAGGAACAATGTTTTTAACCATCTCCGTGTGGTGGTTTATTGGAGACGTCCTGCAAATAAACCGCCGCAGCGGAACACTCCGAGCTAAAGATAAGCAGAAGAGGAAAAGGCGATCCAACCGATTCCAACTCGTGTGGTATCAATGCCCGGGTCCGACGCTCTCCAAAATTCCACTGGAGCCAATGATAAAAGTGGTCTTATCAGCAATCGGAATCTTGGTTGAAATGCCTTTTAACAACTCAGCGAAATTATATGACGAACAGGGCGAACTCATAACCAAGAACTTACGCAATCACGGACACGCACTTATGTACGGTTTCTTTGGGTTGAGCGGTATCGTAGATCTCATAATGTGGTATCGCTTTCTACCTCTTCCGCCAAAATTCGACTATTTAGTACTATCCCTCGCTTTCTGGGTGGAAGGATTCCTGTTCTATCTACATCTTCACGGAAGAGATGAACTCAACGTGCACGTTCATTGTATTCTTTACATTCTCGTTTTTGTTACTGCCCTCGTTTTTTTCTTAGCTGTTGTTTCCGATCGGTTTGTCCCCTTTGTGAGTTTTTCTAGGTCTTATTTACTAAGCTTACAGGGAAGTTGGTTTTTCCAGATTGCTTCAATTCTTCATGGCAGCAGACCTTGGGAAAACACATCGGGAAATATGGAGCTCTCTGGAATCGTATTTTCCTGCCATGCTCTGGTTCTATTTATTGTTCATCTATCTGGTCGCATTATATGTTTCCGTTTTTTGGCCAAACAGGACCAACTTAACGAACTCCTTTTGGGTAACTATTCGGAAGAAGAAGAGGAATGCAGTCAAGGCTAAGGTCAGGCAGAATCGGGATACTGCAATCTGTCTTAACAAACAAATGAAAACGTTCGTCTAGTCGTTCGCTTAGAAATATACAAAAAAGGCATGAGTGTATGCACTGAAAGACAATTTTCTTGAAAAAAAGGGAGAAACTGAATCAATGGAGATATTCTGACAACTGGTGAGATGAGACGAAGATGATTGACGGAGCAAGAAGTACTATTATAATAAAGGCTTTCAACCTTTGTTTGTCACCCGCAAGCCAGAAGTCAGTTTAATGGTTATTATTATACAGACCCCACGTCATTTTCTCGGACTCACAGATGAAAGACTAGCAGAAGAGTTGTAATATCCAGGACTATAAGTTATTTAAAAAGACTCATCTAGTCTAATGCTACAGAAAAACCCTCTATAGACGGTTCCTTTTGTGCTTTTTAAAACGGCTTTATAATCATAGTTAAGGCTCTTTTAAAATCAGCGTATAAAGGTACGCTAATTTATTCGCTTTGCACAGCTGTTTATCTTCACCTGTGCATTAGCTATGATCACAGTTTTTTCAAGATCGGTGCTCGTGAAGATTCCTCACTGTGTGTTACGAAATAAAATTTGATGTCCGAAGTAGAAAAAGGAATTATTCTTTTCTTCCTGTTATACTTTTAAAGTGCGAAATGAAGGTAGAATTTTCCTATAGCTCCATACATTTATCATGCATGCAGCAATTTCATACTCAGTATTTCACACAAATAGTTTTTTGTTATGAATAGAATCGAAACATGTATCTTGCATAATAAATGTTATGAGGCTGTAACGAAATCTTACGAAATAAATTACTTATTCCACTATTACTTAGTTTTTAGCCAGTGAAGTAGCGGGGCGAGGGGCAAGCAAATAAGAACCAAGTCAATCGATTGATCGAATTATTTATCACTATAAATTAATGCAAATCTCGTGAATGATATTCTCAGGAGATTTGTTCTTTTTCTCTCGGGAAATAAAGTCCCAAAGAGAAGAAGCGTCTTTGGCCAGTTTTGGAAGCTTTGTGAAGAATTTGAAAAGCATTTGCCGGATTTTCCTTTTTAGTGTTTAATAAACGGAATAGAGCGATAAAAGTTTACCCTGGCTCTCTTATTTTAAATTCTTCACCATGATTATCACAGTCCTCACAAACGACAAATATAATGCATTTTCGAAAAAATGTACGGAGGAAGTATGGATACACTTGACTCCACAGGCCAATAATTCGTACATGCCCTCTTTGATATTTCTTCGTGGAAGAAGTTAACTTGAGAAACCAGAAAACTATATACTTTGGCCTAAGATCAGCCTCTCTTCATTTTTAAACTTGATCACACTCTCACAGCTAAGGTCATAAACTGAAGAAGAAAAACAGGTTGTTAAGTCGATTTTTATTTTTTTCAGTCTTAAAGTCAAAATTAAATAGAAAATAATCAGTCTTTAAATTGTGATTGGCAGTGTTCTTGAAATTCTAGAGGCCGTACAGTGCAGTTCTTTAGTTTATTTAGGTATTTTTTGTCATTTCACACTTATCATCCAAAACGTAATTGGGTGGTGTTAGGGCTAATACACTTGTTTAATATTTGGAAGCCTAGATTATTTCAGAGGTCACTTTGTGAGTCAACAAACTATAGACTAAAGGGTGCTTATTTGTCGTCAAAAATGACAATGGTACGAGACCATACTTTGTATTTCAGCAAACTAATGGAAAAGTAGTTTGTGAGGAATGCGAAAGATACAGATCTACAAAGATATGCTGTCATTCTGTTGCTGTGGCTGAAAAATGCAGCACACTTTATGCAGAAGTTTATTTCTTGGTACAGAAGAAGCCCTCAGACAATTACTGCTACGAGTTTCCTAACAAGTGACACTTCAAAACAGTGGGGAGAAAGGGAGATCAAGAGAAGTCTTCGACGCAACGACGAAAGGGTAGAAGGTCAAAGGCACAGCGATCTGAGACAATTACAACAGTCCAGAGAGCCTGCGCACCTCCGATGGTCACAGCCATTACCACATGTACAAGCCAATAGGTTGTGACTAGAATGGATACCCCAAAGTCAGATTGTCATCTTCACTCAAAATACATGATAGCAGTCTTATAACTAAAAGTAGTAAATAAGAGAAGAAAGAAAACAGAAGAAAATGAATAGAATGAATTTTGGTTTGTCCAGTTAGCTCGGAGAGGTGACTTAGGGATTATACTTGTTACCTTTGTTAAAGAACTAAATTTTGGAAGTTAAATGACAAGTTTTAATCGTTTTTTTTTTTAACGCACAAACTTGGGATAAAGTTACGGCAAGTATTGTTGATCTTTCCTGGTTAATTACGGTGTATCAGGGTTTGATATTATTTACGGTTTCCATAGTATGGTACTCGACCAAGGAACTCTCTTGTTAACTTTTGACCTTTTTTTTTGCAAAGTTAAGATGTGCCGATGTTCGATTTAGTTAGTGTTTGCCTCTCTTGCTATACTGAGATAAACAAACTAGAGTAGGTGTAAAAGTTAAATGACAACTTTCAATCGTTTTTTTTAAAGCACAAACTTGGGGAAAAAGTTACGGCAAGTATTGTTGATCTTTCTTGGTTAATTATGGTGCAGGTACAGCACTAGACCGAGGAACTCTTTCGTTAACTTTTGACCTTTGTTTTTGTCTTTGCAAAGTTAAGATATTCCGATGTTACATTTAGTTAGTGTTTGCCTCTGTTGCTACACAGCGCCGGATCCAGATCTTGAGATAAGAGGGGGCAGGGGGGGACCAGTCTCCAAAAAAATTTTTCGGCCCCTCGGGCCGAAGGTTGGTCTAAAAATAAGGGGTGGGCCCGGGCTCTCCGGGCCCCTTCCCTGGACTGGATCCGCCACTGCTACATGTATACTGAAATAAACAAACTAAAGCAGGTGTAAAAGTAACTACTTCCTAAGGGAAAGGGATGACAGAACTTAATTATTCATTTCCAGTTTATTTCTTATTCTGGCGCAGCCTAATGGCGTAAATAAATTTTAAATTTTGCTCTGAAAAGTATTTTTAATTATTTTTTCTGTTGTTTATCATGTAGTAGTTAATGCTTGTAAAGTTTACGTCACCCTTCGACATTTGTTTGCGAATATCTCTTTGTTTCACTGTTTCTCTATCACACGGGCGGATACTTTTCCCAACATCTTTTGGCTTGTTTCCAGTTTTTCTGCGCATATTATCGCAAAATTACACTTCCTACTGATTGGTTCCACACCCCTTAGCTAGTTATTCGCTCAAATGTCCAGGGATAGCTTAGACTATACGGAGTTGAAACTAAAGCTTGGACTGGATGTAATGAACTTTGGTTAAGATTGAGAATTAAAGAAAGAAGATAAGGAAAAGAAGTCAATGAATTCTTGTTTGTCAGTGGAACTGTACTAGTCCCCGGCAAGTCCTACTTCTACTACTACTTTTTCCTTTTTGTGTTTGTTTGTTTTTTCCTTTTTTTGCTATCTGCATTTTCTCGTTTTATTCTTATTTTTTTTGGTTTATCCCCATTTTTTCCATCCGCCTTTTACTATCCTCATTTTTCCATCCGCATCTGCCATCCGCAGGTATCCAGTGTATCCGGTCCTCGTTTTACAGACACCCCCTTTAACGACAGTCAAAATTCGCGGGCGGCTGAACCCTTTTGTAACGAGCGAAATACTCAACCTTATGAGATCTAGAGATCGGTGAAAAAAGTGGCCAAAAATACTGAAGACCCATACGCCTGGTAAGCAAACAAAACTCTGTGTTGAAAGGTTAAGAATGAGATCAGAGCGGCTGAGAAAGTTTTTATCGCGGAACTAGTTCAAAACAACAGAAACAACTCCAACTGCCTCTGGAAAGCGATCCAAATGTGCGTACCTAAGAAGTCCGCCTCTCAAAGGACTTTTACTAAAGAATACCGTCGCTAAGATCACTAAACTGGCAAAGGAATCGAATCACACCCTTGGTCAATGTTCATTTATGCCGAGAACCTACCCACTGTCAGAGCAGTTCACCTTCAAGGCAATAGAGTGCAGAAAGTAGCTAAAGTGATACCCATACTCAAAAACCGAGATCGGCCATGAAATCCCGAACAATAACAGACCGATTTCACCGCTCCCAGTCCTGCCAAAAGTTTGCGAGCGTGTAGCACACAAGCAATTCATGTCATATTTGCTTGCAACAGGTCGTTTAACATGCAGACAAAGCGACAATAAACAGTGGCATTCAACGGAAACATCAGTTATTCAGACCACCGATGAAATCCTGAGTGCCATTGATAAAAGGAAACTAACTCCCATTGTTCTCCTCGACATGAGCAAAGCTTTTGACAGTAGTTTAATATGGCTAACATGGTTAAAACCATCAAATACTTCTTGACGAATTACAAGATATCGCAGCTTCAGTATCAGTACTTGAATGGTTCCGGAGCTACTTGACTTCACGATACCAAGCCTTGCGAATAAACACAACCCTGTTGGACAAGCTACCTGACATTTCTGGCGTCCCACAGGGTATTATCCTGGGTCCATTACTATTCAGGATCTATATCAATGACCTCCCTTCGATTCCTGAAAACTGTTCACCACAATGTTATGTTGATGACACCAAACTTCTAATGTCCTTTCAACTCCAGGATAAAGAAGAAGTGATGACCAGGATGAACTAGGACGTGTTAAGGATTCGGTATTGGTGTTTCAGTAATAAGCTGTTACTTCACCCAGAGAAAACAAAACTTGTCGTGTTTGGCAGCAGACAAATGACTGCCAAGGTAAATGACTTTCGCCTCTCTTTCGGGGAAGGAACTGGAACCTGTTACAGTTGCTAGAGACCTTGGTGTGATGTTGGACGCTAATTTAACATTCTATGAGCATATTGTTTCTTCTGTATCCTCATGTATGTCACGATTAGGCCAAATCAATCGCGTTAAGCATTTTTTTGACAAAAACGCTTTGATTATTATCATAAACGTATTAGTTTTTAGTAAGCTATTTTATTGCTCCTCTGTTTGGAGCAACACCACCGAGTCTAATCTGGACAAACTCCAAGCTGTACAGAATTTCGCCTGTAGAATTGTGAGCGGCCTGGAAAATTTGATCATATCACTCCCTTGTTAAAGGACCTGCTCTGGCTCCCAGTCAAGCAACAGCTATACTTTCGTCTTGCTGTTTTAGTACTTAAGTGCATGACTGGGTGTGCTCCAGCGTACTTAAGTTCGTAAAAAGATCGGCCGTTTCGACAAGGACAGCCAGGAACTCGGAAATGTTGAGAATACCACTCTTCCGCACTTCCGCGAAGTTTAACGCCATCAATTAAGTCCGCGCATTGAATCAATGGGCACCTCATGACCGCGTCTGAAAGAACTATCCAGCTCAGTCATCTGTCCACTCCTTGAGAATGTGAAATTTCAAATTGTACGCCGCTTAAATATTTTGCTTCCAGAGAAAGCTCAACTCCACAGTCACAGAACCACATTTTGATTTTTTCATAAAAAAATAAAGAAAGAAAGTAGTCTACGAGTAGTCTGTCAGTTTCCTCGTCACCCGCAAGAAAAGTAACGCACGAAAGATAGAGAGAGCTCCGCGCGTCACCTTCCTCTTGGGTGGCGATTTTCTTTGATTTAGCGTGGTCATTGGTGCGTTCGCGAAATTAACCAGCCCTAGCCCATATATGGCGTACATACCGAGACCTGAATTCAGGCAACATTGATTGAAGACTTTAATTAATGGCCTTGCTCCGCTGAATATTTGAATTCCTTGTTTTCCCTGCGTAATGAAGTCTCCAATTATTCCCTCAGGGAATCCGAGGGCAAGCTAACTATTTCACCGCCCCGTAAACAGTTTTAGCTACAAAGGATCGGTGCTGTGGAACAGTTCACCTGTTTTAGCCTGGGGCAAGGCTGCGCAGTGGAGGAAAATGCAAAAAACGGGGTCCCAGGCCAACGTGATGAGCTGCGGCAACCGGGCATGTTTAATTAGTTAAATCAGTTAAATAAGTTGATTTTTTTTTTATGTAGTTCACTTTTACTGATGATTGTTAACCGTGGACAAATAAAGTTATCGTTGTTGTTGGAGACGAGTGACGAGTGATCTGACGCCTGCCTCACCCCCTTAACCCCCTCCCCCCCCCCCCCCCCCTTGAGTCCAGTTCAGACAACTCGAGAAGAGAGCTTCTCGCAACGTAAGAAAAAACATGTAAAACACGCAGTAAACAAGTAAGTCATTCAATTTTATTGTAAATAAAACACAGCTGCAATTTACAAAACACTAATTCTACCAAAATTCTACAGTTCAGTTAAGATACATTTTAAATGCTAAAACCAAATCCAAAATTAATATATTCAGTTTGTATGCCAATGTAGACATTCATTTTCAGTCTTGGCTCATTTCATGACAGAAAAAAGAAAATTAACATTAATATTAAAACCAAGGAGAACATGCGACAAAAACGCTGAGTTTCCAAGAACTTGTAGCCTACGCCCCAGCTGGCGGTTTGTCTGCTGTGTGTAGCGGGTGGGACGGGGGGGGGGGGGAGTTGTTAGTTTACGGTTTTCAGAGTGAGAGATGTCTCTCAAACACACCAAACTAGCTAGTCTAGGTAAAATAAAGAACTTCTTCATAACAAACTATGTATTGTTTCATTAAAACATTCAGAACTCGAACAAATTTCCAGCCATTTTAACCTACTCACGCCTGGTCAGTATTAATAACCGCGGCATATTTACAAAGCCTTCTGTTAAACCCAGAAATGGCTATTACTAATTAAGAGATAAGATATATTAACTCCATTTGCATGCATGCAGCTTTCTGTTAAACCAAAGAAGTCTAAGTACAAATTAACTAACTCAGAACATTACTTGGTAGAAAGTTTTGCAAAGTCTGGACAAAAAAATCAACTTAAAGCATGCTACCTTGTAAGGCAACTTTGGTTTTGATTCTAAAAATTTGAAGTCATCATGAATCTAGATATTAAAACTAAAGACTGGTTCTTTAGACATATTTTAGATAGTGCATGTTTAACAGAACTTCAGCATTTTAAAGTATGTTTCAAATTTACTATCCTTATTTTTTACTGCAAACGTCTCGGTTTAAACATTGGTTGCTGTTAACAGCATTAAAAAGGCTTCCAGGCCAGGCTGGAAAACCATTTTATTAATTATCTACTTTTCAGGGCCAAGAGTTTTCTGTAAACTTCTTTCTATTAGTAAGGCTTTGTTAACCCTAAAACTGAATAGTGTTCTGAGCAAAATAGCTAGACTCTACAGCAATCACATACTTGGTAATAAATAAGGCCCGTTTGGCTGCTGAATTATTTGACAATTAATTTAGGGGGCAGTATCAATAATGTTCTCAGGGTTTCCTTTTTGTGTAAGCTACAGGAGTATGAAGGCACAATGATTCATGCAGAATTACACAAAATGAAAGTTGTGAAAGGTGAAAGACTTTCCAAATGATGTAACTCCATTTAACATGATTTAAATCAAAAACAGATTAATGGAAAAACGCTTATATTATAAGGGTTTATAGCCCACTTTAGTTTTCTAACAAAACTCTTTTTATTGACTTCTAGAAAGGCCAAGATTACTACTACATGTAAGTGGACCCATAATAATACATGTACATGCATTTGTTGGATTCTGCGGTAGCATAAAACCTTGATGACACTGCCTCTAAAAAGTACTTGGAAAGTCTGGCACTTGTATAAAACTAACATCAGCTATTCAATAAAATCGATCTGCCAGTTTTCTTGCTCCCTATATAGCTTGCCCAACAAGGAATTAATAGACCTTTTAAACTGGCCTTTGTGCATGTTACTCCAGACTAATGAAATCAGTTCAGTTCTTGTGCACAAATTATTTAAAGCTACATGTTACTCAAAACTGGAGTCTGTCGAATCACAGGTACGGAAAAATAAAACACACTTTGGCAGATATTTGACTGTTATGTTTGAGGTAATACCTCCAGCTTCATTGATAGTAAAGTTTACATAAAAGTGTTCAAAGCCTATGTACCTAAAAATTCATTTATGCTTTAAAATATCTCACTTAAAATATGAAGGTGATTTTATACAATACAAAAAGCAACAGCAACCCTTTACCAGTTTATAATAGGCCTGTTCAGTGATGAGCATTTAATTTATCATTATAACTGGGCCGTAGCTAGGTTTTTTAAACTGGGGGGGGGGGGGGGCATTATCATGAGTGCCGAAGGCACAAGCCTTGTCCGGGAGGGGGGGGGGGGTCTGGGGGTATCCTCCTCCAAAAAAGTTTCAAATTTGGAGGCTCCGAAACGCCATATTCTATCCCAGGATTCTACCCGCTACTAGACTAGTTACAGGCTGCGTCATTACAGGCACTCTCTGTAAATTAGAGTGAACCTTGCAAATAGTACATATACATGCCAATTTCAATAGGGGGTTTTGCTTTCTTTAGTTTACTATTTGCACACACTGTGGACCAACCAATTTGTTGGCCATGAAAATGGCAAACAATTGGAAGTCACTACAATCAAAATAACTGAGTCTAAAGAAAACAAATCCATCCACAGACTTGATTTGTCTGGCTCAACAGGTCCAGGTGGGGGAGCTGCCCTCCCTCCCGCCCCAGCTATCTACGGCTCTGTATAACATTGCTGCTTAGACAAAGATCACCCAAATTAAAGAACCGGTCAATCTTTACTGATGTTATAACCTGACCCTTTTGACTCTAAAAGTGATGAGAATGTAATTTCTCACTATTGGACCTTCAGGTTCTTTGCAGGGACCTTGTGAATCTTTGCAAGGTCACCTTTGTTAATCCCTAAAGATCCTAAAAGTTTTTCTTTTCTTTTTCAGCCTGGGGGAGTGGAAAGTTAACCCTGATTGGAACAAATCCTTAACTGACTTCTGATTCACTACTAAATCCTGCCTGGAATTCACTGTGTTAATGCTTTTGGATCACAGGGAGAATTTGATATTGGATCAAGAGTCACTTCATTATTATTTGTCTTTATTCTACAGGCCCCTTCAATTGTTGTTTAAAACTAAAATAAACTCAAAGACATTACGGCAAGTGAACAGTGCAAATTATCTTATTTATGAATGTCATCAGAGGCGACGTTTGAATTTTGCTACATGTACTCTGTATCAACAGATGGTTGGCTTCACTGGGCGTGACTGGATTATCCATTTTATGTACAGCTGTTAAAACATAAATTACTTAAAACATTTTTAAAATGAATGACAGACTAATATTAAGCATGAGTTGAAATTAATGTTTTCATTTTTTTTTACTTATTTATCAGATGTCAAAATCCTAGTATAAGTGATAATAATGACCTTGTTAGATGATGACTTGGGAACAAGGCCATAATATTGAGAATATTAATTTTACAACCTTTTGTATATATAGGCAATGATGTCATAGCTTCTTTTCAAGTTAATAACAAACAATTTAATGTATAAATTCTCTCACTAACACTCAGACAACACCTTATTCGTTTTTTTTTTAGGTTTTGTTTGCTTGTTTTTGAAAATCATGTTAAAGAGAGTTTACAGTGTTTTTACTCAGCAGAAAACTAAAAAAAATCCCCCACACCAAACTTAAATAAGAACCTGTGGTTTAAGAACCTAGCTGCTGGTAGCACTTAAACTACCCAAAACCATTTGAACCTGTTAAGGCAAGTAAAATCAAGCAGATTCTTATGTAGTATCTGGGTTACAGGTAAATTTTGTTACATGTAAGTATTTTAACCAAGGAGTTTGACTTCAAGAATACTGCACAAACTCTAATTACAAGTAGAAGTTAATTCCTACAACAAAAAATGGTTTAAAAAGAGTACAGATTGTAATCGTTGTAATGGACCTTGCATAATTAGTAGCTTTGCAATGTACATGCAGTTGTGAATAAATACTGTATATTTAAGGAGCAAACTCATGCAAGTTTCTTTACTTTTCTGGTGGTCAACAACTACATCTCCTTCATGAAGAAATTAAGAATCTACATTAAGAACCAACTGAGCCTAAATGAGTGTAGCTATATGTAGAATTTGTGGTTCGTGAGTAGGGGTTGTGGGGTAGGGTAGTGGGGGTGGGTCATGAGTGTGGTTAAATGTTGTGGGTAAAAAAAGTATAGAAACAAAGAACCATAAAAAAAAAAGTTGTAAAATTCCTGAAAAGAAGATCTCCACATACGCACCAATCCTAAAGCAGGCTATTGAAAAACATCTTGGCAGCTGTATTTGTTAAGTATGAAGTGTGAGTGTTAGGGACTTTTAAGATAGGTGACTACGGTCGGCTGGGACAGTTGGAAAGGTGTGTCACGTCACGCAAAACACACGTGACCTTTTACGGTTGTCCTTTGGGGACGGTATGTTTTCGCCAGGTTTTTCGTCGTGAAGACAACGGTGAAACCGATAATAGTTGCATACATACTTATTGTAACTTTTCTTCTAAAACTGAGTAGCCAGTGGGTTAAATATGTGTTGGGTTGTGTTTACATTAATTTACCTATCGGAGAAATGAAAAAAAAAATAGCGAAAATGTCTGAGTTCATTCACAACTTAGCTCGCGGCCACATGGCGACTGCTTGTTTTCTACCTAGTGTCGTCTGCCATATGGCAGAGGAAAATTGCCGAAAAGAAAGGTAAGGCCCAGTTCAAACGTCGATATTTTCATGTACCAAACTTAATTAACACCTTAGTTAGGCCAACCCAAATAATATAAGTCCAACGTTGATTCAGGCGTCGAACTTCAAAATAATTAGCCAAACTCAATTCATTTTCACAATGTTTAATGGTCTTAAGTAGAATGCTATAAACAGGTGAAAATAAATTTCAGTAATTTGTGCATTAGTTTCGGCACATGAGAAGTTCAACGTTTGAACTGAGCCTAACACAGTGATGAATGTAGCCGTCTTTTTTTTAAAACTTCAAACTGTATTTTTATCAAGAAAAGATTTCTTTAACTCAAAAGGTGTTGGCTTAGAAAGGAAAGCAATAAAAACATCGACTAGTTTTGAAAACTTTAAGCTAGCTTTAATTTGTACCCTTATTCTTCTGATTGGTATTCTTTGCAACTCTTCTTCACTAGTAATTGAGCCTTCTGCTAAAAAAATTACAAGCTAGTTTCGCACATGACTTCACCGTCCTCTGTTTTGTTGTCTGATCTTAAATTGAAAATTTTTGCGCCTTCTTACCTTCATGGCCCCAGGCTGCCCGTTCACGCATCCAACCATCCCAGCCTACCCTAGTGAACTATCTTAAATTCCCTATTCAAGCAGGAAGAGGAAAGAGAAATGCTTATCACAACAGATAAATTGGCATTCTCCGACTCGCTGACATCTACTTTTACAATTCAAATGGTCAGCGGAGATACTTTTCGCTCGAAGGAATGCGATCACCCTGGACAAAACGATTCATACTCACCTACTGAAAATATGATTTTAGTCAATAAATATCGACCATTGACTGCACTTTTCCCTTAAAAAATAAACAAACAAACAATCGGAAAGAGGCCCCCCCGATTTTGGAGGGGGCGGCTGTACACAGACTGCATTTTTGCACGTTTTCTTTTTTACTTTGAATTTTTTCCTTGTGAAATTCTTCACCCTATAACCAGGCGGTGTTGGACACGGTCCACGTGACCAATTTTGTCCAATCACGTCATTGCAGATGGCGGACTGATTCTTTTACCTTTTTCTGGGTAGTCTCTCTGATTTTCTTCGATTTTCGCCGTTCATCAAGTGATTTACGATTATATTTTTTGGAAAAGTTTGAGTAGACAGATGTAGCAAGCCGCAGTTCTTAAAACAATATAATGCATGTCTGTTTTCTATTGATATTGTTCTTTGTAATTCTTCTTGCGCATAATCCCTTTTTTAAGTTAAGAGCTATTGTTTCTGCTTTTTAGTCTACATCTTCTCTATTTGTAACTGCTGGTATCCTGACCAGCGGGCTTACCCCCTTGTTTATAAGGAGCATGCGCACGGGGCCTCGGCATTGGCGGGCACGAGGCCACCGTGAAATAACCTGAAGTTTTCACTAAGGTTTTCTTCAAGTTTCCCAAGTGTTTTGTAAGTCGTTTGTTTCAGTTTTTCTTTGTCGTGCTACGGATTTCTAAAGCTTTCCAACGGATGTTTGTGATGATACTTGTGAGTTGATTCAGCCTCGTGTAGGATTAAACGTTTTGTTGTTATGTTCATCGCCACTGCTATCATGTGCCGCCATTCACAGCCACAGTTATTTCACGACCTCATGGACTTTATGGATTTACAAGGATAGTTACGGTGGTGCTTCTATTCATCTATAGTTTTGATCTGGTTTTACGGTCTTGGGGTTATTTACGGTCATGGAAGGTGAAGGCAAGGAATTTGCGGCTTATTTTGAGGATGATAATTTGCTGAGGTTGCAAGTTTCGCGTACGCACTCCCCAACAAGGGATACGGAACTGTTTCGTGTTATATCGCCGCTTCACACTCAGCCAACGGATGCAGCACCAGAAACGGAACTTCCTAATTCAGTAAAGGTTCAAGGTTCGCTGAATATGGGAGCAAAATCGACGGTCAGTGATGCTGAAGCGCTAGGAGTGGGCGAAAGGAAAAAAATTCCAACGGATAAAGGTAAACAACACGAGTTACAAAGGTTAAAGGATCATAGAACTGTGGCGTTACGTCACGTAACTAGACAGATAAACAAAATGAAACCGCTACTTGCTGATCTTAAGAATTATGAATTTGTGTCAGTTGAAATGGAAGGTCTTAACAATTTGCTTGTTAAACTGCAAGATGCTCAGGATAATTATGTTGACGCGTTAGAAGATGAAACTGTTATTGTTAATGCCAATTCATGGTACGATGCTCACGATGAAGATGTCTTTAAATTTAAATTTAAACAGTCTGTCATTGAATATTTGTCCAAGGCGAAAAGGCATCAGTCAAATGAAGTAAACTCTGTTATCTCTAGTGGGTCTCATCGCACAAGAAAGTCAAATCACTCTAAACGGTCCACCTCATCTTCAATTTCATCTAAAGCTAAGTTGATAGAAGCAAAAACTAAGGTCGCAGCATTGGAAATTGAAGCATCTTTTCTGAAGGAAAAGCAAGCGCTTAAAATGGCAGCTGAACATTTAGAGCTAAAACAGAGTTTAGCTCAAGCAAGGGAAGAAGAAAGGATTTACGAAGAAATGAAGAATGATGAGTCAACTTTTGCACCTGTTCATACACAAAGTCCTCCGATTTGTACAATACAATCAGGTAACTCTGCTGGTTTGGAACCAACTTCGCAGCAACAACTTGTAAGTTCTTTAGGTGTTACAGATTATCAACAGCCTTTACAAGCTAGTCCTTTTAGTGCATTTACGGTACCTCAGAAAGGACCCATTTACACAACACCGATAAATACTGGTGCATCACGGAGTAAGGAAGAGACTACGGCCTATGCAGCAAAACCCCATGAACACCCCTCGAGTGTACATTCTTCATCATACCCATCTTTAGCAACGACCCCTGCTGTTACGTATACTGCTCCTGATCAGGTATGGTGTCTGCCACCATCACCACCACAAGGCTGTTGGACAAGTTTGTCAGTCAAAGACAATACTTTTTAAGACATTGTGGAAATTCAACGAAAACAAACTGAGTTGTCTCAGACTATTGTCAACCAGCTAGCAAGGAGTCTTTTGCCATCGAACGAGCCTCCTATGTTTTATGGTGATGCTATGGAGTATCCATTATTCATGACTGCCTTTGAGTCATTAATCGAATCAAAGGTTGAAGATTCCAATGAGAGATTATATTTTCTGGGTCAATACACGTCAGGTAAAGCAAAAGAAATTATAAACGGTTGTCTACAAAGGAAAATGGAAGGATCCTATGAAGAAGCTAAGAGAGTTTTAAAGAGACAATTCGGTGATCCATTCAAGATAGCTAATGCCCATAGCACGAAATTGTCTTCTTGGCCACCAATCAGACAAAACGATGGTTTAGCCCTCCAAGATTTCTCTATTGCCCTGGATCAAGCTAAGTCTGCTATGAAAGGCATGTCTCATATGGATGATTTAAACACTGCTCATGTACTGCGTCAACTGTGGGAAAAGTTACCTAAGTACCTGCGAACCAAATGGACTGAAAGGAACAATAGGACAAAAAGTGCAAAGGGAAGAATAGCCGACTTCGAAGAGTTCTCTCAATTCGTGCGTGAACAAGCTGATCTTGCCACAGATCCTGTGTTTTCAGAGCAATATGTTAGCAAACCAAATCATGATGAAAAAGACAGAGGCACTTATCTTAAGTTTACCAGAAAGCCGCTAAAAAGGGGAAAAGGGACAAACCTTGCTACTGGTGTAAATCAGGAAGATAGCAATCAACAGACTGTTGTATGCTCTTTATGCAAGAAGCCTCATAACTTAAACGACTGTGAACAGTTTTTGAAGAAATCTCTAAGTGACCGTCGAGACTTTGTAGTAGAGAAGAAACTGTGCTTCGGCTGCTTTAGCGACCAGCACATTGCAAAGCATGCAAGACGTGCAACAAGCAGCATCCGACGTCACTACACAACCCTGATGGAATTAAGAAATCGAACGACAAAGGTGACAAGAACCAACCTCAAGATAGACCTCGAGTTAGTAGCAATCACACTGCCATCTGCAACATAACTGAAGCTGGAGATGTGCCGATTAACATGGGTATATTGCTAGTCTGGTTGTTTCATAAGAGTAATCCAGCGAAGAAAATACGAGTTTATGCTTTACTGGACAATGCCAGCGGTGGAACGTTTGTGAATGAAAGCGTAGCTAAGGCTCTTGGCGTTGAAGGAAGTAGCACTGACCTCACTCTTACTACAATCCATGGAACATACAGCGTTACGTCGAAGGCCATTGAAGGATTAGTCGTAGGTAATATCAAGGACGAGAGTGCAAGGTTAGAGTTGCCCAGAACTTTCACGCGAAACATCATTCCAGCGGACCGCAGTGAAATACCACGACCTGATGTAATCAGTAGGATGTCTCATTTGAAGGATGTTAGTGCCGAACTTTCCCCCTACATGGAAGATACTGAAGTGGGTCTTCTTATCGGATTGAACTGTCCAAGTGCCTTACGACCAAGAGAAATTGTTTACGGTGGAGAATCAGATCCATATGCTGTACGGTCACTGCTCGAATGGTACATAAACGGTCCTCTCTATACTCCCTGTCAGAGTAGCATTTTAACGTGCAACAGAATTCATCTTAATCAGCAAGACACCTCATCCCCGAAAGGATATGTAGTCTCTCAAAGGACGGTTAAGGAACAGATAACACCGCAGGCAGTTGAACGAATGTTTGAACTTGACTTCTCCGAAAAGGAAAAGGGAATATCAATGTCGCGCGAAGACATCAAGTTTTACGAGACTGTGGAAACTGGTATAGTTCATCTCGAGGACTTGCACTATGAAATGCCCCTCCCTTTCAAACATAAGAACACTCAGCTCCCAAACAACTACGCTCAAGCTGAGAAGCGCCTGAACAGCCTCAAGAAACGTCTAATGTCTGATGACAAGTATTACAAGGATTACTGCAGCTTTATGTCTGATATCATTTCGAAAGGGTACGCTCGGAAGGTGGATGACAATCTTAAAGATCAGTTGGGCAGAACCTGGTACCTGCCGCATCACGGAATTTATCACCCGCAAAAGCCAACGAAAATACGCGTGGTGTTTGATTGCTCGGCCTCATTCGAAGGACACTCCTTGAATGACAAATTGCTCCAGGGACCAGATCTCAGCAGTAACTTAGTCGGTGTTCTTACCAGGTTCCGGCAAGAAAAGTATGCTTTTATGGCAGACATTGAAAAAATGTTCTTTCAAGTAAGAGTAAGGAAGGAAGATCAAAGTTTTCTCAGGTTTCTATGGTGGCCAAACGGAGATTTACAGAAGGGGGCCGAAGAGTATTGCATGACAGTGCATTTGTTCGGTGCAGTATCATCCCCTGCATGCGCTAATTATGCACTTAAACGCACTGCTGACGACAACGAAGATGAATATGGGTCAGAAGCAGCCAACACCCTTAGAAGGAACTTTTATGTGGACGACGTTCTCAAATCGGCGAGCACCGAAGATGAGACTATTAAGGTAGCAAAGGATACCAAAGCAGTTTGCCAAAATGGTGGATTTAACTTAACCAAGTTTGTGGGAAACACAGAGCGTATCATCAGCTCAATCCCTCAAGAACACAGAGCAGAACAGGTGAAGAACCTCACACTTTGCCAGGACAAGTTACCCATAGAAAGAGCGTTAGGAGTTATTTGGTGTATTGAGTCTGACACGTTCAACTTCAGGATTGAACTTAAGGATAAGCCTTGCACGCGGAGAGGCATCCTATCGACCATCAGCTCGATTTATGATCCCTTGGGTTTCATCGCTCCTGTAGTACTCGTCGGAAAGAAAATTTTGCAGGACATCTGTCACAGTAATAGCTGGGATGAGCCAGTCGACGATGCCACCCGCAGCAGATGGGAAAGATGGCGAAATGAGCTGTACCTACTTGAAAGTTTGAAAGTACCAAGAAGCTTTAAGCCCTTGGAGTTTGGAAAGATTGTGTCCACGCAACTCCACTGTATGTCTGACGCTTCGACGTGTGGTTACGGTCAATGCTCGTATTTAAGGCTCGAAGACGAACATGGCAAAGTACATGTCTCTTTTGTTATGGGAAAGGCGCGAGTGACGCCAAAAAAGACCGTCAGCATTCCAAGGTTAGAGTTAGCTGCAGCCTCAGTCTCTGTCAAGATTGGTGATGTTCTAAAGGATGAGCTAGAGTATGAGAACATTGAGGATCACTATTGGACGGACAGTAAAGTCGTCCTAGGCTTTATAAGTAACGAATCGAGTCGATTTCATGTCTATGTTGCCAACCGGGTTCAACTCATTCATGATCACACCACCCCCTCACAGTGGCATTACGTCGAAACCACCTCAAATACTACAGACGAAGGTTCAAGGGGTATGTCACCTAAAGACTTTGTTGAGAAATCACAATGGATTCAAGGCCCTGATTTCCTTAGAAAACCTACAAGCAGTTGGCTGAAAGAAGAGTCATACAAAGACACTGTGGACCCAGATTCCCCCGAAGTGAAGAGCACTAAGGTTAACACATGTGTAGTGAAAGAGAATGACGTCATAGTTGAGAGACTTCTCAGGTTCTCAAGGCGAAGGTAGCTGTCGCACTATGCCTAAAGTACAAGAGGAAGCTCAGAGAAAAGGTCATGTCTAAAGGGAAGGAGTCCAGTGCTGGATCACCAGAACAAAGGTGTGTCAGTAATACCCCTGCAAGTGCAGGACTTAACGTCGCCAACTTACAGGAAGCAGAAGTGGAGATCATAAAGCAGGTACAAACACAAGCATTTCCATCGGAAATAAGAAGTCTCCAAGTCGTTCAGGCGAACGCTAAGTACGGTAGCCGGGAAGTGGAAAAGGAGAAGAAGGCTGTGCTGAAGAAAACCAGTACGATTCGCACGTTAGACCCCTTCTTGGACAGTGATGGTGTCATGAGAGTTGGCGGGCGAATACGGAAGGCAACACTATCGGAGTCACTCAAAAACCCTGTCATCTTACCAAAGTCAAGCCACATTACCGCACTGGTTATCAGCTACGCGCACGAAAGAACACACCATAGCGGAAGAGGAATTACGTTGAATGAGCTTCGTGCTAGTGGCTATTGGATCGTCGGTGGAAATTCGATGGTCAGGCAGTTTATTTCCAAATGCGTAACATGTCGGTACCTTCGAGGTACCGTGGGAGAGCAGAAGATGGCTGACTTGCCGAAGTCGCGCGTGGAGCCAGCACCGTTTTTCACCTACTGCGGAGTCGATTTCTTTGGCCCTTGGCACGTACAACGAGGAAGGTCTGTCGTCAAGAGATACGGAGCATTGTTTACTTGTTTTGCAAGTAGGGCTGTACACATAGAAGTTGCAGACTCCTTGGAAACTGATTCCTTTATTCAAGCATTGAGACGGTTGGATTAAGAATCCTGCATCCGCGAGTAACTTTGGAGGCGTGTGGGAAAGGCAAATCAGGTCAATCAGAAACGTCTTGAGTGGTCTTATTAGAGAGCATGGTAATCGTCTTGACGAAGAATCGCTGAGAACATTCCTTTGCGAAGCAGAATCTACAATCAATAACAGGCCTCTTACGGTAGAGACACTCAGCGATCCTCTTTCAGAGCCACCATTGTCGCCAAGTATGCTGCTGACAGGAAAGACAAGGCTCGTGCTACCTCCACCAGGAGAATTTAAGAGAGAAGACTTATACTGTCGAAGGAAATGGAGACGCACGCAGCATCTAGCACAAGAGTTTTGGTCAAGGTGGAGCAAAGAGTACTTACAACAGTTACAAGCAAGAATCAAGTGGACTAGGCCAAAAAGAAATTTCAAGGTTGGAGATGTGGTATTACTGAAGGAAAACCAGTCTCCGAGAAACAGATGGCCTTTGGGTAAGGTCGTAGCCACGTATCCTGATGATCAAGATCGCGTCCGATCGGCGACAGTGCTGACAGGCAATGGCTCCAAGTTGGAAAGGCCTGTTAACAAGCTCGTCTTACTTTTGGAGGCGTAATGTTTAGAGACCGGGATTCCCCGACGAGGAGCCTGAGCTTTTATGAACGCTTTTTCTAGGAAATAAGTTTTAGGACTGTTATCGAGATAGTTATAGTTGTTGTTAAAATGTAAGGCAAGGCCTACACTTTGGGGAGCCATGTAACTGCTGGTATCCTGACCAGCGGGCTTACCCCCTTATTTATAAGGAGCATGCGCACGGGGCCTCGGCATTGGCGGGCACGAGGCCACCGTGAAATAACCTGAAGTTTTCACTAAGGTTTTCTTCAAGTTTCCCAAGTGTTTTGTAAGTCGTTTATTTCAGTTTTTCTTTGTCGTGCTACGGATTTCTAAAGCTTTCCAACAGATGTTTGTGATGATACTTGTGAGTTGATTCAGCCTCGTGTATGATTAAACGTTTTGTTGTTAGGGGTGGACCATTTGATTTTTGATGGGGGGGTTGCAGGATTTTTAGACTGCTAGATATTTTTTTTTATTGCTACAGCCCTGCAGGATTTTTTTTTTTAATCTCCCTGTCCCTGCATGATATTTTTTTTAATGGAAATTTCAAAAAATTTTCAAATTCACGGCCGAAATATCTGACACTGAGACTGTGTTTTTAGACACGATTGTATACAAAGGCACAAGATTCAAGGAAAAATCTATCCTTGATGTTAAGACACATTTTAAAAAAACGGAAACCTTCCAGTACACACATTTCACTTCTTGTCACCCGCCGAGTGTTAAAAAAGGATTTGTCAAAGGAGAAGCCTTGAGAATCCTACGAACAAACTCCTCAAAAACTACGTTTGAGGAAAATATTTCAAATTTCAAAAAACGCTAGATTGACAGAGGCTACCCACAAACTATGATAGAAAACCTTCTATCAGATATAAAATTCACAGAGAGGGAGTCTGCTCTCATGAAACACAACAACAAAGAGGAAAAAGAAATATTGCCTTTCGTGACACAGTACCAGCCCTCAGTGTCTACTTTAAAAGAAGTTTTAATGAAAAACTGGAATCTTATACAAAACCAACCGTTACTTCGCCAAATTTTCAAAGAACCACCTATCATTTCCTACAAGAAAGGAAAATCCCTAAAGGACATGCTCGTTAGAGCTAGAATATAAAAGGTTTACACAAGGTTTCACGCCGGTATAGATGTGCGGCCTGTCACCCCTTGCATTTTCTCACGCAAAAACACGAATGACCCAGAGGGAAAATGCTCTTCGATCTATTTGATCGTCTTTTGTCTCGTGCACATATCCAGCGCATCCGTTTCACATTCTTTGTATATTTTGAACCCTGCACCAATTCAATGTGGCCTACCTTTACTCTTGTTTGTCCCATTTCCTTTTCTATAAAGTAAATCTTATTTTGTTACAAAAATACCTGCACGTGACAACTGTTACGGTGGGAATCTGAATGTATGAATATCTTTGAATCATAATATCCTTCTAGATCAGTGGGTTCACTTTAATAGGAAATCTAATTGGTAAATCATGCGTCGCGCTTGCAAAATACCAATTCACGCATCAAAAAATGTGATGCCCAGTCCTGTATCATGTGACTCACAGCTACTTTTGGGGCCGTCACGCATCACGCAAAATCCTTTGCCACGCCCAGGTTTATAAGGCTGCTCGATTTTTTTTATTCCTTCTTAAGAATTCTGCAAGAAATTTTTTTTAACCAGAAACATATGCTCGATATTTTTTTTGGGATTTGCACAACCCCCCCATCAAAAATCAAATGGTCCATCCCTTATGTTCATCGCCACGGCTATCATGTGCCGCCATTCACAGCCACACTATTCAACGACCCCTGACCTCCATTTTTACCATAATTACCTTGAAATGGTAACTACTTTACCATTTCAAGTATCTGAAATGGTCGGCGGGCTCCAGCCTCGCCGTTTTAAGTGTCAGAATGCCACTTGAAGTTTTATACCTACGTGCGTGAATCGTGACTCCATTCCGCGTCATCTTTAGTATCATAAATATACTCGCGCGGTCATGATCGAATCAGGTTAGAATACTTTCACTACATGATAAGCTTAGAACACTTTCACTACACATGATCAGCTTAGAGTCGGATTTCACTACATGATCAGCTTAGAATACGTTCTTTTATTCCTTTTAATTTTTTATTCGTCTT
Organism: Porites rus; assembly: GCA_964035705.1. Lineage (NCBI taxonomy): Eukaryota > Metazoa > Cnidaria > Anthozoa > Scleractinia > Poritidae > Porites > Porites rus. The sequence continues at coordinate 27,389,234 of OZ037995.1, forward strand.
TAAAAATATGAAATTTTTTGTAATATATACACATGTACATCATCGAAGCGGCCTTAGGCCCTTCTTTTTGAATAGTTCCTTGGCTTCTTCCTTCTGCCCTTGTCCGCAAAGAGTTAAACCTTCTGTGTGAGATTCTTCACGATTCCTAATAAATCATACAAAAAATAATGAACAGATAAAACTGAATTAAAACTGAATATTACGGACTAAAATGAATAGAAAACCTCCGCTAACTTGCTGTTGTCCTCAACAACAACAAGTTAGCGGAGGAGGATTCCACATTTGCCTTGCGCTCCAGCTTCTTCTGGAAATCCAGAATAGGTTGCACATTGTTTTCGATGAGAAGATCGGTATCCTTCATGCACATAATGGCATTCCATGGAACTGCATGGTACTTCAGGGAACCCCATGGCATTCCATGGAACTCTACGATATTCCCTGGAATTTCATGTACCTCCAAGGAAATTTCATGGCATTCCATGGAACTCCATCACTACTTCATGGAACTCCGTGGAACTCCATGGCATTCCATGGAACTCCAGCGATACTCCATGGAACTCCATGGCATTCCATGGAACTCCATGGATACTCCATGGATACTCCATGGACGTTCCGTGGAATTCCATGGATTTCCATAGATTTCCATGGAATTCCATGGATTTCCATAGATTTCTATGGATTTCCATGGATTTCCATGGAATTCCATGGAGGTATTTCACACGGGATGTTAATGTACCTGAAAAAAATCTGAGGTGAGATTTAGAGCACTAAAGAGGAGCTTACGTTCAAAATCAAGCACTTTAAGCACATGTAAGAATGAAGAGTTGATACGTACCGTGTTGTTTCGATCACTAAAATTATCTCTTCGACACAGAAAATAACAGTTTTGTGAAGCCAGCTGTAAACGTTGATTGCGGCCACCTTTCCGGAGAAAGATCTCAAATGAACATCGCATGTTATATCTTTTAAAAGCGGAAGAGGACCTGTAATGCCCATACCACACTATTTCTCCTGGTATTTTTATGGCGTAACAAGAGATGTGAACAGAGCATCGGTCAGATGCAAATGAGCCGTTTTTGATTTTTTTTCCCATGATGCCCTTCAGACCGTGTCCAACACCGCCTGCCCTATATACCCTTAAGCTTTTGGATTTTGAGAGATCTACTATAATCTCTGAACAATTTGAGCAAGTCAAGCACCAGTTTGTTTGACCCGACATGTTATTGAAATGACTCATTGGCAAAACATTATGGTCACCGAAAAAGACTCCTGGCACAATTTTGAGCTATTTCAAGGCTTTTTTTTTGGATCGAGGTACATGTAAGTTCTTCAAGAAGTTTATAATGTCTTTTATGGCACACGAGGAAACCACCTTCATGCTCAACCTTTCAAGTCAAGGTGCAACTTTAAATTTTATTGCCTGAAAAAAGTTATTCGTTCTTACAGCTGCCACATGACTTCACACTGACAAATGCGTTCAGTTTCAGATATTTTCAAAGGTTTTATAATTTATGCAAACAAAGAGGTTTATCAACAAGAGATGTAAGATACAGAATGATGACATGTATTGAAATGGATATGTTTTGTTTTCATCATCATCTTTACTTAATCACAGAATCTCATTCATAAAAATGCTCTTCCAGGGAGCTGTAAAAAAAATCATGCAATAAAATAACATTAGATAAGTACAGTTATTAAAATGGTTCTAAAATTAGAAATATACTTCAAGGTTAGCTTGTCTGTCATTTAACAGTGTTTGATACACTATTCAACCACCCCTTTATAGTGACAGCTGTTTTTTCCAGCCTCAGTATTCAGTCTTGGTACAAACAATAATATTAACATGTTTGAGTTCCTTAGATGATAGGAGTACATAGAGTTTGTACTATTAAGAATTTGAGCCAAATGATCTGGTGCAATGTGATTTTTCAATTTATACATTATTCTGGCTAATTTATTGCCTTGTCCTTCTTGTCTCAAGATTATCCCACCAAAGTTCATCCAGTATCTCAACTGACTGCCTATCATAACTGGAAGAAGTTACCACCTGGGCAGCTCTGTTTTGTTTTGAGTACAAAATCTTTGCTGTAATAATTGACTATCATTGATTTAAAACTGTAAAGATGTTTCAGTCTCGAATGCTGACATCTTTAAGAAGGAGCAGTTTAGTCCCTGATTTTTTGTTTAGCCTGCTTCAGCTGTTTACACGCGTTACTGTACATAGTGCACAGTACTTACTTCACCTAAATACCCTCTTAGTGTCCGTTTGCTCTAAACATTTGCTTATTTGCTTTGCTGACCACTGGAGAATGGGACTGGTGTGTTGGCAGACATTTTCATGAATTTTACAACTTTTTTTCTACTTATTATTTTTTCTTTCTATATTGTTTTTTACCCACGACGTTTTACCCACACCCACCACCCACACCCACTACCCACAACATTTAGTTACACTCAGCCTAAATAGAGCGTTTTCACGTCGGCCATATCGGGTGTCCCAAAACAATAAAACGGCGGCCATGTTGGTGTTCCAAACCAGTCCTGTGGGAGTTGATCTGTTTTCTTATGTAAACACTTTCTTTTGTGTTAATAAATTTGCATATATGCTTGTCACGGGAGTGAAAAAGCTCTATTGCCAATAACTACGGCAAACTCAAAGAACCTTTTTTGCCAGATCTCAAAAAATGTAGGTTCTTATTAGCACCTGTTTACTGTACATGTATCATTTTATCTGTTTTGGTTTCTTTTCAAAGGTTAGAGCTACAGTGTATAACACAAGACTTACTTCAAACATCAGTAAACTTAAGAGGGGATGAAGTTGTTTACAGTGTATGTGGCTAATCCAGTCATGTCCAGTGATGCCAACCAACTGCAGCATTCAATTTAAACATCTGCCTTGATGGCATTTATTCATGAAAGTAAAATAACAACTGTTGACGTGTGTCTTCGAATTTCTTAGTTTTAACTCAGTACTATTACCTTTCCTTTGTCATTTATGTGCATAAAAGCCACAGCAATGTGACCCTCCACGGTCACTGTTATTCCAGTTACAACATATACTACTTCATCCAGCTGAATTCTGCGAACAAATTCGCCGCTAACAGTGTATATAGCCAGCGTCAGGCGGTTTGTCTCTCGTTCCTCACCAGCAAGGACAACATGTTCACTTGCCGGGTGTGAAATGCGACGATAGACATCTCTCTCATATTTGATATTAAATTTGCCAAGCTGGTGTCCCTCCACATCAAATAAGTACAAACTCTCACCGCCTAGGTCCACTATCATGACACGACCATCACAAGAAGCAGTGATATCTGTTGCCCTCTTGAACACTCCCTCACCGAAGCTGCAAACAAGCTCGCCACTCGGCTCGTGAACATCAACAAAGTCATCTGCCAACAGCAGAATTTTGCCGCGTTGTTTGCCGCTGCTCACTGTTAGTCTCCAGTCCTCTCTCCTCACCGGAAACTTGTGCTGTAGATCAGCGGTCTTGTTAAAAACATGCACTTCCTTCTCCCTTTCCTCAGCCCCAGGCTTCATCAGTGTGACAAGTAGATAGATCCTGTCGACCACGTCTGCAGTGGCGACATCCAAAATATGTAACTCTCTATCGGCTTCATCAGTTTGAGGATTAAACCTAAAATCAAACTTTCCGTTGCTATCAAACACCTTCACGGTTTTATCTCCATCGTCTGCCACCAGGAACTGTCCTTTGGTGTTTGTAGCGATACCAGTCGGATACTTCAGCTTGTGCTTCTCTTCAGCCTCCTCACAAAATGACCATAGTAAACAGTAGTGCTCGTTACCTTGTTTTTTCAGCGCTTTAACAACTCTTTCGTTGCGGAGCGGATCCACTTTCTCTTTTCCAGTTTCAACATAAGGTAACGTCCATCTTTTTACACTACCGAGCATGTTCATTACATCATAGATCACACGATTAGCGTGACAGACAGAAAAAATTATTTGCCTTCTTTCGTCTTTGTTAAAAAGTGCCCTCAATCTCAATCCTTCCTCCAACTCAACTTTGAAATATTCTCTAACAGCTGGCACTTGGTGTAACTCGTCAAGGCAGACTCTACAACCCGCTAATGCGTCGGAAGGATTCTCAACCGTCTCCAGTATTGTCGCCATCAGTCGATATTGCATAGCTAACAGACGATCAGGCAATTCCAAAGCTTCATTACTAAAAGCTTTAATTGCTTCAAGACGAGCTTCTTCAAATCTCTTCTTCGCTCTCCCAAGTTTCCTCGTGGCGGACTCATCCAAGGAAGAAAGTTCCAATTTCCTTATTTCTTTAGCAATATCGAATTGCTCAGCACCAACTGTTGCAGCTGCTGTTATCGCGCGACGCTCGCTACTGGACCTAGCACTTTCAAACACCTCATACAACAACTCGATCCCTTCCTTAAAAAGGCTGATACTCGCTAACAAATCCTTTCTTGCTAAACCATCCAACTTCGATTTTATTTCATCGATTTCACGGACGATCAAGCCACGGAATTTCTCATCTGTAACATCACCCTCATTCAACTTTTCGGCCAGTTTATCTCTTCCTTTATTCACCAACAGGCCGATAGTGGCTTTAAATACAGCAGTTATTAGTGAAGACATGTTGAGTACTCCTTTTAATGAAGATCTCGTTCTGCACTGTTATCTCCTTGACAGTTCAGTTCAAGCGCTGACTGTGAAGATACAAAAAATGCATGCGAGGTTAAGTTGTCAGAAATGACTTAAACAGCAAGAATTCGAAGAAAAATTCTAAGAACTAAGCAAAAAATAGGAGAAAATGATTGTCTAACTCAGTCTTTAAAAAAGAAACTTAATAAAAGGTCTACTGTTCACAGGTTGTTGGTGAACTGTGTTTTGAACTGTTCTGAACTGTGTTCTCTAGCTACTGAGCTTAGTGTTCACTGGTATCCGAATTAAACGGGTGCCTCGAAAAGTAAGACCTAAGACCCCCTGCAGATCTCAAAAACTAAGACCTAAGACCCCCTCCAAATCTCGAAAACTAAGACCTAAAACCCCTTCCAAATCTCGAAAACTAAGACTTAAGACCCCCTCCAAATCTGAAAACTAAGACCTAAGACCCCCTCCAAATCTCGAAAACTAAGACCTAAGACCCCTTCCAAATCTCGAAAACTAAGACCTAAGACCCCCTCCAAATATGAAAACTAAGACCTACCTAAGACTCCTTCCAGATCTCGAAAACTAAGACCTAAGTCCCCTTCCAAATCTACAAAACTAAGACCTAAGTCCCCTTCCAAATCTCGAAAACTAAGACCTAACACCGCCCTTCCAAATCTCGAAAACTAAGACCTAAGACCGCCTCCAAATCTCAAAAACTAAGACCTAAGAACCCTTCCAGATCTCGAAAACTAAGACCTAAGACCCCCTCTAAATCTCGAAAACTAAGACCTAAACCGAAAATTTCAGTTAATTTTATAACGTTTAAAACACAACGGAGGGAAAGGTGTAAAGACCCTTTGTTCAACTCAAAAACAAGGAAAGGTTTCCTTATTTCAGCAGAAGCATCCCTGTAGCATGCTTCTTAAAGTTTCCGCTGAAGTGAGGAGCAAACTTACACTGTGTCACTTAAGCATTTTTGAGCAGGAGCTTGACTTTGCTGCGTGACTTAATTGTGTCTTTGTAATACATGTTTAAGTGGAAGTGTATAATAAGTAATGTTGGGCCCGTTAGAAATATTGAAAATCGATAGGGTTTGTTTAAGACGAAAAATAAAGCCAACCACTGAAAGAGCACCCAAAGATTAGCAGAATATGAAATCCATAGTGATAGTACAGGAAAAGCCCGCGTCCGATGTTTCTGGTTTTAGTCGTTTTAACTTGCAGTTTAGTTTTAGAATTCATCTAAAGAAAGCAGGAATATGGAGCTGAAGTGAAAGCGTAGTGACAAGAAGACACTTCTTGTGCTTTTTCAGGTTATTGTTTACTTTATTTCCCTTAAACCTGATGACTAAGGTTGTGTGCGCCTGTTGCGTTTGCTCTGATTTTTAGATATGGACTAAGGAAAAAATAATTTTAGCCATTGTACAACCATGGATTATCTACGGATAAATATGGTGCAATAAGCGTTAGTGTTTGAGTATAAAGTTTAATTGTACACACGAATTTCAAATGTGCAATGGTCATTGAATGATTTCGCGTGCAGCAGTGTGTATCTTGTACCGTTGGCAGCCCCGCAAAACTGGCGGTTTCGTTACATTAAGAGGCTATCCATGAGAAAACCATGCAAAAGGTGCTACAGTGCACATTACAGAATTGGCTCAAACTTTCAACATAGACACAACTTGGTGAAGTATAGGTAGATATGGTATTAGTTTTGTTCAAGCTTCTTTCTTTTCTTTTTTTCAGGGGGGGGGGGGGTCCCTTGAACAGCCAAATCTACACTGAAATATGTGCAAATTTTGTGATTTTTTTATGACAATATTTCTGGCAAATTGTTCAGCAATCCAGGTGAAACAAAATTCTCACAAACTACTAAGTATACACTCTTAAACGATGACAACATAATCAGTGTGACTCTTCTTTATTAAATTTTCCACAGCATTATTTAACATGACATATGTTAATGAGAAAAATTATACAAATTTCTTGAGTTTTCACAAAAAAAAAAAAAAAGTTCTGGCAGAACTTCAAGTAAAGTGAAATACTTGATGATTTACGCAGAGGTATTGTCTTTTGCTCTGGTATATAAAACTTCTGGGTATTGCAATAGTTTAAGAGAAATACCGAGGTTTTACTGGTCACCATTTGCAAACTGATCGTTTTACTGACTTACGATAATGCTGCAATTCATGAGGACTGGTTACATTTCCCCAGTGCTTTTGAAAGAAATTGTAAGAAAAACTTCCTAATAGAAGATTCTAACCCTCTCTTTACATTGTTATGTTTCCACGGGATTATATCTGCCATAAAACCGTCCAAAAGTGCATATTCCATTGCCGTTCAGAAAGACTAAGTGGTGCGATAAAACACAAGCTGCGACTTATTTCTCAGATTTGGTGCTGTTGAAAAGGCCAATACTCTAATGCCCATTTTGATATTTAAATTGACAACGGTTGTCATTTTCTAGACATAAAGATTACGACAAAAGGGCCACATCAACCACAACTCTTTCTTCCGCCATATTGCTTATGCGCCTGCAATGAAAAACTGACCTGCGGTAATAAAGGCCATTGTGTAATCAACGGGAAGTGTTCTTTTGCTTAGTGCTTTAGAAAATGGTTTGCTTTGATGCCATTTACAAATTTCGTATTTTTGCTTTGTCTGGCAAAGGGTAAGCTGTTTTTTAAATTTATTTTATAGCCTTATAAGGTGATATAATGAGCTGTACGTTGTATACAATGTATAAGAGCCAACACATCTTCCAATATCACATACCGTATTTATTCGATTAACCGCCCTGGGCGCTTACTAAATTTTTGGACCCTGAGAGTGGGCGCTTCTTCGAGGTGGGCGCTTATTAGAGGCTGGGCGCTTATTAAATTTTCGCAATTTCAAAAAGTGTAGTATGTTTATTTTGCAACAAAACAATAAATGGTAATAACAAAACTCGAAGGTGTAACCGAAGCAAGGTTTCTGTAAAATACTCTGAAGAAAACTCCGTCTTCGGGGAAGTCTCTTATTAGTACTTATTCAATTTTTTCGGTTCGGAGGTGAAAGAGGGTGGGCGCTTATTCGAGGCTGGGCGCTTGTTAACTTTTTCTGCCCTTAGGACGGGCGCTTATTCGAGGTGGGCGCTAATTCGAGGTTGGGCGCTTATTCGAATAAATACGGTAACTTAGAAAGAAATAGATCCCGGTTGTTCAAACGTTGGATAGCGCTATCCACTGGATAAAAATCTATCCACTGGATAACGCATTTGGTTTCCCTAGCACTTATCTGCTGGATAGTGATTTATCCGGTGGATAGTGCTTACCAACGTTTGAACAACCGGGGCCTGAAAATTGGTTGCAGAGCCCCGTGTGCGGAGATAGGACAAATTTTTAGTTTACAACAAAAATTTTTCATTAATAAAAAAATGTGTTGTCATTCTTATGAAGTGCACCTAGAGAGCGCGCGTTATAACAGGCATTGGAAACAGGTATGTCCTATCTAGCTGCTTATCGGCTCTGCCCCATCTTTTTCTCAACGGTTTTTTAGCTCCTTCTATAAGTCCACAACGTGAAAAACTTTCTCTCGCATGGACTGTCGTTCTCCTCTCTCAACAAGGGCATCGAGCATATCTTCTTCCTCTACTACAGTCTTCTTGTTTAAAGAAAGCTTTCCACTCTTAGCGACAGATGCGAGACGTGAAAACTATGATGTAACTTGTTGAGCGCTGAGCCAGTCTTTAGAAGAAAACAATTTTACGTCATCTGGTCCACGAAGTGACTTCAAGTTTCAGGCAACAACGGCAGGGTCGCTCTTATTTCCTATCTCTTCTCCATCAAGAAACAGTTTAAGGAGGTACTCTTTGACATGTTCTGAAAATCGCCTGGTCTTCTTGTTTTTCTTCAAGGCCCAGCCAGGCTCAGCAGTGGGGTACTCTCTGCACTCTTCTTGGCTCAATCCTTCAAGGTTCTTTTCAGATGGAATATATGAAGGGCGTAGGTTGGTGCATGCGTTAGCCCATTTACGCTTAATACTGTCATGCGTGGAATCCTTTTGGGTGCAAAAAATGTGCTTGCCAAAGTCCTGATGGTTTTGCAACGCTGTTTTCGTTTTGAATAACTTGATGCAGCCTGGTTGAGGACAACTGAATTCACAAGGTTCACTTTTGTTTTCCGTCGTTTTGCTATTTTTGTACAAGAAGCCAGTCGACACACGCGGGGATGTGAAGGGCTTAATGACCCCCGATCGGGTACTTCCCTGGCTAGTGCCGCTCTTCATTAGCTTATCGTAACGAACGAACTTTCCTAGCTTCTCCAACATTAAAGGCTTTCCACATCCTGATCCCGTCTGCGCAAAACTTGAAGTTTGAAAATTAAACATCAGTACTCCGTTCCAGTTGTGATTATGCAGATCCTGTGCTCAAGTATCCACCTTTACAACTGATGCTCGGCAACCTTTAACTCCGGAGTAAGAATCTATTGCTTTCTTCATATCTTTTGCCTTCTCGACATCATTTCCTGCATTGACGTAATGGCGTATATGACTTTTCAAAGGAGAAATATGGCGATCGCATATATCTTTAACATTGTTTGATTCACTGAAGTCGTATCGGCTTGTAGTTACACCTGTACGTTGACTAATACCAGGAATACTTAGCAATAAAAGAGCACAGTGATAACATCCAGCGTTATCACTACGTAAAAACGCCTCGACAATCTCAGGTGACTTCCTCTTTATTTCTATAAGCGTGTTCTCATAAATAGATGCAACAGCAAACCAGTTCTGGCTGCAGTGATCCAGCAGATGAACGTATGTCCTTACCTATACATATGAACATAAGAAATAATGTTACACCATCGGCTCCATGACGTTAAATAAAGTACAACAGGAAAGCTCACTGACTTTCAAATACCTACTCTTCTGGTAATCCTATCTGTTGTCAACTTGTTGTTTCATCCCTTGACTATAACTATGCCTCGTATCTTCCTGCACTTTATAGCTAAAGATTTCAAAGGATTATTTTCCCAGTAGAATGTGCAAATAAAGTAATCAGTGTAAGCTTTTAACCTGTCACGCGGACACCGACCTACCTCCACTGTCAAAACCTAATTTATACATTCAATTTGCCTTTACCGTATTTTGTACAGCAAGTGAATGTGGATAACTCTACTGTTACTCAGGGAATAAGAAGAAAACTCAGCATTTCTTCCATTGAGGACACAAATTCGACTACTACAATATCTGAAACTGAAATGGTAATTTAAGGAATATACTGTCAAACCTCCTGTTAACGGTCGCTCACGAGAATCAACACAGTGTCAACAAACAGGGATCTCTTCCGAGAAGAGATCCCTACAGGTGTCCTTTTAAAAGATAAAATTTCGGCACACAATTCCTACGTTTCGTATAAGTGTAGTTCCATGTTGTCAAAAAAGGATTTGCGCATAATCCGACTGAGCGGCGTAGTACATACAGAGACAGACAAACCATCATGCACCGTTTTGGATATGCCCATAGTCAGATGTAGGATATGCCTGTAGAAAATACCTCAAACTCTTCCTTCGGTTTTGTTATCACGGCTGGGACATGCCAAGAGAGGCCTTTCTTTTCAAACCACTCTCCTTGCGTTTCCCTATACTTCAACGGAAGGAATTTCATAGCCCAATCCATGATAATTAAAGCTTGCTCTGGCGTCATATTGTGGAGGATATCATCCTTTGCTACGTCCTGGTGTACTGCTCTTAAGATGTGGGCCTTCCATCGCTCAATCTTGTCTATAGCGTTACTAATGTTATGCTCTAGTTCCTCCTTTTCGTCTTGATATCTAAAAATCAAAATAAAAAAGTTGATGGTTTCCTTCTGTTATCAAAGGTGTAATTATAATTTCTTGACGTTTTAGGACGACATCATTTGCTTGTCTTTGCACGGTATATTTTTCCTGATCCTTTGTTTAATGAAATAAACGCGGCATTGTTTCCGAAGTTAAACAACTGTAGATTTCAGTCACCTGAGCCACCCATTTCCAATTGCAAAAAAGGCGGATTAAGATATGACAATTAGAAAACTTACTCTTCATGATCAGGTAAAATTACAATATATATCTTCTCGTTATATCCTGTGAAGAATTTTTTTTTACATGTGTAAAATGAAACGATCAACAATAAACTGAACAATATAAAATCTGTTAGGGGAGAAATCGGTCTTCTTTCTTTGGTTTTGACTGCAAAAAAATTTAGGTTTTTGGTTTTGAAAGAAGAAGACTATAGAACATGGTATCAGTAATCGTTTACCTGAAGTGAAGGTCTCTTGATGACAATACCAGTTCTATTTCCTCAAGAACATTCTTGGTATTGTCGCAGCTTTGACATGATTTCGTGTGTTCATGCTCACAGAGATGATCTTCAGGGTCATACAACGCAAATACCCGGCAGTGATCAGCACACTGGCTTTCTTCAGAAACGCGGATCTTGAAGTTTGTTTTAAGGTAGCTTTTACCAGCTTTCAAGCGATCTTTAACACCTTGAACCCAGGCTGAACTTTTACCTTTAAAAAGGCACGCTAATGTTACCACTCTTATTTTTTTAATTACAACTATTTAAGATAAAGCCGCTCATATATGCTAAATTGCGTTAAGAGGCCAGGCCTTTGTTCAAATTGCACAGTATAAAATATATGCTTTTTAAAAAAATGGTTTCGACAAACCTTAAAGAAGAAATAAGAAGTCCAAAAATTAAATTGGCGTAGGAGGTTGGGTGGTTTGAGTGTTAAAGGTGCACTGAAAAATAGCATTATATAGAAACAAAATGGGAAGATTCAGGTCTCCCCGGGACAAAACTTAAATCAACGTGAGCTTACCTAACTTTCCTAGCCTGTTTACAACGTCTTCGAGTGTATCGAAGGCTTGCGATCCCTCTGTAGCGATGCTGTCAAGTCCTGCCAAAGACTTCTTTTGTGATGCTGCACAAATCTATACAATAATGACATTTTGTTATATTTTTCTCCTCGTGTTCATATTTACTGCTTTTCTCATCCAGAGCGTTTGCTCTTTTCTAATCCCCACCTATATGCATGGCTGAAGGAATTTTCAGTTAATCAAGCTGAAGAAGTAGTTTAAACTAAGAAACATGACACAATGCATATAATGATATCTTCGTGATATCTACATGAGATAACAGAATATAAAAAAAAAAACAATTTTCCTCCTTTTTTCGCTCTTCTTCTGATTTTGAATCACGATATTGTTTTGATACGTACCTGTAAAATACTAAAGAGGGTTGACCTCCCATGTGAAAGGAAACCGGTTTCCTGACAGTACTGCTGGTATAAGTCCACAATCCTTGAAGCAATAACTGTCCTAACCACGTTCGGAATCTCCATCTTCTCCCCATTCGACAATTTTAGCGTTTTTGTTCCGTACGCAACATCTTGCACGAAATTTGGTCTGCTGATAAAATCTAGAAAATGGTGTACTTTGCTTAGATCCAGTCTTGCGCGTGTAATGGCCTCCATCTGTGGCACTGGTTTACCCACCCCCACCTTAGCGGCATGCCTTCTTGCCTCGTCTATCGCCCAAATGCTTACTCCAAGAATAAGCAGCTGAAGTTGTGCTTTAGAGTAATCGCCGAAAAAAAGAAGATTTACTGGGATCGCAGCGGGGAAATTATTCCCTTTAGCCTTTCTCAGTCACAGAGGTATGTTTTTGAAGTGTCCTGTTGTGTTTTTGAGCGACCAATTATGTATCCTGTTCCGTATAATTTTTGGCTATTTTTAATAAAACGATTGTGTTGGCTCATAGTTTGTCATAGTTCCGAGGCTGACGTGTCCATAATTTCACAATACCCAGATTTTTGAAAGCGTACAACAAAAATCCAACTTATTCTCTTAACATAACCCACATTAGATTTATTGTAAGGTTTGAGAGAAATTTTAGAAATAATTTCAAAAGTGCAATATTTTTCTAGCTTCTAGAAAAGCGTTCAACTGCCCTTCGGTTAGTACACGGTCACGAGAAGTCAGAAGTCTCAATCTTTCTGGTTTATACGTCTAGTCGAAGTTAAATCATTCAGTTCGACCGCCGGCTACTCATTTTTCACTCACGTCGTAAATTATTGGTGATCAAGGCATCTAAACTTCAGAAAATTTCGGCCTTGTATAACAGTAAAAATGGTCTCCCGAGGAGACCCCTTCGTATACACAAAGGAAAGGCGCTTGGACTCCAATCATACTATATTTGAAAATAGTACACCCAAGTATACTTACTCACAGAATATAAGCCAATTCTGTGATCTAGCCTGTAGCACCTTCTGCATGGTTTTGCATGGTTTTCTCGTGGACAGCCTCTTAATAAAGTACAAATAAATTTCCCCACCCTGTCATTAAATTAAAATGTTTTGATATTGCAATAAACAGAGCAGCAAGTCTAATCATCGTGGATATATTTGTTGAAGAAATCTTCGAATGTACAAAGCAAGAACAGTAGAACGTGTTTTATCGGCTCGTTTTTTAAATATCCCTCGCGTGACATTTCCGGTTATCTCTTGTCTGTGGTAATTTAAAACCGTGACGCTTGAAATGACACCGTTTAGAAACGGACAATATACAGGTCTCACGCTAGGGTCTCACGGGTCATTTCTGTCAATGTTTTGTTGTGCGAGTCGCGACACGTCATGTTCGCGTGACTTTAACTTCGTCTTCGTCAGGAGCCGATTTATCGGCTCCTGTCTTCGTTTTGTAGTTTAAAGCGGACATTTCTACAAAACGAAGACCCCATCAATTTTGCTAGTTTTTGAGCTGAACAAAGGGTTTTAACGCCTTTCCTTCCGCTGTGTTTTAACCGTTTTAACATTAGCTGAGGGGGTCTTGGGTCTTAGATCTTAGGTCTTAGGTCTTAGTTTTCGAGACACCCGAATAGAACAGTAAGATTGGTTTATCAATACCTTTACATGGAATAGAATTTCAAATCAGTCATGAAAAATAGTGGTGGATGCTAGCCGTGACAAATTGATCATATCGACGGGGACATTATTGACTGTAAGGAGAGAATTTTCCATGAATTCTTTATTTGCCTCGAATATCATATATAGCTTTCAAATATTCGCTTTGACGTTGTTCTTAGTAATTCATACTGAATTTGCATAAAGAAGTTTTAGCTCCGCAAAAAAGGCTCCGCGTGCCATTTTTATTATCCTTTGTTTCATTTGCTTTGTGTTCGCTAGGTAATAACCACAAAAAAAGCCAACAGTGTTCCTTAACAAACAAAACTAATTGCTCGTTCTATTTTCAATTATATACATTTTAGGTCAATGTTGACTCTTGAAAGAATACTTAATTTCTTAATAATGGTTTATTTGACTTCAGTCTATTTTTCGTGATTTAACTACCAGACGACATCTATTCATAGTAACGCCTTTGATACAGGTGTACCTCGTTCTAATTGCAACTTAGTTACTCAGTATATTTATTTGCAGAAGTATATTTCATTAAGTTGTTAGTTAAAGAGAGGTAATAACCGAATTTTGAATATGAAAGGTTTCGTGGTCTTGCAATTTTAAAATTAGATCGGTTTTTGTTTAAGGTGAAAACTTCCAATTAGTCTGCGCTTTTCCTGTTTAAACAACCGATAGCTGAAATTGCAATTTAATTCATATTGTAACACTTTGTACATAAACGCTGTTTTGCTGACCTGGCTAGGTCTTTGTCTCAGTACTTTTACTTTCTAAAATAGCAACAGGAACAAAAGATTTCAGGTTAAACATAGAATTTGTATTTAGTTTTCATTTAACTCTAAGTGATTTCTGTTTATATTTCTATTGTATTCTTTTGTTTCCAACGGTCTAAGAATAAGGTGGGGGGGAAGGGTCGGGTCCCCCGGGCCCCTGCCCTGGATGTCCACTCCCAAAACAAATCTACTACTGTTTCGGTCTCCATCGCTTCAGTAATAGTGGTAAAATGAAACTGTTAGGATTCAAGTTTTGCTAGAGAAAATGTCATGTAAAGGGAAAAATGGCGAGGACTATCGCGACAAGACGCTCAATTATTTAAGTCTAATCCTTGAAATATTCGACCAACCGTGGAAATCATAACATTTTCTTATTGAATTGAAACTTGACTTGAAATCAAATTTCGGCTTGTGCAGTACTTTTTTATTCTACAATCAGGTGTTCATTCGGCCAAGCTAAAAAAAACCTTTTCGTCCCACGTTCAGTTTCAGACAGACGAAAGCGTGAGATCAATTTACTGAATTTAAAAAAGGACGGGCTTTAACAACAAAAAACGCTTCATAGTTATATCTCCTCTAATATTTCAAGGTTTATTTTTTTTATTTGTTGTTTAATTCAGGGCAATGTTAAACAAAATTCGGATATTTTTTCTCGAGTTCTGATTTGGGAATCGTAATGTGCTATTCACTGATTTTACGTAAGATTATATGCACCTGTTGGCGCGTTTTAGGTCAGTTTCAGAATTATCAAATATGAAGTAACTTGACGTAACATTAACGACGTTAATAGAACTACATGTATTCCTGTTCGGTTTGCGGTATATCTTCAGAATTTTCTGAGTTTAAACTGCATAAGTTGGCATAAAATTAACTGTTATACTGAAGATCCCTTTCGAACTCATCCATTGCTCCTTCAGCTCCTCGAGAGCGAGGCACGTACGTTATTTTAGGATCATAGTCATCTTCACAAATTATTTAAATTCTTAGCACTTCAACATTATTCTGTTTCAAAAACCTTAGTCTTTCTCCAAACTGAAAGGCGAGCGAAGGTAGCAACGAATTGCCGATATCTTCGCTCCTTAATTACCGTCATGTTAATACCACCCTTTAATTTCATAGGCTCTGCTGGCAGGCGTTTTTTCCTTTTTCTTCCCGCCCCTCCCCTTTGCCTGCCCCTCCTCCATGTACTTCTGGGTCGCGCTTTAAAAAAAACACCTGCTCTGCAGGCTACTAAATTGCTGGTAAGCATTAAAGCTAAAAAGAACAAAACTTCACATACTGTAGTTCAATTAGATGCAATATTCTTAAGAAGATCAAGAAATTCCTCAAATCCGATATTTTAGACACCTCGTATCAACTTGATAACTTTTGTAACGGCGAATGTCTCGGAAAACGTCCCCAGAAAAAAGTTCGCTCTAGGACAGCCCCATTAGGAGAATTCGTTGCTGAATGGTACAAAGTTTCCATGTAATCGTTCCTTCGTTTCTCTTTTCCTGATTTTGTGTCTTTGTAACTGTCTCTGTCTCTAGCAGGAAAGGCACCAAAAAATGAAGGTTTGTAGTTGCTAAAACCTCTACAGAGTGATAAATACATGGGTCATCATTCTCCATGGAGTTCTTAAGTGTGACGTGATAAAAATTACATTCTGGGATTCGTCAGGATATTCTGAAAGAAGAACGTCCAAGAGGCCTACTTGCCAAAAATTAACATTTCAGGGCAAATTGTCTCTGAGATATTGGCCCAGTTAAGCTCTGATAACTCCATACAAACCCTTCTAAATTTGTTTTGGGTCGAACCAAGTCAATTGGACGTTGTTCTTTCAGAATATCCTGGCAAATGCCAGAATTTCAGAATTTAATTTTTATGACGTCATCACTTTAGAACTCTATTCCTAGTCGTCCGTTCTATCCTAAATTTTCACAGCAACGAAACATCAAATGCTTGACTGAAGAAAGGAGAAAAAATTGCCAAAAGAAACAGTTCGGTTATTTATAGTTTTATTCATCTAATTGTCTACGCGTTGTCCAAGTTCTCAGCACATTCACCATCCACGCCTGAAATCAATTCCATTCCTTTACTTTTCAAGGGATCACTTGCCGTCGACAATGGGAATTATTTGTTGTCCAGGATCATTTCCGGTCCAGTTTGGGGATCATTTGCAGTCTGAGGATCATTTGCAGTTGGGGATCATTTACGATGCTGTACAGATCTCATTTCACTAATGACGTCATCTCTTGTAACTATAGAAACTACTATATTCAATGTTTGCCGTAATGTATATTCTAGACTGCTTACAGTCCGTCTTTTCTCTTAAAATCCGTCTAGTTCTTATCTAATCCAGCGCGATTGCAAACCACGACGTTATTATTACAATTGAGACAAGACGAGAAAAGACTTACGCCCTCGTTTCTCGCGGCTCGCGGCTTCGCTCCTAGCGTGCTTAGGTTTCGCATGCAGTAACTTTGCAAAGACAAACAAGACGCTGTGTGAGCGTATATTTGGGCGTGATCGGACTAATGGTATGATACTTTGAACATGCCTTATTGCAGCTAAAGAACTGTCATCATATCTTACCGGAGAAGACAAATCCTTCACTCCACTTTTTTGCTGAACCACACAGCTTATACAGTATGTCCCAATCCACAACAGAAATAATGTCATTTCACGACAATGTTTGAAAACATGCACATCTTCAATGCAGACATGCTTGGAGCCAAATTGCAACATAGGACATAAGTGGTTACGGCCCAGAGAGTAAGGTTTATCTCAGCTCCACTGATACTGACAGATGTGTTTTCACACCCATCACTTTGTACAGTGTATTCCGGTTACTGTCAAGGGCAAATAAAGTTCCTTAAGTCCAGTATCCACAAGGATTAATAAGAGAGTAACACATTGCATAAACTGCTATAGGGTAGCACTTTTTACAGGAACATTGGTAACTATTAACATTTGATATACTACAATTTTCAACATTGCTTGAGAAAAGATGAGGTTCAAAGCTGGCAATATGTACAGCTTTAAGTTCATATATATCCTCATTCCTATGTAGAGTCTGAAAATATTGTACTAATTTATGCATGGATGGTATTTCCAACAATACACATGTCCCTTCACTATGACTGTTATGATACATATCTCTAGCATGAGAATCAAATACATTATATCCCCCCAGCCTCAGTGCTGTAGATACCAACACCAATAATTGCCACCGTTAAAATGAATGAGTTGTAGTTCAGTGCCAAGAGTGTTTCAAATGCTGTTGAGTGAGCTTAATCGAGAAGAAAAAAGTTTCGTTCATACCACAAGCTGATAAAATAATAATCAATCCAAAGTCGATTCGATCCATCCTAAATCGTTTGAAAGCAAACAAGAGACGATTTCAACCAGCCACGGGCTTTAACATTTAAACCGCTGCTTTGAGAATCGATAGTTTTGAAAGATATACCACCTTCAGAACGGCATAGCTTTTACTTGTTGTACAGTATTTCGAAGCGCTTGTAACCTAAATATTTCTTTGCAGCGCCCGATTTATGCAAATTTTGAAAACAACGCGAGTTTCGAATTACAATCTCGATTTTATGGTAATTTGTCATGCCGAAAATATAATTGGACTAACCTGATTTAAACCAATGAAATTGTAAGTTCTGTTATAAATAAATTTCCCACGACGAGATCTCAATTCAGCTTTTTTTATTTTCTCCACAACACAATTTTCCTTCTGTACAACTAGCTCATTACCTTCTCTTTTCGTCACCTCGCTGCCATCAAAACACTCCACACAAAACTTGCTGATAGTGCAAAATCTCGACGCACAGCATCGTACATGTACTGCGTCACAACATACACAACTAGATGAAAAAACACAACACGCAATACAAAAAAAGTTCATTAACCGTCACCCTGCTAAACAAAATTGAAATAATAAAAAGAATTGTTGCAGTTATCACCGTAGTTCCAAAAGAAGCCTCAGTCCCTTTTGGTTTCAATTGTTGACAATCGTCTCTTCCTTCATCGGAACATATTTTTATCAGAGACAACTCGCTGTGTTCCGCAATACAAAAATCAAAATCACTATTGTCACACTGATAACCAGCTACACAAATCTTGCGACTCTCAAACTTGTTCAACATTCCCTTGTTCAAACTGTTATCCATTTTACACGTACACTCCTGATATTCCAATTTGTTATTACGTCTACGGGGTCCATGACTCTTTGGTGTCATTGAATGTCTTGATAATTTGCTTTGTTTTTCTTTGAGTTCGCGGACCAGCCCATTCCGAAAACACTCAGGGTTATATTTTAGTTTGGGCCTACCGTGGACAGTGCGTGCATTTGTAAGTTTTTCCCGGGATAACATGATTGAACAATATATTAACACGTTCCTCGAAACGCCGCGGCCAAATGTTATCCAAACTGCTTCTCACTGCTGCTTCGAAAAATTTCGGATCAAACTATATCCAAATCGTCCCTCATTGGATTATCCACTCGACCTAACAAAATCGACCAATCACAAAATAAAGAAAAGAAAATAGACATAAAATAAAGAAAACCGCAAATTCAGATGACCTCTTAGGAAACATGCAATTAAAACTTTCTTTCTATGATTGGTGCATTTCGATCCTCTCGTCAAAAAAATGTCCGACGTCAATCATCTTAGCGGACCTCTTAGGAAACGAAAGTTTTCTTCAACGGGTCCAAAAGGTCATTGTTTATGATTTGTGATTGGTGGATTTCGATCCGTTTTTTGAGTTTCTGTGTTTCAAGGTTCGTTGCTTGTGATCTTATTGTGACCAAAACCCGACGTTAATATTCCAAATATTTTTGATAGATTTCATCGCTGGACTTCAGACTTCCAAATTTCTATGAGGCAAAAATACTGAAGATTCAAATTAACTTTTGAGATCGTAAAAGTGCGATTAAGTGCCGTTTGCTAGCAGAGCTTTCTTTCCCACATGCCTCTTACCTTGTACAAGACGTTCGCATGGCAGACATTCGCCTCGCTTGGTTTGTTTACTTGCCTTGTTTACGTCAGCACGTATTGCGTGCCTATTGCACATTTGCGTCAAAACAAGCCGTTTCCATTACTCTATTTGGGCCACGCCCAAATAATAAGAGACTGCTCGCAGTCCATGTATATTCGGAATAAACAAACAGCTAGAGGACTGCGCTACTTGATAGACGACATATTAATTGCTGCTTTTTAATCAAAGAACTCGAGAGGGTAGGTTGAGTTTAAGGAAACATTACTAGTATCCCGTTTGAGCAATCACGTGCTTAAGGCATGGAATTCTGCAACCCCCGCGCAGGGATCAGGGTCCTTGCTATTACTAGTCAAGACTAGGGTCAAGACTAAGCAGATTATTATTTTTCAAGACATCATTGGTTTTTTTGCAACATTGCTTAACCACAACATATATTATCCTTCGACATATTTGAGTGTGTGTTAAATCGAGATATTAGAAGCGTAAACTATATATGCCTTTTTCTTTTCTTCTTGTACGCTTTGTTTAATACAAATAATTGTACGTGAACACAGTCGACGAACTGACCCAATTTCCTTATGATATCAATATTCAAAATCTTCGCTCCTCAAGTACCGTAAATCCTCTATTAAGGGGCTTATTTTTTTCAAGCACTTTTGCGGACGGGGGGGGGGGGGGGAGGGGACATATTTAATTTAGCGAAATGCACCAACGGGAGCAGGGTTTCTCGAGGACGCACTTGTGGTTTCCCGGGTACTATGCTGTTTTTTCTAACAATAAGAAAATGGTAACAATTCTCCACAGAGAACTAGAGCATAAAATTGAAAAAGTTCAGCACATGAAGTTGGAGGTCATGCGGCCGAAGACCAAAAACAAGATGATTACGTCCTTGAAATACGGACCGAAGTCAGTTAATATTTTTGCATTTACAAACAAATTAAAGTTGCCGAATGAAAGGTAACGAACTTGAACTCTGGACAGCTTCTTTAACAACATGCAACTTTATTACAGTACAGAGTAACCGTTGAATAATGATCGTCAACAAACATTGCGCAATTTTTACAAACTCTATTAAGCGGATGCCCTCTGTTAATTGGACACTTGGGAAGGTCCCGAGGGTGTCCGCTTAATAGAGGTTTCACTGTATTTGATTTCTCATACAAAGTCTCAACGGTTGCTTGTGAGAGAGATAATTTACATAACACACTCTTAACGTGACCTTGGGACGCCTTTGATTGCATATAAATCCCTAGTACTATCGAAGCTGGAATATGCAAGTGTAGCCTCCCCCGCAGACATTCTTAGGGATTCGTCACGCGTTCCTGCCCCACGTTCGTGGGGCAGGAAGAACGTCTGCGTGGGAGGCTAATGCAATTGCGGCTTGGGACCCGTTTTTAAAGAAAGATATCAGTGCTCTGGAAAGGGTTCAACGTAAAGCAGAACGGTTCTGCTCACAGAATAATAAGAGATATGCGAGTGTTACGAACATGATTAAAGACTTAGGGTGGGCCACGCCCGGGGGGGGGCACTCCCTTATATAAGCCATCTGGGTATGTGCTGCGACATCGGGTAGGGTTCTTGCGCCTTTTTGGTCTGAAAACGGGTATACACTTTGCCCCTCTTGGTCTGGAATCGGCTCTGGTTTTCGAGGGAACTACGGAGTGTATGAATGTATTTATCTTTTCAATTCCATATGACTAAGGCTGAGAAATAAGCGAATTCAAAATGGATTTGAATAATTTTTGTTTGCGCTATAATCTAAGTAATGATAACATAATTTCTGCCTACAAGCCAGGTCTGAAAACGGGTATGGATTTTAAAGGTCTAGTCCGAAAACGGTTGTGGAAAATTACATTTTTTGGTCTGAAATCGGGTTAGGATTTGAAGAACGGGCTGCATACCCCCACCAAGAATTCTTGGGAGTACCCCCCCCCCCCCCCCCCGGGGGACCACGCTGGTAACGAGAAGAAGACAGTTTAGGTTAACACTTATGTATAAACTAACTCATGGTCTTATTGATATAGATAGCCAAAAATATTTAATTCAACACTCCGAGAGTCACACGAGGGGAAATTTTTGAACGGTTTCGCTTAAAGCCCACGATTGATCGTCCTGAATATTGACTGAGTGCAATTTGTCTTGAAAAATTGTGAAATACCGCATTCTGCCCGAGGTCTGTATGGTAAATAATACTGTTTCACCTCAAATGTGATGTATAAAATTATAAAAGTATAAGAGGTTGGTTTAAACACCCCCAGATTTGTTGGCAAAAATTTGTAAAGTAAACCTGTCGAACGCAAAAAAATTTGGCGTGATTTGTTTTCCAAGAATTTGTTTTCGAGGCCTAATCTACTGTGATCTTGAATGTGATCAAAGATGTTTGCTATTTTTTTGGTGTACATATAAGGTTATCAATTCGATGTAAGATGTTTCACTCTAAAATAACTTAGCCTTTCCCTCAAAAGTCACATGAATGTGCCCTTAAGTTTACTGATTTGTGGATTAAAAGTTTATTGTTTGATTTAAATTATAAATTTATTAATTTGAGCTTCGCTTTTAGCCCTGGCAAAATCTATATATTATATTAATATATCTGTATTTTATTCATTTACTTATTTTATTCATTTATATATTTGCTTGTTTTTAGTTTTACGGTTAATGTTGGTGTGATATCTTAACGATTTACCGACCGAATACACGTTCTAGAGTGTGTCAGGTTTAAGAAGTTTAGTCAGCAATAGTCAAGGCAAGGACAGCTAATATTCAACACACGTCGATCGTTGGGCCAAAAGACTTAGATGTCTTGATTTGAACCCTTCTTTAGTACATAGCTACGCCAAATCATCGCCCAGGTTTCAGCAACCTGAGACAGGTTAACTAAAAAACCTGAGGTATATCACAAAGCTTATAGTTTAACCAACGCAGAAGAAAGTTTTGCCGACAGTCCCCGGGATAACAGTACTAGTGTATTTTGAACAAGTAGAAAGGCCAAATTTTGATGAACAATAGGAACAACACTCATTAACTTTAAAAATATCAATTATATGTACTTACTTTTGGCAGCTTCAGTTGAAGGAACACAAACGTCACAAACGCACAGCGAGACAGTAAAGCAAAGGAAGTCGAATTGAAAATAATGTATATCCTTGTACGTGCAGGAATTTTACAGACCTGACTTAACGTACTTGACCTCTGAGTGTTGCGGAAACCGTACAAGCTGTGGGAACGGCATCGCTTTAAAACTGAAAGTTAAAAAAAAAAAATTCAGCCCTTTATTGTAACCTTTTTTCCCATAGGTTATTTCTATTATGAAACTTTGGAATTCTCACCTGCTACACGCCTTACAAATGTTGTCTTTCCTGTACCAGGATTACCGGCAAAAACTAGGTGTAAAGGTGTGTCCTGCTGTATTTGTCGCCCAAGCCTTTTTCTTCTGTCGTTCTGAAGCTGCGTTCTTGTAAATCTTAGCAACTGCTGTTTCAGAGTTTCCAGCCCAATAAAATCCTTCATGGCCTTTTCCATGCGATGTAAAACCTCTTCATGTCGCACTGGAAAGAGTGAACGAAGTATTACAGATTACGTTACATTTAAATATTTAATTTGAAGCCTAATAATAATTTCAATAATTTCAATTCGTTCATGCAAAGACTTAGAGAAGAAAGGCAAAGAAGACCCCCCAAAAGTCCGTAACATTTGCACTAACTAACAAGAATTTTAATTGCAAACAGAAAAACACTTTTAGTTAACAAATATCCTGTTATTCTTGCGATATTAGTTACTCCGTCTCTTTAGATAGCAAGAAAAATTCCGGTAATTTTTACAATTTGCAACCTAAATGTTTTGCCTATAGAGGGGTTCAAATCTGGAATGGATTAAGCAAGCACATGAGGACGTTAAGTATCTTAACACTTTCAGTGCTTTTGGGAGAATATTTAAGCGAATCATGTTAATATATTAAGTAATTATTATACAGTCATTATATTTATTTACGATTTTTATTCCTTTTTACTTGTAATGTTGGTTTTAAAACGCCCTTGTTAGTGAGCAACAGTATGTATGTACGTATGTATGTATGTATGTATGTATGTATGTATGTATGTATGTATGCATTATTATTATTATTATTATTATCATTATTAATCTTATTATTAATATTTTCATTAACATCATATTATCATCATCAAGTGCAGGTACACGGAAAGTTGTATCGTTTTTTGGGGAAAAAGAACTTTTGATCATTCATAGATATCATCTTATTGTTGAAATGTAGATAGCTTTCAAAATTAATGTTTCACTTTATTATTTCTTATTTTATCACCCAAATCTGTACAACTACTTTTGATCATTAATTACGTTTTTTTTCGTTTTATTTGATACAGCCGCTGTGTCTAGGGTGAAAGGGGGAGCTATACAATAAATTGTGTAGCTGAGTATATATTATTTGTTATCTTTCTTAGTTTCTTTCTTTCTTTCTTTCTTTCCTTTTTTTTTTTTTTTTTTCAGTTTCGGCGTCCTCTCTTAAACGAAGATAATTCTGTCGTCGCCGATTCCAGGGGTGCTATTTCCAAGTTCCGGGCTGAAGAGGCCACGAGTAAAGTAAGCCGTGACAGATTATTTTTTCCCCTTCTTCAGTCTCCGTTATCCAGCATTCACTGTCCACAAAAAGAAAAGTGACCATTTTTATGAACTTTCCCTTTCCATTTGTGCCCTTGAAAGGTGTATTCTGAAATGTGATGTGACATCACTCCTCTTGTCTGGATAGGGTGCTGGCACACGTAGGCTAATTTTGAACAATCGCGAACAATGCGGTAGCTCTCTTACTTGAAATTTTTTGTTTGGATGCAGGTTTTCCGTGGTCATCGCGAGACCGGAGAGCTGCAACTGAAAAAGTCTAGTTTAAAAGAAACAGGTGACGTACATTTGATAAAATATTCCA
This sequence comes from Porites rus, assembly GCA_964035705.1. Classification (NCBI taxonomy): domain Eukaryota; kingdom Metazoa; phylum Cnidaria; class Anthozoa; order Scleractinia; family Poritidae; genus Porites; species Porites rus. Next base: position 27,413,487 of record OZ037995.1, read on the forward strand.
TTTTTTATTGCATGCCAGGCGCCCATGATGGGCTTCTGCGCATGGGTATTGGACTAGTGTAATAGATAGAACAGGCCATTCGGCAACCCAAATACATTTCAAAATACGTTCATATGTTTGAGAAGCCTATTTGGTTAATTTGAACTTGCCCTACACGAAACTATGCCCGAAGCTGTCAGCTACCCTGATAAGACAGGTCCGAAGTTCGAGGATAGTCAAGATTACTTATACTACTCTAGCCGCACTTTCATTAAGACTAATTTTCAGAAGGCCTTTTATAAAACTAATGGCAATGTCTTAGGTTAAAAAGGTGAAAGAAAAGTCCTTCCAAAACCATGGGTAAACGTTTAGGAAAACTCCGCTCCTCTTACACGAACAATACGGTTATCCCGGAATGTATATATGCTACATGTTGCTCTTTTAATTTTAGCCTTTCTCGAGCTATAAAAATTCATGAATAAAGGCAAATCTCACCGAACAAAAGTCACTACGTGCTGCCCCAATAGAACTTTGATTTCCTTCTTAATACAACTGAAAGAGTTGGCCCTTTAATGGGAAAAAAAACGTTACCTATTTTATTTATAGGATTAATGAACCCAGGAGGGCGTAGAGGTGGCTTAGTGTCAGTTTTGTGTGTATTGCAATGGATCCACTCAATCATGAGCCTTGTGGACAAAGGGGGCAGCGAATTTATTAAAAAACTGCAATAGGTAAAATCAGTTTTTCCGATGTTTTAATAAAGGTATAACGTATTGTAAAGTTGGATTTATAAGTTTAAGCTACTGATGACCAAAGAAATTTATCACTAAAGAGTTTTGTCTTCTGTCTACAAATATGTTTCAGAAAAGTAAATCTGGAGTTACTGGGTACGAACGACGCTAATAAAATTGTACTCTTTTTGATATATATCAGTGCTTTGCAGTTAGAGTCTTAGAGGTAGTGCGGATGTAAGAGTAAGGGGAGTGCTAGATTCCATTTTTTCGGGAATGGAAATAACAAACAGGAAGGATGATACAATAGAAGCGAACGCAATATTGGACAGTTTGTTGCGTTGCATAGCAGAAAATGAAGGGGTAAGTAAATGCAAGACTTATAGTTGAAATTAAAAACTGGTAAACGTGCAGCGAGCAACCATGAGGTTGCTGAGCGCCTTACGGTATTAAATCAACTGAGTAAATCCCGTTTAATTCGTTTGGTTTATACTATAGACAGCTGGAATCCTTGGCAAGTTACTAGCGGGCAAAAGGTCTACTCAGCACAACGCTCAACAGTTCACAGTCAGAGGTAATCACCCTAGAGGAAGACATTGAGGATTCTTACCGTATCCTTTCAAACCTGAAATCTTCTCTTACTGTAACAGCCTCATTCTCCAAAGATCAACTCTACTGTATTGAGATTTATATCCTTGACTTTTTGTTAGCGACTATGACGCTCACTATAAAGATTCGGTCATCTTCTTCCAGCTCCGCAAGCATTGATGATCGTTTGCGCGATGTTCTGAATGAACATTTAAAAAGTAGCAGTCCCCCACCGTTTTCTCATTGGAAGCAGACGTGGAAAGATAGATATTCCAATCAACACACAGGAGGTCAGGAGACAGCTACCTACATATTTCACTGCTTGCTTGCTGTTAGCGTATATCAACTATTACATTGCAATTTAATATTGCCGGTCTCTTTTCGACAATTTATCGATAGTAGTCGAAGTTTGATTCATAGGGCAGCGCATCTTTCTTTCCTTCCATTGTTTTTTTTCTCGCCTTTCTTTTCTTTTCTTTAACGTTAGCGTTGTTGATACTCGCGTCGCGTAGTTGGCTTGTTTGCGGATTCCCCAGGAGTAAACGAGCTATCTACGCGAATGTCAGTGACGCGATCGAATGACTCTGCACAAGCTGGGATGACAAAAAAAATGATCTGCTCAAAGGGTACATTTATCTACGTGTCAATCGTTACTTTCTGTGATGATAACGGCTACTCGTGATTATCTTGCTCCTACTTGTTGAATTGAACTTACTTTTTCTTGCAACAACCGAGGAAGCGGATTTGTGTGCCATTAGCTGACAACTGTGGACAGATTGTCCTGATTGCCTAATTGTAGGTCTAGATAGAACCTCAAAACGCGGGATAATGGTAAGGCTTCAGACATAGGCAGTATATTACTCGAGGCCAACTACTTTACCGTTAACTCTTTTCTTTCTTTGTAATCAAATTTAGTTACCGTAAAATTCCGAAAATAAGCCCCAGAGCTTATATTTTTCAACGGTTCTTTTTGGAGGGGCTTATCTATGGAGGGAAATTTGCGTTTCGAAATCGATTGGGCTAGCCTTATAGTTGGAAGTAAATTTACCGTTTTTGCTTTGTTTTACTCTGTATTTGAGGGCAATTTTCAAGTGGCGAGCGTATATTTAGAGGGGCGATCTAACAGGGGTTTTTTTGCCGCGTTCCCGTTTTGGGGGGGGGGGGGGTATATTTGGAGGGGCTTGCTTTCGGAATTTTAGGGTATTTTTATGATTTCTTAATTAAAGAACACTAAAACAGTTTTGGTGGACACCGACTTCCCAGTCGAGGACCTATTAAAGCCCGAGAACGAAACTCTCCATTGTATAGATAGCACTTCTGGAGAAGGCTATAAATTGTTTGCCCTTGTCGTAACAGCAGAGGATGGAAGATTTTACTCCTGTGTAAAACCAGAGGCTGACGCGGATAAATGGTAAGCACCTTCATTGAGGATTGCATCAATTGATTGTTCTCTCTCTCTCTCTCTCTCTCTCTCTCTCTCTCTCCCTCTTTAGATTCATCTGTCCGTATCTGCTACGTTTTCTCCTTTTGAAAATTTTAAAACGTTTTATACATCAAACCTCACTTCTTTTGAGCAGGCCAATAAGCTAAGCTTTTACATACCCAAAATACGTTCTCCCTTTCCTAATTTATTTTACTTTTCCAGAACATTTTTTAGTTCAAACCAACTTAACGTAGCAAATACTCATTTCTTGGTACATCAACCAAAAATTTTGTAAAATTTGCCAAACAAAACGGATTTATAAGGTCCTTAGGGTAATAAAGATTACTATTAAACCCCTCCGTGTTTGGAAATATTTTCAATTTTGCTTTAACTTAAATTACAGACTAAACGTTGTACTCAGGTACATGTTCGGCACCAGTTTTAGACTCAAGATTTTTTTTAATCAACCCAAAACGTTTCTGCTGTAAAAATAATAACCCTTTGTGATACCTTTTCCAATTTTTATATGGAAGGTAAGCGCTTCACAAAAGAAACTCTTCCGAAACAATTTTTGAGGAGCCAAAGCACTTTGAATGCATTTTTTATCCAAAACCCTATTCCGTAGCAAATACTTGTTTTTGCAGCAAATACGCACTTTGGTTTTCGCTCAGGAAAGAAACATGTAATTTACTTCGAAGTTAAGTCGTGATAAAAGAAAATCAACAATGCATAATGATGCCTACCGACCAAGGCACAGCCAGACAAAGGTAGCCGTGAATATTACCCGCTGTAGAAGCTTATTTTACACAAAACTGTGTAAAATGCGGTTCATAAGGTAGCAAATACTTGTTTTTGCAGCAAATACGCACTTTGTTTTTCGCTCAGAAAAGAAACATGTAATTTATTTCGAAGTTAAGTCGTGATAAAAGAAGAGAAACAATGCATAATGATGCCTACCAACCAAGGCACAGCCAGCTAAAGGTAGCCATGAATTTACCCGCTGTAGAAGCTTATTTTACACAAAACTGTGTAAAATGCGAGTGATATGGTAGCAGATACTTGTTTTTGCAGCAAATACGCACTTTAGTTTTCGAAATCCTATTTATTTAAAAGTTATGTCTTGGAGAAGGAAGAAAATCAATGGAAGATGATGTTCACTTTACAAATAACGACCATCTAAAGAAAAACATGGATATAGCCTGGTTTATATCCTTTATATTTATCCCACATTTGGAAATAACACGTGATGCAGTTTGCAGCTATTGCGCACTTTTGGCTGGCGTTAAAAACACCGGCTAAAAGGTCTAAAGTTAGCATACTATAAAGGCTTAGCCGTGCGTAGCCGTGCATATCTGTAGATAGCCGTACCCAGACGTAAATAGCTGTACATAGCCGCACATACCTGTACATTGCCGTACTTGGCCGTACATAGCCCTGCAAAGCCGTACATAAACGTAAATAGCCGTAAATAGCCGCGCATGGCCGTACATAGCCCTACATAGGCGTACATAGCCGTACATAAACGTATATAGCTGTGCATAGCCGTGCATAGCCGTGCACAGCTGTACATAGCCTTACATACCCGGACATAGCCTTACATGGCTCAGCAAAGCCTTACGTTGAGGTGAAAGGCCGTGCATAGCCGTACATAGCCTTACATAGCCTTGCAAAGCCGTACATAGACATACATAACCGTGCATAGCCGTACATAGCCGTGCCTATAATTTGCATAGCCGTACATAGCTGTGCATGGCCATACATAGCCGTACATGGCCGTAGGTAGCCGTGCATAGCCGTACATAGCTGTGCTTGACCGAACATAGCCGTGCCTAGATGTACATAGCCGTAGGTAGCCGTGCATAGCCGTACATGACTGTGCATGGCCGTACATAGCCGTGCCTAGACGTACATAGAGGTAGGTAGCCGTTCATAGCCGTACATAGCCGTGCATGACAATACATAGCCGTACATAGCCGTAGGTAGCCATGCATAGCCGTACATAGCTGTGCATGGCCGTACATAGCCGTGCCTAGACGTACGTTATACATAGCCGTAGGTAGCCGTGCATAGCCGTACATAGCCGTGCATGGCCATATATAGCCGTACATGGCCGTAAACAGGCCGTGCATAGCCGTGCATAGCCATACAAAGCCGTACTAACTGTAAAAACCTGCACATAGCCATGCATGGCTGACATAGACGTGCATAGCCGTACATAACCGTATATAGCCCTTAATAACCCTACATAGCCATACAAAGCAATATATAGCTGTTAATGGCCGGACATAGCCATGCGTAGTTGTTCATAGCCGTATATAACCGTACATAGCCTTACATAGCCGTGCGTGGCCATATATAAACGTGCACAGTCGTGCATATCCGTACATTGTCACCCATGGCCGTACACTGCCATACATAGCCGTGCATAGCCGTACATAGCCGCTTGCGCGGCCTTTAGGGATAACAGATACTTAATTGCAAAGTTATTTGATATAAGATTACCGTGGGTAAATAAAGTTTTCACTCAGTCAGTGTATAGCCGAGCATGACCGTACAGCAATGTAGGGATATGAAGGGCTTTGTAGGGCTTATATACGCCTATACAGGACTATTCCCTGCTTTTTACGGCTATGCACGGCTATTTAGTGTTACGTACGGCTATTAACGGCTCTGTACTGCTCTGCAAGGCTATGTGCGGCCTTGCATTGCTATGCACGACTATGTACGGCTTTGTACGGCTACGTTACGGCTATACACCGTTATACACGACTATGTAAGGCAATGTACGGCCGCGCACTGCTGTGTACGGGAATGCACGGCTCTGAACGGCTTTTTACGGCTATGCACGGCTATGTTGGGCTTACGTACAGCTATGCACGTCTATTCCCTGCTTTCTACGGCTATGCACGGCTATGTACAAATGTTCTAGCTAGAAAACCAGCCTTTTTAGATTATAAAAACATCCATTAAAAATTGACATTTTTCCAAAGGGGTCCATGGTTTTTGTCAAAATTTTGAAATTTCTTCATCTTTTCTTTTTAGGCCAAATAGGCTAAGAAAAAGTGTTTCGTATCGTTCTAGATAGGAAGCCAGCCTTTTTAGACTATAAAAAGATCAATATGTACGGCTATGCACAGTTATGTACGGTTATTTACGGCTATGTACAGCTATGTGTAGCTATGCACGGCTATGCGTTGGTAAGTACGACCATGCACGGCTATTTACGGCTGTGTACGGCTATGCGTTGGTAAGTACGACCATGCACGGCTATTTACGGCTGTGTACGGCTATGTAGGGCTATTCAGGGCTATGCACGGCTACGTACTGCCTTGCATGGCTATGCGCGGCTATGCGCGGCTATGGACAGCCATAAAAAGATATGTACGGCTATGCACGGCTATTTATTGCTTTATAGGGCTATGTAGAGCTAGGTAGGGGTATATAGGGATATGAAGTGCTAAGTACGGCCTTGTAGGGCTATGTACGGCTATATAGGGCTATGAAGTGCTATTTAGTATAGAGCTTGGAACAGTTACATTGCATATTAAATAATCTGAAATCACTATATGATGGTTACACCAGTTAAATACCGCGGGGTGTAGTGGTTCTTCGGCTCATAGCTCGGTTTATTATTAGACCAATCAGCTGTGTTTGGTATCTGTTGGTAGAGACTCTTTAAAATTTGGTGGCTTCTAAAGAAGCCCGTTGTTTTTTCCCGTTAAGTATCAACTTAGTTTTAATAGTTTTATTTATTTCTCGTTAAGTTTTAATATAACTATATATTATTTTACACGGGTTACCTCTTTAAAAAAGCTTTTAAAAATAATTTCACCGGCCAAGCGTTGTTTCCACATAAACCATGATCTCTATGCCGAGTCATGTTTTGGCCCTACTTAGGCCTTTAATTATCTATTTACTTTAAAAATAGTTTGCAACGCTGGCTATTAATATGAAGTCGTGCAGCGGTGCTAAAGTACCTCTTACTAGCTGCAAAGTCCTTAGTTTTGAAGCAAAAACCTTCAGTACGTATTTGCTACTGTTGCAAATACTCACTTAAGTAGCAAATACTTACCTGTAAGTATTTGCTACCGTAGCAAATACCTACCTCGAGTAGCAAATACCCATCCTTCGTATTTGCTACCGTAGCAAATACTCACTTAGGTAGCAAATACCTACCTCTCTCTCTCTCTCTCTCTCTCTCTCTCTCTCTCCCTCTCTCCCTCTCTCTCTCTCTCTCTCTCTTGTGTTGGCGTTCCTATTCCTTCTATACCCGGTGTTCATGCTGCGAGTCGTAGTTTTTTTTGGTGCTTTTTTACCCCTATGCATTCTTATCTTACCCGTATGTTGCTCGTATGTACTCGTATGTACTCGTATGTGACTCGTATGTGACTCGTATGTTACTCGTAGGTACTCGTATGTATTCGTATGTCATCGGTGTGTACCCGTATGTTACTGGTATGTAGTCGTATGTTACTCGTATGTACTCGTGTGGTGTTTTAGTCACGATCCCTCGGGCCACCGTGGGCGACAAGGAGGTGAAATGTAAACAAAGCGAAAACGGTATAAACAAAGGAAAAATCACACCAAAGTTATTTCTAGCCCAACAAAGCGCAAAGAAAAGACGAAAATTGAGGTATATAAATAGGCATTGCCATCTGAAAAGCTAAAGCAGCGAAACTGTCCGTGGAAAAATATAAAAAGGAAAAAAAAATCCTGAAGAGCGAGCAACAGAATCGCGTCGGGTGACCATGCACTTAATTCTGAACTCAGACGTAAGAATGCTTCCGGCCCATCCTGGTCAAGTCCAAAGCCTTAAAGAACTGTTTTCGAAATGCCTCAATAAAATATCGACAAACTATGTCGACAATTTCGTCGTTGTAGCTTTTCAGATGGCAAAACCCATTTTGATACCTAAATTTCCGTCTCTTCTTTGCGCTTTGGTGGGCTAGAAATAACTTTAGTGTGATTTTTTTCTTTGTTTACATTTCACCTCCTTGTCGCTTACGGTAGCCCGAGGAGCTCTATTTAAAAAAAAAAAATTTTCGCAAGCGCTTTCATTCGCAGAGCTGAAACTTCAGGTCAAGTTAAAAGAATCACAGCTCTTTCACGTAGTATAATCATATTTTAAATTTGAGACATACCAGAATCGACTTTTTGCGGTCAAAGTTGGGCGTTATTTCTACCGCCAAAACAGCTCACAATCAAGGTGCAAACAGTGAAAGCCAAAAACTATTTTACAAAAGTTATTTTGGGGAACTGGTAAATGCATGTGCAACATCATGTCAATAAGAGCTTTTGCGCACTTGCACTGCTTCCTTGAAAATTGTTGAAATTTGTAGCAATTTCTCGAAAAAAAAGGTATTTTTATCGAACTTTCGAACTTTTCCAAATTTCTTGAAATGTAAGCGCTTGAGGATTTCTTAATATAATTTCTTGAAATAGTTCAACTACAAGGTTATTTGGGTGGTATTAGCCAAAATTCGGATTTTTAGAACTGATTTGAGATTCTCCATATTTTCCGACATTGGCTCTTAACTGAAGATGACCGTTGTCATAACTGTAATAAAAGATGGATCGGAAACCCGCCAATCAAATTCAGAGCCTTCATAGCCAATAAAATAATGGCTTATAGCCAAATTCGTTGTATCGCGCTGCGCATTTGCAAACTTCGAATGGGTTTTTCTATTCCGTCAATCATTTGAGTGGGGTGTAGTTAATGCAAATCACAATGCAAAAGGGGCACCCAACGATAGTTTCCTCCCAAATGCTTTGAAAACACTTTTTAGGCTATCCAGAGTACTTTTAGATCTCTAGAAATGCATTTTAAGTGGGGCTAAAAAATTTATATCTGTTTAGTCACCCAAGGGCATCTTGAGTCTTTTCGAAATTACAAGAGCTTTAGTATTATTTTCCCGAAAATTTTAGCTGCAATTTAAAGTTTTACGAAAGTAATAGCTTTTCTGATTCCTCTCTGCATCGCATTTTCGATTCCGAACATTTTAGGTTTCCTTTCTCTACGAAAAATGGCCTAACATGGGGAGTGAAACGGGAAAACTTAAACTTCAGAAAATCGTAGGGAATTTACTAATCAAACTTCGAAGATTGTACATGAATGGAACGCTCATCTAGAAATTTTTAGCTTTCCTCAAGCTATAGAAAATTCTAGGCAATTTTTGCTTCTCCGAACAGATATTTCACAGAAAACAGTCGTTGGGTGCCCCTGATGCAACGCACTCACCCAGCTTAGCCCCAAAAACAAAACTGAGGATGTCTTCTAGACTGCTCTAGAATAGCGAAGGAAATCGCGATGATGAGTGGAATTTTTGTCGGGGGCAGGAGGCAGACATTGCTTTATTCTTGCGAGAGACTAGAATAAGAAAGATCAGAAAAAGTTTCGATGAAAACTAGTCGATTATTGCCCGAAACAGGGCGATCACAAGCGACGAACCTTGAAACACAGAAACAAACAGGGTGGCTCGAAAAACACCAATCACAAGTACACATGTGTTTCCTAAGAGCTCCGCTAAGATGATTGACCGAACAGAAAAACCCAAAATTCCTTCGAAGTTTGGAAAACGCGCAGCATGATACAACGAATTTGGCTATAACTCACAGACAACCAAACATCGCAAATAAATTGAACAATCATTGTTCAATTTAGTTGCGATGATTTGGTCCATAAACAACAGATATGACACTGCACAGGTTGTCGAAACGTCAGTCACTCGCACCGACAGTTCGAAACAGTCCTATTCAAGAGTAAATTTACGTAGCCTGCGAACAGGCTAGGTAATTTCAAGTGGAGAGATGCGACGACCGGAAGTACGTCTGTGTTCGGAGACTGACAATCCTCAGACGAGGCTTCCACAGAGCATAATTATTCAGCATTTAATTTGTAAAATAACAAGCAGATCTGAGGCCGTTTTATTTATAAGTTTTAACCTGATCCCAGGTCCGAGTCCTTACCGAGTGCCCTTCCATAACTTTTTCTACGTGTTCTTCTTTTTCATGTTATTCGGTATTTCAAGACAGTTTTAGCGATTCTTCACCTGATCTGAAAGAACATGAGTGCATCCAGAATGGTGTCTTTTGTTTACATTTGGCCTAGTTTCTGTAATTCTAAGTGTTGTTGTCCGTATTATTTAGTTACTTAGTCCTTTTCAGTGTGAGTTTAGATCAAATCACTCCACTGAATTTGCTGCCGTTGCCTTCTCTGATTTCGTCCGACTTGGTATGGATCAAGGTTTACTACTGGCGCTGTTTATTGTCTTGCGTAAAGCGTTTGATTCTCTCACAATCTGTTGATAAACAAGATAGAATCGTGCTTAAGAAAACTGAACTGAATTGGTTCAAAAGCTATTTATCTGATCGCAAGCAAGTTGTTAGCGTTGGCAAAGAGACCTGATTATTGCCCAATTACGTCTGGGGTTCCCCAAGGATCAACTTTAGGTCCCTTACTGTTTTTTTTTTTATAAACGATCTTCCAAAGATTTTTTAAAACCTTAACTAAACGTTAAATTTTGATGTATGCTAACAACACGGTTATGTATTTTAGCACTACCGATTCTCAAGTAATAGCGGACACCTTGACAAATGAATTGGCACTGGTAAATAAATGGCTCGTAGATAATAACTTGTTTATGCATAAGGGCAAAACGGAGTGTATGTTATTTGGCACTGGCCCCAGGCTAGCACTTTCTACTTCTTTTTCTGTAGCTATTGATGGAAAAGCACTTAATCGCGCTTCTTAGTATAAATATCTTGGGGTTGTTCTCGATGCGTCGCTTACGTGGAATGTGCACCTTGAATACTTCATCGGTAAGGTTAGGAAGAGATCAGCAATGCTAGGCCGAATTAGGAAAAACATAAACCTGTACACGGCAGGTACCGTGTATACGTCTTTTGTTCTTCCTATTCTCGATAAAACTGCGATAACAAGGATGCCTGACCCAGAAGAACAAGGAGCAGTGGTAAACTTAGACTCCCGTCTATAAAGTAAGAATGCACGAAAAAAAAGCTGTTTTTAAAATTATGGTTGTGTATTTTTTTTAATGAGATTTAGATTTCAGAGGGGGATCCAGGGTGGGGGGGGGGGGGAGTTTTGCAATGCCCCATTTGGAAGTTTTCGAACTTGCCTGGCTACCCATGTCTATCCCTTTTTCATACCAAAAATAATATTATGAGTTATAATATAAGTTCCAGTCCAATCGATCAGTACAAGAAGTTTATTCCTTAACCATACAAATGCAAGATCGATTTTTGACGAAGATCGCCACGCCCGCCATCTGCTTTGCCTGGTGCCACCGATTATAGTAAATAAGCCACTGCGGCTGGATGATGAAGTAGAAAGCATACTGTTCTGGAAGGAAGACATTCCACTTCCCAAATGCCTTGGAAATGAGGTAAGTAGATGGAAAACACTCTGGAAGTCAACAGATAGGTAGCTTCCAAACAACCTTTTACTAGCACTTGGTGCTTGCGATGACTATGCTTTCCCAAACATCCATCGTCTTCTGGTCATTGCCTGCACCCTACTGATCCTAAGCAAAGAAGCTGAGTGACCGTTTTCACTGATGAAATGAATCAAGACCTGCTCTAGGTCAACAATGTCTGAAGAGCGATTCTCTGATCTCGCAGTGATCGCCACGTACTACTCCGAGAGATTAGAGGTAAAGGTAGACGAAATATGCCAGGAAGCCTTTGTAAAGGCTCATCCAAGAAAGCTCATGCAAGCTAGTCTGTTTGATTGAATAGGGTAAAGAAAGAGACAAACAACTATCGTTGTTGCACTGTACTGTTAGTCCTTAATAGTGTCTCACCTTTGACAAATTTATACGTCCGAAATCAGATGAAGAAAATCTACATATTCAAACATTACCCTCCCCCCCCTTCCCCTCCCCCTCTCCCTTGGCCCTGGGACGTTTGCCTTGAAATCTCATACTTGCAACCCCCTCTTTGAAAAAAATCCTGGATCTGCCCCTGGATTTTTATGATTTTTCTGGTAATTCTTAATTTTTAAGTTGCAACATTTTATAGCTATTTTTATTTGTTCTTAATTATCACTATTATTTATATTCAATTATTTTATCGTATAGGGCCTCTATGGATAACAGTTTTTATCTTGTAATATATAGATTTAGCCAGGGCTAAAAGCGTAGCTCTGGTTATATTAATAATACGTGTAAACAAAAAAAATTAAATCGTGTAATGCTAAACTGGGACGACAATGAAAATGGCTTCAAGACTAATAGATCTAATTAGCAAAAAACAAATTGCACGTGCAGCACACTTTTTCTTCTAATTAGCAAAAAACAAATTTACACGTGCAGCACACTTTTTTGTCTTTCCCTTGCCGTTGTTTTGCACGACTACAATGCTGTTTTGTATGACTAAAACGTCAAACTTCCTAGTTACATATTAAAATGTTGCTACTTTTGCGGGAGATTAATTAATTGGAGTAGACAAACATCTCTTTCAAAGGGTTTCTCTCATTACTTCCATGACTCTACCACTAAATTATATTTTCGTTCTACTACTCGCCAATGTCGATGTTATTCAAAAACAAAAACAATTAAGTACTGTCTAAAACACGAAGGAAAATCTCATCCATGTCATCCATGGCAAAACTAAAAGACAGCAGACCGTGTTTCATAACTAGATAACGTGTATTTTATAAATGCGTGCAGCTCGTGCAAGGTGAGATTATGCTAATTTCAATAACCATCATCCTTCTTTTTAATTTTGAAAAAAAAAAAAAAATCTCATACGTCGTCTTTCTGTTTCTTCGAAACTTTAAAATTAGTTTCCCCTAAGCTTTTACTAATTACCTTGTTTTGTTTTAGATAGAAAAACGGAGAAAAAACCTTACAACTAACCTTGATAAATTTTGTTTATATGCGGTTGCCGGATTTGCGACGCATTGCGCGAATCGCCATGGCGCGTTGCACCCGAAAAGCAAAGTTTGAAGCAGTACAACGCCACTATATCAAAATATATCGATCTATTTTTTTGTTACGTGATATAAAATTTACCTCCCTTTAACATATGTAAAAATTGAGGTTAAGAAGAGTTAAGCTTTTGCAAACGAAACGGCGAAAGACGATTAGGTGATATTTAATGGAAGGAGGAGGTATTCAACACTTTCAAATTATACTCAAATTTTGGCATTATACGATCAACAAGTTTGACTTTTAGGCATACAGACACAAACATATGAAACTGTTTATTGATACTGTTATGAAACGAATTTATCTAATTAACATTGTAGCCTGAAATTACAGAAAGAAAATAGGATTTCCGGTTTGCAAAAAGGAAAATTTCGCCGGCCTTGAAGCGCACCGGAAGCGCGGAAAGAGCGCTCGTGCCAAATCAATTAATCAATCAAATCAATCAATAAAGCTTTATTAACGGTATCACTTCATTAAAAATGCTCTTCCAGTGAGCCGTTTACAAAACAAAATTTTCAGATAAACTACATTAATGCTAAAAAATATCTATATATTAAGAAAATCTATCCTATAATTAATCACACAAAAATCAATCAACCTTAAAGGTACATTAAATAACTAAAATAAAATTCTATCTCAACTCTCTCAAGGCAATACCTGGTTCATGACAAAGATAGTGCAGACTTGAAAGAGTTGAGATTTATCTCGTCTTTAAGCACATTTTCTAGGCCATTCCACATGACTGCTCCCCTATAGCTAAAGGCCCTCTTAGCAGCTTCAGTACGGGGCCTTGGTACAAAAATGTTGTTTGAGGCACCTCGCACGTTGTAGGAATGAACCCCAGAGGTTGGTTTAAACATGTTCTTTAAACTCTCAGGGTAAAGGTTATTTAGAGATTTAAAAACACTTATTGCGAGCTGTTTAGAGCGTCTTTGCTCAAGGGTATCCCATCTCAAGTCTTGGAGGATATCCGCAGATCTTGTATTATAATCACTAAATGTTATAATTCTCCCAGCCCTATTTTGCAATCTCTGGAGTCGGTCACACAGACCTTTTCCCATACATCCCCAGACTTCGGAGCAATAATCAAAATAAGGAGCGACTAAGGCATCATACATTTTCAGTAGGGTTTGGCGAGGCACCAGGGAACGAATACGTTTTAAGGCCCCTATACCTGCAGACACCTTTTTACAGATGGTATCTACATGGGATTGCCACCCCAATGCCTCGTCAACCTCTATTCCCAGATACCTATAATTAGTCACCCGAGTCAATTGTTGACTATTAACAGTAACGTTTAAGTCACCATTTAAATGCCTTAGTCGGTAGTGGCTTCCAATTATCATATATTTTGTCTTTTTGACATTTAATGTGAGTTTATTGGATTTCAGCCACTTTTGAACCTCATCCAAGTCTTTGTTTAACTTTTCTTCAAGAGTTGCGGGGTCATAGGCGGAAAGGATAAGCGAGGTGTCATCAGCATACATGAGCGCAGATGATGACAGCTCGCATTCTTGTAGGTCATTTATATAAATGAGAAACAACAAGGGTCCAAGTACAGAACCTTGTGGGACCCCATAACTAACAGGAAGATAGTCTGATAGAGTTCCATTTACTCTATCAGACCAGTCCTATTCCGCATCACACGTTAAATGAAGAGCGGAGCGCTCGCCAACGTCCCCGATGGTACAAATTTGAGTTCTCATTTGTTAGGAATGACCGCCAACCATCGCAGAAATCCGGGATGCGTCCGGAAAAAAGTTTGTTTCCGACTATCCCAGACGATCGGAGACATCTACGATTTCGAGTTTTCGTTAGTGAACAAAATTTGGGACGATCGGGAAACAGTGAAATTCACAAACGCCTGGAATTTTCCCGACATATAAACACCAGGTTTAAACCAGCCAAAAAAATCTCTGCCTAACATTTAGCCCGTTTTTACAGGCAAAGAGAGTTTGGCAGAGGTCATGTTAAAGAAAGTTCGACTGAGGTCGTGTCCACTGTCCAGAGTTTTAAGTTGTGGTAGAGAAATACCGTTGTGAAAGCTTCATTCATTTTGGTATAAATATTCTTCCAGGTTCCAATATGATTAAAAAGAATAGTTTAGTCTGGAAACACTGTGTTGAAATTCAAACTTTAACCTCCTTATGTAAAAACTCCACAAATTATATCTTCATGTAATATTTCTATCGTCCCTCTTTCAAGTCTTGTATAAAAAGCAGTCTATTTTTTCGCAGGTGGTCCTATTTTCCCTGACAATCACACACCTAATGTTTTGTTCCCTTTTTTCAATTTGTCCTCGCTATTATGACAAAAATGGGAAAACAAAGAGGAGACTGTCGTCGAAACGTAATGGTCGTCTTAAAAAATTGAAAATTCTATATGGTGGTGACATTTCGGACCCATTGTGCTTTATGTAAAAAGTGCCTGGAAACAGCGCGCGACAAAGTATAATATTTGCAAAACCAACAACTTTAATCAAAAATTATAAATGTATTCGTTTCTTAAGAAAATAGTTTTGAGAGGAAAGGGGAATAAAAACGTCGTAGCGGTTTAAACCTATACAAAATGTCTTGACACATCACCTGCCCGCCTGGTAAAAGACTATAACGAGAAGGAAATATTTCATTGGTTTAGGTAATTGAGGAGAGCGCAGTGACCATATTTTGACTTTTAAAGAAAACGAACAATGATTGACAATTGCTCCAATAATGGAATTCCCGCAAAAATTACGCATTCAAATTACTTCTCTACCACGATGAAGCTAGTTTCGGAGAAGACGCTATTGGATGGAACTACGATTAACAATTGTTGCTTCATGACTGTTTATGTCTCCGCTGTTTACATTAATCACAAAGCGGATAAATGTAAGTTACATAATCTTTAGATTCATAGCGCTGCAACGCAAGCAACAAATTTAGAAAACAAAAGCAAAAGGAAAAAAAGCAGTTAACGGTGTGTGAGCACGGTGCATAAGTAAAACGAGCGAGGTCAGTGGGTATGAGTTCAAATATATGGTTTTTAACTGAAATTTTAACTTCTTACTTCTATTTCTTTACTATTGACACAGCGTCAATCAAATGAGGCCTAAAAAGCAGCATTTGGTTTCGTTTCCTCTATGGAAGTTTACAAAACCGACCATATTTGCGTTAAATTAAATATGTGAAAGATGCAAATGCTCTACCTAGTTTCCTTTGAAAGTTAGTTCAAATTTTGTGACTACAACTTATTTTCTAGACAAAAAGTTGAAAATAGTCTTATTTGCACTACATTAAATATGTGAAAGATGCAAATGCTCTACTTAGTTTCCTTTGTAAGTAAGTTTAAATTTTGTGGCTACAACTTATTTTCTAGGCAAAAATTTGAAAATAGTCGTGTTTTGCCATTGAAAGCAAGAATTAATGTTCCCGTTGTCTACATTAATCACAAAGCGTTTTTGGTAGGTTAAAATAGCATTTGGATTTCATCCCTCTACGAAAGTTCATAAAAGCCACATTTGCGCCAAATTAAATATGTGAAAGATGCAAATACTCTAGTTAGTTTCCTCTGAAATCTAGTTCAAATTATGCGACTACAACTTATTTTCCTAGACAAAAAGTTGGAAATAGTCTTATTTTACAATTCAAAGCTAGAATTGATGTTCCCGTTGGTTACGTTAATCACAAAGCGTTTTTCGTAGGTTAAATTGTCTTTAAATTCTCAGGGCTGGTTGTCGTTTGCAACGCAAGCTGTAAGTTCAGAAAACAACAGCGAAAGGAAAACAGCAGTCAACGGTGTGTAAGGACGCCGCATCAGCAAAGCGACCGAGATCTGTGGGTGTGAGTGCCAATATATATGTTTTTTTTTTACCGAAGTTTAAACTCCCTATTTCTATTTTTTACTATTGACACAGCGACAAGAGACCTAAACAAATAGCATTTTGATTTGTTCCCTCTACCGAAGTTCATAAAAGCCACATTTGCCTCAAATTTAAATATGTGAAAGATACAAATGCTCTACTTAGGCTGCATTCATTATGTATACCACATGTTATAATTTGCTTCTTGCAAAGCTACGTGCTGATGGCGTTGGTGAGGAGGCAATTGACTTCTTGCATTCCTACTTGTCTGGTCGAAAGCAAAGACTTTTAGAGGTTTAATTGGAGTAGACAAACATCTCTTTCAAAGGTTTCTCTTATTACTTCCATGACTCTACCACTGAATTATATTTTCGTTCTACTACACGTACTCGCCAATGTCGATGTTATTCCAAAACAAAAACAGCCAAGTACTGTCTAAAACACGAAGGAAAATCTCATCCATGGCATCCGTGGCAAAACTAAAAGACAGCAGACCGTGTTTCATAACTAGATGACGTGTGTTTTATAAATGCGTGCCGCTCGTGCAAGGTGAAATTATGCTAATTTCAATCACCATCATCCTTCTTTTTAATGTTAAGAAAAAAGAAAAAAAAAACACCTCATACGTCTTTCTGTTTCTTCGAAACTTCAAAATTAGTTTCCCCTCGGTTTTTATTGTTTACCTTTTTTTTGTTTTAGAGAGAAAAACGGAGAACACCCTTACAACTAACCTTGATAAATTTTGTTTACATGCGGTAGCCGGATATTCGACGCATTGCGGGAATCGCCATGGCGCGTTGCATCCGACAAGCAAAGTTTGAAGTAGTACAACGCCACTATATCAAAATATATCAATCAATTTTTTTGTTATGTTATATAAAATTTATCCCCCTTTAACGTATGTAAAAATTGAGGTTAAGAAGTGTTAAGCTTTTGCAAACGAAGCGGCGAAAGAAGATTAGGTGATAGTTAGTGGGAGGAGTAGGTATTCAACGCTTTCAAATTAAACTCCAATTTTGGCATTATACGACCAACAAGATTGACTTTTACGCATACAGACACAAACATATGAAACTGTTTATTAATATTGTTATGAAAGGAATTTATCTATTTAACATTGTAGCCTGAAATTACAGAAAGAAAATAGGATTTCCTATTTGCAAAAAGGAAAATTTCGCCGGCCTTGAAGCGCACCGGAAGCGCGGAAAGAGCGCTCGTGCCAGTCCTACTCCGCATCACACATTAAATGAAGAGCGGAGCGCTCGTTTCACCGCCCAACATTTATCCGCCCTGGATCCCAGAATAAAACAGCACTATTTTGACTTTCAGAAGTAAATGATAGACTTACTCTAAGGTTGAAAGATATAAACTCTCTCGCGAGGCGCTTCGACCATCGGAGACATCTACGATTTCGAGTTTTCGTTAGGCGACAAAATTTGGGACGATCGGGAAACATTAAAATTCACGAACGCCTGGAATTTAAATAAACACCAGGTAAATAAACACCAAGTTTAACCAAGCCAAAAAAATCTTTGCCTAACGTTTAGCCCGTTTTTACATGCAAAGAGAGTTTGGAAGAGGTCATGTTAAAGCAAGTTCGACGGAGGTCGTGTCCACTGTCCAGAGTTTTAAGTTGTTGTAGAGTAATACCGTTGTGAAAGCTACATTCATTTTGGTATAAATATTCTTCCAGGTTCCAATATGATTAAAAGGAATAGTTTAGTCTGGAAACACTGTGTTCAAATTCAAAATTGAACCTCCTTATGTAAGAACTCCACAAGTTATCTTCTTGTCATTTTTTTATCGTCCTTGTTCAAGTCTTGTATAAAAGTAGTCTTGTTTTTCGCAGGTGGTCCTATTTTCCCTGACAATCACACACCTAATGTTTTGTTCCCTTTTTTCAATTTGTACACGCTATTATGACAAAAATGGGAAAACAAAGAGGAGACTGTCGTCGAAACGTAATGGTCGTCTTAAAAAATTGAAAATTCTATATGGTGGTGACATTTCGGACCCATTAAACTTTATTTAAAAAGGGTTTGGAAACAGCGCGCGACAAAGTATAATATTTGCAAAACCAACAACTTTAATCAAAAATTATAAATGTATTCGTTTCTTAAGAAAATAGTTCTGAGAGGAAAGGGGAATAAAAACGTTGTAGCTGTTTAAACCTATACAAAATGTCTTGACACATCACCTGCCCGCCTGGTAAAAGACTATAACGAGAAGGAAATATTTCATTGGTTTAGGTAATTGAGGAGAGCGCAGTGACCATATTTTGACTTTTAAAGAAAAGGAACAATGATTGACAATTGCTCCAATAATGGAATTCCCGCAAAAATTATGCATTTAAATTACTTCTCTACCACGATGAAGCTAGTTTCGGAGAAGACGCTATTGGATGGAACTACGATTAACAATTGTTGCTTCATGACTGTTTATGTCTCCGCTGTTTACATTAATCACAAAGCGGAAAAATGTAAGTTAAATTATCTTTAGATTCATTGGGCTGCAACAAAAGCAACAAATTTAGAAAACAAAAGCAAAAGGAAAAAGCAGTTAACGGTGTGTGAGGACGGTGCATAAGTAAAACGAGCGAGGTCAGTGGGTATGTGTTCAAATATATGGTTTTTAACTGAAATTTTAACTTCTTACTTCTATTTCTTTACTATTGACACAGCGACAATCAAATGAGGCCTAAAAAGCAGCATTTGGTTTCGTTTCCTCTATGGAAGTTTACAAAACCGACCATATTTGCGTAAAATTAAATATGTGAAAGATGCAAATGCTCTACCTAGTTTCCTTTGAAAGTTAGTTCAAATTTTGTGACTACAACTTATTTTCTAGACAAAAAGTTGAAAATAGTCTTATTTGCACTACATTAAATATGTGAAAGATGCAAATGCTCTACTTAGTTTCCTTTGTAAGTAAGTTTAAATTTTGTGGCTACAACTTATTTTCTAGGCAAAAATTTGAAAATAGTCGTGTTTTGCCATTGAAAGCAAGAATTAATGTTCCCGTTGTCTACATTAATCACAAAGCGTTTTTGGTAGGTTAAAATAGCATTTGGATTTCATCCCTCTACGAAAGTTCATAAAAGCCACATTTGCGCCAAATTAAATATGTGAAAGATGCAAATACTCTAGTTAGTTTCCTCTGAAATCTAGTTCAAATTATGCGACTACAACTTATTTTCCTAGACAAAAAGTTGGAAATAGTCTTATTTTACAATTCAAAGCTAGAATTGATGTTCCCGTTGGTTACGTTAATCACAAAGCGTTTTTCGTAGGTTAAATTGTCTTTAAATTCTCAGGGCTGGTTGTCGTTTGCAACGCAAGCTGTAAGTTCAGAAAACAACAGCGAAAGGAAAACAGCAGTCAACGGTGTGTAAGGACGCCGCATCAGCAAAGCGACCGAGATCTGTGGGTGTGAGTGCCAATATATATGTTTTTTTTTTACCGAAGTTTAAACTCCCTATTTCTATTTTTTACTATTGACACAGCGACAAGAGACCTAAACAAATAGCATTTTGATTTGTTCCCTCTACCGAAGTTCATAAAAGCCACATTTGCCTCAAATTTAAATATGTGAAAGATACAAATGCTCTACTTAGGCTGCATTCATTATGTATACCACATGTTATAATTTGCTTCTTGCAAAGCTACGTGCTGATGGCGTTGGTGAGGAGGCAATTGACTTCTTGCATTCCTACTTGTCTGGTCGAAAGCAAAGACTTTTAGAGGTTTAATTGGAGTAGACAAACATCTCTTTCAAAGGTTTCTCTTATTACTTCCATGACTCTACCACTGAATTATATTTTCGTTCTACTACACGTACTCGCCAATGTCGATGTTATTCCAAAACAAAAACAACCAAGTACTGTCTAAAACACGAAGGAAAATCTCATCCATGGCATCCGTGGCAAAACTAAAAGACAGCAGACCGTGTTTCATAACTAGATGACGTGTGTTTTATAAATGCGTGCCGCTCGTGCAAGGTGAAATTATGCTAATTTCAATCACCATCATCCTTCTTTTTAATGTTAAGAAAAAAGAAAAAAAAAACACCTCATACGTCTTTCTGTTTCTTCGAAACTTCAAAATTAGTTTCCCCTCGGTTTTTATTGTTTACCTTTTTTTTGTTTTAGAGAGAAAAACGGAGAACACCCTTACAACTAACCTTGATAAATTTTGTTTACATGCGGTAGCCGGATATTCGACGCATTGCGGGAATCGCCATGGCGCGTTGCACCCGACAAGCAAAGTTTGAAGTAGTACAACGCCACTATATCAAAATATATCAATCAATTTTTTTGTTATGTTATATAAAATTTATCCCCCTTTAACGTATGTAAAAATTGAGGTTAAGAAGTGTTAAGCTTTTGCAAACGAAGCGGCGAAAGAAGATTAGGTGATAGTTAGTGGGAGGAGTAGGTATTCAACGCTTTCAAATTAAACTCCAATTTTGGCATTATACGACCAACAAGATTGACTTTTACGCATACAGACACAAACATATGAAACTGTTTATTAATATTGTTATGAAAGGAATTTATCTATTTAACATTGTAGCCTGAAATTACAGAAAGAAAATAGGATTTCCTATTTGCAAAAAGGAAAATTTCGCCGGCCTTGAAGCGCACCGGAAGCGCGGAAAGAGCGCTCGTGCCAGTCCTACTCCGCATCACACATTAAATGAAGAGCGGAGCGCTCGTTTCACCGCCCAACATTTATCCGCCCTGGATCCCAGAATAAAACAGCACTATTTTGACTTTCAGAAGTAAATGATAGACTTACTCTAAGGTTGAAAGATATAAACTCTCTCGCGAGGCGCTTCGACCATCGGAGACATCTACGATTTCGAGTTTTCGTTAGGCGACAAAATTTGGGACGATCGGGAAACATTAAAATTCACGAACGCCTGGAATTTAAATAAACACCAGGTAAATAAACACCAAGTTTAACCAAGCCAAAAAAATCTTTGCCTAACGTTTAGCCCGTTTTTACATGCAAAGAGAGTTTGGAAGAGGTCATGTTAAAGCAAGTTCGACGGAGGTCGTGTCCACTGTCCAGAGTTTTAAGTTGTTGTAGAGTAATACCGTTGTGAAAGCTACATTCATTTTGGTATAAATATTCTTCCAGGTTCCAATATGATTAAAAGGAATAGTTTAGTCTGGAAACACTGTGTTCAAATTCAAAATTGAACCTCCTTATGTAAGAACTCCACAAGTTATCTTCTTGTCATTTTTTTATCGTCCTTGTTCAAGTCTTGTATAAAAGTAGTCTTGTTTTTCGCAGGTGGTCCTATTTTCCCTGACAATCACACACCTAATGTTTTGTTCCCTTTTTTCAATTTGTACACGCTATTATGACAAAAATGGGAAAACAAAGAGGAGACTGTCGTCGAAACGTAATGGTCGTCTTAAAAAATTGAAAATTCTATATGGTGGTGACATTTCGGACCCATTAAACTTTATTTAAAAAGGGTTTGGAAACAGCGCGCGACAAAGTATAATATTTGCAAAACCAACAACTTTAATCAAAAATTATAAATGTATTCGTTTCTTAAGAAAATAGTTCTGAGAGGAAAGGGGAATAAAAACGTTGTAGCTGTTTAAACCTATACAAAATGTCTTGACACATCACCTGCCCGCCTGGTAAAAGACTATAACGAGAAGGAAATATTTCATTGGTTTAGGTAATTGAGGAGAGCGCAGTGACCATATTTTGACTTTTAAAGAAAAGGAACAATGATTGACAATTGCTCCAATAATGGAATTCCCGCAAAAATTACGCATTTAAATTACTTCTCTACCACGATGAAGCTAGTTTCGGAGAAGACGCTATTGGATGGAACTACGATTAACAATTGTTGCTTCATGACTGTTTATGTCTCCGCTGTTTACATTAATCACAAAGCGGAAAAATGTAAGTTAAATTATCTTTAGATTCATTGGGCTGCAACGCAAGCAACAAATTTAGAAAACAAAAGCAAAAGGAAAAAGCAGTTAACGGTGTGTGAGCACGGTGCATAAGTAAAACGAGCGAGGTCAGTGGGTATGAGTTCAAATATATGGTTTTTAACTGAAATTTAAACTTCTTACTTCTATTTCTTTACTATTGACACAGCGTCAATCAAATGAGGCCTAAAAAGCAGCATTTGGTTTCGTTTCCTCTATGGAAGTTTACAAAACCGACCATATTTGCGTAAAATTAAATATGTGAAAGATGCAAATGCTCTACCTAGTTTCCTTTGAAAGTTAGTTCAAATTTTGTGACTACAACTTATTTTCTAGACAAAAAGTTGAAAATAGTCTTATTTGCACTACATTAAATATGTGAAAGATGCAAATGCTCTACTTATAGTTTCCTTTGTAAGTAAGTTCAAATTTTGTGACTACAACTTATTTTCTAGGCAAAAAGTTTAAAATGGTCATGTTTTACCATTGAAAGCAAGAATTAATGTTCCCGTTGTCTACATTAATCACAAAGCGTTTTTGGTAGGTTAAATAGCATTTGGATTTCATCCCTCTACGGAAGTTCATAAAAGCCACATTTGCGTCAAATTAAATATGTGAAAGATACAAATGCTCTACTTAGGCTGCATTCATTATGTATACCACATGTTATAATTTGCTTCTTGCAAAGCTACGTGCTGATGGCGTTGGTGAGGAGGCAATTGACTTCTTGCATTCCTACTTGTCTGGTAGAAAGCAAAGAGTGAAGGTCAACGGAGGTTTCTCGGATTGGCTACCGGTGTATTGTGGCGTTCCTCAAGGCAGCCTCCTGGGGCTGAGGGTCTATGTTGATGATACTATCGCCTATGCATCCAATGCAGACATTTCAGCATTGGAACTGTCTCTTTACAGAGATATTGAGAATCTCTCATCCTGGTTTGCTTCAAATTATTTGTCCGTCAACAGCAAAAAAAGCCAAGCTATGATCCCGGGTAAGCACTCTCATGAACCTGCTCTTCATATTGGCGACTCGGTTGTCGAAATAAGTGGCTTCCTGAATATTCTTGGTGTTTGTATAGACGATAAGTTGTCCTTTAAAGACCACCTATCAACTGTCTTAAGGAAGGTCTATGCCAAGGTTGGAGCTCTGAGAGGACTTAGAAAACTGGTGCCTGCTGATATCTCACTTATCCTGTACAAGGCTTATATACTTCCACACCTTGAATATTGTAGTCCATTACTATTAGGGATTATCAAAACTTTGAACAAGAAACTTGAATCTGCAACTTAAATTTCGGAAACAGCTTAGATTATGATTCCATATTGTCTGCTGACGGTACTATCAATCTCTTGTCCTCCTTTTTAAATGCATAAAAGGAAATGGGCCTGACTTTATTTCTGATTTAATCAAACCTTGTATATTGCGCTACAATCTAAGGAGCAGCGATCACAACCTCACTCAACCATCCTATAATAACCGATATTATCACAATTCTTTCACTTACAAGGCTTCGCATTTGTGGAATCAGCTTCCTTCTTACAGAGATCGACTGAGTTTAGCGAATATCGTAAGCATTTAAGATCTTTTAATCTTACAATCTTAAGAGCCAGTTGTAAATGTAATTCTTGTATATCTTAGGGTTTTACTATATCTGTTTTTTTCCCTTAGGGTTTTAAACCTTTTCTTACCGTTTTTAGTTTTTAATTAATTCAGTGGGATTCGGGTGGGTGTAGCTTTGTGCATTCACGGATATATTATTGTTATTTTTCTTCATACATTTATGATCTTTTTAATTTATTTTGTATTCAAATGCATTATCTTTATTGACCTAGTATTTTCATTGTCATGCGTTTTATACATGAGTCTCTGGCTCGGATGATCGGGGCAACCCCATCGCACGTATTGACCTTTATAAATTGATTGATTGATACCGCAGGGGGGGGGGGGGGGAGAGGATTTTTTTTAGGGGGGGTCTTAAAAGTTTTTGAAGGGAAAAGGGGGGCATGGTAAAAATTTCTGAAGGCAGGGGTGGGGGATGCCAATTTTTTTGGATGCCATCGAAAGATAAAGTATTTGTAACATTATTGCTAAACCACTACACAAGTGAAGTTCCTTATTTTCTAGTTCAATGAAGGATGTTACTTATTATTAATGCACTAAACTGCAATGTCCTATACTTCAGTGCAGTAACCAGCTCTATCTACATAATCATTACCACCGTTACTTTTATCCTGCTTTTATTAATAACGTCACAGATTGTTTTTATTCTCAATATCGTCATCATCATTGTCATCATTATCATTATTATTATCATCATCATCACCATCATTAACATTAACCCTCCTTTCTCACTTTCAAAGCTTTTAAAGTTATGATTAAGTCTTCAGCTTCTATACTCGCAAGTGATTTAAATCAACTTTCACAGCTTAGAAGGAATGTAAATGATCAGTAATATTTGGTATGTTGGCTCTGCAGTGGTATGCTTCAATCAGAATGAGATACCTGACTACAGGTCAAGCACGGTTCTTTAATCAAAAGTGATCATATGCAAATTCCCATCAAGTTGGCGGCAAATCTTTAGAAAGCTTCTTTGATTTAAATCATGGGTGGAATTTCTAAGGATACAAATTTCTTACTATTGCGGTGTCATTTATTATGGATATCGAACGAGGAATACAACGTCTGTAGAAAGCTTTCCTTCTAAAAAGCCACAATCGGTAGATAGTTGAGAAAATTATATGCTTGTTTGAATGAAAAGACCACATAGTTTTCAGTACGGAACATGCTGAAGCTTTCTGTGGAGTAGGCAAAGTGGCACAGATCTCAGGATATTTTTCTTTTGTAAAAACTCATTTTCATAGTCCTCAGCATTCCCTGGTAAAAGGAAAATAAACTTGAACCATTAAGGTAAATTTTGACCCGATGCATAACAAATTTTATATTCATTTTTTTCTCCTGTTGATGAAATGTTGTAACTGTTAATTTGGCCTTAATAGTTAAAAATAGTGAACTAACTTCCATCTCCTCTTTTGGAGAGATTTGTATTTCACTGAATGTAAAGTATGTGGACCTTTCTTCAGAGGTACGCTGATCATGACTTGCAATTCCCTTTTCTTTTCATGCTTAAGGTGATTCCCTAGTAAAAGAACGTAACATAGATTTTAGATGAAACTTGGTACACTGATGTAACAAGTCAAGAAGATGTTAAAAAAGTAATAAAAAGTGGGGGTCACCGTGCTCGTTTTGACGTCACAATGCTGACAAATACGGCTATTTAGGACCCTTTTACAAAAACCGCGGGCAGCCCAAAACTAGACAAAAAGGAGAATGTTTTCGATGATGCATGTGGTATCACACAGAATTTGACTTTAATGTATTATTTGTTCACTTAAGTACCAGAAAAATACCTTTTAATGCCCTTGTTTTTACTTTACGCTACAAAGTAGAATTAAATTGGTCACGCGCTATTCGACCCGTGATAGCTCAATCCGTACAATTTAGTAAAATTGCCAAAAACTGAACATAGATTTGTGCCTATGTTTTTCTCATCGAAAGTAAGCACTGTCCTTATTAAAATCATGAAATAAAAAATGGGGGTCACCGTACTCGTTTTTGCGGTAGAGCTGCAGAAAGTGCGCACCAAATGCATTTTCTACGATTTTTGAGAGAGGACAGGGGCGAGTGTCAAAATAGAATGTATGTGAAAGGGGGAAGAAAGTATTAAAAAATCCGTTTTTACAGAATTTACATCGAGATATCACATTTAGGACACAATGTGATAAAGAAAGCGTTTAAATGAAAAACAAATTGAGTAAGCACAAATCGAGGTTCTCCGTGAGGTTCGTGAGGAAGTCGAACTCAGCTACTCGCGTACTGCTTACGTTATGCACATTCAACACACATTGAGTCTCACCTCGGCAAGAAACAACAGCAAGAAAAATATTCCAATAGCGTTTCTCTTCAGTCAACTTCATTTTAATAATGTTACTTCACATGCTCTTTTTTACAGCGGCCATCTCGTTATGCGCAGTAAGAGATGCGCGGTGCAAAACCAGGGAATCACCTTAACTGATCGGGCCATTCAGTATCTTTTAGCACCAGTTGTACGGCTTTTCAGCTGCCTTTTTATTGGCTTTTCGTTTGTTTTCTTTTCACCTGGGCTTGTTCTTTGCTTGTCTAGGTCCCAAATTTAACCTATCTAGGGATTACTGCATTTTCTTATTGAATCTAAGCTGCCACATGGCCCCGGTATGCAATCTCCCAGTGAGAGGCACAGCTAGCTTTAATAATCTCTAACAGGTCTTACAACTTTCTTTTAACCAGAAATACAAAAATCTTTGAACATTTGTATGTTTAGCTTTTGTTTTTAGTTTTTTATTGTTAAAAGCATTAATCTCCGCACCATTTCATCATATTGCCTGTATTTTACTTTCCTCGTCAAGACTGAGTGGCGGGAGGGTTGTCATTTTTTTCTTTTGGTCAAGAGGGAGGTTGTAAAAAAATTCTGTACGATGTGAGTGGCGGGGAGACCTTAGAAATTTTGCCCCTTTTAATAAATATCCTCTGCCCCCCTCCCTGCAATATAAATAATGAATGCAGCCTTAGCTTCCTTTGAAATTTAGTACAAATTAAGTGACTACAACTTATTTTCTAGACAAAAAGTTGAAATGGTCTTAATTTACAATTTAAAGCAAGAATTTATGTTCCCGTTGGTTACATTAATCACAAAGCGTTTTTCGTAGGTTAAATTGTCTTTAAATTCTCAGGGCTGGTTGTCGTTTGCAACGCAAGCTGCAAGTTCATAAAACAAAAGCGAAAGGAAAACAGCAGTCAACGGTGTGTGAGGACGCCGCATCAGCAAAGCGACCGAGATCTGTGGGTGTGAGTTCAAATATATATGCTTTTTTTAGTTTTTACCGAAGTTTAAAGTCCCTATTTCTATTTTTTGCTATTGACGTACACAGCGACAAGAGACCTAAACAAATAGCATTTGTTACTATTAGAGTAGACTACTGTAATAATCTACCGTGTGGTTTGCCAAAATATCAGCTATCTAAGTCGCAGCGTGTTCTAAATGCTAGTGCTCGCTTAATTAATTTCGTCCCAAAATCGTGCCATATCACATCTCTGCTTCGCGAGCTACATTGGTTACCTGTTTGCTACCGTATTAAATAAAATGATTACTACTTACATTTAAAGTTTTGCACGCCGATAAGGCACCTGACTATTTGCGCCAGTAATATGTCCTGCCTCCGTCTAAGTACGATTTAAGGTGTAATCATGACTCTGGTATTTTATTAGCATCACCAAAAGTCAGAACTAAGATCACCTTAGGAGATAGGTCGTTTAGTTGTTCCGCCCCCAGACCCTGGAACCTTCTTCATCTATGATGCAGTCTATTTCCAGTCTAAACCTATTTAAAAACAGACTTAAAACTCTCTTAATAAATAAGGCTTTTAATTAAGAATTTCAGCATGGTAAATTAAGGTTTTAGTTTCTATCTTTAATTAATTTCTTATGTAAAGCTTAATTGAATATTTTCATAAAAACTGCACGGTACAAATTTATAATAGTAATATAAATAATTATTTGGTTTTGTTCCCTCTATGAAAGTTCATAAAAGCCACATTTGCGTCAAATTAAATTTGTGAAAGATGCAAATGCCCTACTTAGTTCCTTGCAATTGAAAGCAAGAATTCTCGTTTTTCGTCACGCAGGCGAAATAAGCTTCCGCTATTAATTTGCCAACACAGTTTGTTCTACCTGGAACATTTTGGTCTCGCATACGCCATTGGAACCACCATAGTTCACAGGTACGGGGTTATGTAACTTGAAAGCACACTCCTATCCTGGCATAATCATGTCTTGGTCAAAGCAAACACTAACGAAAAAAATTTAATAGTTTAGGAAGAGGAAGTGTGCCTTGTTCGTCGACAGATTCCTCGGTCAAGTTCACTTTGAAGGGTCATTCAGCATCTTTAGTTTCTGATCCGAAGTTCCTTGATTCCTACTATATAAACGAGGAGTTTTAACTCTCTAAATTGAAGTTGGGGACGATCTAAGCTCCTCAAGTACAAGTTCATTATATCCTTCTTCGCTTTTTGATTTTTGCTCTTCAGTCATTACCCAAGTGTATCTGCTCCACAATATTGACACAGTCAACAATCTGTATAAACTCCAATACAACAGTCTCGGCAAAGCCAATCCACCTGAATTCTCTTTTATAGCATCCGTATAAACTCAAAATCTGTATGAACTCCAATAAAACAGACTCGGCAAGGCCAGTCCACCTAAATAACGTTGTACTGGGTGAAGAATTTACCAACACAATTCGTTCTACAAGAAACATTTGCCTCCCGTATACGCCATTGGAGCCACCATAGTTCACAGCTTAGGTAACTTGAAAGATACTTCTATCTATATTATAGTTCCTTGGGTTAACATGTGGCCGGCCCATGGGAAGAGTGGGCCCACGTGAGACTATCCAGTTGGGTGAGTGGTGCTGGAGCAGTCTCCAGCGACTCTCTTTCTGTTGTGGGGGGAGGGAGGGGGAGTAGGGTATTATACTTCTAGGGCTTTCTCAGAGGGAAACGTTCGTACTCGAAAATATTCATCCCTACCAGCTGGTGATAGGAGTTGGGTGTTCCCTGTGGCTTGGGAGGGCTCCGGACCGGATACCCTTTCTGTACACGTCAAACACCAAGTAACCTTGTTTACACGCTTTTAATTTTTTTCTGTCATACCAATAATTATCTGAGAGAGAACTTCAACATCCAAAAATTTGATTTTGATTTTGATTTTGATTCTCCCAAATGGATCAGTTCCTGGTCCAACCTTCTATCTTCTATGTCATATATGATGACTCCCCTCCACCCCCCTTTGGCGACATCTAATGATGTTTGTAGGACACTGATGAATGGATAGCCATTATCTCTACATTATCAAACTGAATCTAAACAAAAGCAAGCCCAAAACTGATGTCTTAGGACCTAACCATTGACCCAAAAAATGAAGTGTTATCGATGTTGGTGATGGTAATATTTACGGTTCAGATGCTGCACGAAATACCGCAGTTGTTTTATATCATAAATTGCATTTTAATAAGGCCCAGTAAGCAAATAGCAGCTATTTGCAAGTCGTCTTTTTCTGCGTTCTAAAACTTGCCCTTATTATTATCTTATGAAGTGTAGAAACGCTTCTATTATGTGTGGACTCGATAATTGTATTTTGCTATTATATGTTTCAAAAAAATTAAATAACAATAAACGGGTTTAAACTCTTTGACACGCGCTATAGTGAAAGAGAGAAAACGTTATCCCCACGATACTAAGATAGAAGTGTATGTCTATCTCTTACCGAATAACTTTTCTGCCTTATCTCATTTTCCAGGTTTTTCTTCGAGCTGAGATGCATATATTGATTTTCCTGGCAGTTGTGCTGTTTGCTCCTCCTTGTGCTACTGATTGTAAGGGACGAACCATTAGAAAAGTTATGGTGGGCGGGCGAAGTATAAAAAAAAAAATTCATGCAAGGGAAAATTAAGTGAAAAAAAAATCATGCACGTAGAGTAGACCAGAAAAAAATTCCTGCATTGGCCTTCCATACATTTTGCACAAATTTCAAGGAGACAGGCAGGAAAGCATACTGTGTGCAAAACATCAGCTCTTTGAGTAAACCTCCTGCTGAATTTTGGTCTTATCAATAATCATACCTGATACAGAAAAATATGAATTTGCGCAGTACCAATGTACGTACAATACAGGATACCTTGTGTATAAAAGGCAATTGTGAACTGTACCTTAGAATATGTATCAATTTACTTTCGCATACATGCCCAGGTAGCCTATATTTAAATTATGCCCTTGGCTAAGTGAACAACTGAACGATTTAATATTTTTTTAGTTTAGTGTTACTTCAAGGAAAAAAAATAATACTCGTGCACAACATCTTCAGAAAAAAAAATAGTCATTCAAGGGAAACATTAAAGAAAAAAAAATTCATGCTGCTCGAAAATTACCCCCCCCCCCCCCATAACTTTTCTAACGGTCCGTCCCTAAAATGATATAGCTTATCCTCTAGATTCCTCTCACTTGAGAATTCAAGTGACTTCAAGGAAACGACAAACCAAAAAAATATAAAGTATTTTTGAGGAATGCTAAAGCGCGTGAACTAAAATTAACATGATTGAAGGCTTAAAAGAAACATTTTCGTCAGATCAATAGAGGTAACCAGTTGTCGAAAATTTACTAAATACTGCAAAAAAATACCAAAAATGAACCATCAGAGATGGCGTTTCTGTAATGTGTAAAGTGGCGTGCCGCTTCAGTGACCTCTGCTAGATGCTGGTTTCACTCAGCCTTATTTTTTTACCTCTCCATGGTAATTTTTTTAGACTTCTATGGTTTTACTGTGACATTAAGGACATCTGTGAGATTCGAACCGTGAAAATTAAAATCAAACAAAAAAACATTACTCACACCTTTTTTACAAAAAAGTAAGTACAATTGCCCTGCAAATTAGCAAAAACCGCTATTCGAGACAAGTAAAAAAGTAAACGCATTGAAAATAACTAAAATGAGCCAACCTAACGATACAGAAGCCGATCTGTAGAAAAATTGATTGAGGCTCTGCCAGGGGTGGGTCCCATGACGGTTGTCTGAATTTTAAAACGTGTCGTGTCGGTAAATATAAATGCTTCACGTCGCTGTCGGAAATTGAACGAAAATTCCTTGTCTTTGTCGGAATTTTGGAAAAGGGTGATAGCGATGCGTTGTAAAGAAACCATTACGTTTCTGCAATTTCTCAGTGAACATTTTGCGTATCGAACACCTATACATGGCAATTTACAATTAAGTGATCCATGTTAAACATTTTAAGACTAACTGACCTGATAATCGTGAAGGCACGGTCACCCAGGAGTTGTGCAAGGTTGCTTAAATGAAGTGTACCGCGACGCGCGCTCAGGAGGGTCCACTGAAGCTCACTGACAAAAGACAATAGACGTTCTCTAAAGCGCAAGGAAATTTGACGAAAATCACTTCTTCTTGGCATTCAGACTGGTGATAAATTAGCCAAACCACCGTTCTTTGTCGCTTTTTCTCGGCTTTGCCGTCACTGTCGCAATTTGGCCAAGGGAGGTTGTCTCTCGTCCTGATTTCATTTTACGCTCTGTCGCTACTTTTTGGGTCATGTCGCTTGTCCGAATTTACCCTGGCAGGGCCACTTGATTGGGGCAGTTGGATGGTTTCCATGACTGGCAATTTCCTCAAGAAATCCATTGTATATCAAGCGACCGTAACTACAGAAGACAGCAAATCTGACGAAACTTACGTCGGACTTACTTAAAAACACTTTCAAGACTCGTTTCGCAAACCATAAAGCATCATTTAACAACCCTAGCAAGAGAATGAGCACTGAGCTAAGTAAGCATGTATTGAACCTTAAAGACAACAACAATAACTTCCAGATCACTTACAAGATTTTGAAGCAGGCTATCGCATACAAACCCCCTTCCAAACGGTGTAATTTATGTCTGCGGGAGAAGTATTTTATTATCTGCAAGCCGCATCTGCCAACACTTAACAAGCGCCACGAACTTGTATCTTCGTGTAGACACATGTTCAATTTCTGTTACAAATTTCAAGTCCCCTTTTGTTACACAACAGAATCTTTGGAAATGGCCTTTTATCTATAGTAACGGCATTTTTAAGAGCCCATGACTGTAAATATCGAGGATCGCTGGCCAGGCTAAAAAAATCGAAAATTCTGATAATTTGTCAGAAAAACCCCTTTGGGGAACTATCTTCGAAAAAAATATTTTCAGTTTTTAAGAATCTATAGTTTTCGAGAAAATGAGGAAAAACGAAAATAGCGGTTTTTACCTAATTAATTATGCAAAAATTATAGTAAAAATGACGTACTTTATCGCGGCTGTACCGAGGCAAGATTCAAAGCTATAAATCAGAAATATTTTTGTTTAAAAGCATTCTATCTTTTCTTTCTATCCATGGTATGTTTTAAACCATAAACTTGATTTTGCAGTTTAGCAATTGCTGCTATGAAAACCAACAAAGCAGCTGGCCTTGATTGTGCAATTACTGCTGAGGCTCTCCAAGGAGGTGGCGACCAGATGATTGATACCATCCATGCCTTCTGCTCGGAGGTGTACACCAACATGTCACCTCCTAAACAGTGGGTATCAAATGTCATCATCCCACTACCGAAAAAGGGTGATCTGTCTCAAATGACAAACTACAGAGGAATAACTCTAATGTCGATTGCTGCCAAGGTTTATAACAAAATCCCCCTTAACCGAATTCGAACTCACCTGGACCCTCTGCTACGAAAGAACCAGGCAGGTTTTAACAGAATATAGAATAAAAAATCTGGGTACTCCTGATTCGCCTTTACAAAATAAAAAGTTTCGTGACCACCAGTGGAAAAATGTCACAAATTTGCATAAGTCAAATTTGTAGAGAAATGTTGCGGCAGCCGGTTTTGTCTCAATTCAGGGTCAGTGTAATGTTCGGAAACATCACGAAGTAAGAAAACGTTTTTTGATAAAGTTTATGTTAAAATATCAGAGTATTTAACCGTTCACCAAAAAATAATAATAAAAAAAAACGACCTCGAAGAAGCGTTATATAAAAGCGCCGAATTATTATGTAAACTATATCCCATGTCTCTCGTTTCTTTTCCCAACTTCCTTGTATTGGCATCCATCTGTGTCATCGTAAATTCGCCTCCGGTATGGCTAAAATGGGTAGGTACA
This sequence comes from Porites rus, assembly GCA_964035705.1. NCBI lineage: Eukaryota > Metazoa > Cnidaria > Anthozoa > Scleractinia > Poritidae > Porites > Porites rus. The sequence goes on from OZ037995.1 coordinate 27,446,721, forward strand.
TTTTCCTTAAAATTTTATTTTGAAGGAGGTTTTTTGCGAACGGGATACTCTGCGCGAGAAGAAGTCATAACCTGACAGTTAGAGTAACAATCTCACGCAACGACGTCTCGAGCAGCTCCGCCTTCTTTCACTGATTTTTTTCTCCTTATGAAATTTTATGGAAACTTTGTTTTGAACAGACAATGCGTTGTTCGCAACATCATTTATTTCTCAGGGCCGAGTTGTTCAAAGCTGGGTTAAGGTAACCCAGGGTTATTGCAAAATTTGAAATCAGATTTGAAAGCTTAAAAAGCATATTCACTTAAATTCTTTTTATCTACAATATGATGATTGGCTGATCTTAAAAGAATAGTGTAGAGAAAATTCTCCGAGAAAATGCTTCTGAAAAAAAGGAAAAGAAACCCGGATTAAAATTTAACCTCGGGTTAGCGCTAATCGGCCTTCGAACAACTGGGCCCAGTAGTTTATTTTCTTTTCAGAAAGAAGGAATACTAACTTTGCATGCCTGTCAGTCACGCACTAAAAGTTAACATTTTCTTGTCAGAGATGTTGAATTCTGATTTTTTTTATTACATATTAAAAACAACAAACCGTGCCTTGGTTAATTTCTTTACTTTTTCACAAATAGAGGTATAATTAGGCAGCCACCAAAGGCCCTTGGAAACAGCTAAGTGATCGTAGTTCATACGGTCCAGCGGTTTCTCTCCTCCGAAACGAATCCGAAACATCTTTCCCGCAAAAACTGCCTCTTTTAGGGCATCGCGGAGTTGAATTGCATAGCCTATAGGGATCCTAGGAGAGAGCTGTTCAATACGCTAAAAAAGGAAACTAATCTTTTTCGTGACTCTATGACTCCAAGCTCTGCCTTGTGGCTAAATACGTATGTGATCGCTTCCGCGAAAGAGATTGACGCGTTAAATATAACCTTGTTCAATAGCTGTATAAATTCTACAAATGTACACCTCTGTAATTATTGCACTAAAATCTTTGTTATCGTTGTAAACACATGTGTCTGTAGGCGCTCTGTTGATAATAAAGCACTTATCCTATCCTATCCTACCAGAAGAGATCAGAAACTTCGTCAGGTGGTCGCTTAGAAGAGGTTAAAAACAAAGCAAAATCATTAAACAGTCAGCCCCAATTAGTGGTCGCGGGCGCTTACAGGAGAGATTCTAACTGTAAGACTTAACTGGGTGGGTTTTGGTGTTGGATAGGTTGTCGCACATGGAGGTTCAACTGTACTCCAACAGAGTAAATCACCTTTCACGACGATGCGACTAGGATTTGTCCATGGAAGATAAGACTCCTTGTTCACCGCTTTTGAGCTACTCTAGCCAACTCCCACCCATGTCGAGTGTTTGCAAAACGTAGCATCATCGTGAAAAGAGAAGTATCAGAAAGGTCATCCTTGACGCCGCTGGCCTATCGCAGTATGCGGCAACGAACTTATATCGACGTAAGTAAGTCAAAGAAATACCTGCCTTTTGCTCAGGAGTATCAACGTCAGTACCCGCAATGTCCCAGCTCGTGCCTTCACTCTGGAACGTCCGATCGAATCACTGTTCAGTTGATAGTTACCCGTCTCTTTCTCTTCCCGACTTATTTAGGAAGATCGAAGGGCCTCTGCTCGCGGGGTAGTTGATAGCGACCAAGGAGCTAAATAACATAGCGAGGTAAGTAAGTGGTATCGGCGGTTTTATTTACGCCTAACCGTTTCCCAAAGTAAAGAAGGAAAGAGCTTCAGACAAAGGGAAAGAAGAGTTATGCGATAAAACTGCTCTTAAATTGATGTTTAGCTATGGCATATGCGAGCGAATGGGGGCTATTTAATTGCTGAATAACATGTGCCGTTACCAAAAAAATTACGGAAAAACATTTTTTTCCTTGGTTTGGAATTTTGACCACGAAAATTTTAGATCTAGCCATTTGTGATACCGGGCAAAAAATATCCAATATATGAAAATTTCCCTCTTAGCAGCAGGCCCTCTAATTACACTGTCCTTAAGTTTGGACGGTATCTAATATTATATATCCGTAGGAACGAAACATGACAACAGCTGGTTACAGATTGTCAATGTGTGAAGCGGAGGTTCTGGGCTCCCAGTGACAGTTCTTGTCAAGAAGACCCCAAATCAGTATATTTGCTGTTTTAGGTTGATTCTTTGCTTAAGTCATTACTTACCGCCTTTACCCAGTCAAAAAATGTTCAGTGTAGACTTACAAGTATCATTTTATCAGGGAGCACTAGCCAAAAATATCTTTTTGGGTGATGCATTTAAACTTGTAAAAGATGGCCCAATTTTTCCAATTTTCAGTCCATGTCCATCCTGGCCATCAACAGTAACCGAACGCGACAGGAAACAGTTTCAGTGCCTAAATATAGTCTTACATAACAAAACTGGACCATAATTTTTGGAACTAAATTGATGCGAAATGAAGACCATAATAGCTTTTTAAAATGAACTGGCAATTAGCTTGGCATAGCCGCTTTAACTCTTTTTTGACGGCCACTTTTAGTAGAAAAAAACCCCGCCTTTTGACCAAATCCTCCTTTTTGGACCGGCTTTTAACAAGTTAGTAGCCTGCATAACAGGTGTAATTTTTTTCGCGTTTTTGCAGGAGAGCGAAGGCAATCGCGAAGTGAGTGAGAAGCGCCAGACAAGCGCGACGGGGAAGACGCAGAAAAAACAACGGCCTGTCTACATAATAATTTTTAATAATAATAATTTTATTGATTTGTATTGCGCAAATATCAATCCAGGGAAAGAAATTTTCATCTGCGCATAACATTGACTCATTGACATACCATTGCTTTTTGGCATTCCGCCCCAGACATATACCCCTTAATGGCTCTCCTCACTCGCTTCGCGCTTGCCTTCGCTCGCCTGAAAAACGCACACCTGTTATGCAGGCTAGCCAGTTAGCTTGATATGCGAATGGCTGAAAAAGAGATTTGCAACACAAGACTGCTCAATTGGACGTACACTAATTTAGAAGCTTTTTTGGCGCATTCACAGAAGCCAAAATTTGGACATCTCTTATGAACCTATATCGATCTTTCTCTCCCGCTCTCTTTTTTTCCTTTGCCTTTCTTCTTCTGTTGTTCTGGCACTTGATCGTCTTCCCACTGTCTTTTAATTTATTTTACAAGGAATTTTGGCCGGCAAACTTTTCAGGAAAGGGACATTTAATTAATCTGTAGAGAATAGAAGGTGAATAGAAAAACTGGAAGTAGATTTTTTTACCCCAAATGTTGCTTTTTTTGTGTCTGTAACTCTCTCAAGATACACGCTGTATGTGGTCTAACCGATGGACATCCGCGAGATGGTTAGCTAATCTAAAAATAACTGAAATACTAACTGAATCCTATCTTTTCCCTTCTTTTGAAGTAAAGATTGTTCAGTTAACCTCCGTGTCTTGGTTTTGTTTATAACCGATTTTTAGTGAAAATAATTTATTTAATGATTAAAGATTTTTCATTTAGTATAATCTGCAAAGATAACAACGTTCAAAATTTGCCCGCTTTTATTTTGAACACATGACAGTTTCTACAATATCCAATCAGAAGACTATAGCAAACAATATCTAATCAGAAGACTATAGCAAATAGCTAATTATATAAAAAATCACTTTTCTGTTTATAGATTATGATCTCAACCTTTTTGATGACGTCAACTCTAGGAAATTCTGACGTCACTTGCTCCTTGCCAGCTACAAATAAACTATGATATCATCCTATCTATATGACATGCATGACGTCAGCCAGCTAAAAATAAACAATGACATCATCCTATCTTAATAGCATGCGTGACGTCATCGGCATTAATTTAAAGTATGACATCATCCTATCTTAATGAAATGCATGACGTCATCTGTGTTAATTTATTCCCCCGCAAAGAACCGGCGTAACCGGTCCCTCCTCCACTACTGACATGAATAATATTTCTTTACACACTTCATAAGCTCACAGTTTTTTCATCGTACCGGTAAAAATAAAGTCTGACTGTGATGAGTTTGACAACGGTCACGCAATTGCAGAATACAGTACTCCAACAACCAACAACACTTGCTGAGCAACCTTAATTTTATAATGTAGAATTAAGAAGAGCTAAGATACAAATTACAAAACATTTAACATTAGCTGTTCTCTTGGTTATGCTATTTCAAGCCCCAAATATTGCGTGATGCTAACAGTATTGAAATCTGTCCTTGTGTACGATGGGAATATGCAGATGCATTTATATGCAACTTTGCACATTGTGTCACCAACCTTCACCGCAATTTGTTATCAGGGATATCAATTTTTCAGATCCTTTACTTAATTTTAGCTTCATTTAAAGGCGCATTCATCCTTTCTCCTACGTTTCGAATATACCACGTACCGAAACTACAAAGAAAAATCAGGCGGCATCATTTCTCTACAAATTTGACTTATGCAAATTTGTGACATTTTTCCACTGGTCGTCACGAAACTTTTATTTTGTAAAGGCGAATCCGGAGTACCCAGCTTGTTTATTCCATATTCTGTTAATATAAGAGCTAAACTTTGTCCTAGTATACATTTTGGCTAGGTATCGCACATACCAAGGTGAGTTTTTTGCCTCTGAAGTTGCTCATTTTTTAGCCATTTTAAAAAGTGCGCTTGGTGGCAGTTTTTAAAAAAACCGTAAAAAATTTAAAATCATGTTTGTGGTTTAAAACATACCATGGATAGAAAGAAAAGATAGAATGCTTTTGAACAAAAATATTTCTGATTTATAGCTTTGAATCTTGCCTCGGTACAGACGCGATAAAGTAGGTCATTTTTACTCTAGTTTTTGCATAATTTGATTAGGTAAAAACCTCTATCTTCGTTTTTCCTCATTTTCTCGAAAACTATAGGTTCTTGAATGTTAAAAATATTTTTTTCGAAGATAGTTACCCAAAGAGGTTTTTCTGACATATTTTAAGAATTTTCGATTTTTTTAGCCTGGCCAGCGATTCTCAATATTTACAGTCATGGGCTCTTAACGTTTCAAAAGATAAAGTTAGTAACGAATTTCGGTTGTTCACGTCGTAATTTCTTACTTCTTTTTTGTTCCCTATATGGATTCCTACCGATACATCAGCTGGTAAGTATCATTTGATTTTAAGTGACCGTTAATAAGTCAGTGCATGCAAATGAATAATAGCTGTGTTCCGAATGCTTTAAAGACAACACTTAAACGATAAGTCTTAATTTTAGTAATGCCTGGAGTAGTAAGCATAGATCACGCACGTTATCAAAATCCACAACTGTATACCACGGGGCTAATGCTGTGGATACATTGAAAGTGGAAATTGAGGCGGTTAAGAGGAGAAAAATGAGTTTTAGTCACTCACCTCATAATCTCCTTCGTCTTTTGGTACGGTGGCGGTCATCACATTACTGATCTTCGAGCCCGATAGGGTCAAAAAAGATGTTTCATTTGTAGCTTGCTTAGCCTCTTTCATTTTCTGGTTAATTTCAAATGGTTTGTGATATTTTTGTAGTGTACCAATAGACCCGACATTATGTTTCAAGCTTCAGCTCCTTGCTTTCGACACATTTAGTTTCATTACATTGCTGACCTTACCTGTCCAAACAAATGAGGTTTTGTTACGTACTTTCAACTTTTTTGACTTTAGTTATTTCGTGAGGAGTCTCTTTTTTATAATTAATTATATTATAGATAGTGACCAACCACCGCATACGATATTTTATCTCATATTTGCATACGATGGGGCTAATAATAGAGGGAATTTGAAAGTGATAATTAACTAGTCAAAAGATAAAGTAACGAATTTCGGTCGTTTACGTCATAATTTCTTACTTCTTTTTTGCTTTCTATATGGACTTTTGCCGATACACCAGCTCGTAAGTATCATTTGATTTTGAGTGATATGGATAATAAATTACATTTTCACCAAATCCTACATCTTAGTAAAACTGTGGTACCAAAATTTAAAATTAGACTGAAAACATACTTACCTAAAGGATATTTAATCTAAGTAATCCCTGGAATAGTAAGCATAGATCACGTCACGAGAGGATAAAGGGGACAGAGAAGGCATCCCCCATACACACACTATTCCATAGGTAATAAGTCTAGAGTTATTTTAAAGACCACAGATCCCAAGAGGGATTAGACAACAGCCAATCACATAGCGCGAATGTGTTCAGCGTGGATGACCCACGCTCAGAGCCACGCGTCCTTCACGAATTGACGAAGAACAAAATGGCGCAAGACGCGGAGAGCGATATAGGAGGGTCTCAATGGGGTTAACCGATAGGCGTAAAACGGCCAAAAATTTAGTCGATAGCCGTAAAAATTGAAAAATTTTAACCGTTAGCCGTAAATTGGGTAAGAAAGAGTTAACCGTAAAAGAAATTGTTCTCTGGATTTGTTAGTTTTAAGGAAGGTGCTAAACTCACTTATGGTTGCGTTTTTATTTCCCGGCTACTTTGACTGCGTACGCACGTTTGGCCAAGCCCCTAGCTTTTAGGTGTTGACCTAGGCCACCTAGACCTAGGCTCCATTTCCGCCGCGCTCTGTCGGGGAACTACTTTTTTCTATAGCGAAATTCTGGCTTCTTGCTGGGGATTAATATTTGAGATTTTCTAGAGGTCGTGCCCTCGAAATAACAGCAACACGCAGAGATGTCACTCTTTGTAAAACACGTCGACGATAAACAACAATTCAATGTAACAATTCCCTGTTTTTCTCTGACGCTACGGCGTCTTCCCACGCAATCTCGGTGAAGGCATTTCGGTGGTGTAAGAAAGAAAAAAACTCGCTCGGACCACGTGACCCGAAACGCATCAGCCGCGCGGAATAATGAAGCCTACGGACAAGGCAACGGCAGACAGTCGTTCTGTACAGTCCTTCGCTATCATTAAAAACACTGGACACAGGAATTGTTTTACATTGGCCGTTTTCACACTAGAGCTAGAAATGGATTATCCATATGAGAATAGCCTGTGTACAGTCACCCCCTCCCCCATAGACACTCCTTCTCCCTTCCTCCTTCTGAGGGGAGGGGGCGGCTGTACACAGGCTGCCTGAAATGGATAATCCATCTTTAATTAAATTGTCCGTCCAAATTAACGGAGAAAACCAGGCGGATTGTTCTGATTCAAAATTAAAACCATTCCGTTTTCAAATTAAGACGTATTACCTATCTGACGCGAAATATCAAACGGATAACCCGTCTCACCCGAATAATCCGCCTCTAGTGTGAAAACGACCATTTCTGTTATAAATGAATGTCGCGCACCGGCCTTGAGTTTTGCTTTTTCACAAAGATTATTTTTAAATTGACTATTGACATTTGTATGGGTGAAATAATATTAGAAGTGGAATACTTCATCAAAAGTTTGATCTATCAAATGTTAAAATTTTCAAAGAAATGGCTTATTTCATCCGAGATGATCCTATGACCTTTTATTTTGCTTTAAAGATACAAAAAATACCGGTTTATTAATATTTAACTCCTTGAAACAAAATGAATTAATTTTTAACTTTGTTGTTAACCGTAACTGAAAAAAATTAACCGATAGCCGTAAAAGAGCCAAAATTTTAGCCGATAACCGTAAAAGCTACCACCCCATTGAGACCCTCATATAGCCATTCGTTTTGTCGACGAAAACGACTACAGAGAGATTTCTGCTAAAGTTGTGTCAGCGAAAAGAAAATTGAAGAAGAATCGCTCTTCCTCTCTTGTAGAGAGCTAATAGTACAGCAGGGAAATCCTTAACACACTGAATATTCTCTCAGGATCATTTATAATGTACAGTTTGAAGAGAGCAATTTCTGGTTTGATATTTATTCTTTTATTAGTCTTTTATTATTCAACAAAAATAACACTTAGGATCCTACTTGCTTGATTGTACAAACGACCGGTTTCAATGCTCTCGATCTCTTTACGCTTTCATTGCCTTTCGCCCGACATGTTTTGCACGGCGTTTAGTCATGCGACACCTCCACGAAACATCAACGCAGCGCGCGAGGTAACTTTATTCCGATTCTAAAAATAACTCGAGACGAATTACCTATAGAATAGGGTGTGTGTGTGTGTGTGGGGGGGGGGGGGGATGCCTTCTCTGTCCCCTTTATCCTCTCTTGATCACGTACATTATGAAAACCCACAACTGTATAGCACGGGACTTATGCTGTGGATACTTTGAAAGTCTAAATTGAGGCCGTTAAGGGTAGCGAAAAAAAAAAAAAGGGGGGGGGGGGGTTTAGTTATTCACATTATGAATTCGTTGTTTGGTAGGATTGCTGTTGTTGGGGATAAGCACAGATTTCTTCGACTCAAACGGTGAAAACTAAAACAAAAATACAAAACATGTAGGTAGAGAGCAAAATAGAACTGAAAAAAACGAACCAAATACTTACAAGTTCTGTGCTCTCTCTACCATACAAACAACGCAACAACTATCACAGATCAACACACTAGTCACATGGAAAAAGAAGTCACGTGACCAGTGCTCAGGTCCCTATCAAAAAAACCTAACAGTTTTCGGATAATTTTCATGTCCGATTTTTAAATTAGATTTGTCCCGAACATCCCGGCCGCCTTGGGGCGATCGCGTAGAACGTCCCAACAGTTAAACTCAGCATCTACACCGCATCTACTTCTTTCACATCGTTCTCAAGCAAGCACAACTTCTGTATAGGACGAACATAGACAGCATCCTTGGTCTTGACTTTCACAGTCCGTACTAGACCATCTGCACCCGGGTACGTCTCCAACACTCTGCCGAGATTCCAATGCCCTCTAGGGGTGTTGTCGTTAACAAGAAGAACCAAGGCGTCGGGTTTAATATTAGGCAGCACTCTTCGCCATTTACCTTGTTGTTGGAGGGTTAGGATGTACTCCTTCAACCACCTTTCCCAAAACAAATTAGCCAAAAATTGAACCTGCCTCCACTTCTTTCTGTAAATGTCAGTCTTCTCAAAGACTCCAGGAGGCAAACAGATGATCTTCCTCTGCATCAATAGGTGGGCCGGTGTTAGCGGCTCGAGATCGTTCGGATCGTCCGAGTTCGCTGTGAGGGCTCTTCCGTTAAGGATACGCTCAACCTCAGTAACGAGTGTTCGTAGAACCACATCTGTCACAGTTTGCGCCCCCAAAATGGACTTTAAGACTGTCTTTGCACTTAGAACCATACGTTCCCACACGCCAGACATACTTGATGCAGTCGGGGGTTGAAGTATCCATTTACAGCCTCATTGTATCAGCTCTCTCTCTATCTGCCCTTGGTTCCATTCCTGGAGACTCTTCTTCAATTCTCGTTCGGACCCAACGAAGTTAGAACCATTGTCACATCATAACTCTTTCACGTCTCCCCTTCGATTTATAAAACGCCTTAAACACATGATGAACTCATCAGTATCCATAGAATTAACCACTTCAAGATGCACGCTACGGGTGGTCAAACAGGTAAACAAGCAACACCACCGTTTCGCGGTCCCTCGGCCATGTTTCACATAAATCGGGCCAAAGAGGTCCATACCAGTGAACGAAGACGGTGGCTCATAGGCTGTAAGTCGACATTTGGGTAAGGGTGCCATCTGCTGGGTCATAGGTTTGGCGTTAAGTTTCTTGCAGGTAAGGCATCGATTAAGGACCGATCTAACCAATACACGCACTTGAGGGATCCAGAAATCTTCCCGCAACTTTGCAGTAACATGTTCCCGTCCCAAGTGACCAATAAGGTGGTGAACGTGACGTACAACCAACTTGGCGACAGGATGGTCTCTGGGAAAAATCATTTGTTGGCCGAGTGTACAGGAGGTCAGGTTGAGCTGACCACGGCCATTAACTCTCAGGATTCCGCCTTCGTCAAGCTTGGGATTCAGTGACGCAACCTTGCTTGACGGCTTGACCGCACCGTTGGACTTCAAATCTTTAATCTCCTGTGCATACGCCAATCCTTGGACAATCCTCACAATTGCTGCAGTTGCCGCGTCAAAATCGTCAACAGTGAGACGTCCAGTTTTGGCGTTCTGTTTGTCCTTAACAAATTGTACAAAACGCAGGAGCCAGGCCATTCTGCGCCTGAGGCGGGACCAATCTGAACAGGTAGTTAATAACACTCGGAGGGCGGTTCTTCACAGCTTTCGACGGCCGTAGGCCTTGTATCTTCCTTCTTCGTCACGGACGGATTAGGGGAAAGTTGGACGGAGTGCACGAGAGCTTCCTTCTTTAACTCCACACCTTCATCGGGTACGAATTGGCACTTGTCTGTGGGCCAACAAGTTTCCGGCTCCCACAAGAAGTCAGGTCCACGAAGCCACCTATGGTCAGCAGTTAGCGAAGACGGGCTCATTCCTCGCGACACATAGTCTGCCGGGTTTAAGGATCCTGGCACATGATGCCAATCCTCTACAAGTGTGTGCTCCTTTATTTCTTCCACTCTGTTAGCTACAAAGGTCTGAAGTCTTCGTTTCTCGTTTCTCAGATAGGGCAGCACCATTTCACTATCAGTCCAAAGATACGTCCTGGAAATGTTCAGTTCAAGTTCCTCTCGCAACATCTTAAACATCCGGGTTGCGAGTACAGCTGCTTGCAATTCCAGTCTTGGAATACTAACAAATTTCACAGGTGCATTTCTGGCCTTACCAATAATGAAGGCGCAATGAACTCGTCCATCGGGGTACTCGCTTCGCAGATATGATGATGCGCCATAACCAATCTCTGACGCATCTGAAAACACATGAAGCTGTAACTTGCATTGACGCGGGTCACCGTCCGACAGGAAATAGGACCGAGGGATGGACAACTCGGACAACAAGGGTAACTCAGTGTTCCATGCTCTCCACTTAGACAGAAATTCTTCGCTCAGGGGCTCATCCCATCCTATGTTAGCCTTCCATAGGTCTTGAATCAGGCGTCGTGCAGACAAAGCCACTGGTGCTGCGAAACCCAGAGGATCAAACAATGAACAAACAGTGGAGAGTATACCGCGCTGTGTTTCAGGGCGAACTAGGCTTCTTATTTCGAACCCCAACGTATCATCTCCAACAGACCAACGTACTCCGAGTGCACGCTCTATAGGTAGCTCGTCCAGGTCAAGGTTTAGATCTGGCTTAGATCGCTTATCATTTGGGACAGCACTTAGTAGTCTCTTGGAGTTCGACGTAAACTTGGTCAAGTTAAATCCGCCTCGAGCGAGCAGTTCTACCATGTCATGGGCTAGGCGAATTGCGCACTGTTCATCATTCTCAGAGGGAAGAGCATCGTCAACATAGAAATTTCTTTTCACAGCTGTAATAACACTAGAGCTGTACTCTTCGGCATTGTCGTCGGCCACACGGCGCAAAGTTGAGTTTGCAATACAGGGGGAGGAAGCCGCTCCGAAAATATGCACTTGCATGACGTATGTATCAGGGGGATTATCATATCCATTTGTCCACCACAGGAACCTCAAGGAATCCTGGTCTTCCTCACGCACACGTATCTGATGAAATATCTTTTCGATGTCGGCAGCGAACGCTATTTTTCCCTGGCGGAAACGTAGGAGAACACCAACCAAGTTGTTGGCTACATCTGGTCCAGTCAGCAAGTTCGCATTAAGCGGAGTTCCCTCGCATTCAGCTGCTGCATCGAACACAATGCGCACCTTGCCTGGTTTGGTAGGACTGGTTACAGGGTGATGCGGAAGATACCAATGTGTTTTAGACTCTTTGTTTAACTCTTCTTCTGACAACTTGCGAGCGAACCCACTGCTGATATAACTATCCATAACTTCGCGGTACTTAATGGCCATTTCTTCGTTGCCAGGTTTCGTAAGACGGCGTCTCAGGCACTCTAGACGGGGCTTGGCCATGGCTACATTATTCGGAAACTGGCGTTCTTTCTCCTTCCACAGCATACCGACTTCATACCGACCGTCCACGCAGCGGGTGGTGTTCCCAATTATCTTCAAGGCTATTTTGTCTTCCACCGAGAGGGGTTTCTCATTTGACTTCAGTGTCCCGTAATCCTCCAGATTCCAAAATTTTTCAATGAGAGAACGCGGTTCAGGGTCAATTGAGACAAAGTTTGCTGAAACCCCCTGACGACAATTGGCACCATAAGGACCACAAACGCACCAGCCCAAGGGATAACGACGGCCATAGAGCCCTTTCTTCTTATCTTCAGGGACTCTAACTTCCTTCTGTAAATGTGCATAGGGAATATTGTTTCCAACAAGTATAGAGACTCTCTTGATGTCAACCTCCGGGAACTCCACATCACGTAAGTGCGGGTACTCAGTAGTGTCAATCTGCTCCGGAAGAGTACAGCGCGACTGGTTGAGGTTAGGCAGGACATAGGCCTCGGAGACGTCAATACTCTCCCCGGAAGTATCCACCGAAGTCAAGGTAAAGGACACACGTTTCGACTCTACCACATTGTCACTACTTGAAATCGTGTTAATTCCGATTTGCACGGGTGTTCCTTGAATACCAAGGTGATCAACTAAATCTTGTTCAATGAGGGTGTCAGTGCAGCCACTGTCTAAGAAGGCGTAAGTGGATACAGTTTTACCATTCTCAGCAGATATAACAACAGGTATAACGTTCAACAGCACTTTCGCTTGCACAGTCGCAACGGCAGCGGACGATATTGGCACCTTTCCCACAGACTTGTCAGACTTGTCTCCGCTCGCGGCTGGAGTGACATTTCCCCTTTCGCTGTTTGGGGATTTAGGCGTCGCCAATGGCTTGTCAGACTTATCACTAGACTCTCTATTATTCCGTGGGATGAAGCGACGACCACCATAATTACTTTCAGAGTGCAGAAGAGGAATGTGTCGACCGGAACATACTGAACATGCTGGTGGGTCCGGACAGGAGCCAGAACCGTGTCCGGGCCTTTCAAGACCACAATTAAAACAAAATCCACAGGATGCCGCATACTGTCTTCGCACTGCCACGTGTTTGCACTGTTTGATAATAGGGCATTCTTGGAGTTTGTGACGCTTACTTGATTTGCAAATTCCGCAGTGTTCAGTGTTCTCAGAAGCAGGAGTTTTATGATCAACGCCGGTAGTACTGATTGTGGTGTTCTTTACTGGAAGCTTTGGAGGAAGTTTGGTATTCTTGTTTTCCCGCTTAAATGTCTGCAACCCGAACACCGGGTCATTTCTGAAAGACGCTTGTTTGTGCACAAAATCAGAGACGTCCTTTAATCGAGCGGATCTTCCGGACTTCACGAGCTCGTAGTTCACGGTTTGCCACTTCAGGATTAAGTCGTTAGGTAAACGGTTCACGATGCGCCTGAGGTTCGTCGCTACGCTCGCCTCGCGTTCAACGTCTCCCTTGAGGATCCTGGTGGCTGCATTTAAGTTCTCAGAGAAATTGAGAAGACCAGTATTGTCGCCGTACGCCAACTTGGGGCCAGGTGCGAGCTCTTCCACACATGGTTGCGTCACTCTCACCGCTTGGCCAAAACGTTCCTCCAACGTTTTCATAATCCCGTTAAACGTACAACCTCTATTACGCTTCACAACCTCTGACGCTTCTCCCGCCACGAATTTAGGCAGATACTCCACTTGCTGGGCATCAGTAAGCAGGTCGCTTTCGAGGTGCGTACGAACTTGTTCACGAAAAAAGGGGAACTCGGCTGGATTACCACTGAACTGTGTCGGCTTTATTCCGCTAAGATATTGTGCTTTCCACATTGCGGCAACATGATCACGGGGAGCCTGGTCCATGCTGGAGACGGTCTGCGACCTCCCGAAGTTAACACGTTCAAGGGACTGGGTCGAGTTAATCCCCGCAGAGGGAGTGGTGGTGTTTAATCCCTTCACAGACGATTCATTGTGGCTCAACACAGTGTCTGACGGTCTTGAAACTGCTGGATACTTTGGCTCCGTTGATTGAGGTGTTCCACTGGATATCACATACACGGCACTCGGTTGACTGTTAAACCCATCTCTAGAAACATATTCAGACGTGACTGGGGTGGAGTGTGATTGCTTGTTAACAATAAACGTAGAAGTGTTCAAGGCACTAGGCACAACAGGGGGGAGTTTGCTTTCAGTCAAGTTATCCATTTCAATTTTCCATTCAAGCTCAGCTAATGTTGCTTCCTCTTCAAGGCGACTAAGTTCCATCCTTTGCTTATATTCATGAGCCACTCTTGCTGCTTCTACATCTTCCTTTGCCCTAGCTCTTGCTAAGTCTAGTTTCATTTTAGACACCAATGCCCTCTTTAGTGATTTCTTCTTTGAAGAAACTGATGATGCCTCAGAATGTTTGGTAACATGAGTAGCAACGCTGTGCACTGCCTTATTGTCATCTTGTTTCGGATCCCAGACTGGTAGTCCGCGGTCCATTCCAAGTTCGTCATGCCGGGGGTCTGGTCTTCTAAACAAACCCTCACACTCATTGATAATATCGTCCACTTCACGTTTCAGAGTAGAATAACGCTCTTGTACATGTTCTAAGCGTTTTCTCTCGTTAATTCCTGCAAGGTACCTCCCATGAAGTCCCTCGAGCCTGTCCCATTTTTCCAAGAGCAAGTCAACAGATTTCTTAGCTTCCTCTGGACTCAGTGTTACATGAATTTCAGACTGAATTTCTTTTAATAAACTGTCTATTTCCTTGCTAATATTCGACCACTGCATTGCCCTACTCCTCTGGTCCCGTGAGTCCCTTTTCCGATCCGATTCCAAAAATTCAACGCGAGTAGTCGGCGGGGGCCTGGGACGAAAATGATAGCCATCGCCTTCCCGCGAAGCGCTCAATGGCTGTGAAAACACATTCGTAGAAACACAAGAAGGTAAAGAAATATCGCTCCGAGTTGAAACCGCAGGTAACTGAATCGAAAAATCGGGCAATCCACGATCCATTCCAGACCCAGCGTAATCCAAACTTATACCACGACCACTGTCGAAGCCAACGTTCAATCTATTCGAAGCATCCATCGATCACACTTGAAAACATGCAATTCCAATAGAACTTTTTTCACTGATGTTGGGGATAAGCACAGATTTCTTCGACTCAAACGGTGAAAACTAAAACAAAAATACAAAACATGTAGGTAGAGAGCAAAATAGAACTGAAAAAAACGAACCAAATACTTACAAGTTCTGTGCTCTCTCTACCATACAAACAACGCAACAACT
The DNA here is from genome assembly GCA_964035705.1 of Porites rus. Lineage (NCBI taxonomy): Eukaryota > Metazoa > Cnidaria > Anthozoa > Scleractinia > Poritidae > Porites > Porites rus. The sequence continues at coordinate 27,461,842 of OZ037995.1, forward strand.
ATCACAGATCAACACACTAGTCACATGGAAAAAGAAGTCACGTGACCAGTGCTCAGGTCCCTATCAAAAAAACCTAACAGTTTTCGGATAATTTTCATGTCCGATTTTTAAATTAGATTTGTCCCGAACAGCTGTCACCACAATACTGAATGATCTCCAAGACGGAGATGGTCAGAAAAGATGTTTTAGTTGTAGTTTGCATAGTCACTTTTATTTTCTGGTTTGTGACATTTTCGTAGTGTACAAAAGACCCGACATTACTCTTCAAGTCTTGGCCCCCGACTTAAAACACATTTTAATAGCTTCATCACATTTCTGACCTTAGCTGTGCGAACAAATGTTTGGTTACATAGTTTCATTTGTCTCGTATTTAGTAACTTTCTTTATAATTATATTATAGATAATACCCGATCACCGCATACGATATTTTAATTCATATATATGCATACGATGGGGCTTACAATAAAGAGAATTGGGAAGCGATTTTTAACGTGTCAAAATATAAAGTAACGAATTTCGGTCGTTCACGTCATATTTTCTTTTTTGCTTTTATATGGATTTTTGCCGATACACCAGCTCGTAAGTATCATTTGATTTTGAGTTATATGGATAATAATTGTCACCAAATCCTACATCTTAGTAAAACTGTGGTACCAAAATTTAAAATTATACTAAAAACATACTTACCTAAAGGATACTTATTCGAAGTAATTCCTGGAATAGTAAGCGTAGATCACGTCAAGAGAGGATAAAGGGGACAGAGAAGGCATCCCCCATACACACAGTATTCCATAGGTAGTTCGTCTTGAGTTATATCCCAAGAGGGATTAGACAACAACCAATCACATAGCGCGAATGTGTTCCTCATTGATGACCCACACGTAGAGCCACGCATGCATCACGTATTGACGCAGAACAAAATGGCGGAAGACGCGGAGAGCGATATAGCCATTCGTTTTGTCGACAAAAACGACTAGAGAGATTTCCGCTAAAGCTATGTCAGCGAAACGCAAATTAAAAAAAGACTCGCCCTTCCTCTCTTGTATAGAGCTAACAGTACAGCAGGGAAATCCTTAACACACTAAATATTCTCTCAGGATTATTTATAATGTACAGTTTGAAGAGAGCAATTACTGGTTTGATATTTATTCTTTTATTAGTCTTTTATTATTTAACAAAAATAACACTTAGCGTCCTACTTGTTTTATTGTACAAACGACCGGTTTCAATAGAACGGCGAAATTTCTCATTTTATTAAAGCACTGAGGTTACGACAACTTCGAGTAAGATGATGTCGCGGGTTGTCAAAGAGTCCTGCGATTCCCTTTTCCCAAGTGAATGCCGAATCATTTCGCCTAAATATTCAGGAATGCTCTCGATTTCTTTACGCTTTCATTGCCTTTGGCCCGACATGTTTTGCACAACGTTTAGTCATGGGAAACCTCCACGAAACATCCACGTAGCGCGCGAGGTAACTTTATTCCCATTTTAAAAATAACTCGAGACGAATTACCTATAGAATAGGGTGTGTGGGGGGGATGCCTTCTCTGTCCCCTTTATCCTCTTTTGATCACGTACATTATGAAAACCCACAACTGTACAGCACGGGACTTATGCTGTGGATACTTTGAAAGTCTAAATTGAGGCCGTTAAGGGTAGAAAAAAAAGAGTTTTAGTTATTCACATTATGAATTCGTTGTTTGGTAGGATTGCTGTCACAACAATAGTGCATGATCTCCAAGACGGAGAAAAGAATGTTTTAGTTGTAGTTTGCATAGTCACTTTTATTTTCCGGTTTGTGACATTTTCGTAGTGTACAAAAGACCCGACATTAGTTTTCAAGTCTTGGAACCGGACTTAAAACACATTTTAATAGCTTCATCACATTTCTGACCTTAAGTGTGCAAACAAATGTTTGGTTACGCAGTTCATCTGTTTTGTATTTAGTAACTTTCTTTATAACTATATTGTAGATAGTACCCGGCCACCGCATACGATACTTTAACTCACATATATGCATACGATGGAGCTTATAATAAAGAGAATTTGAAAGTGATTTTTAACGTGTCAAAATATAAAGTAACGAATTTCGGTCGTTCACGTCATATTTTCTTACTTCTTTTTTGCTTTCTATATGGACTCTTGCCGATACACCAGTTAAAAGGCTCCGTAAGTATCATTTAATTTTGAGTGACCGCGAATAAGTCAATGCATCGCCGAAATGCATAATAACTGTGTTCTGATTGCTTTAAACACAACAATTCTGGTTGGGCTAGATTAGTGAAACATAACTTCCTATGATATGGATAATAGTTTACATTTTCACCAAATCCTACATCTTAGTAAGACTGTGGTACCAAAATGTAAAGTTAGACTGAAAACTTACTTACCTAAAGGATATTTAATCTAAGTAATCCCTGGAATAGAAAGCATCGATCACATACATTATTAAACCCACAACTGTATATTAGCACGGTACTTATGCTGCGGATACTTTGAAAGTCTAAATTGAGGCCGTTAAGGGTAGAAAAAAAGAAGAGTTTTAGTTATTCACATCATCAATTCGTTGTTTGGTAGGATTCCTGTCACCAAAATACTGAGTTTTTGTCATTCACCGCATAATCTCCTTCGTCTTTTGGTACTATGGCTGTCACCACAATACTGATCTTCGAGCCGGATAGGGTCAGAAAATATGTTTTAGTTCTAGCTTGCTTAACCTTTTTCATTTTCTTGCCAGTCTCAAATGGTTTGTGAGATTTTCCTAGTGTACCAATAGAGCCGAAATTATTTTGCAAGTCTTGGCACCTGACTTGAAACATTTTAATACCTTCAGAAGATTAGTGACCTTAGGTGTCCAAAGGAATGTTTGGTTACGCAGTTTCATCTGTTTTGCATTTATTAACTTTCTTCAGTTATAACTACATCATAGATAGTACCCGACCACAGAATATAATATTTTAACTCATACATATGCATACGATTGACCTTAAAATAAAGGGAATTAAAAGTGATTATTAACGTTTCAAAAAATAAAGTAGCGAGTTTCGGTCGTTCACGTCATAATTTCTGGCTTCTTTTTTGTTCCCTATTTGGATTCCTACCGATACATCAGTTGGTAAGTATCATTTGATCTTCAGTGACCGTTAATAAGTCAGTGGATGCAAATGCATAACAGCTGTGTTCCGAATGCTTTAAAGACAACACTTAAACGATAAGTCTTAATTTTAGTAATGCCTGGAGTAGTAAGCATAGATAACGCACATTATCAAAATCCGCAACTGTATACCACGGGGCTTATGCTGTGGATACATTGAAAGTGGAAATTGAGGCGGTTAAAAGGAAAAAAAATGAGTTTTAGTCATTCACCTCATAATCTCCTTCGTCTTTTGGTACGACGGCTGTCACCATAATACTGATCTTCGAGACGGATAGGGTCAGAAAAGATGTTTTAGTTGTAGCTTGCTTAGCCTCTTTCACTTTCTGGTTAATTTCAAATAGTTTGTGATATTTTTGTAGTGTACCAATAGACCCGACATTATGTTTCAAGCTTCAGCTCCTTACTTACGACACATTTAGTTTCATTACATTGCTGACCTTACCTGTCCAAAAAAATGAGGTTTTGTTACGCACTTTCAACTTTGTTAACTTTCTTTATTTCGTGGGGGGTCTTTTCTTTATAATTAATTATATTCTAGATAGTGCCTGATTACCGCATACGATATTTTAACCCTTATACGGAAACGATGGGGCCTACAATAAAGGGAATTTGAAAGTGATTATTAACGTGTCATAAAATAACGTAATGAATTTTGGTCGTTCACGTCATAACTTTTACTTCTTTTTTGCTTTCTATAGCGCAATTATCCGACAAATGTAAGTATCATTTGATTTTGAGTGATATGGATGATAATTTACATTTTAACCAAATCCTACATCTTAGTAAAACTGTGGTACCAAAATTTAAAATTAGATTGAAAACGTACTTACCCAAAGGATATTTAATCTAAGTAATCCCTGGAATAGTAAGCATAGATCACGTGCATTAACAAAACTCATAACTGTATAGCACGGGACTTATGCTGTGGATACTTTGAAAGTCTAAATTGAGGTCGTTAAGAGTAGAAAAAAATAAAAGAGTTTCAGTTATTAATATCATGAATTCGTTGTTTGGTAGGATTCCTGTCACCACATTACTGAGTTTTAGTCATTCACCTCATAACCTTCTTCGTCTTTTGATACTATGGCTGTCACCACAATACTGATCTTCGAGACGGATAGGGTCAGAAAAGATGTTTTAGTTGTAGCTTGCTTATTCTTTTTAATTTTTTCGCTAGTCTCAAGTGGTTTCACGTTATAATTTCTTACTTCTTTTTTTGTTTTCTATGTGGACTCTTGCCCGATACATCAGATCGTAAGTATCGTTTGATTTTGACTGACCGTTAATAAGTCACTGCATTGAAATGAATAATAGCTGTTTCGATTGCTTGAAACACAGCACTTCTGGTTGGGCTATGTTTGTGAAACACATAAGTTTTTATCATATGTATAACAATTTACATTTTGACGAAATCCTACACCATAGTAAAACTGTGGTACCAAAATTTCAAGTAAGACAAAAGTTACTTACCTAAAGGATAATTAATCTAAGTAATCCCTACAATAGTAAGCATAGATCACGTGCATTATCAAAATCCAGAACTGTATAGCACGGGACTTATGCTTAGGGTACTTTTAAACTGGAAATTTTTTTGCCGTTAAAGGTGGAAAAATAAGTTTTAGCCATTCACGTCATAATATCCTTCGTTTCTTGGTACGATGGCTGTCACCACAAAACTGAACTTTGAGCCGATAACGACAGAAAATACTTTTTAGTTGTAGCTTGCTTAACCTTTCTCATTTTCTTGTCAGTCTCAAATGGTTTGTGAGATTTTCCTAGTGTACCAATAGAGCCGAAATTATTGTGCAAGTCTTGGCACCTGACTTGAAACATTTTAATACCTTCAGAAGATTAGTGACCTTCGGTGTCCAAAAGAATGTTTGGTTACGCAGTTTCATCTGTTTTGCATTTATTAACTTTCTTCAGTTATAACTACATCATAGATAGTACCCGACCACAGAATACAATATTTGTATTTATTAACTTTTCTCAGTTGTAATTATATCACATATAGTAGCCGACCACAGAATACGATAGTTTAACTCGTACATATGCATACGATGGGGCTTACAGGAAAGAGAATTGAAAGTGATTATTAACGTTTCAAAAGATAAAGTAGCGAGTTTCGGTTGTTCACGTCATAATTTCTTACTTCTTTTTTGTTCCCTATAGGGATTCCTACCTTTACATCAGTTGGTAAGTATCATTTGATCTTCAGTGACCGTTAATAAGTCAGTGGATGCAAATGCATAATAGCTGTGTTCCGAATGCTTTAAAGACAACACTTAAACGATAAGTCTTAATTTTAGTAATGCCTGGAGTAGTAAGCATAGATAACGCACATTATCAAAATCCGCAACTGTATACCACGGGGCTTATGCTGTGGATACATTGAAAGTGGAAATTGAGGCGGTTAAAAGGAAAAAAAATGAGTTTTAGTCATTCACCTCATAATCTCCTTCGTCTTTTGGTACGACGGCTGTCACCACAATACTGATCTTCGAGACGGATAGGGTCAGAAAAGATGTTTTAGTTGTGGCTTGCTTAGCCTCTTTCATTTTCTGGTTAATTTCAAATAGTTTGTGATATTTTTGTAGTGTACCAATAGACCCGACATTATGTTTCAAGCTTCAGCTCCTTACTTACCACACATTTAGTTTCATTACATTGCTGACCTTACCTGTCCAAAAAATGAGGTTTTGTTACGCACTTTCAACTTTGTTAACTTTCTTTATTTCGTGGGGGGTCTTTTCTTTATAATTAATTATATTATAGATAGTGCCTGATTACCGCATACGATATTTTAACTCTTATATGGAAACGATGGGGCCTACAATAGAGGGAATTTGAAAGTGATTATTAACGTGTCATAAAATAAAGTAATGAATTTTGGTCGTTCACGTCATAATTTTTACTTCTTTTTTGCTTTCTATAGCGCAATTATCCCACAAATGTAAGTATCATTTGCTTTTGAGTGATATGGACGATAATTTACATTTTTCCCAAATCCTACATCTTAGTAAAACTGTGGTACCAAAATTTAAAATTAGATTGAAAACGTACTTACCCAAAGGATATTTAATCTAAGTAATCCCTGGAATAGTAAGCATAGATCACGAGCATTATCAAAACGCACAACTGTATAGCACGGGGCTTATGCTGTGGATACATTGAAAGTGGAAACTGAGGCGGTCAAGTGGAGAAGAATGAGTTTTAGTCATTCACCTCATAATCTCCTTCGTCTTTTGGTACGACGGCTGTCACCACAGTACTGATCTTCGAGACGGATAGGGTCAGAAAAGACGTTTTATTTTTAGCTTGCTTAGCCTCTTTCATTTTCTAGTCAATTTCAAATAGCTTGTGATATTTTTATAGTGTACCAATAGACCCGACATTATGTTTCAAGCTTCAGCTCCTTACTTACCACACATTTAGTTTCATTACATTGCTGACCTTACCTCTCCAAACAAATGAGGTTTTGTTACGCACTTTCAACTTTTTTGACTTTCTTTATTTCGTGGGGGCTCTTTTCTTTATAATTAATTATATCATAGATAGTGCCTGATTACCGCATACGATATTTTAACTCATATATGTATACGATGGGGCCTAAAATAAAGGGAATTTGAAAGTGATTCTTAACGTGTCATAAGATAAAGTAATGAATTTTGGTCGTTCGAGTCATAATTTTTACTTCTTTTTTGCTTTCTATGGTGAAATTTACAGACAGTCGTAAGTATGATTTGATTTTGAGTGATATGGATAATAATTAACATTTTCACCAAATCCTACATCTTAGTAAAACTGTGGTACCAAAATTTAAAATTAGATTGAAAACGTACTTACCCAAAGGATATTTAATCTAAGTAATCCCTGGAATAGTAAGCATAGATCACGTGCATTATCAAAACTCACAACTGTATAGCACGGGACTTATGCTGTGGATACTTTGAAAGTCTAAATTGAGGCCGTTAAGAGTAGAAAAAAATAAAAGAGTTTCAGTTATTCACATCATGAATTCGTTGTTTGGTAGGATTCCTGTCACCACAATACTGAGTTTTAGTCATTCACCTCATAACCTTCTTCGTCTGTTGATACTATGGCTGTCACCACAATACTGATCTTCGAGACGGACAGGCTCAGAAAAAATGTTTTAGTTGTAGCTTGCCTCTCCTTTTTTATATTCTCGTCAGTCTCAAATGGTTTCACGTCATAATTTCTTACTTCTTTTTTTTGTTTTGTATGTGGACTCTTGCCCGATACATCAGTTCGTAAGTATCGTTTGATTTTGACTGACCGTTAATAAGTCACTGCATTGAAATGAATAATAGCTGTTTCGATTGCTTGAAACACAGCACTTCTGATTGGGCTATGTTTGTGAAACACATAAGTTTTTATCATATGTATAACAATTTACATTTTGACGAAATCCTACACCATAGTAAAACTGTGGTACCAAAATTTCAAGTAAGACAAAAGTTACTTACCTAAAGGATAATTAATCTAAGTAATCTCTACAATAGTAAGAATAGATCACGTGCATGATCAAAATCCAGAACTGTATAGCACGGGGCTTATGCTTAGGGTACTTTTAAACTGGAAATTTTTTTGCCGTTAAAGGTGGAAAAATAAGTTTTAGCCATTCACGTCATAATATCCTTCGTTTCTTGGTACGATGGCTGTCACCACAAAACTGAACTTTGAGCCGATAACGACAGAAAATACTTTTTAGTTGTAGCTTGCTTAACCTTTCTCATTTTCTTGTCAGTCTCAAATGGTTTGTGAGATTTTCCTAGTGTACCAATAGAGCCGAAATTATTGTGCAAGTCTTGGCACCCGACTTGAAACATTTTAATAGCTTCATAAGATTACTGACCTTAACGCAGTTTCAACTCTTTTGTATTTATTAACTTTTCTCAGTTGTAATTATATCACAGATAGTAGCCGACCACAGAATACGATAGTTTAACTCGTACATATGCATACGATGGGGCTTACAAGAAAGAGAATTGAAAGTGATTATTAACGTTTTTAAAGATAAAGTAACGAATTTCGGTTGTTCACGTCATAAGTTCTTACTTCTTTTTTGTTCCCTGTAGGGATTCCTACCGATACATCAGTTGGTAAGTATCATTTGATCTTCAGTGACCGTTAATAAGTCAGTGGATGCAAATGCATAATAGCTGTGTTCCGAATGCTTTAAAGACAACACTTAAACGATAAGTCTTAGTTTTAGTAATGCCTGGAGTAGTAAGCATAGTAACGCACATTATCAAAATCCGCAACTGTATACCACGGGGCTTATGCTGTGGATACATTGAAAGTGGAAATTGAGGCGGTCAAGTGGAGAAGAATGAGTTTTAGTCATTCACCTCATAATCTCCTTCGCCTTTTGGTACGACGGCTGTCACCACAGTACTAATCTTCGAGACGGACAGGGTCAGAAAAGATGTTTTATGTTTAGCTTGCTTAGCCTCTTTCATTTTCTAGTCAATTTCAAATAGTTTGTGATATTTTTGTAGTGTACCAATAGACCTGACATTATGTTTCAAGCTTCAGCTCCTTACTTACCACACATTTAGTTTCACTACATTGCTGACCTTACCTGTCCAAACAAATGAGGTTTTGTTACGCACTTTCAACTTTTTTGACTTTCTTTATTTCGTGGGGGGTCTTTTCTTTATAATTAATTATATTATAGATAGTGCGTGATTACCGCATACGATATTTTAACTCATATACGTATACGATGGGGCCTACAATAAAGGGAATTTGAAAGTGATTCTTAACGTGTCATGAGATAAAGTAATGAATTTTGGTCGTTCACGTCATAATTTTTACTTCTTTTTTTGCTTTCTATGGTGAAATTTACAGACAGTCGTAAGTATCATTTGATTTTGAGTGATATGGATAATAATTAACATTTTCACCAAATCCTACATCTTAGTAAAACTGTGGTACCAAAATTTAAAATTAGATTGAAAACGTACTTACCCAAAGGATATTTAATCTAAGTAATCCCTGGAATAGTAAGCATAGATCACGTGCATTATCAAAACTCATAACTGTATAGCACGGGACTTATGCTGTGGATACTTTGAAAGTCTAAATTGAGGCCGTTAAGAGTAGAAAAAAATAAAAGAGTTTCAGTTATTCACATCATGAATTCGTTGTTTGGTAGGATTCCTGTCACCACAATACTGAGTTTTAGTCATTCACCTCATAACCTTCTTCGTCTTTTGGTACTATGGCTGTCACCACATTACTGATCTTCGAGACGGATAGGGTCAGAAAAGACGTTTTAGTTGTAGCTTGCCTCTCCTTTTTTATATTCTCGTCAGTCTCAAATGGTTTCACGTCATTATTTCTTACTTCTTTTTTTGTTTTGTATGTGGACTCTTGCCCGATACATCAGTTCGTAAGTATCGTTTGATTTTGACTGACCGTTAATAAGTCGCTGCATTGAAAAGTATAATAGCTGTTTCGATTGCTTGAAACACAGCACTTCTGGTTGAGCTATGTTTGTGAAACACATAAGTTTTTATCATATGTATAACAATTTACATTTTGACGAAATCCTACACCATAGTAAAACTGTGGTACCAAAATTTCAAATAAGACAAAAGTTACTTACCTAAAGGATATTTAAAGCTAAGTAATCAATACAATAGTAAGCATAGATCACGTGCATGATCAAAATCCAGAACTGTATAGCACGGGGCTTATGCTTAGGGTACTTTTAAACTGGAAATTTTTTTGCCGTTAAAGGTGGAAAAATAAGTTTTAGCCATTCACGTCATAATATCCTTCGTTTCTTGGTACGATGGCTGTCACCACAAAACTGAACTTTGAGCCGATAACGACAGAAAATACTTTTTAGTTGTAGCTTGCTTAACCTTTCTCATTTTCTTGTCAGTCTCAAATGGTTTGTGAGATTTTCCTAGTGTACCAATAGAGCCGAAATTATTGTGCAAGTCTTGGCACCCGACTTGAAACATTTTAATAGCTTCATAAGATTACTGACCTTAACGCAGTTTCAACTCTTTTGTATTTATTGACTTTTCTCAGTAGTAAGCATAGATAACGCACATTATCAAAATCCGCAACTGTATACCACAAGGCTTATGCTGTGGATACATTGAAAGTGGAAATTTAGGCGGTCAAGTGGAGAAGAATGAGTTTTAGTCATTCACCTCATAATCTCCTTCGTCTTTTGGTACGACGGCTGTCACCACAGTACTGATCTTCGAGACGGATAGGGTCAGAAAAGATGTTTTATTTTTAGCTTGCTTAGCCTCTTTCATTTTCTGGTTAATTTCAAATAGTTTGTGATATTTTTGTAGTGTACCAATAGACCCGACATTATGTTTCAAGCTTCAGCTCCTCACTTACGACACATTTAGTTTCATTACATTGCTGACCTTACCTGTCCAAAAAAATGAGGTTTTGTTACGCACTTTCAACTTTGTTAACTTTCTTTATTTCGTGGGGGGTCTTTTCTTTATAATTAATTATATTAAAGATAGTGCCTGATTACCGCATACAATATTTTAACTCTTATATGGAAACGATGGGGCCTACAATAAAGAGAATTTGAAAGTGATTATTAACGTGTCATAAAATAAAGTAATGAATTTTGGTCGTTCACGTCATAATTTTTACTTCTTTTTTGCTTTCTATAGCGCAATTATCCCACAAATGTAAGTATCATTTGCTTTTGAGTGATACGGATTATAATTTACATTTTTCCCAAATCCTACATCTTAGTAAAACTGTGGTACCAAAATTTAAAATTAGATTGAAAACGTACTTACCAAAAGGATATTTAATCTAAGTAATCCCTGGAATAGTAAGCATAGATCACGTGCATTATCAAAACGCACAACTGTATAGCACGGGGTTTATGCTGTGAATACATTGAAAGTGGAAATTGAGGCGGTCAAGTGGAGAAGAATGAGTTTTAGTCATTCACCTCATAATCTCCTTCGTCTTTTGGTACGACGGCTGTCACCACAGTACTGATCTTCGGGACTTATAGGGTCAGTAAAGATGTTTTACTTTTGGCTTGCTTAGCCTCTTTCATTTTCTAGTCAATTTCAAATAGTTTGTGATATTTTTGTAGTGTACCAATAGACCCGACATTATGTTTCAAGCTTCAGCTCCTTACTTACGACACATTTAGTTTCATTACATTGCTGACCTTACCGGTCCAAACAAATGAGGTTTTGTTACGCACTTTCAACTTTTTTTGCATTTCTTTATTTCGGTGGGGGGTCTTTTCTTTATAATTAATTATGTCATAGATAGTGCCTGATTACCGCATACGATATTTTAACTCATATATGTATACGATGGGGCCTACAATAAAGGGAATTTGAAAGTGATTCTTAACGTGTCATGAGATAAAGTAATGAATTTTGGTCGTTCACGTCATAATTTTTACTTCTTTTTTGCTTTCTATGATGAAATTTACAGACAGTCGTAAGTATCATTTGATTTTGAGTGATATGGATAATAATTAACATTTTCACCAAATCCTACATCTTAGTAAAACTGTGGTACCAAAATTTAAAATTAGATTGAAAACGTACTTACCCAAAGGATATTTAATCTAAGTAATCCCTGGAATAGTAAGCATAGATCACGTGCATTATCAAAACTCATAACTGTATAGCACGGGACTTATGCTGTGGATACTTTGAAAGTCTAAATTGAGGCCGTTAAGAGTAGAAAAAAATAAAAGCGTTTCAGTTATTCACATCATGAATTCGTTGTTTGGTAGGATTCCTGTCACCACAATACTGAGTTTTAGTCATTCACCTCATAACCTTCTTCGTCTGTTGATACTATGGCTGTCACCATAATACTGATCTTCGAGACAGATAGGGTCAGAAAAGATGTTTCAGTTGTAGCTTGCCTCTCCTTTTTTATATTCTCGTCAGTCTCAAATGGTTTCACGTCATAATTTCTTACTTCTTTTTTTGTTTTTTATGTGGACTCTTGCCCGATACATCAGTTCGTAAGTATCGTTTGATTTTGACTGACCGTTAATAAGTCACTGCATTGAAATGAATAATAGCTGTTTCGATTGCTTGAAACACAGCACTTCTGGTTGGGCTATGTTTGTGAAACACATAAGTTTTTATCATATGTATAACAATTTACATTTTGACGAAATCCTACACCATAGTAAAACTGTGGTACCAAAATTTCAAATAAGACAAAAGTTACTTACCTAAAGGATATTTAAAGCTAAGTAATCCCTACAATAGTAAGCATAGATCACGTGCATGATCAAAATCCAGAACTGTATACCACGGGGCTTATGCTTAGGGTACTTTTAAGCTGGAAATTTTTTTGCCGTTAAAGGTGGAAAAATAAGTTTTAGCCATTCACGTCATAATATCCTTCGTTTCTTGGTACGATGGCTGTCACCACAAAACTGAACTTTGAGCCGATAACGACAGAAAATACTTTTTAGTTGTAGCTTGCTTAACCTTTCTCATTTTCTTGTCAGTCTCAAATGGTTTGTGAGATTTTCCTAGTGTACCAATAGAGCCGAAATTATTGTGCAAGTCTTGGCACCCGACTTGAAACATTTTAATAGTTTTATAAGATTACTGACCTTAACGCAGTTTCAACTCTTTTGTATTTATTAACTTTTCTCAGTTGTAATTATATCACAGATAGTAGCCGACCACAGAATACGATAGTTTAATTCGTACATATGCATACGTTGGAGCTTACAATAAAGAGAATTGAAAGTGATTATTAACCTTTTAAAAGATAAAGTCACGAATTTCGGTTGTTCACGTCATAATTTCTTACTTCTTTTTTGTTCCCTTTAGGGATTCCTACCGATACATCAGTTGGTAAGTATCATTTGATCTTCAGTGACCGTTAATAAGTCAGTGGATGCTAATGCATAATAGCTGTGTTCCGAATGCTTTAAAGACAACACTTAAAGGTCAAATGAACCAAAAATTCGACATTTTTTATTTTAGTTCAATTCTAGTGAAATATGTTTAATATGAACCGAATAAACATACTATGAAGTTTCAGCTCAATTGAAGCAAGCATCTCCGAGATATTCGCAATTAAAAATCGTTATTTTTTGGCCCCTATCTTCGTAGAGCGGTCGGAAAAATTGTCGGTAAAAACAGCTTGTGACGTCAATTTTGGTCAGGCGAAAAAAGGCGGGAAACTCAAAACATAGTTTTTTGAGTCGACTTGGCGCAGAAGTGGTTTGTGCGGCCATACACCTGGAAAGAACAGGCAATTTGTCTTCAAAACTTGCAAGCTGTGGTTATAACCTTCTTGTTATTTAATTTTCTCGAAGAATACATCATAGTAAAACGGACTTTAACGACATTTACTAATTTCCTTGAGTTGTACTGGAAATGTGCTTGCGTAAGTCCGATTTTTTTCAAGATGCATTCACAAAATGTGTTCATATAAGGAAGTTCCTGGATATGGTCTGGAGCTCCACCGTGGACACAAAAACAAAATATCTTTGTATAATAATCTGCCCAAAGAAATTCAAGTTTGCCCACAATGTGTTTGAAGTCACTGAACTTTGTCGCACTCAAACTGATATTTTAAAACCCACGCTCGATCGGACACTTTGATCTAGCTTCACAGATCACTAAAATACAAACAAAATCCTCAATGTAGAAGTTTTGGCGTTGATATGTGGGCAGAAAAAGAGTTAATCTTTATCTAGTAAATCTTCCTCAAGATCGGTTTCAAAGCAACCATAGTTTTTTAAACTTGATCGTTTCGCGCAGATAAATTTTGCTTTGTGTTGTCAAGTTGAACATGCATAACACCTGTTAAAAACCTACGCGTATTAAAAAGTAAGATTTCGTTCAAACAAAGTTAAAATTACATTATTGCAAAAACTTGTTTCCAATTATGTATAAGATTTGATTACCGATTGAGGTCACTTTAAGAACCATAGACGCCACTTTAAGCTGGCAAAGAGATGCAACAAGCAAAAAACAATTCCATCACGCATAAAATTCAACTTAAGTGAGCTAAAAAAAGCTTCAATAAGGTTGCAAGACAACAAATTTTCGTTAAAAAACAGAAGGCTTAAGGCTCTTATACCTGCTGACAAAGAAGAAGTGAATTTTCTGTACGGAAACAACCTACCTAAAGGTCTTAGAAGCAAAAGATCAGTTGCAAGCTGCGCAGCCAAGCCATGATCCCGACTACTTAGCCAGATTAGCTACTTTTTTTTTAGTAATAACTGGTTCATGCAAGGGTCTTCAGTCAAGCAAATTAAACTCAGCAAACTGAATCATTAGAAAATACAGAAAACTGTACATAAGGATTTGTTTTGCTCGCTTCAGTCAAATCCAGCTGGCAAAGAGTCGATTGTTTTGGAGTCACTGCCGGCAGTTGTCGTTCCCCGCTACTTCACAGCGAGTGAAAGGAAAATTTGCGTACAGAAAGATAACAAAAGCTGGTTCTGCAAAGGTAAATAAATCTGCGCATGTAAAAAAACTAACCGTAACTACTAATAACAGAATACAAGCGGGTTTTAACTTGAGTCAGTCCGGCGAAAGAAGGCGAAGCACTGGACACAAAATCAATTCACAAATCGAATGCACAATTATCAGAAAAGTACAAACCTCTTTAGAAATGTTCAAAACGTTTTATTCCTCCTCAGACCGACGGATGATCTGTTTTTACTCCACCATTGGTTTTTCTGAATCCAAAGTAATTTTCAAGTGACGAAAAAACAACAACAACGACAAAAACAAACAAGCAAAAAAACCCTTTACAAGGAGCAATTAATCTTTGACACCTCGTGTATTTCATTCAGCCTCAGTCAGAACTCTCACAGAACGAGACAAACAAACGCAGGCGATAAGGGATGCGCAGAAGCTTGCGCAGAACGTTTTTCCGCCCTGAGAGACCAACATTGACGTCACGGACATCACGTAGTCTCCAGTCTATCACGCGGCCATTTCAGAAACGTTTTCGTGAAGTTTTCGGAAATGCTCGGATTTTGATCTTTTATCTTTCTATGAAGGCTTGGGAAGAACAATCTTTACCCAAATCTCACTTAGGATGGTTCTTTTTAGTGTTTGGTGAAGGTAAAGCGACAAAAGAAAATACGTCAATTTTTTGGTTCATTTGACCTTTAAACGATAAGTCTTAATTTTAGTAATGCCTGGAGTAGTAAGCATAGATAACGCACATTATCAAAATCCGCAACTGTATACCACGGGGCTTATGCTGTGGATACATTGAAAGTGGAAATTGAGGCGGTCAAGTGGAGAAGAATGAGTTTTAGTCATTCACCTCATAATCTCCTTCGTCTTTTGGTACGACGGCTGTCACCACAGTACTGATCTTCGAGACGGATAGGGTCAGAAAAGATGTTTTATTTTTAGCTTGCTTAGCCTCTTTCATTTTCTAGTCAATTTCAAATAGTTTGTGATATTTTTGTAGTGTACCAATAGACCCGACATTATGTTTCAAGCTTCAGCTCCTTACTTACCACACATTTAGTTTCATTACATTGCTGACCTTACCTGTCCAAACAAATGAGGTTTTGTTACGCACTTTCAACTTTTTTGACTTTCTTTATTTCGTGGGGGGCCTTTTCTTTATAATTAATTATATCATAGATAGCGCCTGATTACCGCATACGATATTTTAACTCATAGATGTATACGATGGGGCCTACAATAAAGGGAATTTGAAAGTGATTCTTAACGTGTCATAAGATAAAGTAATGAATTTTGGTCGTTCACGTCATAATTTTTACTTCTTTTTTGCTTTCTATGGTGAAATTTACAGACAGTCGTAAGTATGATTTGATTTTGAGTGATATGGATAATAATTAACATTTTCACCAAATCCTACATCTTAGTAAAACTGTGGTACCAAAATTTAAAATTAGATTGAAAACGTACTTACCCAAAGGATATTTAATCTAAGTAATCCCTGGAATAGTAAGCATAGATCACGTGCATTATCAAAACTCACAACTGTATAGCACGAGACTTATGCTTTGGATACTTTGAAAGTCTAAACTGAGGCCGTTAAGAGTAGAAAAAAATAAAAGAGTTTTAGTTATTCACATCATGAATTCGTTGTTTGGTAGGATTCCTGTCACCACAATACTGAGTTTTAGTCATTCACCTCATAACCTTCTTCGTCTTTTGGTACTATGGCTGTCACCACATTACTGATCTTCGAGACGGATAGGGTCAGAAAAGACGTTTTAGTTGTAGCTTGCCTCTCCTTTTTTATATTCTCGTCAGTCTCAAATGGTTTCACGTCATAATTTCTTACTTCTTTTTTTGTTTTTTATGTGGACTCTTGCCCGATACATCAGTTCGTAAGTATCGTTTGATTTTGACTGACCGTTAATAAGTAACTGCATTGAAATGAATAATAGCTGTTTCGATTGCTTGAAACACAGCACTTCTGGTTAGGCTATGTTTGTGAAACACATAAGTTTTTATCATATGTATAACAATTTACATTTTGACGAAATCCTACACCATAGTAAAACTGTGGTACCAAAATTTCAAGTAAGACAAAAGTTACTTACCTAAAGGATATTTAATCTAAGTAATCTCTACAATAGTAAACATAGATCACGTACATGATCAAAATCCAGAACTGTATACCACGGGGCTTATGCTTAGGGTACTTTTAAACTGGAAATTTTTTTGCCGTTAACGGTGGAAAAATAAGTTTTAGCCATTCACGTCATAATATCCTTCGTTTCTTGGTACGATGGCTGTCACCACAAAACTGAACTTTGAGCCGATAACGACAGAAAATACTTTTTAGTTGTAGCTTGCTTAACCTTTCTCATTTTCTTGTCAGTCTCAAATGGTTTGTGAGATTTTCCTAGTGTACCAATAGAGCCGAAATTATTGTGCAAGTCTTGGCACCCGACTTGAAACATTTTAATAGCTTCATAAGATTACTGACCTTAACGCAGTTTCAACTCTTTTGTATTTATTAACTTTTCTCAGTTGTAATTATATCACAGATAGTAGCCGACCACAGAATACGATAGTTTAACTCGTACATATGCATACGATGTGGCTTACAATAAAGAGAATTGAAAGTGATTATTAACGTTTTAAAAGATAAAGTAACGAATTTCGGTTGCAGTTCACGTCATAATTTCTTACTTCTTTTTTGTTCCCTATAGGGATTCCTACCGATACATCAGTTGGTAAGTATCATTTGATCTTCAGTGACCGTTAATAAGTCAGTGGATGCAAATGCATAATAGCTGTGTTCCGAATGCTTTAAAGACAACACTTAAACGATAAGTCTTAATTTTAGTAATGCCTGGAGTAGTAAGCATAGATAACGCACATTATCAAAATCCGCAACTGTATACCACGGGGCTTATGCTGTGGATACATTGAAAGTGGAAATTGAGGCGGTCAAGTGGAGAAGAATGAGTTTTAGTCATTCACCTCATAATCTCCTTCGTCTTTTGGTACGACGGCTGTCACCACAGTACTGATCTTCGAGACGGATAGGGTCAGAAAAGATGTTTTATTTCTGGCTTGCTTAGCCTCTTTCATTTTCCAGTCAATTTCAAATAGCTTGTGATATTTTTGTAGTGTACCAATAGACCCGACATTATGTTTCAAGCCTCAGCTCCTTACTTACGACACATTTAGTTTCATTACATTGCTGACCTTACCTGTCCAAACAAATGAGGTTTTGTTACGCACTTTCAACTTTTTTGACTTTCTTTATTTCGTGGGGGGTCTTTTTGTTATAATTAATTATATCATAGATAGTGCCGGATTACCGCATACGATATTTTAACTCATAGATGTATACGATGGGGCCTACAATAAAGGGAATTTGAAAGTGATTCTTAACGTGTCATAAGATAAAGTAATGAATTTTGGTCGTTCACGTCATAATTTTTACTTCTTTTTTGCTTTCTATGGTGAAATTTACAGACAGTTGTAAGTATCATTTGATTTTGAGTGATATGGATAATAATTAACATTTTCACCAAATCCTACATCTTAGTAAAACTGTGGTACCAAAATTTAAAATTAGATTGAAAACGTACTTACCCAAAGGATATTTAATCTAAGTAATCCCTGGAATAGTAAGCATAGATCACGTGCATTATCAAAACTCACAACTGTATAGCCCGGGACTTATGCTGTGGATACTTTGAAAGTCTAAATTGAGGCCGTTAGGAGTAGAAAAAAAAAAAGAGTTTCGGTTTTTCACATCATGAATTCGTTGTTTGGTAGGATTCCTGTCACCACAATACTGAGTTTTAGTCATTCACCTCATAACCTTCTTCGTCTTTTGGTACTATGGCTGTCACCACAATACTGATCTTCGAGACGGATAGGGTCAGAAAAGATGTTTTAGTTGTAGCTTGCCTCTCCTTTTTTATATTCTCGTCAGTCTCAAATGGTTTCACGTCATAATTTCTTACTTCTTTTTTTGTTTTGTATGTGGACTCTTGCCCGATACATCAGTTCGTAAGTATCGTTTGATTTTGACTGACCGTTAATAAGTCACTGCATTGAAATAAATAATAGCTGTTTCGATTGCTTGAAACACAGCTCTTCTGGTTGGGCTATGTTTATGAAACACATAAGTTTTTATCATATGTATAACAATTTACATTTTGACGAAATCCTACACCATAGTAAAACTGTGGTACCAAAATTTCAAATAAGACAAAAGTTACTTACCTAAAGGATATTTAATCTAAGTAATCCCTACAATAGTAAGCATAGATCACGTGCATGATCAAAATCCAGAACTGTATAGCACGGGGCTTATGCTTAGGGTACTTTTAAACTGGAAATTTTTTTGCCGTTAACGGTGGAAAAATAAGTTTTAGCCATTCACGTCATAATATCCTTCGTTTCTTGGTACGATGGCTGTCACCACAAAACTGAACTTTGAGCCGATAACGACAGAAAATACTTTTTAGTTGTAGCTTGCTTAACCTTTCTCATTTTCTTGTCAGTCTCAAATGGTTTGTGAGATTTTCCTAGTGTACCAATAGAGCCGAAATTATTGTGCAAGTCTTGGCACCCGACTTGAAACATTTTAATAGCTTCATAAGATTACTGACCTTAACGCAGTTTCAACTCTTTTGTATTTATTAACTTTTCTCAGTTGTAATTATATCACAGATAGAAGCCGACCGCAGAATACGATAGTTTAACTTGTACATATGCATACGTTGGGGCTTACAATAAAGAGAATTGAAAGTGATTATTAACGTTTAAAAGATAAAGTAACGAATTTCGGTTGTTCACGTCATAATTTCTTACTTCTTTTTTGTTCCCTATATGGATTCTTACCGATACATCAGTTGGTAAGTATCATTTGATCTTCAGTGACCGTTAATAAGTCAGTGGATGCAAATGCATAATAGCTGTGTTCCGAATGCTTTAAAGACAACACTTAAACGATAAGTCTTAATTTTAGTAATTCCTGGAGTAGTCAGCATAGATAACGCACATTATCAAAATCCGCAACTGTATACCACGGGGCTTATGCTGTGGATACATTGAAAGTGGAAATTGAGGCGGTCAAGTGGAGAAGAATGAGTTTTAGTCATTCACCTCATAATCTCCTTCGTCTTTTGGTACGACGGCTGTCACCACAGTACTGATCTTCGAGACGGATAGGGTCAGAAAAGATGTTTTATTTCTGGCTTGCTTAGCCTCTTTCATTTTCCAGTCAATTTCAAATAGCTTGTGATATTTTTGTAGTGTACCAATAGACCCGACATTATGTTTCAAGCTTCAGCTCCTTACTTACGACACATTTAGTTTCATTACATTGCTGACCTTACCTGTCCAAACAAATGAGGTTTTTTTACGCACTTTCAACTTTTTTGACTTTCTTTATTTCGTGGGGGGTCTTTTCTTTATAATTAATTATATCATAGATAGTGCCTGATTACCCCATACGATATTTTAACTCATATATGTATACGATGGGGCCTACAATAAAGGGAATTTGAAAGTGATTCTTAACGTGTCATAAGATAAAGTAATGAATTTTGGTCGTTCACGTCATAATTTTTACTTCTTTTTTTGCTTTCTATGGTGAAATTTACAGACAGTTGAAAGTATCATTTGATTTTGAGTGATATGGATAATAATTAACATTTTCACCAAATCCTACATCTTAGTAAAACTGTGGTACCAAAATTTAAAATTAGATTGAAAACGTACTTACCCAAAGGATATTTAATTTAAGTAATCCCTGGAATAGTAAGCATAGATCATGTGCATTATCAAAACTCACAACTGTATAGCACGGGACTTATGCTGTGGATACTTTGAAAGTCTAAATTGAGGCCGTTAAGAGTAGAAAAAAAAAAAAAGAGTTTCAGTTATTCACATCATGAATTCGTTGTTTGGTAGGATTCCTGTCACCACAATACTGAGTTTTAGTCATTCACCTCATAACCTTCTTCGTCTTTTGGTACTATGGCTGTCACCACAATACTGATCTTCGAGACGGATAGGGTCAGAAAAGATGTTTTAGTTGTAGCTTGCCTCTCCTTTTTTATATTCTCGTCAGTCTCAAATGGTTTTATTCATAATTTCTTACTTCTTTTTTTGTTTTGTATGTGGACTCTTGCCCGATACATCAGTTTGTAAGTATCGTTTGATTTTGACTGACCGTTAATAAGTAACTGCATTGAAATGAATAATAGCTGTTTCGATGGCTTGAAACACAGCACTTCTGGTTGGACTATGTTTGTGAAACACATAAGTTTTTATCATATGTATAACAATTTACATTTTGACGAAATCCTACACCATAGTAAAACTGTGGTACCAAAATTTCAAATAAGACAAAAGTTACTTACCTAAAGGATATTTAATCTAAGTAATCCCTACAATAGTAAGCATAGATCACGTGCATGATCAAAATCCAGAACTGTATAGCACGGGGCTTATGCTTAGGGTACTTTTAAACTGGAAATTTTTTTGCCGTTAACGGTGGAAAAATAAGTTTTAGCCATTCACGTCATAATATCCTTCGTTTCTTGGTACGATGGCTGTCACCACAAAACTGAACTTTGAGCCGATAACGACAGAAAATACTTTTTAGTTGTAGCTTGCTTAACCTTTCTCATTTTCTTGTCAGTCTCAAATGGTTTGTGAGATTTTCCTAGTGTACCAATAGAGCCGAAATTATTGTGCAAGTCTTGGCACCTGACTTGAAGCATTTTTTAAAATAGCTTCACAAGATTACTGACCTTAACTCAAAGAAATGTTCGGTTACGCAGTTTCAAATGTTTTGTATTAATTAACTTTCTTCAGTTATAATTATATCACAGATAGTACCCGACCACAAAATACGATAGTTTAACTCATACATATGCATACGATTGGGCTTACAATAAAGGGAATTGAAAGTGATTATTAAAGATAAAGTAACGAATTTCGGTTGTTCACGTCATAATTTCTTACTTCTTTTTTGTCTTCTATATGGATTCTTACCAATACATCAGTTAGTAAGTATCATTTGATTTTCAGTGACCGTTGATAAGTCAGTGCATGCAAATGCATAATAGCTGTGCTCCCAAGGGCGTCTGGAAAAGCGGGAAACCGGAACGCGGAGTAGGAACGGGAATAGGAACAAGAACAGGAAGCGGAACCGGAACAGGAACCAGAATGGGAAGAGAAACCTATATAAAAACAGGGACAACATTTACCTTCATTTAAGTTAATCTGGATTTAATTCCTATCCAGATTATATACGAAAAATAAGGGAAAAATGGAGTAGGAACCGGAATAGGAAGGGGAATATAAACAGTGTATAGAAATATGAAAAGAAAAAGATATAATCGTAATTTAAACAAAAAGCCAGAGAAATAATAAAGGAAACAAGAAAACACC
>OZ037995.1:27491403-27508903 GCA_964035705.1 Porites rus
GTAATAAGGGGGTCCCTCAGCCCGAACAATTCATAAATTAATTTTCGGAAACATTCAGAGGGTGCTCGGGTGTAGTTGGAAGTGGTCGGAAGGTATTCGGATGTGGTCGGAATTATGGTAATGAGGAATGACATCATAAAGTAAGAAGGGAGACATTCCATGTGATACCAAATAGTAGTAGAAAGGGAGTTTATATATGTGTCTAAGAGAGTGGAGAAAGACAAGTGAAACAAAATTTCTGTCCCTTGCAGAAATGTACAGAACGCATGCGCAGTAAAGAATTAGGGTAAAAACGTTGTAAAAAGGTGCGGAATTTAAAATAACATAACATTGTTAGGTTTTAGAATGTAGGCAGAATTGTGTAGAACGGATGCGCAGTAGAGGTTGGGTAAAAACGTAGAAATAAAGTAAATAAGCAAGACGTTTATAAAGTTCAAGCATGTTTTATTACAATACAATGATTATTTTACAATGCTTCAAGTGAAAATCAATTCAACCATATGTTTTCCGTGTTAGTAGTGGGTCCGACCCAATGTGAAAAAAACTATTTTGTGGAACAATCAAAGAGGTTATGACAGTCACCTTATCATGCCTGGAATCCACCGTCACTCTGGTAAGAAAGCTAACAAAGAATGGACGATTGGTATCGCACCATCCAAGACAAGATGATCATAGTCAAAGGCACTCGTATTTTCAACGAAGATGTAATGGAAGTAAGTGTAATGAAGAAAGACATTCCAGCTGATTGAACCACTAAAACCAAGAGATAGCTTGTGAATCCAATTTAAGACGAAAGAGGAATTTTAATGTCCCTCTGGCTAAGGCGAAGAGACTTAAGAACACATTTATATATAGCAACTGTAATTAAATTTTTAGCTACATATGTGTACATTTTTCTTATATTTTTCTCATATTTTTATTAGATTTTATTATTGTAACGATTAATCTAATTCAGCTTTTGGCTGCGATTTTAATCAGAATAAACTATCTATCTAGCTTCTTTGTTGGACGTACCAACGGTGTACGTTTACACTGCGAGGCACAGGAAGGCGAAATTCGGTATGCAGATATCAACTCATTGTACCTTAGGAATACTTCGATTATCAATAGACTTACTCATGGAATGAACTTATGTTTAAACTGCGTTTAAATGTCTCTTGGAGTTCCAATAAAGCATCAGGATAGTCATAAATGTTCCTTACACCGACAATGGCGGTTCGTTGTACAAAGGTAGGTAAGGCAAACTGCTCTTCAGGCATTTGATCACAGGTGTAGAATAAATCTTGATCTCGTCTGTACCAAAACCAAATATTTTTGTCCACATCATACACATAAAGGACTTTCTTGAGAAGTTTAGCCATTTCCACGGTCCAGACAGTTGCTCCAAAACACATGTTATTTTCGGGCTGAAAGTTTGTAAATGCCAACACCATGTCTGTGTTTTTCACCACATGATAATTTCGATGAATATACTGTAAACGGATGGAGTTTTCTAATGTCTTGTTGAGGCGAGCAGCTGCTTGCTTGGTTGTGGGAATGGCTTAAGCGAGTTCCGCTGGTGTTAATGGAGGAACGGTTTTCCTTGGTGAATGACAAGGTGGAATAAGGACTTCGACACGTAAATAATAATGTCTTGCTAACTTTTCAGCCTCTAAATCCACACCAAGTGCGCCACCAGCAATAATGGTGAACCGTGTTACGATACTAATCATCTTGCTTTTGCTGTTTGAACAAGGATTGCATTTCAGTGTACTTTATTACCAAGACAAACAATAGATTAGTGACGTCATCCTCCATGCCTAGGCATGTTTAATTCCCAAAGGACTTGTAATTTGTTGGTGCATGCATTTCAAAGTATCCAATGGCGGTTTGACCTAAATCTTCATAAATCCCTTTGTAGAGAGTATAAAAATGGTTATTCAATCGATCAAAGGCCAAATGATGTCCAGAGATACCTTCTAAAATGAGTGCTCGCATGAAATCTTGATACGCCTTAAACTTGGACGGTTTAATGGTGTCTAGAATGTTGCCCATGTTAATACACTGTGGCGTAGCCTTCTCTGTCTTGTTTTTCTTTTAAGAGGTCTTTGATACGTTTCAAGTCCTCCTGTAGACTCTGCAGTTGCTGTTTTAAACTGTCAATCTTCTGCAGCAGTTCAGCACAAAAGAGAAGTGATCGGCCAGCAATGTTGATCCACCCTGCCTCACTCATTGTGACATTAAATGAACAGATGCGCTCGCACATATTGGCGTGCCATGCTCCCCTGACTCATCCAATTTAATGTATTTTTTTCCGGTCCATCTAATTTCTTTTTAAAAACAGGGTAACTACTACAGGACTGTCTTCATTGAACTGAACCTTAGACCTATTCCATTCTGTTAAAGTGACTTCCACAATGTCAAGAAGTTGACCCCGCAGTGAATAAAATTGCATTTAATGAGCGTTTTTTCGTTATTATAAGCGAAAGCCTTCATCAGAGCATTGTTTCCATGCTGACTTTTGGTTAAATTGCAGTACATGAAAAGCGGTCGAGTTTTATCTTGACCATGATCCGTGGGTGTTTTGGAAGCAGTTTTGATCCCTGTACTCTCTGTGGTAGTGTCAGTGGTTGTGTGGGATGAATGAATAATGGGGTGATCATCATACACTTCAGGTACATGATTAACATGGCCTTTTACTCCATACAGCACCAGAAATGTATTATCTTTTAATTCATCAGGATAGGTGGAAGGTAATGGATAACCGATTTCGAACTGGACATTGAGATAAGCATATCCCGTGACAGATTTGGTGAATTGGATAGCGAGTGTATGATAGTAAATTAAATGGCTCTTGCTGTACTCATGGGTATGTTTGGAGACAGTTAAATTTCGTATCTCCAATCCAGTCCCATCTGTGGAAAATTGAGAATGATTAAACAACCATTCATCTTTCTGATACCATTCCAAAGCAATGGTATAAGTGTTGCTTTTCGCTAATCCAGACATGTTTTTCTCAATTTCTCCGTTATAAACACCTCTTGACACACCATCCACAATCTTGACCCCTTCTAACAGCATAACAATCAGAGCTTTTGGATTCCAATAATGAGGAGACACAGGGAGGTCCACCATAGAATTATCCAACCGTAAACCAGAACTCATTCGCCAAAGCGAGATATTAGTCATCCACTGTTTGAAAACATTGGTTTGTGTTTTAGGAGTCTCAAAGACATCGGTGGTTGCTTTTTTGAAGGCTTCATTTAAATTCACAAATCTCCAGCTGAAGGTAGAGCAATGATAGAGTAATCCTTCTACCACATGAATCGGTTTGGTAAATGTAAATTTCGCATTAAGACAGGTCGCAGGATCCGGTTTGACAGAGGTTTTTCCATAGGGAAGTTCCATGAGTAAATAAGGCCCCACTTCAAACACTTGCTTGATTTTTCCACCACCCAGCCCATACGTTCGGCCAACATCAGAATTAACAGCAAAATAGGGGACACTTTTTTGTTTGTGCTGTCTATATTGTAATGGCGTAACAACCAAGTCGTGTTATTATCTTGTGCTCGGATATCCACTCTCCAACGATCGTTATTATCAGCAAACTGATAACCTGTGGGTAATTTTTTGTTCAAATCTTGATCCATCCATCGGACCGCATTTCCAAAAGATTCAAAAGCTATGTTGGCGTCAGGTAAATCAGTCTTGTCTATTGTAGACAAAAATTCTCGCGTTTGACTTGACTTAAAAGCCTAGGCATACTGTTGAAACATAATGTCCGTGTCTGTTCCGTTGTATGAATTGGACAATTTTTTTGTAGAACTGTTTTGGCGGTGCTAAGATAACTAAATGGGTTGGAGTAGTGGAATGAGAGGTAACCACATGTGGAATGGGGTTTGGGGCGCCGGGTAAATACAGACGAGCTAACCCAACTTTCCATTTTCCAGTCAGCCATAACGCTTGAGGGAGGCGATATTTGAAATGAGTAGGAGAATTGTTCGGAAATTCAGCGGATTTATTGCTGGTGAGGGTCACATAAAAAGGGGTCTCGGTCGGTTAAGTCATGATGGTGTAATGAACAAACAATTAGGATTCACTCTTTATATAGTCGTACCTGTCTGATTATGTCCAATTCTCAAAGGACTGACGTCATGCTATTGACGTAAATGCCTCAAAATGTCCAATTCCCTATAAACTTGAGCGTTTGATTTCAGTTTAGTCATTATGTGCAAGTTGCAAGAACCACTCGTTAAGCAGTTAAAGATGTCAGAGCCTAATGATAATAATAATACCTTTATTTATTACCTTTGGCGATAAGAATTACGGTAATATTACAATAAAAATTCAAAACACTACATCTTATATATACATATCAAATTAAGTTAAGTTTAACACCTCTAGGAATAAACGATCGTTTGTGCCTAACAGTGCGTGATACAGGTATTCTGAGGTGCGCTGGGTTACTCTTACAAGATCTTAGATTATGGCCATTAACTACTGGCTTGTATAAGAAACGTTTGCAAGAATGTGCTTCTGATTCTAGGATACGTCTAAATTCTTTCCTCGTCAAATTCTGACGCCTAGTTACAAGTTACTCAACAGTATCCCTAGGGAGACCAATGACATTTAGACATCTATTCTGCACTCTCTGTAGATCTTCTTCGAGGTAAATGGTTAGCCCTCCCCAGACAGGCGAGGCATATTTTAAAACAGGTCTAATCTTAGTGATGTAAGTTGTAAGACCAATGTCCTTGGGGAGATGGGCTGTTCTACAGACCCTAAGACAGTGGATCCGTTTACACGCTTTGCTGGCAATACTTGAGACATGTGTATTCCACTTGAGATCGTTCTGTACATGGAGTCCAGACATTGAAGAAAAGTACAAGAAACAAGGACTCTTTTTACCGAAACATGATGAGTGGAAACCTTCATTTGGAGCCAAACAGTTTGAGAAAAAGGAATAGCAATGGAAACCATCTTTTGCAGAGAAATCAAAATGGGTGTGTGAGAAACCACCTGCTTTGATGTTGAAAGAAAAGAAGGAAGAGCAATGGAAAACATCCTCTGCTCAGATCCAACCTAAACCTGCCGAGTATTATCAACTTTGGTCTAATGGGCTGAACCCTTTGTTACTTAAGAATCATACAAGCATGCAATTGTTCTAAAAATAAACCTGTTGAAAATGTATGACGTGTTATGGTTATTTTTAGACTTAAGGGGTTATAACTTGCCTATCAAATCAGTGTTTCCCTTATTATCAGTTCATCATGTCAGCCAAAAGGTTGGTAGACATGACTAAGTGTTGATATGATTGTAAGGAAGAATTGAAAAGAACTCAAGCTCTTTTACAGAAACAAGAACATTCTGTTGAATGTCTGAAAGGGGAAATCAAAGCATTACGTCTAGATAATGATCAACTTCGTTATGAGTTACTTTTGCTTAACCTGTCGAACGTATATCGATCGAAAACGACCTGGGGAGACGATTTTAGCCCTACCATGTTCCCATTGTGTTGGTATAGCTGGCTATACGAAAAACTGGAGTCGAGAATAAGTCCATAAAGCTTTAATGCCTCTGATTTGGTGTCAATAGGATGGAGCCTTACAGTATAGGGGTACAGTCTGGATTTGTAGACAATTGTGTCAAGACACTGCGATTCCTCAAGAAACGTGTCACCCAGTACGCTTGTCTACATTATGAAGACCAATCCAACATGGGGTCGTTATGCTGTGTACATCACTTGGCTTCAAACGCATTTTCCTTCACAAGGACAGACAGTGTTTCGCTATTTAAAGACACACTATCCAGCATGGAAGCATTTATTCACCCATTTGTTGGCCTAGTGGATGTTGTATCATGTCGCAAAAACTCTTAGCCTCCTATGTCAACCCTTCAGAACCAGGCTATTTAGGAGGTGTGGCTAAATTTGCTAAAGCCCATGGATTATCCAATCCCAAAGCCAAAAAACTAATGGAAGGAGTTCTCAGTTACACCTTACACAAACCAAGACGGCGAAAATTTCCTACTGTACCTGTGATGGCCTTTTTCATTGATCAGCAGTGGGTGATGGACGTTATGGACGTTCAGAAATTAGCCAAATGGAATCAAGGACACAAATATATATTTAACTGTGGTGGATGTGTTGTCTAAATACGCATGGACTGTCCCGTAAAAAAAAAAAACAAACAAGACAGGGACAGCCATGGTGAAAGCCTCGCAAGACCTTTGGAAATAAGCCAGCCCTCGAAAGCCTGAACGGGTACAAAGTGACGACGGGACTGAGTTTTTTAACTCTAACGTGAAAGCGTTTTTAAAAGAACACCATGTAAATCATTTTTCGACGGAAGGGGATGCAAAAGTTGCCAATGCTGAATCCCTCATTAAAACCTTGAAAACCAAACTGTATCTTTATTATACGGCTGCCAATACCCTCAAGTATTTAGATGCCCTTCCCAAAATTGTAAACCAATACAATCACACCATTCACTCTAGGATCAAAGAAAAACCAGCGAAAGTCACTACTGAAAATGAACGGTTGATTTGGAATCGATTGTATGGGAAACGTTTAAGCGAAGTCTCTATCCCTAAACTCAAAGTGGGTGATAAAGTAAGTTTAAACAAAAAACATCGGGTGTTTGAAAAAGGGTATTTGCCTGGATGGACGAAAGAAGTGTTTTTAGTGGTCAAAATTCACACGGTACGCCCTGTGGTGACGTATAAACTCACAGAATGGGATGGGTCTCCTATAAAAGGCACGTTTTATGAACAAGATGTTCAAAAAGTGGTGGTGCCCGATGATGCTTTACTCATCGACAAAGTATTGAGCCGCAAAGGAAAACAATTGTTTGTGGCTTGGAAAGGGTGGCTTAAATAGTATAATAGTTGGATTTGGAAAAAAGATTTACAAGTATTATGAATGAATTTCGAATTACTGTGATCAGTGACCCCACGGATGAATTTCCTGGCAATCAAAACAATCAATTTAAAGTCCGTTTACCCAGTTTATTGCAATTACCTGGAGAAAATTGGAAAGCGAGTTTATGGGGATTATCTGTGGCTGATGAAGGACATAGTCAAAAATTATTTCATCCAAAGCAGAGACAGAATTAGTGGGGTATAGATATACGTTGACCCAACGTTATCAGGAACTGGATAATTCATGGTTCGTTGAGTTTAAAGCCAAAGACAAAGTCGTGACCTTGAAAGACGTGATGGGAAAAGATCTCCCTGTGACATCGGGTGTTCAATTATGGCATAATATTATCCCTCACATGGAACAAACCATGATGGAAGATGCCTCTAACTCCTCTGTCGCTTGGAAAACTGCTAAAAATAACTCAGCCACTGTTTCCTTAAAAACTACTTGGAAACCCAGCTTTGAATGGAAACAAGACACACTTATTTTAAAAGCGGTCCATCAACAAGATGTGCTTGTTCGTGATGCTTCTTATCGAGTTCAACCCTTATCTTCCTTTGCTATTCAATTGGAATTTGCTCAACAGTTTGGCTTCATTACCACAGATAAGAATGACCAGTATCATTTAGGGTCTAATTTAGAATGTGAATTACCCAAAGTCACTTATTCAAGTTCAACCCCACCCACTAGAACCAATCAAAGGTATCAGTGGTTAGGAGATCACTTTGTGGGGATCAAACCTCAAGATTTATTGGGAGACAATGAGTTATTTAAAGTGATGAACCGTGGAGCCGAAGGACTGTTTGTTCGCTTTATCCGATTTGTGCAATGGCGATTCTTGAATTTAAATGCCATCTTTAATGCTTTTGTGGGACCTGAGAAACAGACACTCATGGTCTATTACGATGTGATAGAATCCACGGTAGTGGGAGCTCAAAAACATCCCTTGTTGAGAAAAGTTCAACCGGAACGGCGAGGTCAAGGAAGCGCTACCGTTGAACCCATCCATCATGAATGGATTGATCTACGGAGTAATTGAGTTAAAATCATTGAAGTGCAAATTGCAACACCGGATGGACCCCTGGCCGTGTTACCTACAGGGAAAACGCTCGTCACAATAGGTTTTCGACGAGTATAAAAGAACCATCCCATCTTTGTTTTCTCATTATTCACAAGAAACATGTGGGGCGGATCGCTTACACGGTATCGTACTCCCTCTTTGCGAGGAATGGGGTTTTCGCAGGAATTAGTGAAACTGGCAGGACCTACCCTTCTTCGATACATTGGACATGGGCTTCAAGCTTATGAAAAAGGGGCTTCTTTGGAAGATGCTTTAAGCGCCTCAGGACAAGTTTTGAAAAAAGGTTTAAAACGAAAACTCCCTGCCGCTGCAAGCACTCTAGCTAAATCGGCTGTCAAACAAAACTATAAAAAGAAAATCCGACGCGTCAAAGACATATTTGGTGTGTAATCATCATGAGACGTGAACTTAAATCGCAATCACGCATAAGACATCAACGAGCTGTCGGCAGGTTTCGATCCGCTTATCAACGTGGAGGAAGTATTGCCTATGGGTTAGGGTTACCTTTGCCTTATGGAGTGAAACCGTGGATGGCTCATCGACGACAGAAAAAAGAGTCTGTTCGAAAAGTAATCTACCCTTGGATGACCAAAGGCCGCAAGTATAAAAGGCGACGCACACGGGCTTAACATTCATTCTGTCATCATGTCCTTGAGCCCCTTTGACGTTCCTGACATTGAATATCGCTATGAAGCGAAAGGATGGGTTCCCTTTACACCTGCGAACACGGGAAGGCGACCTATTCTGTTTACAGTCCCTGTATCAGATGATTATTATGATTTGAATGAAACCAAGGTGGAAATTTAAATCCGTCTCAATACAGCAGGCACAGGAGGTATATCCAGTGCAGAAGGGGCTGCGTCTGATGCTAATAACACTAAATATATGTATTGCGCCAACAATTTTGGATATACCTTGTTTAATCAAATGCATGTTAATTTCAATGGGGTCCTGATGACAGAGCAAAGCAATGCTTATCACCAGAAAGCCTACATAGAAACACTACTGAATTACAATCAAGAAGAAGGGAAAACCACACTGGCTGCTCAAGGTTGGGTCAATGAACTGCATGTGGCTGAAGAATTAACGCCTACGAATGCCGCTAATAATGATGAACCTGATGATGCTGCTTGGGCAGGCAAAACAGACCTCAAAGCCTTAACCAGCCGTTTGCTGGGAAAAGTCTATCATACTTTTATGGACAAGCCTCAAGTGTCTGTTTTCAGAACAGGGAAATGTCTGGTCCCAGGCATTCAAATTGATCTAGAATTATTCTTGAACAATAGTAACATGTTTCTCTTTGGAACACCTGACACGACCACCAGTGAAAACAAAAAGATTCCAACCATAGGAGACAATGACCCCTTTGTCACTTTGTGGATGAAAAAAGTCACGCTCAATGCTTCTGTGTATGCCAGACTGCAGATAGAACGAGCTCTCAGTAAAACCAAAAAAAGTGAAATATCCAGTGGTTCGAAGTGAGATCCTACTCTACCTATTCCTTTGATGGAAACAGTACCAGATGGGAGCAGGACAATGTATTTGTAGGGAGAGTGCCTGGGAAAGTGATCATAGGATTGCTTAATTCGAATAACTACAATGGAAGCCTCAAACATTACTGCTATGCCTATGAAAAGTTTGGAGTGACTCGTGTTCGACAAACGATTGACGGTGAAGAATAGCCTTACAGAGCATTGAAACTGACAGGCAATACGAAAGCAGAAGATTTGGTCGGGTATGACCGATTCCTCACAGCTTCAGGGGTGTACAAACATCACAAAACATCCATGCTACTACCAGAGGATTGGGGGCAAGGCAAGAACTTTACCCTCTTTATGTTCAACAATGTCCCAGGGGATGCAGACGATCCTGAATTCAGAAACCCCAGACAAACAGGCAATGTACGGTATGAGATTGACTTCCGGGCAGCGGCTGGTCATAATATTACCGTGGTGATCTGGAGCGAATATGAAAATGTCTATGAAATTGATCAGTTTGGTGGAATTCTGTATTCTGTCAATCGCTGAGATGGACTTCGTTGCTCTGAGTGATTCTGTACTGAGCCTCTTAGCCAGCGAAGATCCTGAATTGAAAAAAAAAAAACATTTCGAGGTGTGTTTCCAGCCGACAAGTTACCTACCGTTTCTTATTGGAGAGTATTTCGTGATGCTTACATTGTCGACAAAGAGCCAGCCGGAGAACCAGGCGAACATTGGTTAGCCATTTGGATACGTAACTGAGTGTGTGAAGTCTTTGATAGCTACGGTTTGCCGTTATCCACGTACAAGAACCCACAGTTACAAGCTTGGTTCACGCAATGGAAAGAAGTCATTACCAGTGATATGACCCTTCAAGCCATGGTCAGTCATACCTGTGGACACTATGCTCTCATGTTTTTAAAAGCCAAAGCCCGGGGTAGTTCGTTTCAAGAGCTTTTAGCGCAATGGAACTCAAGCAATTTAGTGTTAAATGATCAACGTTTTGCTCAGTCTTTAAAACAAATCATTAAAGAAGTATTGCATGCGAGCGAATTAAGTTGTAAGCCAGCCACAGCCAGCCAGACACCTTTTTCTATTTTTATGGTCAATTGAAGGGTGGCAACAACATCTGTGTCTTTCATTTTCTATCATGATTACTCGGAGTGAAGAGCAAAAAAGCGTTCGAGGCTATGTCCTTTACTCAAGCTCATATCTATCTTTTGTATCAACGGTATACTATCTCTATACAAACTATATTGGGAGATGAGAAAGAATGGAGTCAGGTCTTAGACTTAGCCAAATCACATCAATGGACCACTTTAAAAGAATTTGTGTCAGACAAACCCATCTTCAAAAAGGTGGTCTTTAAAACCCTTGAATTAGTCTGTCGCCGACTGTATCAAGTGTGATTTGAACATGATCACTCGACAGGATGCTTGTCAAGTCTATGACTTGTTAGCGTTAGCGGAGGTGTTGTATTTTTGTCAACATCCCCTGGAAGTATTTTGTGATGTGCCATGGAATGGGGTTCATTGAAAAAAAGTGGTAGATTTTGCTAAACAAAAACATTGGGTTGACCTGAAAGAGTATATGGAATGGATGGGCGAAAGCTATTTAAGGGAGCAAATGGAACAGTTCGCATCAACGCGTTTGTATCGAGCACTATGGGGCCAAAACGACATGCAGTCAGGCAAAAAGGTCAAAAAGGGGGAGCAAGATTCCAGCAAAAACCACGATTGAGTGATAAAATTGCCGAAGGGGGGCGATGGGGTTATCAGGGCCTGCTCCGAATTTTGCGAAAGCCGGTGCTTTTTTTAGCCAAACAAGCGTTCGAGGGTATAAAAGACAACATGCAACATTACAGGAGGAGACGAAAATGATTCGTCAACCATCTAGCGTGATTATTGCCGGTCCCTCAGGAAGTGGAAAAAGTGAACTCTTGGAACAACTCCTGAAAGAGAAAAGAATATTTTTTCCCCTCCCAAAAAGATCGTCTTCTGTTACGACCGTTTGCAACCCAGATTTGATCACATAAAAAAACAATCCAAAGTGCAATTTTACAAAGGACTCCCTCCAGAAGGAACCTTAGCCAAATGGTTTAAGCCACAACATCACGGGATTTTAATTCTGGATGATCTCATGGAAGCATCTGGCAATGATAAACGCTTGTTGGATGTATTTACCAAAGATTCTCATCACCGATGCATTACCGCCTTGTACTTAACCCAAGATTTATTTCCACCTGGAAAATTTGCCAAAACCATTAATCGTAGTGCCATTATGCCATTTGCTTTAAAAGTCCGCGGGATAAATCAGCTATCCGAAATTTGCTGCTTCAAGTCTACCCTGAAAAGTGGCGCAACAGTCTTAAATTATTTTTAAGACTGACAGCGCGTTCTTTTAGCTATTTCATGTTGGATTTACATCCTGCGTCCGATGACCGATTTAGAATTTGGAGTCATTTAACCAAACGAGAAGGTACAACTCACGTCCATACGTTTGATGAAGATATAAATAGACGCTCCCTAAAATTGCAATTCAATCATGAGTAAGAGACTATATGGTACAGCCAGAAATCGTAAACCTGGGGTTGAACGGCAACGCGGTGGGATTACCCCTCTATTGGCATTGGCTGTGCCCGCATTACTCGCTGGAGGAAAAGCTGCTGCCTTGGGAGGGATAGGCGCTGCAGCAAATTATGGAACTCATAAAGCCTTAGATTCCTTATCCAAACGTAAGCGGACGTATGAAAAGAGACGCACACGAACAGTTCGTTCATAAAACAGCACAATGGCAGGGCGTATGTCACGACAAGCTACGTTTTTAAAAGATGTGTTGACCTAGATGTGGACCCTTATTTAGTGAGGTGGATTGCTGCCTTTCTCACGAACAGGAACCAGAGGGTGAGGGTGGGGGAGGCTCTGTCCCCAACCATATGGCTGAATGGCGGAACTTCTCAAGGAACTAAACTGGCTCTTCTTCTGTTTTTGTATTCTTGTGAACAGAATGGCTTCTAACTGTACAAATAGAGTTAAATATGTAGATGACGCCACAGTCATGGAATTCGATCCCAGGCTCTCTCCTTCATATTTGAATTTTACTCTTTCGGATATTTACTCGTTTGCTGCCTCTATGGGAATGGTTCTTAACGGTAAAAAATGCAAGGAAAAGGGCATTAGTTTTTTGCAGTACTGCCCGTTTCCCCCAGCCCCTCTACTGGTTGGTAGCTCTCTGGTAGAAAAGGTTTCCTGTTACAAGCCGTTAGGGGTTAACTTGTCCGATAACTTAACATGGAACGAGCATGTCACTCATATTGTAAAGAAAGGGAGTAAGCGCTTATATGCAATACGCGCCCTTAAGAAGTGCGGACTAACTGATAGGCAGCTTATTCTTGTCTATTGTAGTATCATCAGGTCTGTTTTAGAGTATGCTAGTCCCGCTTGGGGTGGCCTCACGCAATACTTAAGTGATCAAATTGAATCACTACAAAAGAGGGCGCTAAAAATTATTTTTCCTTCTCTGTGCTATGAGGACGCGTAAGAAATCAGGCTTAATTTTGCTGCGCCAGAGATGAGGGAGGATGCGTGCATATCATTTCTCAAGCGAAGTTACTCTTCTTCCGACCTGCTACGAAGCTTAGTGCCGCGCGTTGCGCACACAAGACCGTATGCCCTTAGAACAGGAGAATCTGTTTCTGTGCCTGCCTCCTCAAGAACTAACAGATTTGGAAATTTTTGCACCATCAAATACCAGAATCACGTTTGAAATAGCGAAATGTGATATGTCTTAACATTAACAGTTATGGTTACGTGTCATAATTCCGAGGTATTTGTAAGTAATTAATGACTCGCGTTGTAATTCAGTTTATGCTGCAAAAAGGTTTAATAAACGATCATCATTATTATTACTATTATTATTATTATTATTATTATTATCATGAAGCGAATCAGCATAAACGTCAACAAAAATTTCGCTACGTCAATACAGATCAATAAATGTCGTAAGAGAATTAGTCATGAATATTCTGAATGGTCCGGGAAGAACCACGTTATCAAGACTGAAACCTCTATCCAAACACCTTCGAACGATTGCTAGTCCTCGAAAAAGTATGAAAAGAAGGCGACAGTTGATGATGCATCAAATAGGAGGCAGTGTGTGGCACGAATTAAAACGTTGTTATCGTTGCGCTCAAACACAGTACCGGTATTAAGATGAAAAGACTTCTGTTACAACGGATACTCTGTCTCTTGGAAAGTTTTATTTCATTCGCTCAGTTGATAAAAGACTGTCGCCAAAAATTGAAACAAAAGTACTCCAACGTGTTTCAACCGAAAACCTATAAGTAGACACTCACTATTAAGACTGGTCTCAGTGTTTACCAAGTATGAACTGTATCAGTAGTACATCCGTGGAAAAATCTGTTCAATTTTTTACGGTTTCGGGATCAATACAAATCCAAACTCTTGAATGAAAGTCGTCTCACCAAAGCCGCTGATTTAGCCACTCAACAGCAGTTATTGTTAGAAAGTCATGCCTCTGATATTTGGAAAGAACAGCGCTTAAAATCTGTTGGCCAACAATTACGACAGTGGACAAACAAAATTCGACAGCCTGGAGGGACACGCACGATAGGGAGTGAAGACTTGGAAGAGGATGATGATGAGAATAATTTAGCCGTTGGGCCTATGCATCAATTTATGACCAACATAGCCGAGATTCAAAAAGGTATAAAAAGACCCGCGACCCCTGACATAAAACAATCACCTATTACACCGGACATAAAACAGTCCCCCACGACACCAGCAAGTAGTAAAAACCCACGTTTTCCTTGAAAACTTGGTCCAAAGCTAAACGAATCAAAACATCCTTTAAAAAGTCAAGCGTTAAGAGCGACTTTCTGTAAATACTACGGATAGGTGTTTCCAAAGGGCTTTGTCACAATTTCAAATTACAATTTCAAAAGATTTCAATCTGATTTTTAATATTTTTTTTCAAAATTACCCTCTAAATCAGTATTATGGCGATCATCAATTTTGCCTTTTTTCAACGGCGAAAGTTCCTACCTGGCACATGGGTTTCATTAGAAAAATGGTATTCCAGAGAAAGAGCAATGCTTCCCCTAACAATCTGTGAAATAAAATTTTGAGGCAATTCAAACGCGAGTATAACCTGGGTCTAGCTTTGTCCCGCAATCTCGTTTCGCTAAAGGATTTGGGTCTGTTGTCAAAAAATGTGAGGCAGGTCAAAATGTTTTCCTTTCATAGCTATAACGATTTGTTTCATGAGAAATAAGAACATTTTAAAGGATAGATACCGACACTTAAGTCGTTTTGTACATAAATGATAGCTGTTACAAATACGTTAAAAGTAATCAAATACGCACGCAAGGGAAGTGTTGTAATCAAGAAGTTCATAGCTCACTTTCGCACAATAAAATGCTTTTTTTTTTGAAAAATTACCACTGTGAAATCTAGAATCGTGTTTGCTGTTTAAACTTGCGGAAAAGAGGCGAATTTGCGCCAAAGTTTCACATGCTGTCTAAGTTCTCGCTTGTATTAATCAAAACAACTGCAAGTTCAAAGGTCCTAAATCACGCCAGTACCGTAAATGTTTTGATTGTGAGGTAGAGTTTGACTGTAAAAGAAGAAAAAAATATAAGAGGATTAGTGTTGTCTATTGTGAAAAAATTCAATGTCTTATCTGCAATAAAAGACTGCATCTTAATTTCCTTATCAACAAACTTATCCGCATTGATCCTCGCACCAAAGAACGCATCTCTTGGATTGAGGGGAGGAATGATCTCAAAATCTGTCAGAAAGGTCTGTAACTCAGGATCTGTTTCTTTCAATTTACAGAACTGACATTCCCAAAGACTGACCAAAATGTAATTTTGTTTGAGCTGCTGACATTTGGCTTGAGTGGAAAGGTACACTTCGTGGAAACTGCGGTTCGAGAGAATCGGTCTTGGTGTTTCTGTCTGTTTTTTAAGCAATCAGGGCAGCCGTGATTAGAAACATGCAAAAAATTCATAGACAGTTTTTCTTTCAGGATTGTATTCGTCTACAAATTTCCAGCCAGTAGGTAACAGCACTTTTTGTTCACCACCGTTGCGTAAGCGTAATATCTTGCCAGCACCCACTTTCTTTCCTTGAAAGGCTAACCATTCAATGGCGATATTGCTTTGGTTCACGTTGTATCCACCCCAGTCGTTGATGGGTTCCACTGCAATCGTGTTGGCTTGAAGGTGATTTAGTTTGAACTCTCTATTACAGGCTGCGGCAATAGTCACATCTCTCAGAGGATTGAATCCACAGCGTTCTTGGAACTGTTCTGAAAACTGTTGAAAACTGCCTTGCAAGACTCTTACATCTGTCTCACAGTAAAAATCTTGTTCTTTTTGCAGGTCGTAGGTTACCTTGTCTTTCTCAAATTTCAAAGCTTCCTTTTTGTACCATTCCATAAACTTCTCTCGTCTACCGCTTTTCATATGATCTGGATTGAATGTATCCATGGGCGGAAACTTGCCAGTGTAAAACAGCGTGTCTTCTGCTTAAAGTCCGTGAGGGATAAAGCCTTTGGACATGGGCAATTTAAAGGCAGCGCAGGCAGCATCCAAGGACATAGGGAGAAAACGCATACTGTCTTTGAATTGCACTTGGCTGTCTTCGTAGCGGTAGGTAAAACTCAATGTTTTAGCCCCATTCATCAGCTGTTTGGAAAGTTCCACTTTATCTTCGTACAGAGATCTTTAAATGAATGTAAAGTCAAACCCTTGCCCATTGTGAGCAAAGGCTATAACATCGCGATCTTTTCCGTCCGCTGTTTTAGTGAGACGGTTCAAATCCCCAATGAACTTGCGACAACAATCATGACCTTTGTGTTTCACATAGTTTGTTTTCTCATTGGAGCTGACGAAGATTAATGTCCACGGTTTAATCACAGTATCATTGCTGACTCCTTGTGTTTCAATGTCGAAGTGGACAAAACACGGGGCTGGTTTTTTCTTTTCTCCACTCGCCAACACTTCTTGTAAGTCTGTCAGTTCTCCCGACTCTACAGTATCCACTGTATTGGGGTTTTCTTCTTTGGCCTGTTTCAGGTCGTCGTAGCTAATGGGCTGCATGAAACAGAGATGACTTTTGTGCACGTACTGTTTACAGCTACGGCAAGTCAAGTGTTCGCACTTGTGGGCTTGTTTAGGATTGACTTGGGAATCCGAAAAGCACGATAAACATCGCATTCGTCTACCGCAAACAGATTTCTTCGCTTTTCCTTGGATTGTGCTATGTGCTTCTAAACAGGAAGGACCAGAAAATCTGCATTGGCAGCTGCGACAATCTTGCTTACGTCTTTTTGTCTGAAGCGTAATCAAGACATTTCCCTTGGTTTCTTTCGCAGGCTGGACAATTGTTCCCATCGCATTTGTGGTGGGCATTACTTCGCTCTTATAACCTTTTTCGCATTTCATGCAAATATAGCTAGTTCCCAGCCGTCCGTTTCCACTCATGACAGGCTGGAAATGCGCGTACTCGGCGCCAGGATGGTCTTCGTAGAGTAAATACAGAACATCTTGATAGTCTGCAATGTCTTTACGAATGTAATACCATTGATTCACGTCCGTAAACACAACAATTTTGAAAGAATTATTTAATCTTGAATCTGATCCAGTTCTTGGATGCCGCAAACTCCTGGTTTAACGCCGGCTGCATGATAGAGTCTGGCTTTATTTCTTGAATCTCCACAAGATTTGTGGTTGTTTTCTTGGCCTCTATGTTTCCTGCAATAATGGATCCCAACAGTAGGGAAAGTCCACAACAGTATTGATTGTGTGTGTTTTTTTAGTTCCAAGACACTCTGTTTGCTTTGTAGCGCTTCTTTCAGACCCAGAAGTCCGACTTTTCTCACTGTGTTGTTGGTTGAACGATTTGAAGGTTGGCCTCAAACAAAGGATCGTGTCTCCAAAGCTTTCAAGGCAATCAACCTCAATTCATCATCCAGTCCATCTTGTAATAAGTCTGCCCTGTCGAAGGACCGTTTCTTCTT
>OZ037995.1:27511403-27528903 GCA_964035705.1 Porites rus
TCGATTCTTGGTCGAGACGTTATTCTTAGCGTTGATCTTTCTTATCAATGTCGAGAATACTATTTTATTTTTTACACATTCAAGTCGCCAGAGTCTTGGTTGTCTAGTGGGTAAAATCCTATTAGTTAGACTGAGGCTCTAGCGCCGTTTTGATTGATCCGAAGGTTACGAGTTCGATTCTTACTATATATTTCTTTCTTTCAGGTTTCTTTTTTAACCAAGGCAAAGTAGCGCAGTTGTCAGCGCGTTGGGCTCCTAACCCAAAGGTTCAAATCCTTCCTTTGCCTACGTTTTACAACGTTTTTCTTTACTGCGCATGCGTTCTGCGCATTTTGTCTGGGACAGAAATTCTGTCCCACTTGTCTTTCTCCCTTCTCTTAGACCCATATATAAATTCCCTTTCTACTATTATATAATTACACATGAAATGTCTCTCTTCTTACTTTATGATGTCATTCCTCATTACCATAATTCCGACCACTTCCGACTGCACCCGAGCACCTTCCGACTATTTTCGAAAATTAATTTATGGATTGTGCGGGCTGAGAGGCCCCACTTATTACTTGCGGTTACAGGTAGAAATATTATGACCTCCTTCGTTTTTGGTACGATGGCTGTCACCACAATACTGATCTTGGAGCTGGAAAGGGCCAGAAAAGATTTTTTTAGTTGTAGCTTGCTTAGCCAGCTCCATTTTCTCGTCAGTTTCTACTGGTTTGGAGATTTTCTTAAGGTAGTAACTGGGTTATTGTTCAAGTTCATAGGCAATATATTAATATAGCTAAGTATAACCCTTTGAAAGGAAGTTCATACATAAAGTTGCCGCCAGAACTTCAGCATGCAATGAAAGTAGGGTGGCTGTAAGTCCTAAAAGTTACACTCAGTCTGAGAGAGCGGGGATCCTGCTGACGTCAGCATTTTGGTAACCCGTTGGGGGCGGTTTGGACCGGTCATTTTTGCTAATTAATTGGCAAAAAAGAAAACCCTTATAAAGGAATAAGGATATTATATAGTAATGAGTCAAATAGAAAAATTGTGTGATATCCTTCTTCGACAGAATCTTATTATATGCAAATCTATTGCCCGCCGCAAATTCACCGAAAAGAAATTATACAAATATTTCCTAGAATCTGCCCAGGAAATCAAATTATTAAAGAAAACTATCGCTAAGCCACATGACGGTTTGCCCGTTGAGCTAAGAATGACCAAAGAAGAAAAACGCAAAAATACAAAATGACGAATATGACAAATTGGTTTCACGAATTGAGCAAGTTAAGAATAATAAAACATGGGATAAATTAAATGATGAAAATGATAAACTGATCACCAGATTAAACCGGTTAGAGCCGGTAAAAATAAAATTGCAATTGACCAACCACCCCGTAAATTTTGGTTGCTGAAATATGCATTTGTGGATGAGCCACGTGATGAGCAAATTAAATTACCAACATATGCATTTGTGGATGAGCCACGTGATGAACAGATTAATTTACCAAAATATGCATTCCAATATGACATATTTGATGAAGAAATCGAAAGAATGGCACAAAATGAATATTATGATAATTTTGACCAATTACTTGTCAAAGAATTTCTCCGTTTCAAGGAAAAAGAAGATAAAATATTCTTGGAATTAGAAGAGGACCCCGAAACTGGTCAATATTCAGGATTAAGCTTAATACTAAGTGGTGGAATATTTTGGTAGGCCGGTTGTGGACTAGTTTTTTTGGGGTAAAGCGAGGGAGGCTAGCTGTTTCAATGATGGTGGGTTATATGCAGGATTGTTCAATACCTGGTTAATTAATTGATCATTAGCGCGTTTCCTTGATACGGAGCTTCGTTTACTTGCCTGTTTAGTTAATAAATGAGGAAACAAATAAGAGACAAGAAAATCGCTCAGTGTTCTTTCTACAGCCAAATTTATAACTAAATATTCTTCGGAACGTTTTCTCTCTAGAAAATACATCTAAAGGTTACTTAAAGTTCTGTAAGCTTATATCAAACCTGATACTAGGTCAGATCATTGTCTCAAATCTTACAAACGTGCATAAACTTGCCGCAAAAAATGTGCTCGACTTCATGAAATTAGATATAAAAACAAGCATCAAATACAATAATTACTCAGGCTTACCATTCGAGATGCAGCTCCTGAAAGCTATGAAGTAAGGCCAGAATCGCTTGACACTTTTGAACCCTCTTACCCATCAAGCCAGGTGAAAAACGAAAACGATGCCATCCGAAATCGGATTTCCGACTTTGACAAGCGACGCATCTCACAACCAAAAAAAACCCAATAAACAAACTAGCCATGAATAACAGAAGACTATTGATAGCAGCTGTATTTCATTTTGTACATCCAGTGGAAAAAGACAGTTAAAACCATCACAAGTTGACAAAAACTCTGTCAGCTTCAGCTGTCAAAGTAAACAAGTTTCAAGATGCTGCATAAATTTTCCCCATGAACTCAACTGTCAAATTTTGCCCAATCAGAGCATAAAAATTGGACGTAGAGCGTGACCAACGCGTGACCTTGGTAAGAAACGGGCTTCTCCGCCTGTATTTCTAAATAACTGGCTGAACATTCGCTCCAAGGTTAGTTTAAAATCAAAATCTTAATAGTGCGGGGCCATAGCGACATAAACACAACATATTTGATATCAATCATTGAAAAAAATAACCTTGAGCCTGCGATCATTTGAAAACTAGTAACCTGTCAGGGGATAACTTCAGAAAAGTACTCGACCTCGATGGGTCGACACCTGAGCCGCGATACGCTCAGGTGATACTAGTCAGCGGATCGTTACCTTGTTTTGACAGCTGTCAATTGATCCATGTATCCATGATAGATTACATGCAATCAGTTTTCTCCTGGGCTCCCAAAGTGGTTAGAAAGTGTGAAAGTAAACATTGGTTTTCCTGTGTTGCGGACGGACGGTCGCTCGGGCGGGCAGTCGGTGTACGGTCACGTGATTACCAAATTTTCTAGGACGGATAGATTTCCTTCATGTCCTTTTTTTTTTCAATCACGTCTAGTTCTCTGAGGATGGTAAAATGATGATTTTTATGATACATTCTAAAAGTTAGAAATAGAAAAATCCGTGAACTTTGTTGTCTTTTGTTTTGTCCATTGAAGTTGCAATTAATGGCGGTTGGAGTGAGTGGAGTGAATGGAGTTTTTGCACTAAATCAATGGATGGCATACAAACCAGGAACAGAGACTGTGACAAACCGAAACCAAAATATGGTGGTGACCCCTGCGATGGACCCAGAGTTGTTGTGAGGAAGTGTGGAAACACAAGAACGTGCTTAAAAGGTAAGCCGATCATGATATTACTCTTTTCCTCGGTCATCTACTGCAAAGCTTGTTTATCCTGTCTTGAATACTGCATAGGGAGCAGCCGTGGCTTCATCGGCGAGGAGATTTCGAATACCCATATTGAAAACGCCAGTTATATAAATTTAGCCAAGCATAAAAGCGAAGCTTCCGTTTTTCTACTATTATTTACTTCAAACTTTAAACGAATAATCCTTAACCCATTGCAAACAAATCCAGAAATTTATACTTAACTTTATGAGGGAAAAGATAAATGATTTTTGAAAAGATATATTATGTATATCCTAGAATGAAGAAACTCTTCTATCAAGCCAATAATAAATTATAAATCGCACTATCGATCACAGTAATAGCCTTCAACCCCCTCCAACACCATCACCACCACACCCCTTTGAGAAGCTGCAACCTTTAAATTCAATGTTTTATTAAAGCTGGATTTATTTACGAAAATTTTTCGCTGCGGCCAATTTACAGTTTATCTTTAAAGCTCAATCTGTCCGTCTTAAGGGATCTATCTATCGAGAGACCAACGTACTGTAACCCTATTCAAGAGACTGGACTAGCTACTCTTTTATGACGAGATCAATGTAAATAAATTATGCTTATTTTACAAATGCTTAAATGGACAATGCCCATGGTACTTGGGTAGAAGATTAGTGCGTATCAGCGACATGTCGACCAGAACCTCACGCTATGGTGATATAACTGTACGCTGTCCTAGGTATAACTGTGACACAGAAGGTCGAAAAACTTTTCTTGTTACAGCCGCAAAACTTTGGAACTCTCTACCTACAAGAGAGGATAAATTATCCTCTCTTGCTACCTATTAATATAAGGTTACATTCCTTTTAGCCAAACTTTTTTCGGATTTGGACAATCCAGATTGTTTGGATTTTCGTGCTAACTGGAACAAAAATCTGAAATAAGATTGATCCATGCAGCAGCAGCCTGCCGCTCCGATCTTCTTCTCAATTTCAACGCATCGTTTTTTACTTCTTTCTGCTCGTAATAGCATCTTCTCGTCGAGAAACGGAAAGAAAATTAGCTCTTTAACTAGTGGTGGTTCATACTGGAACTCGTCAACTTAAAATTATGTGGAATTTGATTCAAGAAAATTCAGAAGACAATTACGAATTCTCAAGCGCTGAGAAGCGCGTTCTAAACACAAACAGACATTGGACAGTATAGTTTTACAGTTAGGAAATCTAAGCGTTTTCACTTTCTAGCGGATTTAGAGCAACAGTGGAACTTCAGTTAAATATACTACAATCCTTTAGCGGTATAGAACATCAGGGGAATATAAATAACTTTTGCCTGAACTAACCTTGACCCG
Organism: Porites rus; assembly: GCA_964035705.1. Classification (NCBI taxonomy): domain Eukaryota; kingdom Metazoa; phylum Cnidaria; class Anthozoa; order Scleractinia; family Poritidae; genus Porites; species Porites rus. The sequence continues at coordinate 27,516,071 of OZ037995.1, forward strand.
CCGTGTTTACAGATGAACGAGCACGTTTTTGCGATCGAAAAGCAGTTTCATTAAATGGAACACAAAGATCTGAAACCAGATTGAGATACCAATCTGAACGATCCACGTTCAGAGGTAGATCGTTCGGATTGCAATCTTAGTTTATGCAACCTAAATCTATCACCAGTATTAACGCATTCAAACAGAACTATTGTAATCTTATGAAGAAAGGTTATGCTGGCTTAGATAGTTTTCCCATTTTATAATTTTTTACATCGTCACACCCTTTTTAATATTACATTTAACTTTTTTTATCCGTTTTTTTTTTTTTAACTGCTTTTACCCTTTTTAATATTTGTAAATTAGTTTCATATATTTTAGGGAAGGGCGACAAGTTTACCAGTTCTTAACTGTAATGTGTCACCCTCGGTAAATAAAGTTTTACTCATTCATTCATTCATGTAACCATGAAACCTATGACACCACGAAACCTTTGAAACCTATGAAATCACGAAACCCATGAAACCACAAACCTATGAAACCAAGAAAACTACAAAACGTTTGAAACCAAGAAACCTATGAAACCACGAAACTTTTGAAACAACGAAGCCCATGAAAGCACGGAACCTACAAAGCACGAAACCCATGGAACCAAAGATCTTCTTTAACGTTTAGGTTTTCGCTTCACTTCAGAAGAGAAGACTCACGAAACTTTTAGAATGGGTGAATAACTGAAAGATTCATGGTTCCGTTTCAAGTTTGCTTTGTCCGTTCTCTTACCAAGGAAAGGTAAATATCCTCGAGGACGAGTGAATCCGCCGTCGCGATTTACCAATCTTTAGGCGCTCTCAGGGACACAACGGCAAACAACAAGGGCGAATGTTTTTTCACAGTCTTCACGATCCTGTGTTCAAGAGTTTGAGCAGTGCCATAAAAGAAGCAATTTTTGGAAAATCGCTGTTAGTTTATCTCGAAACCATTCGACAAGTTGCTAAAATAGATCACGCGCAAGGTCAAATACTATGCTCAAATACTTGCACGCTCTTTTTCTTCCAGAACCTTTTTTCTTCTTCTTACTTTCTTAGTTGGCAACGTTTCCTCTGTTAGTTTTTTCAGTGCATTTTGGTCAAGGACCGTTCTTGAACTATGTCGCTTTCTTCTGGTTCTTGCATAGTTTCACAGGCCACGCTTGTAGGATTAACAGGCGATTGTTATTGTTGTTGTTATATTTTAATGCAGCTGTTTTCAGGGGGAAATCTAAAAGATCTTACGGTCCACCGCGGATGCTCCCGTTCTCGAGACTGTTTACCTTTTGTTGGATAAATAACAGACCATGCAAACATCTTGGAACAGCACCATCTCATGTGAAAATTATTTCATTCAAATACTTTCGTGGGTCTTCTCATCGAAAGCAAGTGACCGAGTACAGTTACGCTGTAAAGTGCTTCCCATCGCCGCGCCGAATCGCATGAATCCTTAAGTTTCTTTGTGAAAAGATATCGGGAAAGTAAAGGCTATTCCAGCTAGAGTAAAATCTTCTTTTTGGTGGCCCTCAGGCATGCAACAACTCGATGCAAACCATATCGATCGACTCAATCGCTTAGACGCGAAGTCAAAACAAAACTCTTGAGGCCTAACTAGCCTCGCTTTCGCGCAACTAGACCCGGGCCGGCCGAGAGGTCCGCCATATTTGCATTCGGTGTATTTACGCGCGGCGTTTTGAGTATTCCTGCATGAGATGTTTATGTTCGACTGGATACAACCGGTGCAGCGATAAAAATTGCGAGAGGGACTACTAACAATCAATAAAATAAATATAATTCGGTGAAACATGTACAGAGACAATAATTTTCATTCACGAAGAGAAGTATTGAGAGTAAAGTGTCTTTGAAAATCATGAGTCAGGTAAGCACAAGTTTATTTATGTTTTAAGCCGGCTTCCCGGTGTTTGCTCTTTTTCAAGATGAACTCGAGGCAAGAAAATCGCTCAGAGCTTTCTGTTTACAGCCAAAATCATAAGTAAATAATCTTCCGAACATTTTCTTTGAATTTGCGGTCAAAAAATTTCTAAAGGCTTTTTAAACCTGATACTATTGTAGGTTAGATCATTGCTCGTGTATAAACTTAAGCCGCATAAACCATACGCTCGACTTCAGGAAACCGAAAAAAAAAAACAAATCAAAGACAACAATTTCTCAGGCTTACCAGTCGAGATGCTGCTTCTGAAGGTCATCAAGTGTTCCAGAATTTTCAACCCTCTTACGCCTCAAGCAACGGCAAGTGAGTAAGCTCATTTTTGAAAACGATGCCATCCGAAATCGGATTTCCAATGACTTTGACAAGCGGTGCATTTATCAACAAAAAGCGCAATAAACAAACCAGCCATGAATTACAGAACAATCTTGATAGCAGCTGTATTTCGTTTTGTACACCAAGTAGAAAAAGCCAGTTTAAAACATCACAAGATGACACAAAACTCTGTAAGCTCCAGCTATCAGTAAGCAAGTTTCCAGACGCTGCATAAATTTTCCGCATGAACTCACCTGTCAAATTTTGACCAATCAGAACATAAAAATTGGACGTAGAGCGTGATCAACGCGTGACAGTGAGAAAAGTCAAAAGTGATTGCCTTCCTCGCGTGTAAATGTAAAAGCCGGTTGAATTTTCGCGTCCGAGGTCAGTTCGAAATCAACATTTTAAAAGTGCGGCTCATGAACTCGACTTATTTCATATGCTTTTTAAAAAAATCGAACTTGAGCCTGCGATAATTGAAAAGTAGCAACCTGTCAGCGGATACGTTAAAAAAACACTCGAACTCAGTGGGTCGATACCTGAGCCCGCGATAGGGACAGGCGATATTGGTCAGCAGAAACACTATTTTGACAGCTGTCAATTAATCAAAACATGGAGGTACAATATCAGGTTGCAGGCTCCCAAACTAGCTAGAAAGTGTGAGATTAAACATTGGTATACCTGTGGTGTGGACGGACGGAAGGTCGGGTGGTCGGTGTATGGTCACGTGATTGCCGAATTTTCTAAGATGGATCGATTTTCTAAGCTATGGGACTTCGAATTGAGCCCGTGATCAAATAAATTATCGGCGCAAAACTTTAAACACTACGTGACCTCAATGGATAGACAAATGAGCCCGCGATACACTCAGGTGATGATGGTCAGCGTATACTCTAGTTTGACAGCTGTCAATTAACCTTCATTAGAATGGCGAATATTCGAATTAACAGACTACGAGTGTGAGTAAGACATATCCGTCCGGCATGTAGTGGAAAATGCCAGATCGTGTACATGAGCGAACCTGAGTCCACGTTATTAGTTTTCTGATAGTGGTCTGCACATGTCCCATTTTGAAAGCTGTCAATTGACCTTAATTTGGCTTGCCAATATATCTTTAAACGACTGTCAGCCAACTGACAGCCTTGCCCGGCGTAGTTTTGTTTTTATGTTGAATTGGTAAGTGTGACATATTATATCAGCTTATATGTAGGGGCAAAACGACTGTCTTTCATCTGAGCCCGCGAGATAGTGATAATTGTCAGCGGATGCCTAATTTTGGCAGCTGTCAATCTAATCGTACTCATACGGATGGGTTACATAACTAAGAGGCTAGTCGAGTTGTGCAAGATCTATTGAGACATTTGACATCGGCTTACATGAAGCATGTGTACGGGTGGGCGGGCGGGCGTACGCTACGTCATAACCAAATTTTCTCAGATGGATAGTTTACCAAATTTTCTTACCCATGGTGCTCCGCTCTGCGCGCACTTCGCGCGCGCGAGGAGCTCCGCTATTAATAAATCCCCAAGCGCTTTACATTTTGAGAAATCTGGAAAAGTTCGAAAATTCGATAAAAATACCATTTTTTGTTTCCAAGGAAGCAGTGCAAGCGAGCAAAAGCTCCTATTGACTTGATGTTGCATATGTATTTACCATTTACCCAAAGCTTTAAGGCTGCATAGAAATGTCTCGCAAAATAACTTTTGTAATATAGTTTTGAGCTTTCATTGGTTGCACCTTGATTGTGTGTTGTTTCGGCGGTCGAAATAACACCCATCTTTAACCGCAAAAAGTCGATCCTGGTATGTTTCAAATTTAAAATATGATTATACTGCATAAAAGACCTGTGCTTCTTTTAAACGAATTTAAACGCTCACGAAAAATAAAATTTTAAATATAGCGACTCGGGCCACCATAAGCGACAAGAACGTGAAATGTAAACAAAGCAGAAACCGTGTAAACAAAGGAGAAAATCACACCAAAGTTATTTCTAGCCCACCAAAGCGCAAAGAAATGATGGAAATTTCGGTATCTAAATAGGTATTGCTATCTGAAAAGCTAAAAGGGCGAAATTGTCCGTCGAAATATATAAAAAGAAAACAAAAATCCTGAAAAACGAGAAACTGAGAATCGCGTCGGGTGACCATTTAATTCTGAACTCGGAAGTTAAGATGCTTCGGGATGGTCAAGTCCAAAAGGCTCCAAGGACTGTTTTCGATGATCAGATGATAGATTTACTTTAGTAGAAATGAACATAACAAGATGACGGGATCGGAATCATGATTACAAATGACACTTCTACAAAGTGAGTTTTACACGCAAAATCCTGGATTTTTAGAACGTTACCTTTCAGTGTCCATTTTTTCTCTAGTGATGCAAGGCTCTGGGCTTTGCAGCTCACCTTCATAACATGACTTAAAAACTAGCAAATGACAGAAATTTCAACATTCCGCTGATTTGTAAAAATTTCAAATTTCAAGGGTTCCTTCCTATTTAGTTTGGACAACTTTCAAAGAAATAAAAAAGCTCATTTTCAAGGCCAATACAGATGTTTATTTTAGTTAATAGCAAATAAACAGCTGCACAAGACAAATCATTTAAGTGAAAACTAAAGTTGTTGTGTTACAATAACAAAAAAAAAATGTAAATCTTATCTTTAGTCACTGTTGTTGCCTCAGCCATCAGATCCACCTTGTAAGTACAATAAATATTGAAATGCAGAAACATCTAAACGAAATCAACAGCAGAATACATGTCAAGATTTCATGTAGAATATTTGATCCATCCTTAAATAACACTTATCAATGGTTTTAATGATGCAAACCACACAAAAGGATATCATCTTTAAAATAATCAATTTATTAATGAAATATATGGATAAGTAGGCTTTGTTAGAAGTCAAGCTGGCTTTTTTGCTCTACTGCATCGATCTCTAAAATTCCCCTATGTCTTTGGTTTGGTTTGCAAATCCAGCTTGTGGTAAGCCCTTTTTCAGCTGGTTGAACTTAGCCGGCAGCCGGCTCTTAACGACATTCCTGCTAGCCTGTGTACATACCAGCACCTCCCCTTGGTAAAAATCAGAGAAGGGGCGTCTGTGATTCACTGTCGCTAATCGTGTATGGGAATAACTTTTCATAAATTAAAAAAATAGTTTCCGCTGACCAAAATTTCCATGGTTCATTTTTCATGTCGATCCAGTTCTCAAAATGTCGGTGCATGCGTCTTATTTCCATCAAGCAACTGGGAGAGTGAGACATTTTTAAAATAGGATTACTCTATACCGAGCAAGAAAAATGTTCTTACAAGCCCATATTGAAGGAAAAGATCCATGTTCTTATGCAAGCCTTCCCACTGGATACGGAAAGTCGTTAGTTTGAAATAAAGTGTTGACAAGTCAGACATGACTCATGAGCTCATGATAGTGTGAAACTTGACCTTAGCATTATTGTTTCACTTGCGTTTTGATGACAGGCCCTAAAGCCAATCAAAATCCCTCAATTACATGATGTACACACTGTAGTGATCTACAAATAACAGCCAATCAAATCATTTTCCACATATTCCAGGAAACGTCATGTGGCCTCCATACACGATTACCAAAGGTGAATCACAGACGCCCCTTCTCTGATTCTTATTGAGGAGAGGGTCGCTTGTACATAGGCTACATCCCTGGCATTAACTTTACGTATTCTGGGGCCGTAGATCTTTTGCAGATCCGATATGCCGTAATTTTTGCATGGTTTTGTCCATGTTCTATAGGTTGGTTTTGGTCAATTTTTTTTTATTTTCTCTGCGAGACATCAACTTGACACTTGGACTCTTGCCCCCCAGAAGAAACGTGTTATGGCGTGATTCTGTGGGTGTTGATAGTTCTAGGTTAGGGCTTAAATCAGAGTGCGCAGATATTTTCCACCAGAGTTTTCTGTGTTGTTAAGCCATACATACCCCAAAGAGGGCGAAACAGCTATCTATGGCTACAATCCCGCTCTGTTTTGAGTTCTTTCGGTGTCGTGTTGATGTCTTCCAGAGTTAATTTTCACGTTGTACAATCGCATTGCAGTATTCTGCTTGCAGATTTTAATATGTTTACCCTGGCATGATTGTAGACAATCTGCTTTAATACACACACATGTAACATTTAACTACTGTTTTATTGTTGTCAGGTTTGTTGAAATGAATTTTGAACAGTTCCATCAGCAGAGCCAACCATATATAGCACACTGTAGTTCAACTTTTCTACCCTTGCTAAACCAGCTACAGTAGTGCGGACAAAGATCAACTTCTTCCCCTATTAAAAAAAGAATCCCCTACTTTGAGGGAAAATAATATGCTCTCGTGCTTACTGCGCTTTTCACAAACATGTGAATTCTGAAGTTCAAAAGCCAACTGACGACTGCGTTTTCCGGTGCCGTCAATCATCTCAACGGACCTCTTAGGAAACAAGACTTAACTTTAACGGGTTCAAAAGGTCAAGGTTTCTGAATTGTGATTGGTGGATTTCCATCCGTTTTGGATGTTTCTGTGTTTCAGGGTTCGTTGCGTCTGGTCGTAATTATGATTGGCGGCAGCAAAAACCCAATTGCGTAGGCGGCTTTTGAACTACAGAGTTCGCATATTTGTGAAAAGCGCAGTAATGATCAGAACAAAAGAGTAATGGATCAGTCAATTCAAGCTGCGCCCAGCGCCCCCCCCCCCCCCGGGCTACTGCGGGGCATTTGCCCGCCTTGTCAGTCCCGGGGGTGGGGCATTAGCAAATTTTGTGCTGCTCGGGGACCGGGCATTTGCCAACCCCGCGGCCATTCCCGAGCTTTTGACACGCACGTGGTTTCCTATCAGAATATAACTACACAGAAGAAATTACTGGGAAAGAAAACAGATTGGTTCAAAGGCCATGTAAAGGCATGTTCTTGATTATATGCATGCATTTCTTCATTGCTTATCAAGGCAGAATTACATAGCGAAATCTGGAGCTATCAAAGTGAATCAACGTTTTTGGTCATTGAATCAAATTTCTGTTGATATTATTTGAAAAGTATCCTTTCGTATTTATAAAACTATTCATAACATATAACTCTGGGCGCAGCTGGAATTGACTGATGCATAACAATTTCAAGGTTAGAATAGCGAGACTTTTTGTTTCAAACAAGACTTTCATTTTGGTCACATGCACATCCGGTGTCTAAACAATTTACTTCTTTCATTTCTGTTCTGATCAAGGTCATGACCCTTGTATGGCTTTTCCCGAGTGAATCCGTTCGTCGAAGAAACTGATTTGTCGCGTGAAAAAAAGGATCGTCATTCCCATCAAACATTATTTCGGTAAAAGTGAATGGCTAAAAATAAACTTAACAAAGACCATGCACAGCTTCTGTCACATTGTGTTCCGCAAAGCTTATATTTCTTACATCATGATCACCTTGAACTGTAATCGCGGCTCTGTCTGACTGTGCCCCAGCACACAACATCGAAACTATTATTAATTATTTCGCTTTAGTAGCAAGTAATCTACAATAAACAAGCACTACTTAATAATGATTAAAAACAAAACTCACCTAGAATCGTTTCCCGAATCCAGCCGATGATCTGATATCAGCGGTGCGAAGTTTTCGTTACATGTTACACAAAAAAGCGATCGATTATGCTTCAACACAGTCGCGCAAAAAGTGACGATTCTTAAACTTTTGCACTAAAGGTTAAAACATGTTTTGAAACCGAAGATTCTTCCTAAAATTACAATCAGAGCTGCTAACAAAACCCAACACTAGCCAAGCCGTTAGTTTCAATTTGAACCGCCCTCATACCGGTTTGCCTTGCGACCGCGCCTGATAATAATTTGCATAATTTGCAGAGTGTTAAATATTTATCAGAAGAATTTAGTTCTTATACTGGTGATTCAGCTTAACAAATAGAAAGTAGATGATGATTTGACCCCGTGACATAATTTTATGGGATATTCCTTTTTTGATACATGACTACACTCTGCCTCATTAAAGGTACTTCAGTAGAACAACTGAAAAAACATTCTCCACAGAAAGTAAAGTAAAGTTCATTCCAAGTGGTAATATTTAACTCCCTTTGTTTTCTCTTTAGCAGATGAAGACATTTTATAATCGAACCATGCAGTAGATAGTGTATACCTCTACATGCATGGATAGAATTTCGCTAGTATTTTTTATGTACAGTGTATTCAGATGTGTACAATAAGTATACACATCTGAATGGTATTGTACATTGCATGTTTAATTCATGTTGAGTAGCACATACATGTACAGTACAGTCAACTTTCTTTTAACAGTTACTTGGAGCCTGTTCATGCATGTGTCTGTCTTTTTCTCTAACTATTGATACAATAGACAAAAACTTAGATGTTGTGCTAACTGGTCTCAGAGTGTATCTGTCTTGTTGGAAGTTGACTGTTAATAGTGCAGCCCAAAGTACTAGTTTCGTTAGGGTATAGCTAATTCTAGTACAACCCAAAACGTACTATTTCATTTATTGAATACATGTACATTTTGCAAATATTGTGGAATGCAGTGTTCTTGCTGCAAAGTTGTTAAATATTTATTCAAGGCATTAATTCACAGTGGCACTGCTTTCCTCATCAGCATTTTCATTGGAAATTAATGAGACATGAAATCATTCGTACATTTTTCATGACTCACAAATCAAATTCAATATTTATTTCATGACCCACTAAACGTTTTTCATGGCTCCATCATTGAACTTTCTTGGTATGTTTCCATAATATGGTGTTTCATTGGAAATTCGTGACTCATAAAAGTAGTCCAATTTAATTCATGGGCCATGAAACACCTTTAACTTTTTTTCCACGAAAATTTAATGGCCACAGATGAGGTCATGAAAAATTATGTTGCAAGATTCATTGGCTATGAAATGATGTTCATGGTATTTTCATTTGATTTTCATGGGATATTCACAGAACTACAACAAACCAATAGGAATTAGCAAAAAAAGGAGAAATCATTCAATTCATTCAGTTTCTTGCTTGACTTACTGGGGGTTTGAGTATTTTTATTTTCATCTTGTTAATAGACCAATGATGGAAACACAATAACCCTGAGGGAGGATTCTGATATTGAGGGGTTGGGAATTGAGAAGAGCGATATAGATCTCTAGACGGCGTAGACGTATCAACTCAGTGATGGAGTGGATATTCCGCAATTTTTAAACTCTTGATATTTTTTGCCGAAATAAGTTTTGTTGAGTGGTACATACAGTTATAACAATAAGAACCTCTCCCTTTTAAACGCCTCCTATCTATTAAACGCCCCCGCTTGGACCCATAAAGTTGAAAGACGCCCCGGGTCAGTGCGGGTGTTTATTATGTCATTTACGGTTAATTGTATACATGTATATACTTCTTCAGCGCACTTCCCGAGTGCGTGTGGGCTCTGGGCCACGTGCCAAGCCCCTCCCTAGTTTCTCTCAAGGTACAACCAGCTATTTCCCTTTTAAAAACTAGCGATCTTCTTATTCAATGAAACTAAAACAAAGTAAAAATTAACCAATTGTCATTTTCCAGAACGAGATAATAATAGTTATTTTTTTTATTTGTCCAACGATGGATCTTCATTGATACGGTTATGTCATGTACTTCGAGGACATTCAGACGCCTCGATCGCAATTTAAAAGGAGGGATAAATTCGGATTGACAAGGATATTGCCCACTAACACCGAATGTAAAAAATGCCATCAACAAGAGTGGAAAAACTACTCAACACCTTCAGAGCTAAAGATGATAACATGTGTCACGTGTACCCTGTGGAAGATTGCGTGAAGGGGCTCTAGGGTAATTTATTCAAATTACCATACACGTAACACCAAGTTGCAGTTCTCTTTTAGGAACCAACTGTAGGCCGCAACCTTTTTACAAATCCGCGGAATATTGAAATTTCAGTTATTTGCTAGTTTTTAAGTCATGTTATGAAGGTGGGCTGCAGAGCCTTGCATCACGAGAAATAAAATGGACACTGAAAGGTAACTTTGTAAAAATCCAGCACTTGCGTGTAAAACTCATTTTGTAGAAGTGTCATTTGTAATTCTGACCCCTCGTTATGTTCATTTTTGCTAAAGTAAATCTATCATCTGGCATAGTTTGTCGATAGTTTATTGGGGCAAACAGTTCTTGAAGCTTTTTGGACTTGACCATCTGGAAGCATTTTTACTTTTGAGTTCAGAATTAAATGGTCACCCGATGCGATTCTCAGTTTCTCGTTTTTCAGTTTTTTTTTTCTTTTTATTTATTTCGACGGGCAATTTCGCCATTTTAGCTTTTCCGATAGTAATACCTATTCAGATGCCGAAATTTCCATCAATTCTTTACGCTTCCGTGGGCTAGAAATAACTTTGGTGTGATTTTCTTCTTTGTTTACACCGTTTTCGCTTTGTTTACATTTCACGTTCTTGTCGCCTATGGTGTCCCGAGTCGCTATATTTAAAATTTTATTTTTTGCAAGTGTTTAAATTCTTAGAGCTGAAACTTCAGATATAGTTAAAAGAATCACAGTTCTTTCATGTAGTATAATCATATTTTATATTTGAGACATACCAGAATCGAATTTTTGCGGTTAAAGCTGAGTGTTATTTCGACTGCCAAAACAGCACAAAATCAAGGTGCAAGCGATGAAAGCATTTTTACATGTTTTTATGCAGTCTTAAAGCCTTGGGTAACTGGTAAATGCATGTGCAACATCAAATCAATACAGGAGTCAATAGGAGCTTTTGCGCGCTCGTATTGCTTCCTTGAAGATTGTTGAAATTTGCAGCAATTTCGCGAATAAAAAAATGTATTTTTATCGAATTTTCGAACTTTTCCAAATTTCTCAAAATGTAAAGCGCTTGGGGATTTATTAATATCATTTCTTGAAATATATCACCTAAAGGGTTGTTTGGGTGGTATTAGCCAAATTGGGCATATTGTTCCAGTTGGAACGATATGCCTTGATTTAACTTCACAATTAGACCAACAGTGTTACTTATTTTCGTTGTGAGAGAACAAGTGTGGTTTTTCCGAGTTAAGTTTTCGTCAATTAATTACCCAAGATATGAAATGTTTTTCTTAACTTTGTTCTTTTTTTTTTTCATCATCCAAATGACATGTATTAAGAGCGACGGTCAGGAAATATCGACCATCGAGTGGCAAGTGTTGAAAAATCGATTTCCTTCATTTTTTGTCCATAAATAGCTATTAGGTAGATAAGTTATCTGATGTAAGTCGTTCTCGCAAAAACCCTTTTATTTTCAAGAAAAGTTAAAATATCAGTTTTCGTGGTCGGAGTCTCAAAATGGCCGTATTTTTAACCCGAAATTTGCTGACAGCAACTCTCCTCGCGTTCGCAAACAAAAGCACAAGGAGAAATTTGGACACTTTCCATCAATAGAACAACTCTTCTTTTTTCAATAGAAGGTACTTTCAAAGCAATATCGAGACTCGTTGAACTGACGTAATTCAAAAACGAAGAACAGGTTTTTACGGTGACAAAAACTTTAATTTAGTAGTTGTTTTCTGCGACATTATTCTTCATGTGGCATAGCTCCAAATTTTCCCAGTCCTGGTTTATTCACACACTTAGACATTCATCTAAAACGTAACATACCTGAGAATTGGCTTGGGTTCCTAAAAGCAGCCTCCAAACGAAAGCATCGAAGTCGGGTAAATACAGTGAAGCGTGACCAAAACAACTTATTTAACGGCTCCAAGTTTCCTCGATCGTAAAGTAACAAGACGAAATATCTTCCTGTTCCGTCATCCTTAGCGAATTACCATTGTTAAAGTCCTTATTTTTCGATAAAAGATGAGTACCAGATTACTAGCGCGTTTGATATTTTTCTTCTTCAAAATACTGTCGGCACCGAAAATGTTCCTCTTTCAAGAATTGCGTTGCTTTACTACCGTGATTCCGTGAATGTTATTTTGACGGTACCATCTCTTCAACGTACGTTATGTCAGGTGCTGTCACGGAAGAGATTGTCACGCGGAGTCGCCGTCTGGTAGAGTTCAGTGTTTCAAAATGGCTAAAACTGACCCAGTTTCACCTTTTTACTCCACTCTTTGATTGAAATAACGAGCCTTTAGGCTGTAAGTTTCTACTTTTGTAAATTCGAAATTGGAAGTGTTTACACAACTACCATCGGCCTGCCATGAAAATTCCTGAACTTCGATGGTGTCTTACAGAGATTTCCTTCAATAACCCAAGCCAATTCCCAGGTATGTTTTAATGAATGTCTAAATGTGAGAATTAAATGGCGTGAAGACAAGTTGGAGTTATACCACATGTTAAATATTGCCGTCGATAATGAGTGACGAACTTAAGTTTTTGTTATCCTGAAAACCTATCCCTTATTTTTGAATTATTTCAGTACGACGAGCTTCGCTATTGCCCTGAAAGTATCTTCTAGTGGAAGAAAAAGAATTTTTCTGTTCGTGAAAAGTGTCCCAATTTCTCTATACGGCTTCGTTTGTGAACGCGAGGAAAGTTGATGTTCGCGAATTTCAGGTTAAAAATTAAGCAGGCTGGGACTCCGGCATCGAAAACCGATCT
>OZ037995.1:27536403-27623903 GCA_964035705.1 Porites rus
TCTAATGTTTATGTCCCAATGAGGCGGCTGATTGTCGACATGAAGCAAGATAATTTGTTTTCATTCAGCAAAATTTAATAAATCATTCATTCATCATTCACTACTTCAAAGGAGGCTAGGGTTAGCAAAATTAAATGTTTTGACCAGAAAGGGTAATTTTGACTCCAATAATGTAATCCGTTCCGGATACCAAGGGATAAACAAAGTCAATCCTAAAAAATGAGCGTAACTGGCTGATCAAAAACAAAATTGGGGGGCTATCTCGCTTCTGAACACAGTATAAAATTGCCACTAAGACAATCGTAGCTAGAATTACGAAGGTGCTGCCCAGCTTAATACACCAGGATCAGACGAGTTACACCAAAGGCCGCTTTATTGGTCAAAATATACGTTTAATAGCAGACATTACAAGAGTGCACAAAAACGGTAGATAATTCTTGTATAGCGTTGTGTTTAGATTTCAAAAAGGCGTTTGACAGTTTAGAGAGGCACTTCCTTCAAAAATCTTTAGAGATGTTTAATTTTGGCACTCCTTTGATGCAGTGGATCAATACTTTTTCCATGGTTATTGACTAATGGTTACGTATGTTCGAATTAGAACGCGGTGTTATGCAAGGCTGTCCTGTTTCTGGCGTACTCGTTGTATTTGCAGATGAAATTTTTGCAAATTCAATAGGAAACGATCAATTGATAACGGGTATACATTTTAAAGGCAGGGAGTATATTAAGTTATCTCAATACGCGGATGATATCTCATGCTTAGTACGTGACGAAAAATCAGTTGAAAAGCTCTTAGAGAAGTTAAAGGCTTTTAAAGGATGTTGCGGATTAGAACTGAATAGATCAAAAACGGAGGCATTGTGGTTGGGAAAAACTGGACCAGAACCGACAAACCGGCCTAAGAAGTGCGTTTGTCTAGGCGTTTCTTTTTCAGGTGATTCGGAGGCTTCCACAAAGGATAACTTTGAAAAAAAGTTAGTCGCTCTGGAAAAAGTGTCTTAACGTCTGGTCTTCTAGAGATTTAACGCTCTTTAGAAAAATAAGCATTATTAAAAGTTTAGCTCTTTCAAAAATTATGTTCTCAGTGTTCCCACTGGTTTTGTTGATCAAGTGAACAAATCTCTATCCAACTTCATATGGAACCACAAACCACCCAAAATCAAGCGCTCGACAATGATTAAAAGGATAAAAGATGGCGGACTCAGCATGCCTGATTTCGATAAAATAGGTAAATCATTGAAAGCAGGGTGGGTGAAACTTCTCTTAGACCCTCAGCTGCAATCCTGAAAGACAATACCGTTTAGCCTTTTAGACAGTGTAGGTGGCCCGTTGTTGTTTAAATGTGATTTTTTGTTAAGAACTTTACCTGAGCTCCCTCTCCTACAGCTCTTCTACTGAAATGTTTTCAGTGCTTGGGAGTATATCACAAGCACACAGCAAGTACAAAGAAGAACTCAAAAAGGAGATCCTGTGGAATAATCATGAGGTCACTATCGGTGGCAAATCTGTTTTTTTTTTTATAAGCAATGGTATGATGCTAGCATAAAGACCTTGCCAGACATCCTAGACAAGCTAAGGAACGAAAGTTCTTGACGTTTACAGAATTCAAGAAAAAGTACATAATTAACACAAACTTTCTGTGCTATATTGGCTTGCGTAATGTAATCCCAAGGCACTGGAGGAAAGCCTTTAGTCTTGGTAACGAAAATGACTTTGTAGTTACCAAACATAAGTCAGTTCAGCCATTTAAGAACTTGCCCCCCACTTGCCGGCAAGCACGCACGTCTTATGTATCTAAGTCTTTCCAAAAACCTACATCAGAAGTTCGTCCTATTGACACTGGATTCACACATCAGACAATGCGGCGTTATACGTTCTTCCATTCAAAGTTACAAAAAACATAAAGCTTTCTATGTTTTAATTTAAAATAAACCATCACATCCTGTACACTCACGACAAACTTTTCAAGGCCAAACTTGCTGAAAGTGACTCTTGTCATGTGTGTAAATCGAAGCAGACCCTAAGGCATCTGTTTGTAGAGTGTCTGCATGTCCACTCCTTCGAGAACCTTTTTACCTCTAGGTGGAACGACAATAACTCGACCTTTGATCAATAACGATAAAATTTACGGATATCTCCCTGAGAAACATTCCTTCCATACGTTTAATCTTGCCTGATAATCGCTCCTTTTTATCTCTACACCGCAGCCAAGGAAAGTGGACCATATAGTTTCTTAGCCTTTAAAGCTTTTCTGAAATATGAATTTTCTATAGAGCCTTCAAGCGTCTGAGCATTCTTAAGCCGCAAATACGTTTGACATGTTCAGTTGTTTTTTGTTATTGGGTTGTTTTTTTTCTAATTCAGATAAGTAATTGCCAAATCCTGTGTACCAATTGTATCTTGTCTTGTACCTCTTATTTTGTTATGTCTCTCTTTGTTTGTTAACATTGCATATTGTATTGTACTGAATTAAGCTTTAAAAAAGCAAACAAAGCAACAACTTGCAAAAACAACAGCGGTCAAACAATAATGTTTGGCACCATTTGAGAACATGTTTTTTGGTTTTATGTCCACTCTTAGATAGAACCGGGTCATTAAAGTGAGTAAACAATGATGCCCTTCAAGGGGGCCTACTGTCAGAGGGTCCAAGTAACATCACGGTATCACCCCGTGCCAGGCTCTCAGATAGTAAGGACCGGCGTTGCAAAAACAAGATCAGGCTTGATCTAGAAAAGGGGGTGGTGGTGGAGAAAGAAGAAAAGAGCATTCTCCCTCTCCAGCTTTCTCTCAGTGCATTACTATCTTTGAGCCTGTGCCAGGCTATCTCTAGAAAAAGCTAGCAAACAACGCCTTGGCCTTGGCCCATGTTTCGACCAATTGAGAGTTCAATATCACCTTTCATTTCTATTTCATTTTTTTTCCATTGGCACCTTTTCATTTATTATGTTCTAAACTGATTTAATACTTTTTCATGAACAGAAAATTTGGATGTGTTAGATCGGACTCCTTATTATTTGAAAATTGGTAGCAGCGAAACATTACCATGTTCCTTGAAAAACGACAGTCACATCAGATGGTACATCGACGGCAAGGTTGCTTCCACGCCTGGGCGCCAAATTAAGACTTCCGGTGATACATTAACAATAAATGATATCAAAGTGTCTGATGGAGGTACCTATGAGTGCCGTGGATTAAGTTACTTAAAGCTCTTCACCATATATGTGATTGGTAGGTAGCTTTTTCATTATAAAATTGCCAGTGTCAACAGTGCCAGCGTTATCGTTTCCAATTATTATCTGTCATCATCATTAGAACTATCCTAAATTGAGGAACGGTGAAATAGCGGAAAATCAACTAAAATTCTGAAATGAGGAACGTCGAAAGATAGATCCACATCCTAAAACGCGGAACACTAAAAACCAAAGAAAAAAGAGCACAAAAAGTTTATATGAAAAACGAGACATCGATTTTGCTCTTATTGAAAATATTGTTGTGCTAACAAGCGACGTTCAGAATCAAGTAGCAGTTTCCCAGTTCGTTGATTTGTGACTCTGTTACTTCCAAGCATGACTATTTCCCTTTCCCACAGCCATTTGTCGAGCAATTTTCACCCAGAAAGGTGAGCTTTAAATGCCGTGAGAAAAAAAAAAGTGAAAATATCCTCCTAGTCGAAGTTATGGTAGGCGACCTCCTCGGAAACTCCTTTAAGTATAGTGGCCGCAACTCGGGCTGCTCGTTTTAGAAAATGTCGAAAATGGCTTTTGTGACCTCAGTTTGACGAAGTGATAAAGCGAACAATACCCAACTTTTGACTGAGTAGTAGTAACTAATGACAATTCCGCAGCGGAACTCTCTTAGGTTGCGATGAAATCTTCAAGTAAAAAGTCTTATCTTTCTATCTTGAGTTTTTTTGTCCACTGAAAAAGCATATTCTTCCTTCCCACGTTTAAAGAATTTGGAGTTAATTCTATTTATAAATACACTTCTACTACACGGCTTTAGTCTAAGACCGTCGCTCTACAATTTCTCGGCCAAAAATCATCTAAATTGTCTCCAAAACCTCTCGTTCGAAGGCTTATTTCCTTAAGTTTTTGTTTGTGGCAATATTTTTGATCAGCGGCTTTTATTTGACCATAAACAACTATGTATTTGACCACTCGAACTTTCCGAACATTGTGAGCTCGGGAATCACAGTAAAAACCAGCGGTTAAAACCACTGCGAAACAGTCTGAATGTAAGTCGCGCGAAATTTGACAGGCGAGATTTCTGGACATGTCATATCGATGAAATGCTAACCTGGGATAATCAGATCAAACATGTTTCATGTAGATTCTCTCTAATGGCTTGCGATTGCTGTATTTAGCTAGAAAACTAAGCGATTAATATATAGATTTAGCCAGGGCTAAAAGCGAAGCTCTCCTTAATATTTATAGATTCCTCAAAGAAAATATAAAATTGAGTAATACTAAAGACAAGTTGAAAGCAACGAGAACGGTAAAAACAACAACAATAGATCTAATTAGCAAAAAAACAACTTTGCATGCGCAGCGCACTTTTTTTTTCTAATTAGCAAAAAACAACTCTGCACGTGCAGCAGTTTTTTTGTACATTTCCTTACCGTTGTTTTACACGATCTAAAACGTGAAACTTCCTTTAGCTTCCTATTTACGCGTTTTATGGAGCAAATGTTTGTGTTCCTGTTCACTCTGTTTTTTCACTGCCGCTTCTTTTTCACATTAGTAGCCGCTAACATTTCTCATTTTCTAACCGCCGCTATGTAATTTTCGTGTATTTCTTCAAACGAAATTAGTCTCCGTTGTTATTTATTTCTCTTCTCCTGACAAGTTTGACACTTGACATCGGCTTACATGTAGTGGGTGTACGGACGGTCGGCGTTCGTACACTACGTCATAACCAAATTTTCTCGGATGGATAGTTTACCAAATTTTCTTACCCATGGTGCTCCGCTGGCGCGCTTCGCGCGCGAGAGCTCCGCTATCAAGAGAGCCCTACTTCAATTATTGTGATATTGTATGCGGGGACAAATTTCAAAAGATGCAAAATAGAGCAGCACGGATTAATACTCGGGCTGATTGCTCTATCAGATCATCAGATGTACTGAGTTCTCTAGAGTGGTCTAACTTAGAAGAAAGAAGAAAAAGGCGCTTATTAGTTACGATGTTTAAAGTATTCAATAATAATTGTCCGACGTACCTTCGGGAGCGGTTTCGTAGAACCTCTGAAATTCATAACTATAATTTAAGGGGTTCTAATTATGATCTCCAATTACCACTACCTTATACGAATTTTCTTCGGCGTTCATTCTCTTATCGGGGTGCAATGGCTTGAAACCAACTGTCAAATGAAGCACTTGAGATAGGGGATCTTAATAGCTTTAAACTCGCGATATCCTAAAATGTAACTTTTTATTATGTTTTTATCTTATTTCTTTATTGAATCATTTCTTGTTAAATATTGTATTTCAAATAATTACAGGGTGTTTCAAAAGTTCGTTCCGATTGTAAATTGTATTTTGCGCAAAAAATTTAATGCTTCCTTAGGCAAATGTAAACTGATTCAGGTAGGAAATTTATCTAAATAACCGTTCAAAGCCATTTCAAACTAAAATTTGAAGAAATTATGATATTTTTTAAATTTTTCCCCAAATGTGCACGTACGCGAATTTTTTCCCGCCATATTTTTCGTGCCCATTTTGTAGGTTTTCTATTTTCGTTTTTTTGGCGTTTTCTTTTGTTTTCTCTACTCTTTCACGACAATGAAGGCGTACACTGTTTTTGCTAGAGCTCAGGCATCTATTTTTACGGTACTCTAGCCATTTCGTCCAAGAATTTGTCAAATTGTTGAAGAAGTCTGAACGATGAGAGAACAAGTGGTCAAGAGTAAAGACCTTACAAGACAAACCAAGGAGTAGATGGCCGGGTTTTTTTTACAAACTGTGTGAAAAATGTTATCGAAAAAGCTATAAGTATTTGCGTAATAATTCAACAAGACTGCAAGGTAAAAAGAAAACTTAAACTTCACAATATCAAAGTTTCGAGCACAGCGGTATGGAGATATGTGACCAACAAAGGTTGGAAAGCCTTGAAAAGAAAAAAGGCGGTGCCCACTTCATGCAGGCATGGCATCAGAAGAATTTGCAAACTTTATACCAAAGGACGACCGGCCGGCAAACTTACGTGATGCGAACCCTCTACTAACTATCTGGATTATCGTTGATGAGACAACATACAAAGATCCAGCCCCCAAAACACTGGACTAGCTAAGACAGCGACCACTCTTCACCTGGGAAATTGTGAATTTAGACACTCTATGAGAGCTCGTACATTCTATACCTCACCGCTTAGAAAATGTCAGAAATCATAAAGGAAGACATTCTGGTTGCTAATATTTCAGTTAGTCAATGTTAAATGAATAATGAATAACATGCTTAGGTTTACAAAAAATTATCTTTAATAATCAGTGAAATTTAAGCGAAGAAAAAATCGGAACGAACTTTTAAAAAAAACCTTGTGCTATTTTTATTAGTATTATTAGTCTTGCTTAACATACGAACTAGATAATCACGTTTATAAGATTCAACAGGAACAGATAAAATTGTAAATTCTTGTGCTACATTATTGTTAGTTAATCACTAGTTTTAACTTTTATAACTTGTAATTGTTTCACTGCTTGTGTGAAAACCAACTTGCTGAGCCATTTACCGTGTTTAAATAAAGTTGATTGATTGATTGATTAAATCAAGGCATGGAGACATGGGTAGGGGGGGGGGGGTAAGGGCATTTGTTTTTATCATCACGGCTTAACTAACAGACGACCAATAACTGAACATCGCCACTTAATTGACCAATCAGGTCAATAACTAGAGTTTAATACCATAAACTGGCGTGATACCTTGACTCTGAAGGTGACTATCGCACAGGTTGTCGAAACATTAGTCGCTGTCAACAACAACAGTTCTATTCAAGACTACATTCACCGTACCACTCGTCCGTTGAAAAAATAAACAGATTTATTAATGAGTGTATCATAAATAAATGAACCTGGTAATTCCTTTATCTTCATTTCATATCGATGAGTCTATTTACTGCTTTTGGCGTAACTTTAATTCAGACGGCACGTAAAAAGAACGAAAAGAAAAGCTACAATGGTAATAAAACTCGTCACGTCGGTACGCGTTCTCCTTAAAACGTTTTGTTCTCTTTATTATGACCATTTTATCATATTCCGCGTTTTGGTATTTGGGTCTATTTTCCGCCGTTCCTCGTCACCCTCATCATTACTACCATTTTACTAGCATCACCAGTACATAGAATGTCCCGGATAGTGCTTTCGATAAAATCAACTCTGTTAAACTTAAAGTGGAATATATTAACGCTGCTTACGTAAGAGTCATTGTGTCTGTGCAATAGATCCGTTTGGGATGCGTTTGTCAATGATCTGTCTTGATCTGTGATGGACAGGGAAGGTCAAAAATTCAAGTTTCACAATTTTCTTTAAACCCCTTTTGTTTTCATTCTATTAATCATTTAATAATCGTCCTTAAAAGAGGCACAATTATTACAATGGCAATTATATACAGGGCGGTTTCAGTCAAACTAGCAAGAAAAAATTAGTCCTTCAGATTTAATATTAACTTTAACTGAATTAAATATGTATTTCTTTTAAAGCGGAATTTAGAGATAAGCGTCCTCGGCAAACCCTTATAAGTGAAAAGTCTGGTAAAATAAAGTGCACTGGCGTAGGAACTCCAGACCCACAGTTTGAGTGGAAAAGGGATGGTAACAAAACGTTTGATAACCGTCGATTCACCGAGATGCCTGATGGCAGCTTGCTAGTCAGTCCAGTTCTACCAGGAGACGAGGGCATCTACATATGCACCATGAAACAGAATAAAAAACATAGCACTAGCACCGAAAACCAAGTCATAAATGTTTCTGTAATAGGTATGTAACGAGCAGGATAAAAGCGGAAACCTTAAGTTCCCGTAAAACTTGTTAATATGTTAATTAATTTACATTGTACTCACTATCTGTCTTCTTATTGGCTAGGAGCCTACATTTAATTCTGGAAATCAGCGAAACCTACAGATTAGTTAGTAATCTGCTAGCAGACAACTGACTAACCCCAATATAACAATAACTCCAAAGTCTCTACATCACGAAATACGCAAAGCCTACGGCTGGCGTCGTTAAGAAAATTACTATCATGATAGAATAAATCTGCTTCACTGAATAGATGCAATTAAATTACATTGGGAAGTTACCAAACGTGAAAGAGATACAAAAAGGTAACAAGAAATTGAAACGGGAATAAGTTTGAATAAATGTATAAAGTTCTTTCAAGTCAAATTGTATATAATTTCGTCCGTGACATGTTATGATATTGATCATGTAGAAAGCAAATCTTCAGCCTTAATGGAAGACTTTGGTGGTTTTACTGTGAGGATTCTGTATGGCAAACCGTTAACAAGGAAACGGTCTTTTCCCTTTAAAATTGGTATAGTTAGGCTATCACCATGTTTGAAACCTAGTGCCCTAGCTAAAAAAAAACACGTTAAATAACTGTAGAAAACAGACCTTCCAGACTGCACGCTAAAAATTTCTAAGCCCACAGTTGGTATGTGTAAGTTGAAATGCATTTGACTAAAACGCTGCTGGATGTTGAGGAAACGCCAGTGCATGCGTGATGGAGAACGCATCGGGGGCCGGCAGAGGTCTCTTACCTCTCTCTCCTTTTTTTTCTCGCGCCGTGAGAGACCAACACTAGAAGGGAAGATGAGTTCGTGTTTTATACTGTCTGAATACGTAGTCGAGGAGACGGCAGTAGGTTTAGCATTACTAGCGGCTCGTTAATTCAGACGGTTTTGCCTGGTGTTTGCGACTTGAGGAGACGTATGAAATTCAGGCTATCTGAAAACGGAGATTTAATTTATTGTTTTATTTATTTATTTTCAATCGAGTTAAAGCCATTAAATTTAAGATACCCGGGTTGGCATGCTACAACCTCTGAGCTATGGGAAACCCAAGTGAAATTGTAGAAAAATATAATTTCATATAATGTGCGCCTAATCCAAGTTTATACCTTTTTTAATTTTCTTTAGTTGCACCTGTTGTAAAAGTGTTTGGACCAAAAATTGGTGCAGTGCAAAAAGGTGATAACGTAAGTCTAAATTGCTCAATTGAAGAGGGTTCAACACCGGAGATACACTGGTCTAAGGATAACTTAACCCGATCTGAAAACGAAAGGGTGTTGCAGCTAACAAAGGTTAAAGCTGAAGACAAGGGGTGGTACACCTGTAAAGCAGAGAATGAGGCTGGCTCCTCTTCTGACGGCATCTTTCTAACCGTTGATGGTAAGTGTCTCACCCAGTTCGTAAATCTAATTACTACCGACCTTTTGTTAGACATTTTCTAATTGTTTTCTAGAACACAATAATATGGTAACT
Source organism: Porites rus (assembly GCA_964035705.1). Classification (NCBI taxonomy): domain Eukaryota; kingdom Metazoa; phylum Cnidaria; class Anthozoa; order Scleractinia; family Poritidae; genus Porites; species Porites rus. Next base: position 27,545,870 of record OZ037995.1, read on the forward strand.
TTAGATATACAAATTTTAACCAAACGTCCTGTTCCTTGCGAAATTCTCGAAGCTTATTGTCTTCATGATTGGATAGTGTAAAGTTCTCCGGTCGTCAAAGATCATAGTAGCTGGAGGCAACTTTTTGTCGACAGCTCAGCAGCCGGCCTGAAATGCACGAATTCTTACGATGCATTTTATGACTTTTACGTTTTATCGGATAATAAATGCTTTTACTGAACTGGAAATGTTGTGGGCGTTTTTTTTTTAAAAAAAAGATTACTCCACTCACGCTTGTTGGATAAGAGATGATTATATCCAACGCACACTCGTGGAATAATCCAATATTTCCAAGGCGAAGGGTGCATGATCGTGACCTAAAATAGCTTACAATTGTGCTTAATCACTTGATGTTATAAAAACCACAAAAGTGGCAAAGCACATCAGGAACATCACATTACGTCCGACGTTAATACCGACCCCGTTTTTATGATTCTGGAAAGGATAAGCAAAAGAAAGGACTTCTCAGAATTTCCCATACATGGGATATGAGAGAAACCTTTACGCAAGCAGATATAAAGGTGGTGTTAACTTGGCACCAATCTCAAAATTTGACTCGATTTAACCAGTATCATTTAAGTACTTCCCCATGCAAATTGTTATCATTTTTGCATAAAAGCTCGATGTATAATAAACACATTAACAATTTTTCAGTTCCCCCCAAAGTGAACCCAAAACTGAGGAATCAGTCACTTTCTTTGCACTCTGCGTTTGATGTGAAATGCATTTTGGATGGTGTCCCTCATCCAGAGGTCAACTGGACGAAGAACGGAGCACCTCTCCAGAATAACAACAATACGTTAAGGATCGTCAACGTGACATTCAAAGACGCAGGACAATATGTTTGCATTGCAGAAAGCAGGGCAGGAAAAATAAACATTTCCATCTGGATTGATGTAACAGGTAAAATTTCTTAGGGCTGTTTTTAGCGTTTAGCAATTGTCCATGGCTGCCACTGGCCGGGTTCACGCGTTAGCTACTGGCCAGACCACGTCGCTCACTAATAAAAAATGTAAAGCGCATGCAATGTAAAAAACGTGATCGATCTTGGGCAATGTCATTAAAGAAAGAGGAAAATGATACAAGTAATGAAAGCTTTTTTGGCAGAGAGAGCGTTCTTGCCACTTTAAGAGATCGGAAATTGTTTTTCTCGAAGTGTTACCTAGGGAATATAGCGTCCTGGAAATAACGGTTAAAAGAAAGTGGTATGGCCTGCTTCAGCCGGATATTGGCGTTGCCAGCGCTGGTTTGCGTGTAAAAGAAATGCGAAAAGGTTGCTTAATTTTTACTTTCTATGCTTGATGCAAGTCTCCTGTCACTTAGTGCAGCAAAAAAAGTATAAATCAATGGAAGAAAAACTATTGGGCTTTTTTCACATAATTGCCAATAAGGTTAAAGCGAGTGCCACGGGAGCGACAGTTTTGTTAAACGTGATCGCTTAACATTCGACTGTTAATCTAAGAGTGTAGCACACTATTATTATTATTATCAGGCAAATTAAAAAGTAGTAATACGAAGCGCTAACAAAATAAGACACAGTGTAACATATATGGTCTAAAATGTAGGGACTAAAACTCTCAAATAAAACTAACTCTTGCTATAAAATGTTACAAATGCAAAATTTAAAATAAGTATGCTTAAGTAGTATAGTAGGCACCGAGTTAACCCGTTTTGGTCTTTACCTCATGAATAAAATGAGAAGGAATACTATTATCTTCTGTTTCTTGTATTTCTAATATAACAGAAACAATGGACCCACCATCCTTGACCGATTTAGCTTTGTCATGTTCCAGTTTTATTTAAGCGGTTTGGCAGGTTTAAACATCGGTGGTGTCATAGTTTATTTTTAATTATGTGTGTCATATCCTTGTCATTGTCTTTTTTTAATTGTGTGCGTCAATGTCCCTTTTTGGGTATGATAATTTTCAAGTTGTGTTTTGATTGGTGGACGCCTTTCAATCAGACACGAGATACCGTTTTTGATAACGAAAGATTTTGTAAAACATTTAAGAGCGACGGTCAGGAAATATCCAGCAACGAGTGGCGATCTCCTTCTTTTTTTGTCCATGGATAGCTTTTAGGTAGATAAGTACGCTGATGTAATTTGTTCTTGCAAAAAGCATTTTATTTTCGAGAAAGTAAGAATAACTGTTTTCGTGAGTCTCGAAAAGGCCTTATTTTCAACTCTCCTTGCGTTCGCAAATAAAGCCACAATGAGAAATTTGGACACTTTCCATCAATAGAACAACCCTTTTTTTTCACTTAAAGATACTTTTAAAGCAATGTCGAGACGCGTTGAACTGACACAATTTAAAAACGAAGAACAGGTTTTCACGAAGACAGAAACTTTAATTTAGTGGTTGTTTCCTGCGGCATTATTCTGCACGTGGTATAGCTTCAAATTTTCCCAGTCCTCATTTATTCACACATTTAGACATTCATCTAAAACATACCTGAGAATTAGCTTGGGTTCCTGAAGGCAGCCTTCAAACGAAAGCATCGAAGTCCGGTAAATTTAGTGAAGCGTGACCAAACTAACTTATTTAACAGCTCCAGAGTTTCCTCGTTTCGAAAAGTAACAAGGTGAAATATCTTCCTGTTCCGTCATCCGTAGCGAATTGCCATTAGAGAGATTAAGATTTACGTTTACGGCACACGGCAAACGGCAAACGTCAGTTGAGAATTTCTCGAAATAGAAAATAAGCAGATAAAAACAGTCCAGAACGATTCTTTTGGATAAAACTGGCATAAAACTACTTATTTTTGTGTAGAAGCAATAAACAGTAAACGAAAAATTAGGGGAAAACTTGTTCACGTGGTACAAATTCACGTTTGCCGTTTGGCGTAAACGTGAATCTTAATCTCTCTATTGTTAAAGTCCTTATTTTTCGATAAAACGTGAATACCAGAATTCTAGCGCGTTTGATTTTTTCTTCCTCAAAATACTGTCGGCATCGAAAATGTAACTCTTTCAAGAATTGCGTTGTGTGACTACCGGGATTCCGTGACTGTCATTTTGACGGCTCTGTCTCATCAAACGTACGTTATATCACGTGCAGTCACCGAAAATATTGTCACGCAGAGTCGCGGGCTGGTAGAGTTCAGTGTTTTAAAATGGCTAAAATTGACCCAGTTTCAACTTTTTACCCCACTCTTTGATTGAAAAAAGAAACTTTCAAATGGGAAAACGAGCCTTTACACTGTAAATATCTACTTTTGTGCGTTTCGAAATTGGAAGTGTTTACACAATTACCGCCGGCCTACCATGAAAATTCCTGAACTTCGATGGTGTCTTACAGAGACGTCCTTCAATAACCCAAGCCAATTCCCAGGTACGTTTTAAATGAATGTCTAAATGTGTAATTTAAATAGCATGAAGAGAATTTGGAGTTATACCACACGTTAAATATTGCCGTCGAAAATGAGTAACGAACTTAAATTCTTGTTATACTGAGAAAAATTGATTTTTCAACTTTTGCCACGAAATTAAGATTTTTCTCGATTTTTCCTCACTGTCGCTCTTAAGGATTAAAAGCAACGCTATTAAAACATGACGTTTAGGCGGAGACATGTGACCATAATCATCTCGTTTCCTGAGTTTTTCGATCTTCCTCTCTATCCAATGAACTTTCTACATTGCTTTAGTTGGCGGAAGTATTTCCCTTACTTCGGTATCTTTTTCCTTTGCTATCAAATCACTTTGGCCCTTTTTGCTCTTGATTAAGCCCTTATCGACTCATAACTCCGCAGGTCCATTTAGGAACGTATTTACCACACAAGGTTTGGTCACGTCATCGTTATGTGGTAGTAGGACATACTCAACTAGCTGTGCGATGTTTGTCACGGTAATTATGCGTAGATTTCGAACTAACTGTCCGCGGGGAGTCCAGAATAGAATATCAACCATGTCTACCTTTCTCTTCATCTTGACCAGTACAGATGGAAGATAGGCTTAAAATGACTAACTCATAGCTTCGTTTCCTCTTTTATAGAATCAAAAACTTTAACTTGTAACAGCAAGGACCAATAGGTCTTGAATAAACCATCACCCTCTTCTACAAGGATTCGCTTCTCTGTTTTGTATGGGGCATTTGTTTCCTCTAGGTTTACTAGAGCATCTTTATATTAGAACACTTTCCACTTATTTTCTTCGGGGATGAGAATGTATTCCTTAAGTAATTGTATAAGACTTTGACTTATGCATGTATTTGTTGTTGAGTGGCTGTCCGTAAGAGAAACTGGCGCTGATGAGCTGAACAAACAGCTAACAGTTGAAGAAAACCACGGTTGCTCTTGACAACTTGAGACATTGCTACAAAGTGAATTAATTGTGGTAATTTACGTTCTTTTATAGAATGACTTGAAGGGAAAAAATAGAAATGTGGCGGAGGTGGTGGAGGAAGAAAACAATAGAAATGTGGTGGTAATGGTGGAGGGAGAAAATTTAGAAATGTGGTGGTGGTGGTGGAAAAAGAAAACAATAGGAAGGTAATGATGGTGATGGAGGAAGAAAACAATAGAAATGTGGTGGTGGTGAAGGAGGGAATGTCGAGTAGTAAACCTGTATAAATGAGCAACATTCTACCTTTTTCTCGGTCTACACTCTGCTCTTGAGAAGTTGACATGAGTTGGTTCTGTTCCGTTTGCGAAAAATCGTTAAGTAGAAAGGATAGCATGCAAAGACATGTAATGGCTAAACAACGCAAAGCTTGTCTCACCCCATTTCAAACAGTTGCAATGCCTTCAAAAAAATGTCAGCGGTTTCGCTTCGAGCATCCTTTCACCTGCACGGTTACCGGGGTGACCAGGTCTAAAAAAAAAAAGTATGGGTTCGATCTTTATTATAGCAAGCTTCAGAGGCAATTTCTTCTCCCCCGGAGAGGATAGTTTGGTGTTATTCACAATGGCAACCTGCGTATACAAAAATGCTAGTGGCCATGCCATACATTGAATTTGTGAAAGGAATTCCTACGGCTTTGGAGTAGGAGTCCTATTTTGATGTGAACAAAAGGAATTTGATCATGTTTGATGATCAGATGATTTACGCCAGCAAAGACAAGCGAATTGTGAACCTCTTTACTCTTGGTTCCCATCATCGCAATCTACGCGTGATTTATATCGTGCAGAATCTATTTCATCAAGGGAAAGGAAGCCGCAGCATTAAAAAAAACGGTCCCTACTTGGTGCTATTCAAGAACCCTCGAGACAAATGTATCCCGGGCAAACCCATTTCTTTTTAAACCAGTACAAAGAGACTGTAAAAAGACCCTCTGGATACCTACTAATTGATCTGAAAACCACCACACCAGATAATGGTCGACTACGAATAACCAAGCAGGGTTTCATAACAATATTGCTTAAGAGCTTCTGAAATATCTAAATCAGCAAAATCTTTCACCTGTCCCACTTCTTCCAGCTATCCAAGAGATACAGGGCAAAATCGATGATGTCCTTTCTCGAAATGACCTTCGAGACGTGACGATTAAAAAGATAAGCGGTATCTTCAATTGCAGAACAGATACCTTGCTTTCAAAGTACAATTAAATACAAGAACACGATCAGAAGAAATAATAAGCGCTATCTCAGACTTAAAGTGCTACTACGATCAAATTTGGGAATTTGTTTTTGATTACATATTTCGAAAATGTATGTAAAAGTGACTTACCGTGCCAAGTTTGGAGTCCAAGTATGATCTGGAAGTGTGTTTATTTGCACGGCAATTTTCGTAAATGTCTTGCCGCCATTACTCGATTCAAAAAATGACCGGGAGTAGTATTTGAAGGAGTTGGGGCGAGATGTGACGTAGAAACATCAACACGGCAAAACAAGGCAAACAAACGTGGCTAATTTCGCATGCAGGACGAGATATTTTTGGAAGCTTTTGGAGGTTCTTTCTTCGCTTTTTTGACTTAAAGCGAAAGTATGCCTGGTAGACGTTGTGTTGTTCAGGACTGTGGAAACGTAAAGAACGATGAATTGGGGATTTCTATTCATAATTCTCCTGATTCGGGCAGCGTTAGATTAAAGTGGAAAAGGTTCGTGTCCATTCATCGGAAGGATTTCAACCAAGTGGGAAAATTTGCTGTGTGATCGGAGCATTTAACAAGGGATTGGTTTACGCTTGCTTTTCCGATGAAAGACATGAAAAGGAATTTGAAGAAGGGGACGTTTCCAACCATTTGGAAAAAATCCTCTCAAACACTATCAAAGCGGAGTCGACGATCGGTGAGTGAAATTACAATGTATTTGCGCAGCTGTGCTTATCACCATTATATTTATTTCCCCATTTACCTGTGACATGATTTTTTCTGGCATCGTTGTTCAATATTCGTGTAATGAATGCTCTGACTATTTGGACTTCCCATATTGTTGCATGTGTTTTCATACTTTTCTGCTTTCTTCTCATAGTTATAGTAAAACGGGCGTTTGCGCTGAGTGGACGTAAGTCAATTCCCCAATTCCCAGACCTTTCCACTCAAGCGTAAAATTTAGAAAAAGTGAAGCTACATAGAAATCCGGCTCTCTATTTTTTGAGAGATTATCTTGCTGTTACTTAGAGATTTGACAGTACTCCGAACTTCCCTCCAAGAAATCTTACAGCAAATTAGGAGTTACACGCTAGTCTTTTAAAACGACCAAAAATGGACTTAGTCTGATTTCTACATTCTATAAGTTCAGTTACTGTTTGCGGGTTTTTTTTTTCGTTTGTATTTTAATTCTATTTTCACTGTCTGATTTTAAGGCAAAGATGTGGTTAAACCTTGCTTCCATTTCTAGTTTTGAAAACATCGATATAAATCTCAAATTTAAACTTGTTTTGAAGGGGAGATATAAAAAATGGTCGTACCTATTTTCATTTTTAGCTACTAAATGAAATTCTGGCTGGTCAAACATACTAATGAGGATACAGAGGAAAACAACAATCCTGAAGAAGAAGTGATCTCTTTGAATGGAAGTTCTGCACCTGAGGAGAGTGCTGACACTATGGGGGCTCCCAATCTCAACCCTGAGGAGTCTCCAGAAGTCGAGGGTGTCTGAATACAAGTCAGCGTTCTTTGCTTGAGGTAAATCCTGAAAAGGAGGGCTACATCCCTGAGACTGAGACGGGTCAGATAAGTGTTGATGCTGAGATGGCTTCAGACGTCCTAGGTACTCCTGGTGATAAGACAGCTCTCGAGAGCCAAGGGATTTCAGGCACTGATGAGGTTACTGAGACCATGCAGATCCTGGAGGCTCAGGGAATCGAAAAAGTGCAGGATATGGATGAAGTTATGCAGATTGATGAATCGTTAACGATTCCTGAACTTGAACAGGTTTCTATGGTAGGCGCATAACTCTAATTAATGTTTATTTGCATCTTTGTATTATCATAACAATGGAAAACTACATGTGCAGTTATTTTACAACAATACTAAAACACAAAGATTCTAAAGTCTTGTTATTACAGCCTGTATTAATGTTGAAAGTTTGTTTTTTGTAGGATACTCCAACTGGACATGCTGGGAATTGCACAACATGCAAAACCCTGAGGAGTGAGGTGACTCAGTTAAGGGGCAAAGTCACAAGACTGAAGAGTAACTTAATCTCCAATCGAGATCAGTGGGTTAAAACCTTTAAGAGCATACAAGAGCCGAAGCAGTTGCTGATGGTGAGTGCTGGTGAGTCAACAATAATTGATGTTGATGAGTCATATTGGCATAACTGCCTATCTTTATATTTTTATTATATTTTATCAATATTTGATTATTTAATAATAATTAAAATTTTAATGGTGATAGAATTTTTTTTAATTCCATTTGTTTAAGCTATTCAAACTGATCCACGGCCAGTAACAAATGAGACAGAGTTAGGGCTAGAGGATGAATCAGACGATGAGCAGGAAATGCAGGACGACGCGTATGAGGAGTTTGAGTGTGATGAAGACCCTACATGGAGTCCTGAAGAAATCGAAGATGCATATAAAAAACTAAAGGAAGATGATGACTCGGTGAAGACTCATCAGAACCCAATTTATTGCATTTTAACATCTTAGCTCTAAGTATCCTCTGAGAAGTGATTTAGGCCTAAAACTAACTTCCAGTATGAGAGGATCTATTTAGAAACAAGAGTACATGAAATTTGTTTTTTAATTTACTCAGATAAGAATTGCAAAAAAAAAAAAAGAGGAAGAGGCATAGCCAGCCCATAGTCTGGAAGTCCCAGGCCTAAAAATGTTTGGTTTGTCCACTCAACAACTTGTAATAAATTATGCATCATTGCGGTGGGCTAGATAGCTTAAGGGCTCAAAGTTGTCATGTGTGCAATCAACAGAATTATTATAAAATTTAAGCATTTTTCAGGATGTATTTGAGAATAAAATCCCAACCCACAATTAGCCAGGTTTACAACAAGTTGAAAAACTGGCAACACCCTGAGAAAAACAATAAAAATGATAATCATTTTTTTATTGTTATTTTATTATTTCAGATGCTATGATTAAATGAGTATTTCCTTTCAATCATTTTTTACAGGTTGGATGTACAAGGAAAAAACATTCGAGAGGAACCGAAGGGAATTGTTTTCCTTTCCAAACTTCTTCTTTTGTTTCAGTTCTGCCACTTGTGCTTCTTTTCAAAACCCAAACTTTCTGTATCACAGACAGGTACCTTGTTAACCGTAGAAAGTTTCTGCAGAAACTGTAGCCAGAAAAAAGTCTGGAAGAGTCAACCAGACCTGCTAGGAAAGTTTCCAGCAGGTAACCCGCTATTACGTTTTGCAGTGCTCTGTGAGCCGAGTGAAAAGAAAGAAACGATACATTAAAACTGTAATTAAATTCAGGCTGAATTCGATTTAATTTTTATTACTTGTGTACATGAAAATTGGAGCAACATCAGAATTCCCAGCCACTAAACTTGAGTTTAACTGAACACTAGAAGAACAGGGCAAGTTTGTCATTCAACAAAAAGCGAGTAAGTGGCTGAGAATTCTGAAGTTTGGCCCATAAAATTAATTGCTTACGGACAAGTATTCAAGCAACTACTGTAGGTCCTTCATGGCCCCAATAGCATACACGACACTCTTCAAGAACAAACAGTGCATTATTCATTTTCTTCATCTTGGAATCCACGATAATGGCCATTTTGACTCGGAAATTGTTTCCTGATTTTATTGTAGGCACAACAGGGCAAGGGGTATCACCTGGAACTACCAATATAACTCCACAGCAGTCTTGTAAATTGGCGATAGGCCACAGACCTCAGGAATCTAGTTAGAGAAATGAGATCACTGTTAATTCATGGAGGGATTGGATGGTGATAAATAAATACTCCTTTTAAAAATAAGAAGTTGGGGCAATAAAGCCATTTAGAAAATAACAAATGTGATTCTATGAGATCAGTCCACGGCGATAAGCTTAGATGTTTCAATTATTCAATGCTATGTAAGGTTCGATCGTTCCGATACAAAGTCAACAATACCCCAACTTACTCATCATCACTTTTGTTGCTTTGCCCACGAACAGTTGTGTACGACTTTCCAGCTCGCGTTTTTAGGCCCAGTGCAGCCACTTCTAATACGTGGCGGTTTAAGCAGACGCTTTCAAACCCTGGATGGAGGGTTATGCATACGGTCCGGTCTTCAATGGCTTCTTCCATGACCTCTTCGCAGCGATCGATCTCTTTGCAGCAAATGCACTCCTGCGCTTTTGTAACAAGGCTGACAGAGCAGTTCGAGCACGAACACCTGCAAAATAATGTGAAAAATTCGTCAAACACAAGAAAAATACGCCTGTATAAAATTATTAATTGTCTGACCTCTTCAATAAAACTATCGCATAAAATCAGGACTACAGCTAATCACATAGCAACGAAATTGTAAACTTAAACAAAACACATAGTCGCGTTCGTCACGCGCACGATTTAACGACGGGTATGTTGAAATTGGAAAATAAAAATATAAATCTACATTCCATGATAACACCATACCATTCATTCGCTGGCACCTCTTCCGAATATCTTCGTTGAAACTGTTTTTCCTCTTCTTCTTCGCGATGAACTCTTTCGTTGTAGTCCGCGGCTTCTTCCTCGGTAGCAAGGGGTTCGAAACTGTCGTCGTACGGGGCAAATTCAGACAATTCCCCAATCACTTCGTCAACTGTAAAACTTTCTAGATCACTTTCAGATGTGCAGGAAGAGGAATCCGACGGGGATGACATCTTAAACGCCTTGTTAAAAGGCTCTAAACTCACAAACTTTTCCCAAATGCGAATCTTTTGGTTAATGTTTCTACGTCACAGTGCATAAATCACGTGGTCAAACGCACGACCGCTTTGCGGAGATCTCGCGGGCTATTGTTTTGCGAACTTTGTAATGGCGGACGGTATTTACGCACTTTTCAGTGGGAAATTTCCAGCTCCCGTACGCAAGTATCGTTCCAATTTCTCGCTATTTGTATAATTTTGAACATATACAAAAGATTTATGTTAAAAAAACTCGGAAACAAAAACAAAAATTTTCGTCGTAGTAGCACTTTAGCATCAAGCACACAGAATTCTTCGACATCAACAGTATTCGCAGATCCCCTTAACCCCTTCAACGTAACACCTGCCTTAAAACAGGCAGCCATCTTACAAAAACCTGAAACAGAAGGTTCCACCGTACCACCATCCTTAATTCTTATTTCGTGACCCCTCCTTCCACAGTAGAAACCCCATCACAAGCCCCGAAACGCAAAAGGCGTCGCATTCATTTAGTAAATTATTTGGATGATGATGATGATGCTCATGGCAAACAGAAGAGACGAGCCAGCCATACGAAATTTGGAGCCCTACCTTACAAAAAAAATTACAAGTATTCTAGGGGGAAGAAGATGACTGAATTTTTTTTATCCCTTTCAAAATTTTTATATATTTTAATCTCTTTGTATTAATTTTTCAATAAAGTTTTTAAAAGGGTATCTCGTGTCTGGCTTTAAAGGAGTCCACCAATTAAAACACAGCTTGGACATTATCATACCTAAGTAAGGATATTAACGCACACAATTAAAAATAAACTATGACACCATGGATCTAAAAGCCTATCAAACCGGTTAAATAAGACTAGAACGTGAGAAACAAGTTAGACCGGTCAAGGATAGTGGGTCTATTGTTTCTATTATATTAGAAACACAAAAAGAGAAGAGTTTGAGATTCCTCCGCATTTTATTCATGAGATAAAGACAGAAGGCTATGACGTCATCGGCGTTAATGTATTCCTCCGCAAGTTAATAAGATCCCCCAGTACATTCGGTGCCAACTATAGAACTTACATATATAATACAGTCAAACCTCCATATGCAACGACCTCCTGTAAGCGCCCAAGTATCAAAAACACCAAAACTTTCCCAGTCGAAGCCTTACAATTGGAATCTCTCTTAAACGACCACCTCCTGTAAGCGACAGCGACCACTTTCTTGGGCTAGCGGTTTAATGGTTTTTCATTGTTTTTATTATACATTGTTTTGAAGAAAATAAGGGCAAACAGCTAACAAATAGGTTCCATGCTGCCGTCATCTACGTATCCATAACCGTCACTCCCGCCGAGGAACGGTATTCCAACATCGAGAGAGAATTGATAGGAATAGCCGTTCGCCATGGGGAGGCTTCACCACTATGTGTTTGGCGAACCAGTCAGAGATCAAAGAGAACACTAACCTCTGGAGATGACTTGGAAGAAGAGTTCTGCCACTGCCAGTCTGAGACGTCAATGCCTTCTTCTGAGGCTTGCCAGATACGAACTTCAAGTGGAGAATAACTGTAGGAAGGACACACGCCCTAAGTTGAGTGAACCCTCTCAGTCCGAAGCCTATGGACTCAAAGCATATGGATGTGATTCACCTCACTTCAACCGTCCCAGCAACAGACAACCGACTTGAACAGGAACAGAGTGGCCACCTCTGCTGGTTCAGCTCTAAGCCAGTTACGACATTAAATTTTTCACGGTTGGCCACTTCAGAAACAGCAACTCCAAGGACGAGTGTAATATTACGTACTGTAACATCATAGGTGACGAATTACTCCTTAATTTTGGCGCGAAATTTCAGCGTTAATTTGTAATTTCACACGTGAAATTACTAAATTGCCATGGCAACCTGCCGTACGTCTCCGCTTCAAGATGGCGACCAAGGTTTAAAATGTCATGAATAGTCATGAATGAAGATGTCAGGGCATAAAAAGACGCTTAAGAAAACCTGAACACACGAAAGAGCTTATCAAGAAGGATTCTTAGAGGTATGTTGTCGAAAAACTCTGAAAACTTAGCCAAATTTCAGCTCTAAACGTTTGAGAGAGTGGAGTTCACGATCGATCGATACGAGCCCGGATAACTGAGGATAAAGAAGTAAAAAATCCTCGATTGCTAAGGTAATTCGTCACCCATGATATTAATAGGTAATCAGATGGTATACTCGTGAAGTTAGGGAATAATTTCACTTGCGTTTTGTCCAAATCCTAATTATTTCCCTCGCCTAAAGGCTCGGGAAATTATAAGGATTTGGACAAAACGCGCGTGAAACTATTCCCTAATTTCACTCGTCACCATTTGATTACACATACTAATTACCGGGAGGAGCTTTTTTTCTGTTAAACATGGTGTGTTGTTCAAAGCCCATCGACTTGTGATTCCAACCTTACTGAGAGCAGAGTATCTAAAAGATCTTCAAACGGGCTACTTAGCAGGGGAAAAAACTCTGTTGAAAGCACACCAGACAGTCTTTTGGTCCGGGATCTCGGATTATGTAAGAAATGCAGTTAAATTATGCGACGTATGCCTGAAATACTAGCCCGCTCAACAAAAGGAACCACTAATACCGCATGATAATACTTTAGCCAAAGCTATCCTTGATCGAAAGATTTCATTGAAGCCATGGTCAAAGTCGTAAAGGGCATCATGGAGGCAGAAGAGTCGGGTTTTGATCTTAAAATACTGATCCAACGCGCGAGCCCAATCCGACCAGATCAACTTCTACTTCTGTACATCAAAATCTGCATGCCAATCTGGAGATCAGCAGGGAGCCGCAGGTAGCACATAAACAAGCCCAAGGTGATCATTACGATCGGAAAGCCAAGAAACTTCAAGTTCTACAGCAATTTCAGAGTGTTCGGTTCCAGTTAGATCCCAAGAAACCAATCCGGCAGAAAGCCACAGATATATTCGTCAGCGATTAAGAACAAGCCACACGAATAGGCCTTTTGCATCTTGTCACTCACGTGGTACAAAACCGCTATGCTGGAGAGCAAGTGACGCACTGGGAGAAGACAAACAAAGAAAATTACCATTTTAAATGATGTGCGCTCTTTGTTTGTCTTATCCCATTGCGTCTATTGTTTTCCAGCATGGCGGATTTGTACTACGTGAATTTCAACTGTAAAGAGCCTATAAACTACTTTGCGACTACCATAACCGGCGCCACTTAGACAAAGTTGACGAATCAGGTTACAGGAAAATAACAATACTTTCCAAGAAGGTTGGTTGTGGGCCAATCAGTAGCTTACAAAAACAATAAGATACTCGAAGCACGTTAATTTAAATATTGACACCAAGCGTTTTTCAAGAAAACAAAATGTTTTACCAGACAATGTTTTTGTAATATAAAGGAAATAAAGGGAGATGTAAAGAATCAACCATAAGAGGACACAGAAAAAATCTGAGCCCCAGATGGGATTCGAACCCACGACCCTCCGTGTTCTAGATCGGATGCTCTAACTTCTGAGCTACTGAGGACTCGTTGGCGGGCAAGGGTCTTTTTGTGGGTTGGACTTGCGAACCGCATCTCGCAGTCACACAGTCCATCACAAGCAACACATTGAGGCTTAACTGTATCACACAGTCACATTAATAGCAAGAAATGTCTCACCCATGAAGGAGCCTCCAACCAACCAACCTATGCCACTGATATATATTAATATCAGTGGCAATGTACATGTTTTTCTATTCGAAACTTAAAGATTCACTCATGCTTAGTGTGCGTATATATGTTATTTACCGGCTGGGAGGTTCGTATTAGGAGAAGCTGTGCCCGAGGTCTTGAGTACCGCCCGAGCTCGTAGGCCGAGGGCGGTACTCAGACCTAGGGCAAAGTTTCTCCCAATACAGACCGACCTTTGCCGGTGAATAACGACGCGTTCATGTTGATGAAGTGCGCGATCGATTGCAAACCAAAACAAAACATTACAACATGATTTTTAGCTCGGTAATTTATATTATGGCACTTACTGCTCTCTTTTAGAAAAAAGAAAGGTTTTTGTGTTTTGCTAGATAATTCATAATCTGAGTGTCAAACAATTAAGGATAAAAGAATTGACAAGCTTGATATTAAAAGCGCCAGGAAGAAAATACAGCAAGGATTTTCTTCGGCTGAATAATTCAAAAATTGCTTTAAGATTAGTTGAATCGAATGGGATGAAAACCGCACAAAGGCTTTGTAAAAATAGCTAATTACAACCAATTTTAAGGTTTTGAATTGAATTCGAATAAAAGAAGGCGATGTGAGTAACAAGTTATAAGCAAAGAAATGAAAACGGCGATAACCGACTGCTGAAAAATGATTCGTGTTGTTGATTGAACGTTAAAGGCAATCATTGACAACAACCTTTTCTTACAAGTAGAAAACTAGCGAGGCAAAATTCAATGAAAAACGGCGGAATCTAGATTCGTACAGCAAAAATGGAGAACAAACCTAGAAACAGAGCACAGATATCCAACAACGGTGCATAAAAGCAATATTGCAGTACTTACAGTGCGGTTATAAAGCCAGTGAAGCGACATCACGAGCCACCTGTTTTGCTTTGCCTTAGCGGCTTTTCTGGCTGACTTGCTTGACTCTTTTTGTCTGAATAATAAAATTCACTTTTCCCCAGCTAATTTTGTTCAAGTTCAAGTTTGAGCATTAACTACGTCGTCATGAGTAAAGATATGGGAAAAAAGATTACCACAACTGTATTATATAAAGATGAAAATTTCTTATGATCTGGGTTTTATTGCAATCGGCGTCACCATGGCAACGTAACAACGCCATTACGTTTTTTATTTATTTTGCGTAATAAAATGCATTTACACTCCACTTTGAAAGGGTGTTTTTTTGGGCTAAAAGATTTTGACAAATCACAAGAGTTGAAAACAACAGCCAAGAAAAGTTTACAATTTTACATGTTCCCCACATAGGATTTCTTTGTTATTCAAACTGAGACCAGATTTTGTTATATGGAAGATGGTTGGAAAGTAAGGATGAGTATATGTACTGCTTTATGAAGTTTTGTTAACTTTTGCTGTTTAAGCCAATCAGAAGTAAGTACAGACAATAGAAAAGTTAGCACCTTTTTTGCATTCCAACATGTTCGTTGCCGTTGTTGCTATCGTTCTTATCTGGACCGTTTCTTAAACAAATTTAGAGACACTATGACAATTAATTGTCCGTCATCCTTGTATAGCTACAGTTTTTTGGAGGGATACGGCGTATAAGATACTTTTTTGTCATGTTGGACACTATATATATTCTAAATGATAAACGTCTGTTTGCAGAGTGCACAGAAATATAACAAACATATCTTTTGTGTATTAAGCCTCCACAAAAGACGTCACCAAAAGGCTGGTGTACATATCCATCAATTTGACACATTGCCGTCCAAATTTTCAAACAATTTGATAACATTCTTACGGATTATTAATTTTAGTTCTTATGTGCGTATAAAATCTATTGCCTATATAAGTTGTAATTCATAGCTATTTTTTAAGTATCTTTATCCTGATTGTTAAAGGTTTTTATTCATTTAAAATAGAATCTCCTCAAGCTGTTGTGTCTCCTTCAAATCAAACTATTCCTGAAGGAAAACCAGCGAACATTAGCTGTAAAGCTACTGGTTTTCCAAAGCCGGCATTAAGGTGGACCTTTAATGAGGATAGAGATCTTCCGCAAGGTTCAGTTGTGGAATACAACGAAAGCAGATCATTCCTCAAGTTGAAAAATGTTTCAAAACTCATGGCAGGAACATACAAGTGTACAGCCAAAAACAAAGCCAATTCGACAACTGCGACTGCAACTCTCCGTGTATTGGGTATGCCTTGGTTTTACACTGATTACATTCAACAATTATTCTTTGAAATCGAGGTGAATAGTGGCCAAATATTTACCGAGCCGCGAAAGCGGCGAGGTAAATATTCCCAAAGCCACTATTCACAGAGATTGAAAAGAATAATTGTTTTAGTATATACACACGAAGTGATCTCAACAAAATCAGAGAGGAAACCATTTAAAAGTACGATTTGATTGACAGATCAAATCACGCGTAAGTTTAAAAATAGATCTTTGCAGAATTTTCAAACTTGGCAATTCACAAGTTTATCACTTCGCAAACAACAGAGTAATGGCTTAAATGGAACCGCTAAAAGTTTGAACTGTTTCCTTACCAGAGAAGAAAAGTAGAGCTTTGTTGTTTTCTGTTGACTCGCCAAGTTTATAGCCAAAAGGGTTTGATGCGTCGTTCGGCTCGGTTGCTCGAGGTAAGACGTCGTCTTCCTGTATCATTCTTTTTCCTGTTTGCTTGAAACGTAGAATTTCTGAAAACATTTCCTTTTAAATTTGTTTGTCATAAATGAACTTCGATTTTTGAGCCAAAAGTTTCCTGTTAGAAAACGCTTAGCTCACGAAACGGCTTCTTCTAGGCGAATACACGGGAGTTGTAAACAATCCATCGAGCACAAAACTCAGCTACAGTAAATTGAAAAACGCCGTATTGAATCCTTCCAAGTCTTTTCTTGCCTTAAAAAAATTCAGCCCTAGGATTTTGTCCACTTTTCAAAGATCGTTCTCTAAAAAAATGGGAAAAACACCGAGCTCACACATTATCCACTCGCTAGGAGGTGAATATTGTTGAAGAGTCCGAGATAGCGAACCAATCAGATTGCTTAAGTCACCAACATCACTGAGTGTGTATATACTAATGATCAATACATTGATACACATTTTTTTTTCATTTTTATTGAAAATGCACTTATCCCCTTCATCAACACAGCACTGAGTCACTTTCATAATTAGGATATGACTTTTGTGAAGCACGTAGACTCTTACCGAACTATGGTGTTTTCACTCACGTGGCCAGCATATATGCAAATTTATTGTAACAAAAGAAAGCGTTTGCATAAGAAAAGAGTTCAACTCCCAGGGGACAGGTTTAGCACACCAACATGGCCGCCGTTTCATTGTTTTGGGACACCAATATGGCCGCCGTAACGTTATGTGAAAACACTCTATATCTGTGTTGAGCTACACTGTGTTAAATTATGTTGCTGGGGACTTTTTTTGGAAGCTATGCTACTAAGGAAGAAATATTTCACAACGCTGAAAAGGATATCCAGGTACAACAAGTAGTCGAAGTAGTGGTGCATGGGGGTTTTTGTCCGGTTTGAGGATGAGGAAGAACGAGTAAAATTGTGGCTCATGAATAAAATGCGTGAGAAACTTGTTTAATTTATTCTAAATATGTTCAGGCAAGTACTAGTTTTGACGTCACGACACCATAAGGAGGCGTGTCGATGTCCAATTGACAATCTAGTAAGCCCTTTGTTCTTTGAACATAAAGGCCCCCATAATTCAAACTGGTCATTTTTAAGGGAAATTTTCGTAAAACAAGTTACGAGTTCCTTAGGATTTCATCGACAACGTACATCATTTTCTTTTACAATGGCTTTGACCAATCATTCCGATATTAAAGTACATTTATTTCCTGCCGCTTTCATTGTCTACCAGTTGTTAAATTTACGGATAACTGATTCTTGGCGCCAAATTATGCATAGTGACGAGTGTACAACATAACCAATTCTACATAAATTGGAAAAAAAAACTATTTATTTCAACCTTCACTGTATTACAACTCCAATAAAAAAAATCAATCATCTTCTTCGCCCATCGAGCACTTAAAAAGGTTTCATTCGAAATTTCTTATGCCGAGTCCGTTTCTTGTGTTTGTCATGAGCACCATTAACGAATCATCCAAATATGATTAAAAAAGAGTAAACTGCACAAAGATTCGAGGCTTGTAACAAACACGCATTCAAAGCACAATTGTGCCAATCATATTCATTTCATCAGACTGTATGATTCAAAGAAAGGACTTGCTATCGACAAGCGCAAATTCTTGCTCAATCGACTGTTTGTGACACAATCCATGTTTTTTTGTTCTCATTAAAAGCTGTATTTCTGCAAACATGTGTAGTGTCTCGTCCTGAATTCAATGGTACTGAGCTATTGATTAAATTCTTTTAATGCCTCCTTATGGTGTCGTGACGTCATTACTAGTACTAGCCTGAACATGTTTAGCATAAATCAAACAAGTTTCCCGCAAATTCTATTCATGAGCCACAGTTTTACCCGTCCTTCCCCATCCTTAAACCGGACCAAAACCCCAGTGCTCCACTACTAGTCAAACATATTAATGGCATTTTTTCTCTTGCATTATAATCATTTCTTTACCCAAAATGTTAGAGCTGTGATCCTTTCCACAGTTCGTAGATAATTCTTTAAATTTTGAAAAAAAAAATTTTTAGGTAAATTTTGATGAACATGAGCTGTAGCCTCTGCAGGCTTTTGTTGAAACAATTGCAAGCTCTTCTTTTTATGAATGAAGTTGCTTTAAATAAGCTGTTTTATGTATCATTGTCTTGAAAAACGTGAAAATTATTTTACTCAGGGAGTGCAAGTCAAGTAACCTAAACAATATGCACGTTTTCCGTACAATTCCTTAGTCGGTGTCAATAATTATTTAAAATTTAAAGGGTATTTCCTTTACTGCTTTACGATTCTCTTCTGATATTAGGAAAACCTACAGCTGTAATAGTCGAAAGTTCATATCCCACAATTCTAGCCGGTGAAGACATTAAGTTAACTTGTAAAGTCAGTGGTTTAAAAGTGGAAGTCAACTGGAAGAAAAACGGCCTCCCAGTACCTAAAAACGAAAAAGTTCGCGTCAGTAGCGTTGGTGACTCAAGTACTCTTGTCATTAGCAACGTTGGGAGTGACGACAGTGGCGACTATTCTTGCGAAGCACGCAATCCAGCGGGCTACAGTTCCTCAACTGTCAAGATCAGAGTTACGGGTAGAGTTATTTTCATTTTCTTTAAAAACTATAGTTAAAGAAAATATGGGCGCAGCAAGGGCACTGAACACTTAATCCTGTATTAAGCAATCATCCTCAGGAATAATTATGACAGGAGATTAAAAAAGTAGTGTGAGCTACATACAAAATTTTGTTATTAAATATTCCAAAAATTTATCTTTAATATAAATAAGCATGTATCTGACGATATACATGACATTATTTTTAGCAAAAACACTGAAGAGCAGAAGAGTACAAATGGTTGACGTTCGTTCAAGCAACTTGGCTCAGTGATTTATTAGTCATGGTCAGGGCCTTTCTGAACAGGGGAGTCCGAATTAACGGAAAACGAGTTTTGTTGGTCTTGAGTTCGTTGTGAGCCAGTCTGAGGGTTAGAAACAGTCTTTCTTGGACTTGGCTGCAATGTAAGATGGCTAGATGAACAAGCTTGTTATGTGAACGACCGCTACGGTTGCAAACCAGGTCGCATTCACAATCGTATATCCGCTCGATATTGGGGGCTTTCTTTGACTTTAAGCTACTTTACTTAACATGTTTGAGGCCTAGTGCCTTAGCTAAAAAAATAAACACGTTAAATAACTGTAGAAAACAGACCTCCCAGACTGCACGCTAAAAATTTCTAAGCCCACAGTTGGTATGTGTAAGTTGTACCGCATTTGACTAAAACGCTGCTGGATGTTGAGGAAACGCCAGTGCATGCGTGATGGAGAACGAATCGGGGGCCGGCAAAGGTCTCTCACCTCTCTCTCATTTTTTTCTCGCGCCGTGAGAGAACACCGCTAGAAGGGAAGATGAGTTCGTGTTTTATACTGTCTGAATACGTAGCCGAGGAGACGGCAGTAGGTTTAGCATTAATTCAGAAGGTTTTGCCTGGTGTTTGCGACTTGAGGAGACGTATGAAATTCAGGCTATCTGAAAACAGAGATTTAAAGTGACTAGACCCAGTTTTTTTTTTTTTGGGGGGGGGGGGAGGTATCATCCTACTTTGAAGCTCTCTGGCATCCCCACCTTTACTTTTATCGTAAGTCTAACACATAGAATGGATAACATATAGATCAATCTACAATAGAACATAAAATTTTTGGCGATCGAAGTAAATGTCACGTAGTTATAATGCCACGCCCCTTTGAGGTCTGAGTCGAAAATCTGCTGTTGCCGGCATTTTTTCGTGAAAAATATCTCGGTGAGCTTTCGGAAGTCAGCCAAACGCGGTCATTGCACGCGTGCTGAACAAGAATGCTGTATCATGACAGACTAGAAACAATAGACAACTCCCAAGGCACAAACTCAGCCAAAACGCTAAAAATCTTCAATGTTTACTCAAGTTTGGGCTTATAGAAGATAATGTCACAGTTTTTCAATGACCATGAAATTCAGAGTCCGGGTAGTTAGTTAATCAATTGTGGCCCTGAAAAAATTTGAAGGAAAAAAAACGACGAATTTCTAAGAAAATGCTTTTTTCGTGAGATTGACTCTTAAACGCTGACAAACGTCAACAAATAGCAAAAACTATAATTTCTATATGTTTGCTTTGCTCGAAATCGCGCGCATTTACAAGGCCCTAAATTGTTTTGCTGACTTGCAAGGACCCATCTGTTATAACGATGCCCAAAATAAAGAGATGAATCTCATAGTTTATTAGATATAATCCGTATAAAGTTTGCTTATCATTTTCGCATAAATTATGACCTAAATTTGGAAACCGCTGAATTTCTCGAATTGGGTCTTTGCGATTTTGGTGAAACTCTGTTCAGCGCAAGGCACTAATGCGCACTATGTGTAGCCGAGACATTTTCACGAAAAAATGCCGGCAACAGCAGATTTTCGACTCAGACCTCAAAGGGGCGTGGCATTATAACCACGTGACATTTACTTCGATCGCCAAAAATTTTATGTTCTATTGTAGATTGATCTATATGTTATCCATTCTATGTGTTAGACTTACGATAAAAGTAAAGGTGGGGATGCCAGAGAGCTTCAAAGTAGGATGGTATCCCCCCCCCCCCCAAAAAAAAACTGGGTCGAGCCACCTTAATTTATTGTTTTATTTATTTATTTTCAATCGAGTTAAAGCCATTAAATTTAAGTTACCCGGGTTGGCATGCTACAACCACTGAGCTACAAGAAACCCAAGTGAAATTGTAGAAAAATATAATTTTATATAATGTACGCCTTATCCAAGTTTATACCTTTTTTAATTTTCTTTAGTTGCACCAGTTGTAAAAGTGTTTGGACCAAAAATTGGTGCAGTGCAAAAAGGTGATAACGTAAGTCTAAATTGCTCAGTTGAAGAGGGTTCAACACCGGAGATACACTGGTCTAAGGATAACTTAACCCGATCTGAGAACGAAAGGGTGTTGTACTTAACAAAGGTTAAAGTTGAAGACAAGGGGTGGTACACCTGTAAAGCAGAGAATAAGGCTGGCTCCTCTTCTGACCGCATCTTTCTAACCGTTGATGGTAAGTGTCTCACCCAGTTCGTAAATCTAAATACTACCCACCTTTTGTTAGGCATTTTCTAGTTGTTTTCTAGAATACAATAATATGGTAACTTTAGATATACAAATTTTAACCAAACGTCCTGTTCCTTGCGAAATTCTCGAAGCTTATTGTCTTTATGATTGGATAGTGTAAAGTTCTCCGGTCGTCAAAGATCATAGTAGCTGGAGGCAACTTTTTGTCGACAGCTCAGCAGCCGGCCTGAAATGCACGAATTCTTACGATGCATTTTATGACTTTTACGTTTTATCGGATAATAAATGCTTTTACTGAACAGGAAATGTTGTGGGCGTTTTTTTTTAAAAAGATTACTCCACTCACGCTTGTTGGATAAGAGACGATTATATCCAACGCCCACTCGAGGAATAATTGTTAATTAGAAATGTGAAACAAAGTAGCCTCTTAAAAATAGTTCCATGAGAACCGAGAGGGCTTGGTGCACTAAATCCCAGTCCTCAACTCTGAATATTTACTTCCTACTCAGTGAGCTACAACTATGAATTGTCCCATCCGATATTTCCAAGGCGAAGGGTGCATCATCGTGACCTAAAATAGCTTACAATTGTGCTTAACTACTTGATGTTATAAAAACCACAAAAGTGGCAAAGCACATCAGTAACATCACATTACGTGTGACGTTAATACCGACCCCGTTTTTATGATTCTGGAAAGGATAAGCAAAAGAAAGGATTTCTCAGAATTTCCCATACATGGGATATGAGAGAAACCTTTACCCAAGCAGATATAAAGTGGTGCTAACTTAACACCAATGTCAAAATTTGACTCGATTTAACCAGTATCATTTAAGTACTTCCCCATGCAAATTGTTATCTTTTTTCCATAAAAGCTCGATGTATAATAAAAACATTAACAATTTTTCAGTTCCCCCCAAAGTGAACCCAAAACTGAGGAATCAGTCACTTTCATTGAACTCTGCGTTTGATGTGAAATGCATTTTGGATGGTGTCCCTCATCCAGAGGTCAACTGGACGAAGAACGGAGCACCTCTTCAGAATAGCAACAATACGTTAAGAATCGTCAACGTAACATTCAAAGACGCAGGACAATATGTTTGCATTGCAGAAAGCAGGGCAGGAAAAATAAACATTTCCATCTGGATTGATGTAACAGGTAAAATTTCTTAGGGCTGTTTTTAGCGTTTAGCAATTGTTCATGGCTGCCACTGGCCGGGTTCACGCGTTAGCTGTTGGCCAGACCACGTCGCTCACTAATAAAAAATGTAAAGCGCATGCAATGTAAAAAACGTGATCGATCTTGGGCAATGTCATTAAAGAAAGAGGAAAATGATAGAAGTAATGAAAGCTTTTTTGGCAGAGAGAGCGGTCTTGCCACTTTAAGAGATCGGAAATTGTTTTTCTCGAAGTGTTACCTAGGAAATATAGCGTCCTGGAAATGGCGGTTAAAAGAAAGTGGTATGGCCTGCTTCAGCCGGATATTGGCGTTGCCAGCGCTGGTTTGCGTGTAAAAGGAATGCGAAAAGGTTGCTTAATTTTTACTTTCTATGCTTGATGCAAGTCTCCTGTCACTTGGTGCAGCAAAAAAAGTATAAATCAATGGAAGAAAAACTATTGGGCTTTTTTCGCATAATTGCAAATAAGGTTAAAGCGAGTGCCATGGGAGCAACAGTTTTGTAAAACGTGATCGTCTAACATTCGACTGTTTATCTAAGAATGTAGCACACTATATTTATTATTATCAGGCAATTTAAAAAGTAGAAATACGAAGCGCTAACAAAATAAGACACAGTGTAACATATATGGTCTAAAATGTAGGGACTAAAACTCTCAAATAAAACTAACTCTTGCTATAAAATCTTAGAAATGCAAAATTTAAAATAAGTATGCATAAGTAGTGTAGTAGGCACCGAGTTACCCCTTTTTGGTCTTTACCTCACGAATAAAATGAGGAGGAATACTTTTATCTTCTGTTTCTTGTATTTCTATTATAACAGAAACAATAGACCCACCATCCTTGACCGATTTAGCTTGTTTGTCATGTTCCAGTTTATTTAACCGGTTGGATAGGTTTTAACATCGGTGGTGTCATAGTTTATTTTTAATTATGTGTGTCATATCCTTGTCATTGTCTTTTTTTAATTGTGTGCGTCTTTGTCCCTCTTTGGGTATGATAACTTTCAAGTTGTGTTTTGATTGGTGGACGCCTTTCAATCAGACACGAGATACCGTTTTTGATAACGAAAGATTTTGTAAAACATTCAAGAGCGACGGTCAGGAAATATCGAGGAACGTGTGGCGATTTCCTTCATCTTTGTCCATAGATAGCTTTTAGGTAGATAAGTGCGCTGATGAAATTTTTTCTTGCAAAAAGCATTTTATTTTCGAGAAAGTAAGAATAACTGTTTTCGTGAGTCTCGAAAAGGCCTTATTTTCAACTCTCCTTGCGGTAACAAATAAAGCCACAATGAGAAATTTGGACACTTTCCATCAATAGAACAACCCTTTTTTTTCACTAGAAAATACTTTTAAAGCAATATCGAGACGCGTTGAACTGACATAATTTAAAAACGAAGAACAGGTTTTCACGATAACAGAAACTTTAATTTAGTGGTTGTTTTCTGCGGCATTATTCTGCATGTGGTATAGCTTCAAATTTTCTCAGTCCTCATTTATTCACACATTTAGACATTCATCTAAAACATACCTGAGAATTAGCTTGGGTTCCTGAAGGCAGCCTTCAAACGAAAGCATCGAAGTCCGGTAAATTTAGTGAATCGTGACCAAAATAACTTATTTAACAGCTCCAGAGTTTTTTTTTTTTTTTTTTTAATTATCTTTAATAACATTTATTCAATCAACAATCAACAATCAAAAATACTTACAAACACTACGATACTTACACTACTTACAATACAATATTTAGAATACAATAGACTAAGGTACTTACTCTGTTTACAATGTAAAGACTTACAATACTCAGTACTTACAACACTACCTACTCCCTACTCACACTACAATGCACTATTTACAAGCACTTCTAATTAGTAATTGTACTTCAAAACCAACATTTACAAAACCAAACATTCACGGTAAACGCACTTATATGTTAAGTGTCTTAAAGAGGCAGCGATTGTGAAGCAAAAGATACACCAGGTTAATGCTGGAGAAAATGAGCAGAGGATCGAGATATACAAATGTATACAAAATCAAAGGCTTACTGAAATAAGGAGCTCACATTTTCCCTTTTTTTTTGGTAAAATGGGACCTGCAGTGGTCTCTATGTGGTAGAATGATTTGAGGTATTGCAGGAAGCCTGCTATCTTTGGCGAGGTTTCCTTCTTTTGCTAATCCAGATGTAATTTCTGGCTAGAAGGAAAAGGAAATTAATTTGCTGGCAGTTTTTTGAAGAATCCGGCTTTAGACCAAGTGCAACAAATATATCTGTGTAATGTTCCGGTGTAATGTGGAGCAAAGTCAGCTTAAGAGATAAACTATGCCAGAAAAAGGCCACTTTAGGACAAGACCAAAAAAGATGAAGAAGTTTCTCCGGTTCATTATTACAAAAAGAACAATTTGGGTTGTCTTTTACGCCAATTTTTGTTAAGAAGTCGTTCGTTAATATTCGTCTATGTAAAAATTTATATTGGAATTCAATAATTCTTGTACTTTTAGTATATTTAGCGGCCAACTGGTAGGCTTCCCGCCAATTAATCGCATCCACATCATTTTCGTTGCAGTCTTTTAGCCATTTCTGTTGATTATGGGATGGTAACTTGCATTTTGTAGAAAGCAACTTGGTGTATACAAGTTTGCTCGCACTTTGGCATTCTGTTAATCTTACTACAAAGGTTTCATAATTGTTGCAGTTTTTGATACAGTTTGTTTTACATGTAGTCCAAAGAGATTTTAGAGCAGACACTAGTCCGAAATAATTTCAAAGACAAACTTTGAGGCTGTATTTTTGCTGCAGCTCAGCTAGTGATAAAAATTTGTTATGTTCATCTTTCAAATGTTTCACTTTCGTAACGCCTCGATCAAACCATTCACGATAGAAGACGGGGCAGTTATCGATTCTAATGAGTGAGTTGTACCATAAAGTTTGTTCAAGAAATTGTTTCTCGGACGTTATGTTTTCATCAAAATTGACTTCCGCCCAGATTGAAAGTATCTCTTTTATAAAGTTATTCTTAATCTTGAGATTCTCAATGGTATCTTTCTTGTTTAAAATTACTAGTGAGGACTATTGTGCCTCCAAATCGCTCTAACTCTATATCAAAAAAATATTTCCATTTTCCCTGGTTCTCTTCATCCAGATATTTTTAAATCCATGTAGCTTTCAGGGACTTGTTAAAAGACTGTATGTCTATCATTTTAAGTCCTCCATTAGCATAATCGTTTGTTATAATGTCTCGTTTGATTTTATCTCCTTTTCCATTCCAGAGGAATGAAAAAAATAACTTGTTTACTTCTTTCATAATTTTCACATTTGTATGTAAAGGTGAGAGCACATAAACGAGCTGAGAGGCAACCAGACTTTTTAGGACCGTTATCTTTCCAACTAGGGTAAGTCTACGGTATTTCCAGCAGCTCAAAACATTCCGGACCTTATCTAGTTTTTCATTGTAATTTAAAGTTGCAGTTGCTTCCGGATCATTTGAAAACCAGACACCTAAAGCTTTAACTTTACACTTCGGCCATCTAAAGTTTCTTCCGACAATTGATATTTCATCTTTGTTACAATTTGCCCCAATCCCAAAGGCTTCTGTTTTTTTTGGTCATTAAGTTTTAAGCCAGAGACTTCATAAAAATCGTCCAGTGTTTTGAGAGAGGCTATTAACGATTCCTTTGTTCCATCTAGTATAAGAGTTGTATCGTCTGCATACTGACTTAGTTTTATTTCTTTACCGTTTACAAAGATCCCTTTAATACTTTTATTTTCACGAATTGCCTTAGCCAAAACTTCTACTGCCAGAACAAACAGATAAGGTGAGAGGGGACAGCCTTGCCCTACACCTTTTTGGATTTCAAAAAAATCACTCGCCCAACCATTATTCAAAACGCAGCTTTCTGGGTAGCAATAGAAAAGGTTAAGCCATTTTAAGATGCTACTACCAAAACCAAAATGTTGAAAGGTTTTCCTAATGAAAGACCATTCTATCGTGTCAAAAGCTTTTTCAAAATCTAAAAACAAAAGTAATCCTGGTATATTGTTTTCTTTAGCGTAGCAAATAACGCTATCGATAAGGCGGATGTTTTCTCCGATAAAACGACCTCTTATAAAGCCAGTCTGGTCGTAATTAATGAGATCAGGGAGGAGAGGTTTCAAGCGATTAGCAATTGATTTTGCCCCATTCAGCAGACCATACGTGATTAGTATTTTCAGTGCAGTGGACTTCTTGTAGCATATATGCCGAGTAATTTTTTTTGCGAAGCCAATTAAACACCTCTCTACGCTTTGTATTGTCTCTTAATCCCCTGACGTTTAGTGATGCTATTGTCAAAGCCATAGATATTCTCTTGGGCAGCTTTGCAGAGGAAGCCTTACATCACCTGGTGTCAAAGCTCCACAATCGCTGCACGGTATGATAGGAATTTGTACTAGGCGTTTACTTCTAAAACAAATGATTAAGCTATTAAAACATAGAAACCAAACAGAACATGCACAGATAAACACAACTAAATAAGAAACCTCTTCGTAAAGGGACATGGGGGGAAAGCTAGGACTTTTACCTAGAATCTTACAGACAGATAAGAAAAACCGAAGCGCTATCTGTTACGAACCTCTATTCCGATCGCCTAAATAATTATCTAGCAATTGATAATAACGGGTGGCAAATGTGGTCAAACGATACTAACGTGATCTTGGTTACCTAATGAGTAATGACATGATGAAGAAGCATTCTCACCTATCCTGGTATCTCGAGAGGTTTGCCAACTGGCCAAATTTTACCTTTTATCAAGAGCTTATCCGGTTGTGCCCGACTAAAAGATGCAGGGATGTTATTTTTCCTAGCTTCTTTAAAAGTGTCCATTTGCTTTCTTCTTCTTGCTACTATTTCGTAGGGTAGATCTTGATACATTTTAAATCTGCTTCCTCGCAAACGGGAGCCCAAAGCTAGAATTTCTTCACAGTTCTTATAGCGGAGGAACCTTGCGATAATTTGCCTGGGCTTTTCTTCCTTCTTCTTTCCTAAGCGATGAACCCTCTGTATTTCAACGGTGCTTGCATCTTTGTATCCTAATTCCTTCTCGAGGAAGGTGCGAACAACCAATTCAGTGTCTTCTTTGTCTGTTTCTTGCACAATATTTTCAAAAATTATATTTTCCCGCCTCGAGTAGGCTTCCAAATAGAGATTCTTGTCTTGTACCTCTTTAAGCTTAGCTTCTAAAACAACATTTTTCTTCTGCAAATCGGTTAAAGCGAGATCTGTTTTCTCCTGGTAAAATTTTAGGCTCGCTGTCGAATTCTGCTGTTGCTTCTCAGCTTTATTTAAGCTTTCTTTCAAGTTCTCAATGTCGTGACTGGCGGTTGTTTGCGAATATTCCAGCTTCTGTATTCTTCCTTCCAATTCTTGAAGGGACGTTTGGACTTCATTTACTGTTGTTTGGATAGCGTCTAGCTTTTCCAGCTTTCGATTTATCTCCTCCAAAGCTTTATGAAAACCTTCGGCCATGTTCAAAACCGTAAAGATTTCGTCTTCAACCTCGTGCTCCTCGACTTCTTCAGGAGAGTTTACTTCATCACTCCTCGCTTTTTTTGCTTCTGGAGAAGTGCTCGACTCCTCTGAAGAGGAACGCTCGCTTCTTTTCCGTTCCAAGATCTTTTTCAACAGTTCTTCCATTTACCACCCGGGAAAAATAGAATATGTGGCGGACGGATCAAGGACACGTCTTACGCCATTGCTACCCAGGCCCTTTTTCCTGGCCCTTTTTCCTGGCCCTTCCTGTTCCGTCATCCGTAGCGAATTGCCATTGTTAAAGTCCTTATTTTTCGGTAAAACATTAATACCAGAATTCTTGCGCGTTTGATTTTTTCTTCTTCAAAATACTGTCGGCATCGAAAATGTAACTCTTTCAAGAATTGCGTTGTGTGACTACCGGGTTTCCGTGACTGTCATTTTGACGGCTCCGTCTCATCAAACGTACGTTATATCACGTGCAGTCACCGAAAATATTGTCACGTAGAGTCGCGGGCTGGTAGAGTTCAGTGTTTTAAAATGGCTAAAATTGACCCAGTTTCAACTTTTTACCCCACTCTTTGATTGAAAAAAGAAACTTTCAAATGGGAAAACGAGCCTTTACACTGTAAATATCTACTTTTGTGCGTTTCGAAATTGGAAGTGTTTACACAATTACCGCCGGCCTACCATGAAAATTCCTGAACTTCGATGGTGTCTCACAGAGACGTCCTTCAATAACCCAAGCCAATTCCCAGGTATGTTTTAAATGAATGTCTAAATGTGTAATTTAAATAGCATGAAGAGAATTTGGAGTTATACCACACGTTAAATATTGCCGTCGAAAATGAGTAACGAACTTAAATTTTTGTTATACTGAAAAAAATTGATTTTTCAACTTTTGCCACGAAATTAAGATTTTTCTCGATATTTCCTGACTGTCGCTCTTAAGGATTAAAAGTAACGCTATTAAAACATGACGTTTAGGCGGAGACATGTGACCATAATCATCTCGTTTCCTGAGTTTTTCGATCTTCCTTTCTATCCAATGAACTTTCTACATTGCTTTCAATGTCGGAAGTATTTCCCTTACTTCGGTATCTTTTTCCTTTGCTATCAAATCACTTTGGACCTTTTTGTTCTTGATTAAGCCCTTATCGACTCATAACTCCGCAGGTCCATTTAGGAACGTATTTACCACACAAGGTTTGGTCACGTCATCGTTATGTGGTAGTAGGACATACTCAACTAGCTCTGCGATGTTTGTCACGGTAATTATGCGTAGAATTCGAAGTAGCTGTCCGCGGGGAGTCCAGAATAGAATATCAACCATGTCTATCTTTCTCTTCATCTTGACCAGTACAGATGGAAGATAGGCTTAAAATGACTAACTCATAGCTTCGTTTCCTCTTTTATAGAATCAAAAACTTTAACTTGTAACAGCAAGGACCAATAGGTCTTGAATAAACCATCACCCTCTTCTACAAGGATTCGCTTCTCTGTTTTGTAAGGAACATTTGTTTCCTCTAGGTTTACTAGAGCATCTTTATATTAGAACACTTTCCATTTATTTTCTTCGGGGATGAGAATGTATTCCTCAAGTAATTGTATAAGACTTTGACTTATGCATGTAGTTGTTGTTGAGTGGCTGTCCGTAAGAGAAACTGGCACTGATAAGCTGAACAAACGGCTAACAGTTGAAGAAAACCACGGTTGTTCTCGACAACTTGAGACATTGCTACAAAGTGAATTAATTGTGGTAATTTACGTTCTTTTATAGAATGACTCGAAGGAAAAAAAAATAGAAATGTGGCGGAGGTGGTGGAGGAAGAAAACAATAGAAATGTGGTGGTAATGGTGGAGGGAGAAAATTTAGAAATGTGGTGGTGGTGGTGGAAAAAGAAAACAATAGGAAGGTAATGATGGTGATGGAGGAAGAAAACAATAGAAATGTGGTGGTGATGAAGGAGGGAACGTCGAGTAGTAAACCTGTATAAATGAGCAACATTCTACCTTTTTCTCGGTCTACACTCTACTCTTGAGAAGTTGACATGAGTTGGTTCTGTTCCGTTTGCGAAAAATCGCTAAGTAGAAAGGATAGCATGCAAAGGCATGTAATGGCTAAACAACGCAAAGCTTGTCTCAACCCATTTCAAACAGTTGCAATGCCTTCAAAAAAAATGTAAGCGGTTTCGCTTCGAGCATCCTTTCACCTGAACGGTTACCGGGGTGACCAGGTCTGGAAAGACAGTATGGGTTCGATCTTTATTACAGCAAGCTTCAAAGGCAATTTCCTCTCCCCCGGAGAGGATAGTTTGGTGTTATTCACAATGGCAACCTGCGTATACAAAAATGCTAGTGGCCATGCCATACATTGAATTTGTGAAATGAATTCCTACGGCTTTGGAGTAGGAGTCCTATTTTGATGTGAACGAAAGGAATTTGATCGTGTCTGATGCTCAGATGATTTACGCCAGCAAGGACAGTCGAATTGTGAACCTCTTTACTCTTGGTTCCCATCATCGCAATCTAAGCGTGATTTATATCGTGTAGAATCTATTTCATCATTGGAAAGGAAGCTGCAGCATAAGCTTAAACAGTCCCTACCTGGTGCTATTCAAGAATCCACGAGACAAATTGCAAATTTTGATTCTCGCCAAGCAAATGTATCCAGGGCAAACCGATTTCTTTTTAAACCAGTACGAAGAGACTGTAAAAAGACCCTCTGGATACGTACTAATTGATCTGAAAACCACCACACAAGGTAATGGTCGACTACGAATAAACTTTCCACCCACTGACGAAGGCTTTAACCAAGCAGGGTTTCTTAACAATATTGCTTAAGAGCTTCTGAAACATCTAAATCTTTTACCTGTCCCACTTCTTCCAGCTATCCAAGAGACACAGGGCAATATGGATGATGTCCTTTCTCGAAATGACCTTCGAGACGTGACGATTAAAAAGATAAGCGGTATCTTCAATTGCAAAACAGATACCTTGCTTTCAAAGTACAATTAAATACAAGAACACGATCAGAAGAAATAATCAGCGCTATCCCAGACTTAACATCAAGCACACAGGATTCTTCGACATCAACAGTATTCGCCACTCCCCTTAACCCCTTCAACGTAACACCTGGCTTAAAACAGGCAGCCATCTTACAAAAACCTGAAACAGAAAGTTCCACCGCACCACCATCCTTAAATCCTTACTTCCTGACCCCTCCTTCCACAGTAAAAACCCCATCACAAGCCCCGAAACGGAAAAGGCGTCGCATTCAATTTGTAAATTATTTGGATGATGATGATGATGCTCATGACAAACAGAAGAGACGAGCCAGCCATACGAAATTTCGAGCCCAACCTTACAAAAAAAATTACAAGTATTCTAAGGGGAAGAATATGACTGGATCTTTTTTTATCCCTTTCAAATTTTTATATATTTTATTCTCTTTGTAATTATTTTTCAATAAAGTTTTTAAAAGGGTATCTCGTGTCTGGCTTTAAAGGAGTCCACCAATTAAAACACAGCTTGGTCATTATCATACCAAAATAAGGATATTAACGCACACAATTAAAAATAAACTATGACACCATCGATCTAAAAACCTATCAAACCGGTTAAATAAAGCTAGAACGTGTGAAACAAGTTAAACCGGTCAAGGATAGTGGGTCTATTGTTTCTATTATATTAGAAACACAAAAAGAGAAGAGATTGAGATTCCTCCGCATTTTATTCATGAGATAAAGACAGAAGGCTATGACGTCATCGGCGTTAATGTATTCCTCCGCAAGTTAATGAGATCCCCCGGTACATTCGATGCCAACTATAGAACTTACATATATAATACAGTCAAACCTCCATATGCGACGACCTACTGTAAGCAGTATCAAAAACACCAAAATTTTCCCAGTCGAAGCCTTACAATTGGAATCTCTCGTAAACGACCACCTCCTGTAAGCGACTGCGACCACTTTCTTGGGCTAGCGGTTTAATGGTTTTTCATTGTTTTTATTATACATTGTTTTGAAGAAAATAAGAGCAAACAGCTAACAAATAGGTTCCATGCTGCCGTCATCTACCTATTCATAACCATCACTCCCGCCGAGGAATGGTATTCCAACATCGAGAGAGAATTGATAGAAATGGCCGTTCGCCATGGGAAGGCTTCACACCTACGTGTTTGGCGAACCAGTCAGAGATCAAAGAGAACACTAACCTCTGGAGATGTGTTGGAAGAGGAGTTTTGCCACTGCCGGTCTGAAACGTCAATGCCTTCTTCCGAGGCTTGCCAGATACGAACTTCAAGTGGAGAACAACTGTAGGAAGGACACACGCCCTAAGTTGAGTGAACCCTCTCAGTCCGAAGCCTATGGACTCAAAGCAGATGGATGTGATTCACCTCACTTCAACCGTCCAAGCAACAGACAACCGACTTGAACAGGAACAGAGTGGCCACCTCTCCTGATTCAGCTCTAAGCCAGTTACGACATTAAATCTTTCACGGTTGGCCACTTCAGAAACAGCAACTCCAAGGACGAGTGTAATATTACGAACTGTAATTACCGGAAGGAGCTTTTTTTTCTGTTGAACATGGTGTGTTGTTCAAAGCCCATCAACTTGTGATTCCAACCTTACTGAGAGCAGAGTATATAAAAGATCTTCAAACGGGCTACTTAGCAGGGGAAAAAACTCTGTTGAAAGCACACCAGACAGTCTTTTGGTGCGGGATCTCGGATTATGTAAGAAATGCAGTTAAATTATGCGACGTATGCCTGAAATACAAGCCTGCTCAACAAAAGGAACCACTAATACCGCATGATAATACTTTAGCCAAAGCTATCTTTAATCGAAAGATTTCATTGAAGACATGGTCAAAGTCGTAAAGGGCATCATGGAGGCAGAAGACTCGGGTTCTGATCTTGCAATACTGATCTACCGCGCGAGCCCAATCCGACCAGATCAACTTCTACTTCCTATCCATCAAAATCTGCATGCCAATGTAGAGATCAGCAGGGAACCGCAGGTAGCACATAAACAAGCCCAAGGTGATCATTACGATCGGAAAGCCAAGAAACTTCAAGTTCTACAGCAATAATTTCAGAGTTTTCGGTTCCAGTTAGATCCCAAGAAACCAATCCGGCAGAAAGCCACAGATATATTCGTCAGCGATTAAGAACAAGCCACACGAATAGGCCTTTTGCATCTTGTCACTCACGTGGTACAAAACCGCTATGCTGGAGAGCAAGTGACGCACTGGGAGAAGACAAACAAAGAAAATTACCATTTTAAATGATGTGTGCTCTTTGTTTGTCTTATCCCATTGCGTCTATTGTTTTCCAGCATGGCGGATTTGTACTACGTGAATTTCAAACTGCAAAGAGCCTATATACTGCTTTGCCACTACCGTAACCGGCGCCACTTAGACAAAGTTGACGAATCAGGTTACAGGAAAATAACAATACATTCCAAGAAGGTTGGTTTTGGGCCAATCAGCAGCGTACAAAAACAATAAGTCACTCGAAGCACGATAATTTAAATATTGACACCAAGCGTTTTCCAAGAAAACAAAATGTTTCACCAGACAATGTTTTTCTATTCGAAACTTAAAGATTCACTCATGCTTAGGGTGCGTATATATATGTTATTCACCGGCAGGGAGGTTCGTATTGAGAGAAAATGTGCCCGAGGGCACAGTTTCTCCCGATACGGACCGAACTAGGCAGGTGAATAACATTTTTATTTTTTTCCAACTGAGATTTAAAAGTTTCAGGAAAATTTTCCTTCACTCTCCAAGCTATGTGTGTTCAAGTAGGACGCGTTCGAGTTGATGAAGCGCGCGATCGGTTGCAAACCAAAACAAAACATTACAACATGATTTTTAGCTCGGTAATTTATATTATGGCACTTACCGCTCTCTTTTAGAATAAAGAAAGGTTTTTGTGTTTTGCTAGACAATTCATAATCTGAGTGTCAAACAATTAAGGATAAAATAATTGACAAGCTTGATATTAAAAGGGCCAGGAAAAAAAAAGCTAGGATTTTCTTCGGCTGAATAATTCAAAAATGCTTTAAGATTAATTGAATCGACTAGGATGAAAACTGCACAAAGGCTTTGTAAAAATAGCTAATTACAACCAATTTTAAGGTTTTGAATTGAATTCGAATAAAAGAAGGCGATGTGAGTAACAAGTTATAAGCAAAGAATTGAAAACGGCGATAACCGACTGCTGGAAAAGTGATTCGTGTTGTTGATTGAAAGTTAAACGCAATCATTGACAACAACCTTTTCTTACAAGTAGAAAACTAGCGAGGCAAAATTCAATGAAAAACGGCAGAATCTAGATTCGTACAGCAAAAATGGAGAACAAACCTAGAAACAGAGCAAAAATATCCAACAACGGTGCATAAAAGCAATATTGCAGTCCTTACAGCGCGGTTATAAAGCTAGTGAAGCGACATCACGAGCCACCTGTTTTGCTTTGCCTTAGCGGCTTTTCTGGCTGACTTGCTTGATTCTTTCTGTCTGAATAATAAAATTCACTTTTCCCCAGCTAATGCTAATAATAGTACAAGTTTTAATAGAAAAATGGTTTGAAAATGACGGTTTTTGCTCATTCACAAACAACAAACAAACTTGTCAATGAAGCTGCCAACGAGTCCGCCCGGGTTAGTGGGCAAGATCGTAAAATACCGCCCGCTCTCGGAACCAATCAGATTACAGGATTTGGAGGATTCCGCCCGCTCGCAAGCTTAGAAAAAATAAATCAAGTTATGGATGCACGCCTGCAGTTTGGACAGCACAAGAGAAGCGTAAGAGTTACTCCAGACGTAGCCGAGAGCAACTCTAGCTTCTCTTGGCACCGTACACCACGCTCCAGTTGTTCCGGTAACCACCAAGACCTGGACTAGTCAAGCATCCCCAGCTCAACAGCAGATGATGTCACCGATCAGCCATCACAACAGCTATTGCCAGAATAGTCTCCGGTCGGCATTGCCTTGTGATTAAACAAATTTAGAGACACTATGACAATTAATTGTCCGTCATCCTTGTACAGCTATAGTTTTTTGGAGGGATACGGCGTATAAGATACTTTTTTGTCATGTTGGATACTATATATGTTCTAAATGATAAACGTCTGTTTGCAGAGTGCACAGAAATATAACAAACATATCTTTTGCGTATTAAGCCTCAACAAAAGACGTCACCAAAAGGCTGGTGTACATATCCATCAATTTGACACATTGCTGTCAAAATTTTCAAACAATTTGATAACATTCTTACGGATTATTGAATTTTAGTTCTTATGTACATATAAAATCTATTGCCTATGTAAGTTGTAATTCATAGCTATTTTTTAAGTATCTTTGTCCTGATTGTTAAAGGTTTTTATTCATTTAAAATAGAATCTCCTCAAGCTGTTGTGTCTCCTTCAAATCAAACTATTCCTGAAGGAAAACCAGCGAACATTAGCTGTAAGGCTACCGGTTTTCCAAAGCCGAAATTAAGGTGGACCTTTAGTGAGGATAGAGATCTTCCTCAAGGTGCAGTTGTGGAATACAACGAAAGCGGATCATGCCTTAAGCTGAAAAATGTTTCAAAACTCATGGCAGGAACATACAAGTGTACAGCCAAAAACAAAGCCAATTCGACAACTGCGACTGCAACTCTTCGTGTATTGGGTATGCCTTGGTTTTACACTGATTACATTGATCTATATATTGATATATATTTTTTTCATTTTTATGGAAAATGCACTTATCCCCTTAATCAACACAGTACTGAGTCACTTTCATAATTAGGATATGACTTTTGTGAACCATGTAGACTCTTACCGAACTTAAGTGTTTTCACTCACGTGGCCAGCATATATGCAAATTTATTGTAACAAAAGAAAGTGTTTGCATAAGAAAAGAGTTGAACTCCCAGGGGACTGGTTTAGGTCACCAACGCGGCCGCCGTTTCATTGTTTTGGGGCACCAATATGGCCGCCGTAACGTCATGTGAAAACACTCTAAATCCGTGTTGAGCTACACTGTGTTAAATTATGTTGTTGGGGACTTGGTTTGGAAGCTATGCTACTAAGGTAGAAATATTTCACAACGCTGAAAAGGATATCCAGGTACAACGAGTAGTCAAAGTAGTGGTGCATGGGGATCTTTGTCCGGTTTGAGGATGAGGAAGGACGAGTAAAATTGTGGCTCATGAATAAAATGAGTGAGAAACTTGTTTAATTTATGCTAAACATGTTCAGGCAAGTACTAGTAATGACGTCACGACACCATAAGGAGGCGTGTCGATGTCCATTTGACAATCTAGTAAGCCCTTTGTTCTTTGAACATATAGGCCCCCATAAGTGAAACTGATCACTTTAAAGGTAAATTTTCGTAAAGGAGTTACGAGTTCCTTAGGATTTCATCGACAACGTTCATCATTTTCTTTTACAATGGCTTTGACCAATCATTCCGATATTAAAGTACATTTATTTCCTGCCGCTTTCATTGTCTACCAGTTGTTAAATTTACGGATAACTGATTCTTGGCGCCAAATTATGCATAGTGACGAGTGTACAACATAACCAATTCTACATAAATTGGAAAAAAAAAACTATTTATTTCAACCTTCATTACATTACAACTCCAATAAAAAAAAAACAATCATCTTCTTCGCCCATCGAGCACTTAAAAAGGTTTCATTCGATATTTCTTATGCCGAGTCCGTTTCTTGTGTTTGTCATGAGCACCATTAACGAATCATCCAAGTGATTTAAAAAGAGTAAACTGCAGAAAGATTCGAGGCTTATAACAAAAACGCATTCAAAGCATAATTGTGCCAATCATATTCATTTCATCAGACTGTATGATTCAAAGAAAGGACTTGCTATCGATAAGCGCAAATTCTTGCTCAATCGACTGTTTGTGACACAATCCATTCCTAACGATGAAGACTGACCTGTTCTTAAATGTTATGTTTTTTTGTTCTCATTAGAAGCTGTATTTCTGCAAACATGTTTAGTGTCTCGTCCTGAATTCAATGGTACTGAGCTATTGATTAAATTCTTTTAATGCCTCCTTATGGTGTCGTGACGTCATTACTAGTACTTGCCTGAACATGTTTAGCATAAATCAAACAAGTTTCCCGCGAATTCTATTCATGAACCACAGTTTTACCCGTCCTTCCCCGTCCTCAAACCGGACCAAAACCCCAGTGCACCACTACTAGTAAAACATATTAATGGTATTTTTTCTCTTGCATTATAATCATTTCTTTACCCAAAATGTTAAAGCTGTGATCCTTTCCACAGTTCGTAGATAATTCTTTAAATTTTGAAAAATATATTTCGACTGAACATTTTAGGTAAATTTTGATGAACATGAGCTGTAGCCTTTGCAGGCTTTTGTTGAAACAATTGCAAGCTCTTCTTTTTATGAATGAAGTTACTTTAATTAAGCTGTTTTATGTATCATTGTCTTGAAAAACGTGAAAATAATTTTACTCAGGGAGTGCAAGTCAAGTAACCTAAACAATATGCACGTTTTCCGTACAATTCCTTAGTCGGTGTCAATAATTATTTAAAATTTAAAGGGTATTTCCTTTACTGCTTTACGATTCTCTTCTGATATTAGGAAAACCTACAGCTGTAATAGTCGAAAGTTCATATCCCACAATTCTAGCCGGTGAAGACATTAAGTTAACTTGTAAAGTCAGTGGTTTAAAAGTGGAAGTCAACTGGAAGAAAAACGGCCTCCCAGTACCTAAAAACGAAAAAGTTCGCGTCAGTAGCGTTGGTGACTCAAGTACTCTTGTTATTAGCAACGTTGGGAGTGACGACAGTGGCGACTTTTCTTGCGAAGTACGCAATCCAGCGGGCTACAGTTCCTCAACTGTCAAGATCAGAGTTGCGGGTAGAGTAATTTTCATTTTCTTTAAAAACTATAGTTAAAGAAAATATGGGCG
The DNA here is from genome assembly GCA_964035705.1 of Porites rus. Classification (NCBI taxonomy): domain Eukaryota; kingdom Metazoa; phylum Cnidaria; class Anthozoa; order Scleractinia; family Poritidae; genus Porites; species Porites rus. The sequence goes on from OZ037995.1 coordinate 27,584,144, forward strand.
CAGCAAGGGCACTGAACACTTAATCAGTGTATTAAGCAATCATCCTCAGGAATAATTATGACAGGAGATTAAAAAAGTAGTGTGAGCTACATACAAAATTTTGTTATTAAATATTCCAAAAATTTAACTTAAATATAAATAAGCATGTATCTGACGATATGCATGACATTATTTTTAGCAAAAACACTGAAGAGCAGAAGAGTACAAATAGTTGACGTTCGTCAAGCAACTTGGCTTAGTGATTTATTAGTCATGGTCAGGGCCTTTCTGAACAGGGGAGTCCGAATTAACGGAAAACGAGTTTTGTTGGTCTTGAGTTCGTTGTGAGTCAGTCTGAGGGTTAGAAACAGTCTTTCTTGGACTTGGCTGCAATGTAAGATGGCTAGATGAACAAGCTTGTTATGTGAACGGCCACTACGGTTGCAAACCAGGTCGCACTCACGATCGTATATCCGCTCGATATGGTGGGCTTTCGTTGACTTTAAGCCACTTTACGTAACATGTTTCATGATGTTTTTGAAGAATCGCACTTTTACCTAATTAGGTGACAGTTAAACAGCGAAAAAAAGGAAATAAGAACATTACCCGATTGGGAAGTCTACAGTTTGATAGTGTGAGATGCTAAAAGATGGCTGCTTAATAAAGGGTTGTCTGTAAAGCGTAAAGCAAAGAAGACTTATACAGTTGTCAGGTGTTAAAGGTTAAAACCTGTTTTATCAAATACCAGAGTTGACATTTTGCCACTCTTACACGCTAATCCCTTACTTTTTCCACAGCTATTTCGAGCCATTCGTCACTGCAATGGTATTATATTGTTGGCCCCATTTCTGCCGTCATATGTTTTGCACTGTTCATCTGGTACATATGCAAGAGACGACTGGAAGGTGTGACCATAAACTATGTCATTTAAATAGTCAACATAACAACAGGCAAAGTTCCCGACAAGAAAAGTGAGGGCCTTTATTTCCACTTATAAAGACGCTACATTTAGCTCATCGTCTTCTTAACCCTACTCAGAGTGGCCTCCCCTTAAGATAAAGTTGAATAACTTCACAACCGTTCAAACTATGACCGCCAAACTTAGGGAATTTCCTAAAAATTATCCGCGATCATGTTAGAGTCGCGGAAACTAACCTGCGAAAACATCCGTTTCTCCTCGCTCTTCGTCGCTGAGGACGTTTCGCGCGGAGGAACGTCTGCGACGCAGCGACAGAAATTCCATACTGATGACGTAAAATCTGTCCAGAATCCGGTCAGAAGCGCTGATTGGTCGACGGAGCAGTTACATTGTTCTAGCTATTGTTTACAAATGACAGACAAAAGACAAAAGGCCAAAGAGGTCAAATGTAAACACGAAGAATCTCTAACAAAACAGTCAGTATTTGTGCAATATAGTCTTCTCTAGAAGAAGCATTTGAGTTTTGCTGGAGCTGGTCGGCAGATCAACACAACACTTTACCAAAATCGACCAGAAGACACGCAAAATTAGACAAATTTATATTTGGAACCCGATGAATACCGGATTTATTATGTCAACATTGATTTGCGTCATCAGTATGGAATTTCTGTCACTGAGTCGCAGACGTTCCTCCGCGCGAAACGTCCTTAGCGACGAAGAGCGAGGAGAAACGGATGTTTTCGCAGGCTACACGGAAACGAGTACGTCAACATGACATTACCATGGCAAGCAAAGTTTGACCGTTATGTTTTTTTAAAAATTTGCATTATTCCTAAAAAAATCATTGTTTTCTATGTTAAATTATTGAACTATTGTATTGCACTTAATTCAGGAGAAATTTTTATGCGCACTCTGGTAATTCGCTCGCTCACTCAACTATTCCTAATCGAAATAAAGGACTACTCTTGGTTTAATAGTTCTTGCTGCTAGTTTTCAACTTACTTATAGACTGTCATTGTTGCAAATATCTAATTGTTATTATTTTTGTCAGTTTCCACGGTTTTCTTGGTATTCCAACCCTTTCATTTCCTGGTACCAGGTGACCTTCCGTCGCCATAGCATTGTTATTAGTATTGCCTTGCCCTTTTAAACATATTTAAAAATCCGCCATATTAACTAGTTATTTTTTTGCCTTCGTTTCTTCTTCATGGGAAACAGCCAAGGCCAAGTAAGTGTTATAAAATCTTTAAATCCTGCATTACATCTTTCTGAGGCGCCAAGTAAATACGTTGATCCACTGTAAGCAGAGCTTCCTTTTGTCTTCTTTACCGAGGAGAAAAAGAGGCTGTGCCCAAATCGCGTCAAGCTTTTAAGGCCGCCCCAGCCCAAACTTCTGGGGTAGTCATCTCTTTTTCTCTTTTGAACAATTTTCCAAGTATGAGCATCCGTTTAATGTTAAACCGCGTTTGCTACAGCCGAGCCTGCTGTAGGAAACGCACGGCTATTAGGTCTGGATTCAAATATATTAGTAACGTGCGCGCATGCTCAACAAAGATCTTACTCGATTCAAGCACAGTCTTTCTGGAGTACACCAAAATCGAGCAAGCGAAAGAAGGGTTTTGCTGGCAGGGTGATACGTTGATGGATACGATTAAACTAACACTTTCAAAACTGAAGAAAAGCAGCGAAAAATTCTATATCTAAATTGATAGTAAAGTTATTACAAGTAATTAAAATCCTTATACAGGAAGTCGCCATCACCCATGGGTGGTTTTCAGAGGAGACCTGTCACTAAATTAAAACTATACTAAACAATAAAAACACCAACTACGTAAAATAGACAATAAAAGGTACAAAGTCTCATTGTTCCTGTCATTATACTACTACATGAGAAATTTCTGCAGTTTCATTGGCTTAGAGCAGTGGTATTAATTAGAAATATCTACATGTGAAAATTACAAACCATTTGCGGGTAGTACTATAAACAAATAACAAATAATAGCATGATTTGTGCGTGATATTTGGGGTAAATACCACTCGTGATATTTCAAAATTGTCTCAAATTTCACTCGCCTAACGGCTCGTGAAATTACGTATAACAACTTTGAAATATCACTGGTCGTATTTATGCCAAATATCACTACAAATCATGCTATTACTTATACAAATTATGCTTAAAGGTGCAAAACTGGCATGACGCGTTTGGTAATTGTGGACTAAAGACCCACTATTAAAATGATAAAAAAATTGATCCCGGTTCACGTTTTTCCTGTCGTATTGTTTTAGTTTGTCTGCTTTCTTGTTTTTTTCTTTGTTTTTCCCCCGTTATGTTTAGTTATATTTCTTTTCTTTTTTGCTTCTAACGCTTCCGTGTTAAAGTCGTCTTGCATAATTATACACAATCCCAGTTCTCTTAGTAATAGCTTTTTGCCACCTTTTCACCTTTGCAGTCTCGCTGATGAACATCCGGGACTTGAACCGGGGGAGTTGGTTCACGAGGTGGATGAATGGGAGGTTGCACGTGACCGTATAAAGCTAGAAAATATAATTGGTTCTGGGGCATTTGGAGCAGTCTGGAAAGCAACTTTGAAACAATCAGACAAAAGGCATGGAGTCCAGACTGTGGCAGCAAAACACTTCACACGTGAGTCAGTTCAACATATTACGCTGGACACTTTTATCTTTGATTGTGAGCACGACTGTGCCTTAGATAATCGCTATTTTGGCTGGGCCTTAGTGTCATGTGGCGTGTTTAAGAACCAAAGCTCACTGAATTTGCTCTCATCACTTATGTTGTAGCGACTGCTGGAGAAGAAGGAAGAAAAGCCCTTATGAAGGAGATTGAGCTAGGAAAAAGTCTAGCAGAAAGTCCACATATTAACGTTGTCAAATTCATCGGCTGCGTTACGACACAAAGTAAAAATACTCATTCATCATTCTTTTCCACACGATATTTAGTCTTCTTTTTCTTCTTCCATTTCGTTTACCATTCTATAGCGACAATGGAACATTCTCTGATTTGGATTGTCTCTTTACAGTTCACCCAATAATGATCATGGAGTACATGGCATATGGAGACTTGCTGGGTTATTTGAGAAAGAGTCGCGGAATTCAAGACCAATATCATCATGGAGAGGGTGAGGCTTTTGAGCTGCAGCCATATGACCTGGTCTTATTTGCAAAGCACATTGCTAGTGGAATGGTGTATCTTGGAAGCAGAGGGGTATGTGAACAATTATAAAATGTAGAATTTGCTGTTACTTGCTCTTTGTTTCATTACTCCGCTGCAGATTTAGTTGTCCATACCAACTCAAGACAAATTCCATTTAAGAAAACGTTAGCAGCGGCTTTTGTTGAGCGGTTTTAGTCCTTCACTGTACCTGGGCGAGAAGGAATGCATTATATATTAAAATCAGGTCAGGACATAAGACCACTTGCAAGAAAGCAGTAACGTTATAATATAGTGATGTAATATTACCTCTTCAAAAAATTTGAATTAGACAGCCATATACTTTTCTTGGTGCGTTGAGCGAGCGATTGGCCCAGCGATTTGCTTCTTCCATCGCTATAGTATCGTTGGTTCGAAAAGCACCGCTTCCATAATGTGGGATCGTAAAGCGATAGATATCCGCACGATGTAAGTGTCATTATGTACAACACTTTCCGAGAGCCATGTTTTTTACCGTGCAAAATCATGATTTCCGTCCGCAACCTACAGCTTAGTCAGATATTTGCTAGTAGATAACAAACTAATCTGTAGCTTGTGCTGATTTGCCAAATTAACTGTAGGCTCTTAGATAGTTGTTGGCATCCGACTGTCTCGAGATACAATGGAATCAGCGCCAGGGTTTAGTCAGTGGTTGAGTTGCAGCATCCGCTGTGGCTGAGCAGTCCGATTCTGAATCGGAGGGCTCTGTTGCAGTTGTTGCAGATGAACTGCGTACTTGGCTCTGTGGATCCTCTGTCCTCCCATCCCACTGCTCTTTTCTCCTTTCCTCACACGCCTGCCTTTTCAGCAAGCCTCCAGTGATTTCGTTCTGAAGCTATAGCTTCCCAATGTGTAGGGTTGATATTGCCTGCCTTCGGATCTCGTTTGCAAAACAACCTTGACGCGAAGGCTAGACCTTCTTACCGGTCTAGTTCCAGTGGTAAGCTTGCTTTACAGTATGTCCTTAGGAATTCGTCCGTCCTTCATGCGGCTTACGTGGCCAAGCCAGCCTAGTCGTCCCTGATTGACCAAGGCGAACATGCTAGGTAATCCCGCCTGTGCTAAACCCTTGTTTGGGACAAAGTCTTGCCAGGTGATGCGTAAAATCCTTCTGAGGCAGCGCAGGTGGAAGGTGTTGAGTCTGCTCTCTTGGTAGGAGTAGCGGGTCCAGGTCTTGCTACTATAGAGCAGCGTGCTCAGCAGGCAGGACTGGTATACTTTCATCTTGTTGCTGATGGTCAACATACTTTCATCTTGTTGCTGATGGTCAAAATTTCCAGCAGCCCTGGATAAAAGTCCAAGTTCGACACTGCAAATCAATTTTTATTTGTACTGTTTATAGACCACCTGGCACCATAATAGCTTTCAGCGATAGTTTGTCCAGAAGGTTACTGGATATGTTACTGCATGGCAATAATATTATCATTTTGGGTGACCTAAACTGTAACATTCTTGATGATACAGTGGATAGTCGAACTTTTAAAGAACTTTGTGCTAAGTTCAACTTAACACAACTGGTGACGGAACCGACCAGAATTACAGAAACAAAGCGCTCGTTAATGGATGTCATTATGACCACAGATCCTACCCTAGCGGAGTCTTGCTCAGTCATCACGTCCTCAATAAGTGACCACAACTTAGTTGAGGTTGCCTTGAAGATAAGTCGCCGTAAAGTGAAAGCCAAATACGTTACTACAAGAAGCTATTCCGGGCACTCACCCGACAGCTTTTGCGAAGATCTTTCTCTTGTTCCGTGGCACATGATATACTTCTTTGATGACATTGATTCCCAAGTGGAAACATTCAGTTCTCTCTTTTTGGACGTACTAGATCAGCACGCGCCCATCAAACGTATAAAGATCAGGTCCCGGTCTAATCCGTTCGTAACACCAGAAACAAAGCAGCTCATGAAGAACAGGGATCGTTAGCATAGGAAAGCCATCCAGACTAATGACAAGCTATGCTGGAACGGATATCGCTTCTTCCGATAAGAAGTGAAACGAGAACTGAAGCTTGCTGGAAAAATCCATGTAAGAAACGAAATAGCTAACAGCAGAGGAAATACAAACGCCTCTTGGAAGATCTTAAATCGATGTATGCCTCGCGGTACTGCTAAACGTCCAAGTACTTTGGAGGACCATGAGACTTTGGCAAATAAATTCAATAAGTACTTTACATCAGTAGGAGAACTTACTGCCTATAAAGCGAACCTGATAACAAGGAAATATGGTTTGAATGAAGAATGTGGTTCTAGGGGGGAAAGCATCGACACTAGCCGACACGTTGAAACAGAAGCATTTTAGTTCTAAGATGTAAAAGAAACTGACGTCAAGTCTGTCATTAAGAGTTTAGCTGCCAGCAAAGCACCAGGATATGATAAAATCTCAGCACGAGTCCTGAAAGACAGTTGTGAGAGCATCGCACCTGTGATTTCTAGACTGGTGAACAATTCATTTAAGATGGCTGCTTTTCCTGGAAAATTGCTGAGGTGATACCTGTACCCAAAGAAGGAAACTCAGAGGAACCAGCCAACAACAGGCCGATTTCATTGTTACCCATCCTATCGAAAGTAAGTGAAAGACTGGCACACAAACAGTTTGTGGAATTTTTGACAACGCATAACAAACTGTGGACTTATCAAAATGGCAAAAGAAAAATACATTCGACAGAAACTGCCCTCATAAATGTTACAGACAACATTTTGAAAGCAATCGATGAAAAATCTGCCTCGTTACTAGTACTGCTTGATATGTCAAAAGTTTTTGACAGCCTTAATCATAATCTATTGTTAGGAAAATTACGAGAACTGGGTCTCAAAGCCTCCGTAATTTCCTGGTTTAGTAGCTACCTATCAAGTAGATACCAAAGAGTACGATACGAAGATTCATTCTCAGAATTGTTACCTGTAACAAATGGAGTACCTCAGGGTTCGATCTTGGGTCCTATGCTTTTTACTATTTGCATTAACGATTTAACCAGTGTTATTACCCATAGCCAACCCGCTGCATATGTTGATGACAGCCAATTGCACTTTCAATTTTCTGTATCAGACTCATCAAGTGCTATCGCAGCCGTAAACCAAGATCTTAGGAACATCAGTAAATGGTGTGCAACGAATTCTCTACTCATAAACCAAGAGAAGACAAAATTAGTGGTTGTTGGCTCAGCACAACTTATTAACAGACTACCTCATATCTCCTTATCCCTGTTGGGCAAAACTATATCAGCAGTGTCAGTTGCTAAGGATCTCGGGGTATACATTGATCAATATCTTACCTACGGTGTACATGTTACTAAAACAGTCTCTAGCTGCATGAACCAGTTGGTACAGATAGGTAAAATTAAACATCTTTTGGATGAGAAAACCTTTTTATTACTTATAAATAGCTTTGTCTTCAGTAAACGTTTTTATTGTTCCTCAGTATGGGGGAACACATCTAAACGTAACCTACACAAACTGCAGTTGGTACAAAATTTTGCTGCCAGAGTTGTATTAGGTTTAAAAAAGTTTGACCATATCTTAACGTGCGAAAACATCCGTTTCTCCTCGATCTTCGCCGCCGGGGATGTTTCGCGAGGAGGAACGTCTGCGACTCAGCGACAGAAATTCCATACTGATGACGCAAACCAATGTTTACATAAAAAATCTAGTTGTCATGGGGTTTTAAATATAAATTTGTCCAATTTTACGTGTCTTCTGGTCGATGTTGGTAAAGTGTTGTGTTCATCTGCCAACGATCTCCAGCAAAACTCAAATGCTTCTTCTAGAGAAGACTATATTCCACAAATATTGACTGTTTTGTTAGAGATTCCTCGCGTTTACATTTGACCTTTGTGGCTTTTTGTCTTTTGTCTATCATTCGTAAACAATAGCTAACACAATGTAACTACTCCGTTGACCAATCAGCACTTCTGACCGGATTCCGGACAGATTTTACGTCATCAGTATGGAATTTCTGTCGCTGAGTCTCAGACGTTCCTCCGCCCGAAACGTCCTCATCGGCGAAAAGCGAAGAGAAACGGATGTTTTCGCAGGCTAACCATATCTCCCAGGGACGGATATCTCTTAAATGGTTAGATGAGGTTCTATTTAATGACTTACTTTTAGTATTCAAATGTGTAAATGGCTTAGTTCCAGATTATTTAGGTAAATATTTTATTAAACGTTCAGCAGTTCACAACAAGAACACGATGTAGACTATCAATGGGACAAAGGGCATTTTATTTTCGGGGTCCAAAGGAATGGAATGGGCTACCTGACAATATTAAGAACACTAAAGATATTGATAGTTTTAAGCGGAGACTTTTTAATAAGATATTTCATACGAAATAATTTTGAATGTATTTTGAATAATTTTGAATGTATTTTGAATTTAATTGAACTACGGTAAATAAGTTTTCTTTTCTTTTTTTTCTTAATTACCAGATTATGTAATAATTAACATTGTGACTGAAAAGCCCTGTTGAAGGGAGTCTCAATAAAGTATGTATGTATGTATGGTGTTGTCCCAGATCCTCTTTGTCCAGTTCAGTGTCTTGGGGGAGGTTGCTGGAGATGATGGAACCTAGGCAACTGAAGTCCTCCACCGCCTTGAGAGTGTAGTCGCCGATGGAGATGCTTGGGGTGCTGCTGACTTCTTGGCCAAGGATTTTGGTCTTCTTGAGACGGATGGTGATACCAAACTCGCTACAAGCGTGTGCAAAGAAGCTGATGAAGTCGCTGTGTGCGCCTAAGACAGCATCTCTCTTATCAGTACTTCCGAACCTTAGTGTTTGCTCGGAGACGTGAAAGGTTTCCATCGCTTGTGGTGTGAAGGTACACACCATTTTTTTTTTTCTGGCTGATGGCGTAAGACAGCAGTAGGAAGAAAAACATGACGAAGAGTGTGGAAGCGAGTACACAGCCCTGTTACACTCAGCTCTTGATTGGGAAGGGGGTCTGAGGTTGTGCCGACGCAAGACGTGATCATCCTTAGGAGCTTTGGGGGGAGGGGGCATCCCATCGTCTGCAGGAGCGTGAATAGACCCTTCCTGATGACTAGGTTGAAGGCCTTGGTCAAGTCGATAAAGGCAATATATCTTGGACAGTGATAAGACAGATGAGTGCAATGTCTTATGATACAGTCAACCCCCATATGCGACCACATGTCGTACGCAACCGCCTATTTAAAGCACCATCAACGCCTTTCAGTTCGAGCCTCTCGTAAACTACCACTTCTTGTAAGTGAACACCTGACGCATGGTCTGATGTGTATGTTAGCTGTACGTTCCTTAATACGTAGAGTATAAGAGCTATTGGAAACAAAATAGAAATACATATTTTGCGAAAAGGAAATTGCTTCCAATGAATTACTTTTAGACGTGCCCGGAACTCATCTTGGAAGAGACCCCGTGTGGTTCGATTCTTGTTAACAACCATTTTTTCATAGCGACCACTAAGTCCTCGCTTTTTGGGTGGTGGCATACTAAAGTATTGGTCCCTTTGTGAAGGGACTGTACAAGGTTAAGATTTTAGTGCAGAGACTGTCGGTTTTCAAATTACCAGATACATTCCCAAACAAACGTCCTCCATACTCGCATCTTTAGAGACTAAGTATGATTGAAAGGAAGTGATCAAATTTGTTTCTGTTAGTAAGGACCATTTAACATGTCTTTATTTTCAGATAATTCACCGTGATTTGGCGGCAAGGAACGTCCTTCTTGATCAAAACTTTGTTTGCAAGGTTACCGACTTTGGGTTATCATATCAAAGCTTCAAGTATGGCCACGGCAATGCAAAAAAGGTACGCCAATTTAACCTAGCGCTTTGTTTAACGCTAAATTAATTATTCTGATGGATTTATTGACAAAGTTGACGGAAAGAAAAGCGTTAAATATAGTATAATCCGAATTCAGTTAAAGGGACAGTTTTGTAGCTTTGTATTCTAGTGCACTAAGAGGAGCCCCTTATTTTTAAGTCCCTCGAGAAAAACACGCGCCAGTAATGTTGAAGGAAAGATCAAGAGTCTCTTTCCAGTCCAACAGTTAGTAGACTCCATGGAAAGTAAACCGCCACTTTAACTAATTAAGTTAGAATTCGCTACTCCAAGTATATTTTTCATGACTGTATCAGGTTCTATAAACCGCTACAATAAAATTGATACAAACTTGAAACTCTTCAAGTTCTCTTCTTGTTCCCCCTATGAAACTGGCACAGACTTATCCTGTGTCATTATTTCTTTAATAATTCTCTTGAGTTCAACACAGTTACATTTTGTACTTTTCTTTTTCACCTTAAGTCTTGGTAGAAAAGAAACAAAAAAATGGTACTCAGCACGCTTTTTTTGTTGCAAATTTTTCCCATGATTTTCCACTAGCTGTGGTTGAAAGATCCGTTATTGACGATCTTTAATGTTAGAGAAAAGGAAATTCTTTTTGATCATCCTTTAACACTATATTTACACTGTTTCCCTCATTATTGTTGATCCATGGTGAGTTCACATAAATTAATTTTGATAATTTTCCATAAATAACAATAACATATTATTAACGTCTACGTAATAGAAAGGACTTTTGTCAATACTTTTGTCATAAGCAAACTGGTAAGAAAAAATAAATATAACGATAAAAGAACTTGCAAAATCCAACTTCTGGATAACCTAACTTCAATTAACGATTGTCGTTTGTATCTAAAATTAGAATAGACAGTACAATTTCAGCACAGATAGATAATGCTCGTAGACCTATGTAAAATAACAGCATATGTGAATGTTAATTTCTTGTCTCATTGGTATCATAGGGTTGCATCCCTGTTAAGTGGACGGCACCTGAGATTCTTTATGGAAATCCTGCAGACCTTTCCACCAAAAGTGACGTGTATGTTTTAACACAAATGAGTTAATCTGAAAACAATTACAGCAAAATGCTTAACAGAATAAAATTATAGCACTGTTGGTAATGACGGAAGACGGGGCAGGTGCTGAATATGATAAACTCTCTCTTTTGTTACTTACTGCGTCCTTTATAATTTACCTTCGAAATTCCCTTTGCGTCCACCTATCCAAGTAATCAAATCAGTTTTCTCACCTAAGTCTTGTCGGTTTGGGTAATTGCTTAAAAACGGCTTTTTTGACCGCTGTGCAAACCGACGGCGAGTTAAAACTGCGTATTAATATGGTCATTCTCAAGATCTATTACTGCTGCCAAAAATCTGATATGTGTTTTTTCGTTGAAAGGTTACGGCGTACATTGAAAGGATTACTTGTTCAGAAAGGATTTCTTTCAAGCATCAGTAAAGCATAAGTCATTAGTGTTTCATAGCTGAACAACTCAGAAAATAGTAGTTTACGGAACAACACAAAATATGAAGCAACAAGCATTCTTTTTGATTATGTTTTCGTTTGGTGGCAGGTGGTCATATGGAGTCGTTCTGTACGAGATATTCACCATTGGTAGGTGATATATTAAAGCTTTTTCGTTTAAAAACAAAGATTCTCACCTTTCTAACTTTTTGCACAAAAATTTGTAGATAATTAAATTGTAAAGATCGCTCTAGAGAGTATGAGAATATGGCGAGTTGATCACTCGCCACAGTAATCGTATTCCTAAAGTTACCTTCTGAGCGGGAACGCTAATAAGAGTTAAAGGGTAAAATGTGATAATTTCACTCGCACCGGAGCTAAAAGTCCCTTATGTGGTCTCTGAGACAGAGAGATAATTCTGAGGGGACAGAGATAATTTAAGTAACTGTGGATCTCAAAAATATTTAGATGCAATACATGAAAATCATTAGTCTAAAGTGAACTAATACAGTCTAACCTTTCCGTGTTGACCTCCGCAATAAAGGCGACATCTCCTTAAGGTGTTTCGATACAGTTTTTCAGAGACCATACCGATATTTTTCAATTGCCGAAAAAGTGTTTTTTCCTTGTCCGATCGGTATAAAATTTTCACTAGTAATTGGCTATGGATTGACATTTGTCAAAAAGAAGTTTTAAGTAAAAGCGACATTACTATGACAACAATGAACAAAAAAAATTGAAATTGATAAAAGCCTAATTTTTGGTGATCTAGACCAGCTTCTGAAAGTCCAACACTAGGAACTTACAGTTTGGTGTTAAGCAAACAATCTCCGTAAGAAATAAAAAATTCAAACCTCTTCTACGAACCTGTCAAAAATCAGTGTTACAACATTCACTGTTTAGACGTTATGCCAATTTTTCCAAAATAATGCGTACTATACATACCTCCATGACTAGTACATTTTAGGGTTAATTTATCGCATCTTTTGATGTAAAACGTTGCCAATACTCACACTGAAATGCACTAGTCATGGATATATGTTTTGTACGCATTAATTTGGAAAAATTAGCATAACGTCAAAACAGTGAATGTTGTAGCGCGGATTTTTGACCGGTTGGTAAAATAGGTTTGTCTCGAAATTTCAAGGTGTTGCAGTGAATCAATCTTAATGAAAGTTTCAGACATTATTATATACATCATGAAGATTATGTGAAGAGATTTTTAAAAAATTCGTTCGAGTCGTTTCAGAGATATACAAAAAAGCGCTAAAAGTCCAAATTGTGAATGAAGTTGCACTTAGATAGGCGGTGAGAAAACGGGTTAGTTTTTAGTTAGTTTTTTTTTTTTCAATGTTTACTCAAGTTTGAGCTTATAGAAGATAATGTCACAGTTTTTCAATAGCCATGAAATTCGGAGTGCGGGTAGTTAGTTAATCAATTTTGGCCCTGAAAAAAATTGAAGGAAAAAAAAATACGAATTTTCAAGAAAATGCTTTTTTCGTGAGAAGGACTCTTAAACGCTGACAAACGTCAACAAATAACGAAAACTATAATTTCTATATTTTTGCTTTGCTCGAAATCGCGCGCATTTACAAGGCCCTAAAGCGTTTTGCTAACTTGCAATAACGATGCCCAAAATAAAGGGATGAATCTCATAGTTTATTAGATATAATCCGTGTAAAGTTTGCTTCTCATTTTCGCATAAATTATGACCTAAATTTGGAAACCGCTGAATTTCTTGAATTGGGTCTTTGCGATTTTGGTGAAACTCTGTTCAGCGCAAGGCACTAATGCGCACTACGTGTAGCCTAGAGATTTTCACGAAAAAATGCCGGCAACAGCAGATTTTCGACTCAGACCTCAAAGGGGCGTGGCATTATAACCACGTGACATTTACTCCGATCGTCCAAAATTTTATGTTATGTTGTAGATTGATCTATATGTTATCTATTCTATGTGTTAGACTTACGATAAAAGTAAAGATGGGGATACCAGAGAGCTTCAAAGTAGGATGGTACCCCCCAAAAAAACTGGGTCGAGTCGCCTTAAGACCACAAGAACGAAAATACACCAAAATTTCCTAGCATCAAAATAAGATATTAAGCAGCATTCTGACGCTACTTATGAATCATTTGGATCGCCGCCTGGTCACTGGCTCGAACCCCGGCCGGACCAACATTCAGGGTCTTTAAATAAATGAGAAGAAAGTGCTGCCTTTGTAATGACATCCGCAAATGGTTAGACTTTCTAGTCTTCTCGGATAAGGACGAAAAACCGTAGGTCCCGTCTCACAGCACTTACACTTATCTGGCTCTTCTGGTACGTAAAAGAACCCTCACCACTGTTCGAAAAGAGTAAGGGACGTAGACCCCGATGTTGAGGTCAACCTTCACACATCACGTCATTTACATCTTGGGGTGGGCAGGTACAATAAGCTCATAAATGGACTGAAAGCGAATGCCAGTGGCGCCTTTGTATGCTGACGTCCGAGCTTAGTGTTCACATGTTAAAAATGTATTGTAAAGAGGGCACGTCTGTTGTCCTCTCATCCACGACTCTTTATTCATTCATTCATTTATTCATTCATTCATTTATTCATTCATTCATTCATTAATTCATTCGCTCTTCATTTATTCATTCATTCATTTGAGTCGTTTATAACGTTTTTATCAAATAATCTATCGCGGCTATTGAAAATTTAAAGTTTGACACATATTTTCGTATTAGTTTAATTCAAAGATACAGAATGTTTTACTTCTTACCGAGGTTATTTGCTAAACACCAAACTTTAAGTTACTGGTGTTGGATTTTCAGTAGCTGGTTAGATCTCGCAAAATTAGGCGTTTATCAGTTTCAAAGTTTTTTGTTTTCTGTTGTCATAGTAATATCGATTTTACTAAAACCTACATTTTAACAAATTTCAATCTATAGTCAATCACTGGTGAAAATTTTATAGCGATCAGACAAGGATAAAATCACTTTTAAAGCGATTGAAAAATATCGGTATGGTCTCTGAAAAACTATATCGAAACACCTTAAACTCTGTATTACGGACAGTTGTTGCGATCCTGACATACGAAAAACTCCATACAATCTCTACCATGAGGCTCTTGTATTGCGAGTACTTAGTTCTACCCCTCTGGTGTACGTATCAAGGACGTATGAGTGTAATTGTTTGTCATTAGGTCATCACTATAAAATGTCCAGAATGAACATTCCAACTGGTTATTAATTTCCTTAGTAACTTTGTTTCTGTTTCTAGACTTTCTTGCACTAATCAGTAAGTAAACATGTATTACGTTTCTAAGTCAAAAAAGCTGAAAATCGAGCAATATCTTCAAGACCGAATAACGAAATATCTTTGACAATTCACAGGAGGTATGCCATATCCAGGCTGGTCAGAAGCCAAAGTAATTGCGGAAATTAAAAATGGGTACCACATGCCAAAGCCCGAACACGTCGACAACACGCTGTACGTTTCAAGTCATAAACTTATTTAGTACGCATATTGATTAATATACCTTACTTATTTATTTATTTATTTATTTATTTATTTAACAATTAATGAATAAGGCTGAGTATCTTATGAAGAATTATGGACATCGAGGATGGTGTTATCCGTCGAGGCCGTAGGCGGTGCACCGTAGGAGGTGCACCCAAGAAGTGATACTGCAAGAATATATCAAGGAATAAAGGGAGAAGATGACTCATTAGCCGCGAAGCTTGTGTCAGTGGGGAAGAAAACAATTTAAGTTGGTAGATAAGGAATTCCGGGGAGGTGTTGCTTAAGAAGGTAGGCGAGAGAGGAACAGTAAATGAAGCAAAGGATGCCAGGGAGTGTAACGAATAAAAAGAGAGAAATGGAAAGCAGATGGTACGAAAAAATGTGTGAGCAATATGTCAGGGACATGACCGAAGTGGACTGGGAGAGAACATGGCAGTGGCTGCGGAAAAATACCCTGGTAAATGTATGGGAAGGCTTAACTGGAACGGGAAGATCAGTGGTACAAACATATCCCAGAGAGAGTGGTGGGAAATGGGGATTTCAAAGTTCTGTAGGATTAAGAAAACATACAAACAAACAAACCACAGTCTGTCTTGAACAAGAGTTTTCTACGTGGTCTGAATGAATTTTTCGCAAAACTTTGTCAAGATGACGGTTACCCGGAGCCTTCGTTCCAAGACTGATCGGTAGAGAAAAGTATCTATCGCCTCGACTCAATGAAACCGAAGTTATGCTGGCCTTGTCTAAAATAAAAAAGACAGCATCAGGACCGGACAGTATACCCTACTGGGTTTGGAGAGATTATGCTCTACTCTTAGCTCCGGTGGTTACTTTTATTTGGAACTTATCTCTGTGTTCCTATACATGGCCTGAGGGATGGAAAGAGTCTAACATCAGTCCACTCCCCAAGGTGGACACAACTTCGCAACACCATGACTTTCGTGATATTAACGTCACCCCTGTTATTGCCAGGTGTTTCGAAAAAATTGTCCATCATAAATTCAGTAAACAAGCGTTTGAAGAAAATCTAGGCCTGACTCAATATGCGTACCGGGAAAGATGCAACTGCACAGATGCTTTGATCAATCTGCAGTATAACTGTTTGAAAGCGTTGAATGATAGGGAATGTAGATATGTTCGACTGTTTGCTATGGACTTTGCTAAGGCATTTGACATCGTGAGGCATAGTATACTTAGTGATAAATTGAGGGCCCTTGACTTAAATCCGTATATTACCAACTGGTATCTAAGTTTTTTACGAAATCGTAAACAACGGTTGGTGTTTGGGGGTACTCAGCTATTGCTGGTTAGGTGTAGCAGCTATTACTGGTATAAAGTAAACATAAGCACAACACAGGGTAGCGTTAGTGGCCCTAATTTAATCTTTTTATTAATGATCTCAATCTTGTAAACTGTCCTGATGCTTCTCTTGGTAAATATGGCGATGATACTACGATGCAAGTTATTGTAAATAAGGCCGGAACTGATTGTGCTAGTGATGTAATTTCGCAGTACCTTAGCTGGTCAAGTACAAAGTATATGCCTTGCAATCTATCCACGTGTAAAGAATTAGTTTTGAAGAAGAAAGGAATTTCTAGTGGTACTCGGAATGACTTTTCAGGGCAATGGCAGATTTACAGAACACATTAAACGATAACTGTTCGAAGCAAATAAGTGCCTCTATGTGTTAATGAGATTAAGGAAGGAAGAATATAACCAAGTGGAAATTGATCATTTATTTCAGTCTTTAGTTTTACCTAAAATTTCGTATGGCTTACCGGTGTATGTAGCCTCCTCGCCTGAACTTAATACTGTGCAGCAGTTCCTTCGCAGATGTCATAAACGTCGTTATATATCTTATGCTATATAGATATATACGATTTGCTTGAAAAAACAGACAGGTCAATCTCCAGATTAGACTCAAGATTAGTTGCCTACCTACTCATCCGCCGTATAATTTGTTGCCCAGAGTTAAAGAATCTTCAAAACGTCCGAGAACTCAAACAAGCCTACTACCCTGTGTTAACACGGAACGCTTTAAAGTTAGTTTTATTAATAGACTGTATTTTAAATATATTTTTTAACTAATGATGTCGAACATGTAAATTTAGGTATGTATTTTTTCTCGTATATTCAATAAAAACATTTTTTTAGTATGATATGATGGTTGAAGCTAGAAGGCCGGTCATCAACTTCGTTGATAAGTAAGCGGGGGAGGGCAAGATCATCGACATTGCTATCCCTGGAGGTGCACGAGAAAATGACAAAGAAATGTAAACATTTGAGAATTATTAACTTGTCTTGTCTGCGAAGAAATAGGGAATTTGTGGAACCTGAACAAAGTAACGGCGGCGTCAATTGTGATTAGAGCATTAAGAGCTGTATCCGATATATGTTTGAGAAAAACACACTAAACATACGGAGAAGATAGAGAAGTAAGAAAGGTGATTGTCCAAAGCGGAGGCAAGCACCCCTTAGGATGAACAGAGCTGATGTACCTCCCTAGGAGGAAGAATATTAATTGACCAAGACCAAGGCGGCTGTGAAGCTGTACAGTAATCCAGACCCCATGATGCAGGTGGATAAAAGGTGTGAAGAGAACGCCCGGAGGGAAGTGGTCTACAGGCGTTAATTGAAGATGCCAAGAAATGTGCCAAGTAACTGGGTTAGGAACTTAACTTAAGGTTCCCACATGCTGTTGCAAAGAAAATTAGACAGCAGAGAAGTGGATGGAGCGTCAATTGGGAGATGTTACAAGAAAGAATTAAGAAAGCGAATGGAAGAAGCTAAAAGTGAGAACTGCCAAGCAAAGCTAGTGGCAACAAGGTGGAATGACAACGACCTGGAGGATGACTGTTTTGAGTGGCCAGCAACCTGAAGATCACTGTCTTCAAGTACCATCGCGAGCACACAGGTATTGTATAAGCAGCTCCTTCCAACGAAAGTTATCAACTAAGAAGAACGGGGTTGAATCCATCATCTGATGTCACATGCAGAATGTGTAACAAATCTCAAGATTCCACGTCGCACGTGCTTGCCTGCTGCTCAGCTCTGGTGCAGACCAAATACCTTGCTTGACACAATTCGGTGTTAAAGATCCAATTCTTCCAGTTGAAGAAAACTATGTTTGATCGACATCCACCTCCCTATGGTTTTCTCTTACTGAACCAAAACCAGTATACAAAAAACAGCGCACTAAAGCTTATTGAGATGTGCAAGTTTATGCCGAGAGCACTTAAGTCAAAGCAAACAAAAAATATGCAAGGATGCAAGAATAACATATTTAGTATTGTTAAAGAAACTTAAAGTTTTTAACTTTTTGCATAAGATTCCTGGTGTGGTTATTGTCTCACTTTTGGCAATCAAAAGTTTTTCAATTCACTGTTATAATAATAGAGCTACCCAATATGCAGACTTTGACATCGCTAAAAAAGAAACCACCGATCACATGACAAGTGGTTGCCCTTAATTAGAAAAGTCCGAGTACATATATAGACTTTACAAGGCCGCCTCTTACATCCTCTAGAATATCTGCAAAGAGTACAGCATCAAAGTGGCGGGAAAAAAAACAGAAAATGAAAGTGAAACATGTACTATCCTCTGGGACATGCCGGTTAATACCAAAAAAGAAATCAAATTCAACCAACAGACCTGACATCATTATAAAAGACCAAGAGTTGAAAAAATGCCTACCTGGTGAACTAAATACCCGTAAAAATGATTGAAAACTATTAAATTATAAGGAAATCTCAAGGATGTGGGGCCTGTAGTTATTATGAAAAGTTCCTGGTAAAACACGTGGAAAAAATCCCTGGAAACATCAATATTGAGACCTCCAGAAGACCAGCTCTCTAGACCCCATTTTTGTTTTTACGAAAACTGCTCTCCGCCAACTAAATAACGTCTCCTCTTAGCCGCTCCAAAGGCAACTGATAGCCTCTCGGAGCTCTTGGCAGTAAGAACTGCGAAGCAAGATCGACTGGAAACGATATTTTGGTGACATTGATCTCGTAATGTTTTTGTTTTAAACTCAATGTAAGATTTTCAGGGTCTTGATTTTTTATTCAACTTTCAGGTACCATCTGATGGAGAGATGCTGGCAACAAGAGCCTGACTTTCGCCCAAGTTTCGAAGTTCTTCGTCAGACGCTGCTCACATACATCGAGAAAAAGGTTACTTTTTAGTAATTTTATGATTTTTAGCTTCTATGGAGTCAACAATATACATTGTCTTCGTAGCTATCTAATTGGTACATAATTTCGCTGTTACTTAATTTTGAGATTGTGGCTAGACATTATTTCCTCAGGTTTTATTTTCGTGATCTTTAGAGGTAACTTTTAAATAAGAGTATTAAATTTTCCGATTTAAGAGTTTTCAACTTCATTTTGTTTTTCAAAATGACACCGAACGTATTTTTACAATTTTATTCTTTATGGGGTTATGACCAGTATGCCTCGATTACAGTATTCCTTTTTTAGGATAATAGTAAAATTAACCAACCGACTTAAGGAAACGCATCGTACTTAAAAACAAACAAAAGCATGCGGAAAGTCGACATGCATATTCCACAAACTCATTTTTAGCTTGAAACCAAGTTAAGCCATCTTCGGTACAACATGCAGAAAGTACTGCCAATTCATGAGTCGGTTTATAGTTTGGAAAGCAGTTAGAGTACAGTAGAATTTTACAAATTTGCAACTGAAAAAAAAAACAATTCAAAACAAGTTTGGAAAAAAAACATCTGAAAAATTCTGCTTGTGCATCATACATATACACTTCGCTGTCACTACATGAACAAATGCACGGGCTTTGAACTACGACAACCAAGACAACTGAGTCTTGAGGGCTATTGTACCCGCTCTTGGGAACGATCCTTAACAATTCAATTCCACGAAAATCGCCTACAAAGGTAACGAGATAAAAAAAAAAGGCGCGATAAAGTTTGAAGAGGCCTGAATTCACTTTTAGTGTAAGTAATGTTTTCTCGTATAGCCTTCCTGTGGTCGCACCCTTCCCCGACAAAGGAAAAACGTTTTTCCTTGGTCGGGTGGGGGAGGGGGTAGGGTGCGGCTACACGTACAGTAGTTATCGTCGTTTTGGTTGTTTTATGAAGCTCCCTGATATGAATCCCGCAGCCGCTCTAATGAGAGTAGAACTCATTAAAGAGTTCCAGTACAAAAAAAATACAATATCAGACCACAGACATGAAGAACCACTTTTTTTAATATTCTACCGTAAATCAAATGCCACACGCCAGTCTTACTGTCTGTTTTGGGGGGGCAATTTTGGTACATCTGAAAACAATTGAAACATGAGAGCTATCGCGAAAAGTATAACTCTTCTGTTTATTTTACATCTATAAGAGGTTTATTTTCTTTCTTTAAGATGTACTTAAAGATGGACATGTCGAAGTACAGTTCGGCAAAATACTCACAGGTTGAGGATAAAGCTGAATTTGAAGAAAACCCAGCTGGACGAGCAGCTCAAGCAAGGAATAGGCCAATACCACCCCCCAGAAACCTTAAATGCTCCAGTCTTTGACAGCCGAGAAATAACCAACAGAGTGAAATAGTGTAGACAGAAAGAATACTTCCAAACCAGGTTATGTCCTCAGATAAAATACACTAAGGGAGAGAACAGAAAATTTCATTAACGCCTTAGGTTGTTAAGTGCTAATCCAGTATTAGAGAATCTGGTTTATAATTTTGTTTACCTTCATATAGATTGTTTAGAGTATCATAAATACGTCTTAACCCTGAGTAAAGCTTATTCATCTCGCGAAAAACCAGGACCTGGAAAATGGTATTGTGTTACCGGCTGGTTTGAGGTATTCAGCCTGATTCTGGGGTGCTTACCATTTGACACAAAATCCCGTTGGAATTTCCAAAGAATAACGGTAAGCGGTTTACCAGATTACCGCAGAACTGTAACTCCTGTTACGAATTGAATCCAAAAAAGGTGTCAAGTAGAATAGGTCTGAAACCGAGAAACTGGCAAATGTTAAACAACATTGCATTAAATTGGTACCACCAGAATGAGGGGACAACCTTAAAACACAGTTCTCAATGTTCGGTTAACATTTCCCAAAAATGACCTTGCAGGTAACCTTCCGTCTGGAATTTTTGAAATTCCTGGCTAAATGGTAATTATCTAGCTTACTTAGTATAACATAATTATACCACTAGACAGGTACCAAGACTACAGGAGTTCCAGACTTTATGTCATACATTGAATTTCCACTTTGATACTAGAATGCGAGGACTCTTATTTAGTTATCAATAGTCCAGCAACGTTAAGCAAGTAGAGGATACTAATTTTGGTAATCGTATATCATTCCTTTAATAAAAAACGTCAACCAATGAATGACAACTTTAAGGAAGTATAATCACGGTATTATAGAAAAGAAAGACAATGAGACTGGTCATAGAAAAGATATTCATAGTTCTTGTGCTAGTTACATGTAAGGGAATGAGTTAACCCATAAACTTGTTTAAGAGTAGTATTAACCATTTGTTATATTATTAACTAAATACTGTTAAATTTCATTAACTGATCAAGTCAGGATAAGAATGGCTAAAAGAACATAAAGTAGATTTCATGTTACTTTCCATTGATGAAGAGTGAATGGTGTGCTTGCCATATATTAAGCATTTTGATATTTAATTTTAAGCAAGGATCGCGATTTATATAAGATACAATAATACATTTTGCTTCGTTTAAAGTAAATTTTATTGCTGCCAGGATAGCCGCAGTGAGAGCACTTAACATTTTATGTGTCCTCTTTTGCGATTGTATAAACCATCAACCATTTCACTCCGAAAAAAAAAAAGAAAAAGTAATAACTATCTTACAGATATAACGTTAAAACAAAGCGTTCGTCTGCCTTGTTATTTAGGTTAGTCATGAGCACTATTCGTTAAAACAGTTTATTTCCTGCAGAGAAAAATATTTATACAGTATTTTGGTAAAGTAACATTTTGGTAAGGAAATCGCATTTGAATAGTCTAGATCAAGACAATTTTCGCGTTTAATTTGTTAAAGAAAATGCAGGAAAAAAGGCTCTCAGGATAAATTTGTTATTGTAAATCATGCAAAGACGAAATCGATAATTAAAGTAGAAAAGTAAACAATTTGTGAAACTTGTTTTGGATTTTAGGGAGTAATTCTGGCCTGTGGGGGAGGCCCGGAATTCAAATGATTCTAAACCTGTTCTCAAGAGTTATACTCAGGGATTAACCTTTGGTACAAATTTTCAGAATGGTTATAAAGTCTAGATTCAGAGCTACCACTGGGAACTCCTGGTTCCCCTAGGATTGAGCGAGCGATGGTTGACAAACACATAACGCAACAATTAAGCAAGCAATGATTATTCATACTAATTAAATTCGACACCTTTTCACTCAGTATTTATATGGATATCTTCTATTCCAAAAAAACTTCAAAGAAAAAAGACAGCAAACCATCAAACGCAGGACGTAGGCTTCCATGTGAAAATGTTACGTTTATCGGGGCGATATTATGGCGAACCCGTTTCCCAAGCCTGCCAGGCAGAATATACCACTGGTTGACCTAAGTCACCTAACAGTTGTTAGAAGGGGAATAGCTGGTATCGTTGTTTAACAATTGAGGGAGAGCAGTGAACGACGTGGTGAATCGATCCTCTTTTCACTTACCCCATTGCCTGAAATTCCACCTTCTCACCGATGTAATGCACTAGTTAGTGGAAAGCCCCGCACCTCCATACCCGGGGAATGCGGGGCTTTGTTACGCGGGTAATCTTTTAGAGGACGGGTAACTTGCAAACTAAACTTAACGCAGGGTTGTCAGAACAGCAACAAGAAGATTTATTCCAAAAATGAACGCAGTTTCCACGAAGTAGAACTCCACAACAGCACGTAACTCGATAACCTTACACAGCCTCCGCCAACTTCAATTAACTTGATAAACTTACACGGCTTCTGCCAACTTGAAGAAACACTGCCTTCATCACACTTGACTAAACAAGACCAACGTCAAACCCTCTTCGCTTGTGAAAACTAGTTAAAACCTAACTCGGACTCGCCTACTTATACACTTTTATAGTAAGGTTCTAGAACTTTCCAAATAGTCTAGTTATAGAAAGATTACAAAATATACCGCTTAAGAAACGCTTACACAAGATTCTAAAATAAACAAACTATGAACTCTTGCGAAGCTACTAGAATGTCACGTTTACAAGTTACGCAATACAATTTTTCGTAACATAAGCCCCTTTTAGAAGGCCCATCAGGTCACCTTAAATTCCATGCTTGGCCTTGGGGCATCTTTAATCTTCTCCACGTTATCCTGATGTAGACCAATCATTCCTTGCTCCAGTTGGTGGCCTAAGAAATCCACACTGTTTACTCCGAATAGGCACTTCGTAGGTCTAATAGTCAACCCAGCTTGTACAAGACGCGAAACCAGCTCTCTGAGGGCTCTAATATGTTCTTCCCACGTACGAGTGTGAACCAATATATTATCCCGGTAGAAGTCAACATCATCTAGATCTTCTATCAGTTTCTTCATTGCACGCTTCAGCGTTGCCGCCGAGTTAAACATTCCAAACGGCGTCTTCGACCCGTCAGGTGTTACAAAGGTAGTTTTCGGTATGTCCTCCTCTGGTATAGTTATCTGCCAATATCCGTTGCTAAGGTCAATTTTTTAGTAAAACTTGTCTCCACTAAGCTTCTGGAACAAGTGTTCAGCAGTTGGCATAGGCTCCGGATCAAATACATTTAGTTTATTTAATTTCCTATAATCAACGCACACGCGGTTTGTGTTGTCTTTTTTCTTCACCACTACAACAGGTGATGCATACGGAGAACTGGACTCTCTAACAACTCCCATTTTGATCATGTCGGCAATATCTTTTCTCAGTGATTCTTTCATGCTGTAAGGTACCGGGTAAGGTCTTGATCTAACCGCGGGCTCGTCTGAAGTGAGTTTAATATGATGCTGAACGAGATCTGTGGTACCTGGTGCTTCAGTAAACAAATTCGTGAACTGTTTAGCCAGATCCGTAAATTCAGTCCGTTGCTCGTCCGTAAGATTTGGTCCAGTTACAACATCCTCGATTGACTCCTTGGCTACAAATCCACCAAGCTCTAAGCATTCAACCTCTTCTTCCTCTACTTCATCAACTTTAGCTGCACAGTCGACAGCATCGTCTATACTCGTAGCGCCTGCTCCAACAGCTACTGCTCCCTCGACTGTAGTCTCCTCTCGCTCAAAATACTTTTTAAGTAGGTTAGCGTGCTAAACCTTCTCCTTGCCTTTTATTTTCACTTTGTAGTCATTGAGACCTGATACTGAACTAACTTCAAAGGGACGTTTCCAGTGCACAAGTAACTTGTTATGGTCGGTAGGTATCTAGCAGCACAAGTACTTTCTCATCTGGTTGAAACTTAGTAACTTTAGACTTGCGGTCGTAATAGTGCTTTTCTTCCTGCTGAGCTTTCTCCAATTCACTATGGGCGAGCTTAAGGGTATCTTCTAACTTCTCTCGCAACTCGAAAACGTACTGGTAACTGTTCTTAACTACAGGCTCCTCAACTTCTTTCGTCCACAACTGTTTGAGTATAGTCATTGGTCCTCTAAAAGCTCTTCCATATAACAGCTCGAACGGCGAAAAACCAGTGGACACTTGGGGGACTTCACGATAAGCAACAGTGGGTTTATGTAGCGATGCCACTGTTTTGGCTGCTCACTACACAGACTTTATCGTTCCGTTGAACTTCTCTGTCAAACCGTTACACATCGGGTGATAGGGTATTGTTGTAAGCTGTTTAATGCCTAGTAGTCGATTGACTTCTCTCATGCAATCAGAAACAAATTGTGTGCCCAGATCACTCAGAATCTCTTCGGGTACTCCAAGATGGCTGAAGAGTCCAAAAATATACCAGCGTCAATATGTACCCGTGTCCTTCTTCACTCGGAGGACTGATAGGCCCAACAAGGTCTATTGCCACTCTTTTAAAAGGTTTGTCAATTAGCAGCATCTTCTCTAACGGTACTTTCGGCACTGATCCCTTTCTTACAGTCTGACAAACGTCACAGGACTTGCAAAATCGAGTTAGGTCACCTTGAATTCTAGGCCAATAAAACGCATTCTGGATCTTGTCTGTTGTTTTCTTTATGCCCATGTGACCATCCATGATTGATTCGTGCGCTACTTCCATTATGGGGCGCCTCAACTTTTCAGGTACCATGACTTGTTTAAGCGGTTCTCCACCATTCACATAAGGGTGCTTGTACAGACGGTACAGTACTCCACATTTTTCTTCAAATGAAATCTCCGCCTGACCCTTTACTAGCACATCGTCTCGATCCCAGTACTTGCGAGGCCTCTCATCTTCATGCTGCATCTGCTTGAGCTTCTCTCTATCCACAATCGGACTCTCGCGGCTACTTGACACCTTCAAGGCCATGCGTTCATCCTTTTTCTTAGTTTGACTTCTTGTAGTTACTGCACAGGCCTATTGCCAACTGGGGTCTGGATTTTGTGCGTCCCTGGCATCAGGTACGTTGCCAATAATTAGGTCGTAGATAGGATCTGAAAGGCGTATCAACATAAATTCTGGCTATAGGCACCTTCCTTGCAGTGTTATTAATAAGCAACATAGCGTTAAAGTCTCCGGTGAACTGATCCTCGCCGACAAGGTCCTTCTTGACTACAACTCCACCCCAACCAGTATCTCTTAAAACGTCGACAGTCTTCTCTCCAACTCTGCCCTTTACAGCGGGCTGTTACTTCTTACTCCAGTTAAGGGTTCAACACAGGCATTACTCAGAAACCGGACTTTCTTGCCACAGGCTAACAGAAGCTGATCATTTTGAATACACGACTTGACTTCCTCGGGGGTAGCGTTAAGATCGGGTGACTTAACTAAACAGCCAGCACTAACTTGACCACGTTGCAGAGGGTTACCATCCTTACCTTGGCCTCCTGACTTTCGTCCACCTGATCGACAGTTCCTCGCTTCATGACCTTGCTTGCCACATAGTAAGCACCTTCTAGTTAGAGTTGGGCAGTTAATAGCTTTGTGTCCACGGACATTACACTTGTAACACTGGAGGGTTGTTGTGTCACTCCGTGCAGTCTTTGTTTCCTTGTTTCCTCCACCTTGGGCTGTACTTGTGGCTTCTTGCTCGGGGAGCTGAACAGATGCTTTCCGTGTGCTTCTAAGTATTGATCGGCAGTCTTCGCTATCTGAACAAGCGTTTACGGGGCTCTTTCACGAAGGTGAATAGCTTACTCTTTTGGAAAAGAGTCAATAAACTGTTCTTTCACAATTAAATCTTTCAGGCCTTCAAAAGATCTTTCAGCGTTCGACAGATCTAACCACCGCAACAAGTATCTATCCAGTCTCACTATAAACTGCTCAGGGCTGTCGTCAACTTCCGGCTTTGATGCTCTTAATTTACGACGATAGCCATCCTCTGTAAGGTCATACCTCTTCATCAAAGCTAACTTCACTCGATCATAATCTTGGGCTGCTTCCTCAGATAATCGCGAATAAATCTCTAGGGAACGTCCAGACAAAAGAGCACTAAGTTTCGAAGCCCATCCTGTCTTCTATTTAGCTGTAGTTGCGAATCTCTCAAATCGTTGTAGGTAAGCATCCAAGTCGTCCTTGCCATCAACAAATGAGGGAAACTTGGGTGCCTTGGCGCTATCCTCTCTCATTTCAGCACGTTCGGTATCGTTACGGCCTTGTCCTAGACGAGCGAGCTCTAGTCCATTCTCTCTCTTAGTGGCTTCAATAGCCTCTCTCTGCTTCAACAGTTCAGCTTCCAGCTCTTATTTTCTCAGATCGCGTTCTTGCTGCCTAGTTTATCTTTCTTCGTCTTCTCTTCTCCGCCTTTCCTCTTTCTCTTCTTCTTCCTTCCTTCTGTCTTCCTTAAGTATTCGACGTCTCTCTTCCTTTTCTTCTTCTAACTGCCTATGCTTTTCTTCCTTTTCCTCTTCTAGCTTCTATGTTTTTCTCCTTTTTCCTCTTCTAGCTTCAGTTGCTCCCGCACAAACTCGAGCAGTTTTTCTCCCTCCAATCCGAATTTTTCTCCAAGCTGTATAAACTTATCCATTTCCACAGCAGTAATTCACGGCAAACACACTCGATATACTTCCTCGTAGCAGTTCTTTTTACTGCTCTGTATACCGTACTCCTTTTTCTTGAACTGTCCTTTCCTGGTTACTATAGTCGGCAAACAATTCAATTCCTCTCCCAGACAGGCCCCCAATGTTACGCGGGTAATCTTTTAGGGGACGGGTAGCTTGCAAACTAACTGAACGCAGGGTTGTCGGAACAGCAACGAGAAGATTTATTCCAATAATGAACGTAGTTTCCACGAAGTAAAACTCCACAACAGCACTTAACTCGTTAAACTTACACGGCCTCCGCCAAATGCACTTAACTTGATGAACTTACACGGCTTCCGCCAACTTGAATTAACACTGCTTTCGTCACACTTGACTAAACACGACTTAACTCGGATAAGCCTACTTATATACTTTCACAATAACATACTAGAACTTTCCAGATATTCTAATTATAGAAAGATTACAAAATATACCGCTTTAGAAACGCTTACACAATATCCTAAAATAAACAAACTATGAACTCTCGCGAAGCTTCTAGAAAGTCACGCTAGTCACGCAATAAATTTTTTGTAACAATAATAATGAATATTATGTTTATTTTTTATTTTAAAATGGTTTAACGCGGCATTTTGAGTACTCCTGCAAGCGTTGTTCGCTGAACGACTAAACAATCGGCACAGCGATTAAAATTACAAGACAGAGTACTAACAATCAATGAAAAATATAATTCGGTGAAACATATACAGAGACACCAATTTTCATTCGGGAAGACAAGTATTAAAGAGTCTCTAAAAATTCTGAGTCTTCAAGCTTAAAGCTTAAGTTTATGTTTTAAACCGGCTTTCCGGTGTTTGCTTTTTGCAAAGACGAACTCGAGGCAAATCGCTCAAAGCTTTCTTTTACAGCCAGAATTATAACTAAATATTCTTTGGAACGTTTTCTTTCTACTTGCGGTGAGAAACTGTCTAAAGGCTTTCTAAAGTTCTGTAAGTTTATATCAAACCTGATACTCGGTCAGATCATCGTCTCAAATCACAAAATCGCATCGCTGCAGACTTTGCAACCCTCTTATGCATCAGTCAATTCCACCTGCGCCCAGCCCCCCCCCCCCCCCTCCCCTCCCGGACAACTGCGGGGCATTTGCCCGCCTTGTGCCCGGCGGTGGGGCATTTGTAAATGTTGCGCTGCCCGGGGGCCGAGCATTTGCCAACCCCCGGGCCGATTCCCGAGCTTTTGACACGCACGCTGTTTTCTATCAGAATATAACTACACAGAAGGTTTTACTGGAAAAAAAGCAGATCGGCTCATCTGTCAAGGACAGGAATAAATTGTAGAGGGCTGTAAAGGCATGTTCTCGATTTTATATGTATGTATGATTTTCTTCATTCCTTATTAAGCCAGAATTACGTAGCGAAATTGGAGGTATCGATGTGAATCAACGATTTTTGGTTATTGAATCATATTTCTGTTGATATTATTAAAAGAACATCCTTTCATTTTATAAAACTATTCATAACTTTACAGCGCTATATTAATTTTAATGTCGATAATTTTATATCAATACTAAAACCATAAACTGGTGCATGTCGTCGTGGCGTAAAGTCTTAATTAGAATCCTAGCGCTATTACAAAGGAAGACGTTAATTGAAACAAAAAATTGCACATTAAATTGCTTAAAATGTCATTAATTGACTGTGCGAGCAATGAAAAATGTTGCAGTGTTGACGGAAGAAGGGGCATTTGCCCTCTTTTTTCCGTCCCCACCCCGGGGGATTTGACAGCTCAAGAGTCCCCACCCCCGAGAATTCGCCGTCCAAGGCAAAAAAAATGCTGATGCCCGGTGGTCAGCCCGGGAGGGGGCTTGGCGCCGGTGGAATTGACTGATGCATTACGAATCAAGGAAGGTGAAAACGAAAACGATGCCATCCGAAATTGCGACGTATTTCTCAATCAAAAACCAATAAAGAAACTAGCCATGAATAACGGAAGACTCCTGATGGCAGCTGAATTTCATTTTGTACATCCAGTGGAAAAGACAGTTAAAATCATCACAAGTTGACACAAAACTCTGTCAGCTTCAGCTGCCAAAGAAAACAAGATTCAAGACGCTGCATAAATTTTCCGCATGAACTCACCTGTCAAATTTTGACCAATCAGAGCATAAAAATTAAACGTAGAGCGTGACCAACGCGTGACCAGGGTGAGAAAAGCAACTGTCTTCCCTGCCTGTAATAGATGGCTGAATTTTCGCGTCCGAGGTCAGTTTGAAATCAAAATCTAAATTGTGCGGCACATAAACACAACATATTTCGTATGAATTTTAAAAAAATTAAGCTTGAGCCCGCGATCACTTGGAAACTAGTAACCTGTCAGCTTATAACTTCAAAAAATACTTGACTTCGATGGGTCGACACCTGAGCCCCCGATACGGTCAAGTGATACTGGTCAGCGGGTACCCTGTTTTGACAGCTGTCATTGATCAAAACATTGATGTCCAATATGTGTGCATTATGAGTTTTCCTGTGCTCCCAAACTAGCTAGAAAGTGACTAGAACGTATGAGATTGAACATTGTTCGCGATCTAGTAAAGCAATTAACTGGTCAGCGGACAGCTTCCAAATAAATCACGTCACTTCGATGAGTTGACACATAAGCGCGCGATATAGTCATGGGATATTAGTCAGTGGACTTGCCAAGACACGCCTGCGACACACCTCCCTTCCTTTTGATAGCCTTCCCTACCCCACACGTACAATCTGTAGACGCCTACGTACGCTCGGTCAGTCACGTGACAACCAAACGAAAAAGGGTTGACCATATTCCATGAGTATGGGGCTCTGTCCCACGCGGGCTTCGCGCGCGGGGGAGACCCACTGCTAACACCTAAGACTCCCTCTAAATCTCCAAAACTAAGACCTAAACCGAAAATCTCTGTTAATTTTATAACATTTAAAACACAACGGAGGGAAAGGTGTTATGACCCTTTGTTCAACTCAAAAACAAGGAAAGGTTTTCTTATTTCAGCAGTAGCATCCCTGTAGCATGCTTCTCAAAGTTTCCGCTGAAGTGAGGAGCAAACTTACACTGTCTCACTTAATTATTCTTGAGCAGGAGCTTGACTTTGCTGCGTGACTTTATTCTGTCTTTTTGTAATACATTTTTAAGTGGAAGTGTATAATAAGTAATGTTGGGCCGGTTAGACGTATTGAAAATCGATAGGGTTTGTTTGAGACGAAAAATAAAGCCAACCACTGAAAGAGCACCCAACTGATTATCAGAATATGAGATCCATAGTGACAATACAGGAACCGCCCGCGTCGGATGTTTCTGGTTTTAGTCGTTTTAAAGAGTACAGGAATATGGAGCTGAAGTGAAAGCGTAGTGACACGAAAACACTTCTTGTGCTCTTTCAGATTATTGTTTACTTTATTTCCCTTAAACCTGGGCATGATGACTAAAGTTAAAGGAGTGTGCGCCTGTTGCGTTCGTTCTGATTTTTAGATATGGACTAAGGAAAAAATAATGTCAGCCATAGTATAACCATGGATTATCTACGGATAAATATGGTGCAATAAGTGTTGGTGTTTGAGTATGAAGTTTAATTGTACACTCGAGTTTCAAATGTGCAATGGTCATTGAATGATTTCGCGTGCAGCAGTGTGTATCTTGTACCGTTGGCAGCCCCGCAAAAGTGTTTTGTTACATTAATAAAGTACAAATAAATTCCGCCCCCCCCCCCCCCCCGTCATTAAAATGTTTTGATATTGCAACAAACAGAGCAACAAGTCTAATCATCATGGATGTATTTATTGAAGAAATCTTCGAATGTACAAAGCAAGAACAGTAGAACGTGTTTTAACGGCTCCTTTTTAAATATCCCTCGCGTGACATTTCCGGTTATCTCTTGTCTGTGGCAATTTAAAACCGTGACGCTTGAAATGACACCGTTTGGAAACGTACAATATACAGGTCTCACGCAAGGGTCTCACGGGTTATTTCTGTCAATGTTTTGTTATGTGAGTCGCGACAAGTAATGTTCGCGTGACTTTAATTCCTCTTCGTTTTGTAGTTCAAAGCAGGCATTTCTACAAAACGAAAACCCCATCAATTTCGCTTGTTTTTGAGCTGAACAAAGGGTTTTCCTTCGATTCCGTTGTGTTTTAACCGTTGTAAAATTAGCTGAAGCCCAAGCTCACTATGAGAGCCCTGAACAACATTATCCTACTTAGCTAATTAATTATTCATACGACAATAGTTTTTAGACGTTGTATGAGAATTATACTGTTTCTCCATAATTGAGCGAAACGTACATTAAATTTTTCCTGTTAGTATTTTGTTATGTTTAGTTGTGTGTTGACTGCATTTCAGGCCTCTTAGGATGCCAAGAACCCGAAAACAACACTATCTATCGAAGCTAATTAATTATTCATAGAGCAAGAAAATTATAAGACAACCTAAGACGTTGTATGGGGAAATATTTTTTGCTCACCAAATTAGCAAAATGTACATTGAATATCGCTTTGAAGCTTACCTTTAGCGTCTTCTTGTTTTTCTTTGTATTCTGACTGCATTTTAGACCTCCTAGGCACTGTTTCGGAAATCAGTAACGTACAGTGTACAAGTGAACTGACGAGCAATCTTTACTAATTTTATTTTGCCATCTTGGTGAGCGCTAATTTTAAAAAACTGTGATTATAGCTGATATAAATGTGAACATATTCAGCTGTGCAAAGCGCATAAATTAGAAGACCTTAAACACTTTTCAAAGAGCCCAATGTCGTCAAGAGGCCGTTTAAATTACTCGTATTCTGCAGGCAGCAGTATGCGAATTTTTAGTCTATAGGAACACGATGGTCGGTTGCTAGGGCTTTTGCTCCCGTTTGGTCTTAAATTCAATTTCTGGCTTACAGCGGGGTAGTTTATATTTCAAATGAAGCAAAACATTAGAACATCTTAATTGGAGAAAAGTTTTCTTTAAATTTTTACAATTGTAAAGGTATTTTTGACTTTTCTTGAAAGTCATAAGTGACACCTATTTTTAGTAACAACGTTAAAAATTTGATAAGCAGTGTTCAAAATGCTACAAACATTTTTGTTACAGAAAAACAATATTTACAGTCAAAACCCCATCTCAATCGGATAAAATGGCGTGAAGTTACAGGTAGTTAAAGAAATTCAAATTTCCCGCCTCATGACCATATATGGTCAAACTTTAGGAGTATTTTAACGCGAAAACAATGAATGTATTTACAACGGAAAAAAGACAAAGCTGCATAAAATCAAAATTGTAGTTTTTTGAATTAGGCATATGTGGTGCTATGACGCGTATTTCGTCACAAATTACGTCATTATGACGTCAAAATGACGTAATTCGTGACGAAATACGCGTCATAGACCACACATCCTAAACTCAAAAAACTACAATTTTGTTTTTATGCAAATTTGTCTTTTCCCCGTTGCGACTACCTTCATTGTTTTCGCGTTAAAATACCCCTAAAGTTTGACCATATATGGTCATTTGGCGGGCAATTTGAATTTCTTTAATTAAATGTAACTTTGCGCCTTTTCATCCGATTGAGATGGGTTTTTCACCAGAAATCATAGAATTCTATACAGAAAACTAATGTAAAATTTTTAGCATTTCTTTCCTGAATTTTCTTTCTGATGCCAAATTTGGACATCATTTATGACGTCACAATAGAAGTCACATGGGATGAAATAAACACCAATAAATAGGTAATTTATTAATTTACTTCCTTGCCAAGTTTTGTTACATTCCATGCATTCTACTTCTCTCTATGGCCTTAAACTCTCAGTTTTGAGAGGTGTGGGAGCAAAAGCCCTAGCAACCGACCACCGTGGAAGCTTTTTTTCTGTACCAGTTCACCTGTAAACAGCTTTAATCGCTGACAAAGTAGCGTCAGTCTTTCTAAATGAATAACAGTTTTGCATGAATTGAGGCTGTTTCAAACAACAAAAGTTACAGGGAGTCTATAGAAGGCTTCCCTCCATCTATTTACCGTAATTTCTCAAAGAGCTTAAATTACTTAACAGAGCTAAAACACGTAACTGACTAAACAGGATCAATCTTTCAGTAAATGAGTTAATATACTTTGGATCTAACAACTCTATAGAGCTACAGTCTCAGTTTCTCTCCGAGTCCGAGAATGAGACTGAAGTAGGTAATAACCTAGCTCATGAACTGAGTCCTGACTTTCTCCAATGGTAAAAAAAGCTAGAACGCCATTAGACAGTGCGTTTTTCTCCGCCAGCCATCTTATTCTTGCTTGCCCCGGGATTATCAAAATGTTCTGCTTGATTTAGTTTCTTACTTACTTATTTTGTTCTTCAAACTTTCAGTATTTGCACTCCCATTTTCTTTTCTCATCCGACAACGAGAAAAACGATCCTCATGATCATTTGTTCATGTTATGACAGATGTCACTATCCGGCATTCTGTCTGGTCTTGACCTTAGCCGTTTTCCTTTTCATCTTCCGAATAGTTCCCCAAAGGGGTTCGTTCAGTTGGTTCTTTTTGGCAAAACAACGAAAATGTATAATGCGACCACATAGATGCATAAAGAATAAATAAAATCAGCTCATGTAAAGAAAAAAACAAATTCCGAGAGCTCCACATTTTCTGGGGTGTTTTTCCAAGGTTTAGTGCCATAAAGAATGAAACCAATGTGCAAAAACCAACTTCCAACTGTTCCGCTGGGCCGATTCATTTGCAGGACGTCTCCAATAAACCACCAAACGGAGATGGTTAAAAACATTGTTCCTGCCACCGCATGGCCTATGAACCTTCTCATCTTAGTGGAAGTGTTGAAATGAAGTTGGGCTAAACCTTAGTCTCGAATACTTTAAAATACTCAGCCGTTATTCAAATGCTTGTTCACATTATTGAGCGGAAGTGGAAGTGTCCTATTGATGAGAGAATTAACATTAATTTTCAGTTATCACAATATTTGTTTAGTTCAATTATATGTAATTAATCTCTTCGTATCAAGAATTAGAACGAGCTTCAAATTAGTAATTTTCTGTTAATTTTTTCTTTCAGTATTGTTGGATGCCTTGTAGCCAATGCATACTTGGTAACTAGAATGACTGCTTATTCTCTGTGAGCACCCTAATTCAGCTGGCTGCTTCCTCAAATGTCCACTTTATGTTGTTTCCAAGGTGATCAAAGGAACCGTTATCTATGCCGTATTTTTTGGCTTCAAAGAATATCAGCACGAACGTAACCAAAAGCACCTATTTCTGCCTCGTCACTTGCCTCGTTAAAGTCAGCCACACTTATAGCTCGTAGCAAGTTCACTGTCACTGAGTTTTAGCCAAACTTCATTCCAGCTCCTGAAACAAGATGGGAGGGTTCATAGGCCATGCTGTGGCAGGAACAATGATTTTAACCATCTCCGTGTGGTGGTTTATTGGAGACGTCCTGCAAATGAACCGCCGCAGCGGAACACTCCGAGCTAAAGATAAGCAGAAGGGGAAAAGGCGATCCAACCGATTCCAACTCGTTTGGTATCAATGCCCGGGTCCGACGCTCCAAAATTCCTCTGGAGCCAATGATAAAAGTGATCTTATCAGCAATCGGAATCTTGCTTGAAATGCCTTTTAACAACTCAGCGAAATTATATGACGAACAGGGCGAACTCATAACCAAGAACTTACGCAATCACGGACACGCACTTATGTACGGTTTCTTTGGGTTGAGCGTTGAGCGGTATCGTAGATCTCATAATGTGGTATCGGTTTCTATCCCTTCCACCAAAATGCAACTGTTTAGTACTATCACTTGCTTTCTGGGTGGAAGGATTCCTGTTCTATCTCCATCTTCAAGGAAGAGATGAACTCAACGTGCATGTACATTGTATTCTTTACATTCTCGTTTTTGTTACTGCCCTCGTTTTCTTCTTAGCTGTTGTTTCTGATCGGTTTGCCCCCTTTGAGAGTTTTTCTAGGTCTTATTTACTAAGCTTACAGGGAAGTTGGTTTTTCTAGATTGCTTCAATTCTTCATGGCAGCAGACCTTGGGAAAACACATTCGGAAATATGGAGCTCTCTGGAATTGTATTTTCCTGCCATGCTCTGGTTCTATTTATTGTTCATCTATCTGGTCGCATTATATGTTTCCTTTTTTTGGCCCGACAGGACCAACTTAACGAAATCCTTTTGGGTAACTATTCGGAAGAAGAAGAGGAATGCAGTCAAGGCAAAGATCAGGCAGAATCGGGATGCTGAGATCTGTCTTAACAACAAATCAAAAAATGAAGACGCTCGTCTAGTCGTTCGTTAGAAATATACAAAAAAGGCATATGAGTGTATGCACTGAAAGACAATTTTCTTGAAAAAAAAAAAAAAAGGAGAAAATGAATTAATGGAGATATTCTGACAACTGGTCAAGATGAGACGAAGATGATTGACGGAGAAAGAAGTACTATTATAATAAAGGCTTTCAACCTTTGTTTCTGACCCGCAAGCAAGAAGTCAGTTCAATGGTTATTACAGACCCACGTCATGTTCTCGGACTCACAGATGAAAGACTAGCAGAAGAGTTGTAATATCCAGGACTATAAGTTATTTAAAAAGACTGATCTAGTCTAATGCTACAGAATAACCCTTTTGTGCTTTTTAAAACGGCTTTATAATCATAGTTAAGACTCTTTGAAAATCAGCGTATAAAGGTACGCTAATTTATTCGCTTTGCACAGCTGTTTATATTCACCTGTACATTAGCTATGATCACAGTTTTTTCAAGATCGGTGCTCGTGAAGATTCCTCAAATCTAAATAAGTAAAGAGTGCCCGTCAATTCACCTTCCGCTGTGTGTTACTAAAAAAAATTTGATGTCCGAAATAGAAAAAGGAATTGCTCTTTTCTCCCTGTTATACTTTTAAATTGCGAAATGAGGGTAAAATTTTCGTATAGCTCCATACATTTATCATGCATGCAGCCATTTCATACACATCAGTATTTCACACAAATATTTTTTTTTTGGTATGAATAGAATCGAAACCTGTATCTTGCATAATAAATGTTATGAGGCTGTAAGGAAATCTTACGAAGTAAATTACTTATTCCACTATTACTTAGTTTTTAGCCAGTGAAGTAGTGGGGAGAAGAGCAAGCAAATAAGAACAAAGTCAATCGATTGATCGAATTATTTATCACTATAAATGCAAATCTCGTGAATGATATTCTCAGGAGATCTGGCCTTTTTCTCTCGGGAAATAAAGTCCCAAAGAGAAGAAGCGTCTTTGGCCACAGTTTTGGAAGCTTTGTGAAGAATTTGAAAAGCATTTGCCGGATTTTCCTTTTTAATGTTTAAAAAACGGAATAGAGCAATAACAAGTTTCCCGTGGCTCCTTTATTATAAATTCTTCACCATGATTATCACAGTCCTCACAAACGACAAATGCATTCTTGAGAAAAATGTACGGAAGAAGCATGGAAACACTTAAGTGAGAATTCAGTGAGCCATATTTCGTACATCCTCTTTGATATTTCTTCGGTGGAATAAGTTAACTTGAGAAACCAGAAAAATACAGAAGAAGCCCTCAAACAATTACTGCTACGAGTTTCTTAACAAGTGACACTTCAAAAACAGTGGGGAGAAAGGGGGAGCAAGAGAAGTCTTGGACGCAACGACGAAAGGGTGGAAGGTCAAAGGCACAGCGATCCGAGACAGTTACAACAGTCCAGAGGGCCTACGCACCTCCGACGGTCACAGCCGTTACCACATGTGCAAGAAATACGTTGTGACTAGAATGGATACCTCAAAGTCAGACTGTCATCTTCACTCAAAATACATCATAGCAGTCTTATAACTTAAAGTAGTAAATAAGAGAAGAAAGAAAACAGAAGAAAACAGTAGGTAGTATGTAGGACTTGAACTGGATATCGGACTAGCATCGTGCCTATCTTAGAATGAATTTGGGTTTGTCCAATTAGCTCGTGAAGATGACTTAGGGATTATACTTGTTACCCTTGTTAAAGAACTACATTTTTGAAGTTAAATGACAAGTTTTAATCGTTTTTTTTTAACGCACAAACTTGGGATAAAGTTACGGCAAGTATTATTTTAGTCTTTCTTGGTTAATTACGGTGTATCAGGGTTAGATATTATTTACGGTTTCCATGGTACCGTACTCGACCGAGGAACTCTCTTGTTAACTTTTGACCTCTGTTTTTGCAAAGTTAACATGTTACGATGTTCGATTTAGTTAGTGTGTGCCTCTGTTGCTATAGTGAGATAAACAAACTAAAGTAGGTGTAAAAGTTAAATGACAACTTTTAATCGTTTTTTTAAAGCACAAACTTGGGAAAAAGTTACGGCAAGTATTGTTGATCTTTCTTGGTTAATTATGGTGTATCAGGGTTTTGATATTATTTACAGTTTCCATGGTACAGCACTAGACCGAGGAACTCTTTCGTTAGCTTTTGACCTTTGTTTTTGTTTTTGCAAAGTTAAGACTTTCCGATGTTACATTTAGTTAGTGTTTGCCTCTGTTGCTACACAGTGCCGGATCCAGATCTTGAGATAAGAGGGGGGGGGGGGAGAGAGACCGGTCTCAAAAAGTTTGGTCTAAAAATCGGGGGTGCGCCCGGGCTCCCCTCGGCCCCCTTCCCTGGATCCGCCACTGCTACATCATGATGTATACTGAAATAAACAAACTAAAGCAGGTGAAAAGTAACTGCTTCCTAAAGGAAAAGGATGAAAGAACTTAATTATTCATTTCCAGTTTATTTCTTATTCTGGCGCAGCCTAATGGCGTAAATAAATTTTATATTTTGCTCTGAAAAGTATTGTTAATTATTTTTTCTGTTGTTTATCATGTAGTAGTTAATGCTTGTAAAGTTTACGTCACCCTTCGACATTTGTTTGCGAATATCTCCTTGTTTCACTGTTTTTCTATCACACGGGCGGATACTTTTCCCGCCATATTTTGGCTTGTTTCCAGTTTTTCTTCGCATACAAAATTACACTTCCTACTAATTGGTTCCACACCCCTTA
This sequence comes from Porites rus, assembly GCA_964035705.1. Classification (NCBI taxonomy): domain Eukaryota; kingdom Metazoa; phylum Cnidaria; class Anthozoa; order Scleractinia; family Poritidae; genus Porites; species Porites rus. The sequence continues at coordinate 27,622,176 of OZ037995.1, forward strand.
GCTAGTTGCTCGCTCAAATGTCCACGGATAGCTTAGACTATAGAGGGTTGAAACTAAAGCTTGGACTGGATGTAATGAACTTTGGTTAAGATTGAGAATTAAAGAAAGAAGATAAGGAAAAGAAGTCAATGAATTCTTGTTTGTCGGTAGAACTGTGCTAGTCTCCGTCAAGTCCTACTTTGGCAACCATTTTGTGCTAAATTTTCCCTTCTATTTAGTCTTGAATAACCAGAACAATGGGTGGATTCCTTTTTAATTACTACCTTAATCACAATGAATGATTCCCCGCGAGATTTAAAAAGAAACGGTTTTATATTTAAAAGTAAAAGCAGGAAGATTCGGTTTTTCCTTTAGGTAAGAGGATTACTTAATGAAATCAGCTTTCTACCTCTCGGTCCACTTCTAAGAGAGATTGAAAAACCTGCGGAGCGTATAGTACTCAATCTTATAATAACAGCGTCAGTTCCACTTCTAAAAGAGGCCAATACATGTATATTTTGACAGCGGTTCTAAGGAGGAGGAACGGAGCGTCTTTTTCCTTTCTTTCTCTCTTTCTTTTCTTCCTTTTTGTGTTTGTTTGTTTTTTTCTTTTTTTGCTATCTGCATTTTCTCGTTTTATTCTTATTATTTTGGTTTATCCACATTTTTTCCATCCGCCTTTTACTATCCTCATTTTTCCATCCGCATCCGCCATCCGCTGGTCAGTCTGGTCCACGTTTTACAGACACCCCCTTTAACGACAGTCAAAATTCGCGAGCGGCTGAACCCCTTTGTAACGAGCGAAATACGCAACCTTATGAGATCTAGGGATCGGTGAAAAAGGTAGCCAAAAATACTAAAGACCCATACGCCTGGTAAGCATACAAACTCTGTGTTGAAAGTTTAAGAATGAGATCAGGGCGGTTGAGAAAGATTTTATTGCGGAAGTAGTTCTAAACAACAGACACAACTCCAGCGATCCGAATGTGCATACCTAAGAAGTCCGCCTCTCAGAGGACTTTTACTAAAGATGACAGAACCGTTGCCGATGAATTCAATCAATTCTTTTTCAGCGTGGGAAAAGAATACCGTCGCCAAGATCACTAAACTGGCAAAGGAATCGAATTACACCCTTGGTCAATGTTCATTTGTGCCGAGAACCTACCCACTGTCATAGCAGTTCACCTTCAAGGCAATAGAGTGCAGAAAGTAGCCGAAGTGATACCCATACTCAAAAACGGAGATCTGCCATGAAATCCCGAACAATAACAGACCGATTTCACCGCTCCTAGTCCTGTCAAAAGTTTGCGAACGTGTAGCACACAAACAATTCAGCTGACAATTCATGTTATACTTACTTGCAACAGGTCGTTTAACATCCAGACAAAGAGGCAATAAACAGTGGCATTCAACGGAAACATCAGTTTTTCAGACCACCGATGAAATCCCGAGTGCCATTGATAAAAGGAAAGGAAACTAACTGCCATCGTTCTTCTCGACATGAGCAAAGCTTTTGACAGTATTTCAGTTTAGTATGGTTAAAATGGTTGAAACCATCAAATACTTCTGGACAAATTACAAGCTATCGGAGCTTCAGTATCAGTACTTGAAATGTTCCGGAGCTACTTGACTTCACGATACCCGAGGCATGCGAATAAACACAACCCTGTTGGACAAGCTACACGCCATTTCTGGCGTCCCACAGGGTAGTATCCTGGGTCCATTACTATTCAGGATCTATGTTAATGA